>JAJQQW010000006.1:46240022-47440022 GCA_025583905.1 Ia io
GTCAGTTTTTGACACATTATCGAAGGATCTTTCTAACTGCAGACACTGCCCTGGGGGGGTGGGGGGAGGGGGGCGGGAAACTCTGCCTGGGATAACCTGATCAGTTGTATTTTTCATGCTTTCTACACCAAAAGGTGCGTAAATGTTAAGTGAAACAAGAGAAATGCTCTCTGACAAAAGCTTTGACTGTCTTCCCCAAAGATGACACCTGACCCCGTTCTGTAAAACACAGTGTGGTCCAACGATGGAGTCATCTGACAAGTCTGGGCTAGAGGAGGCAGGCCTCGATGGGGAGGTTTCCTTTGAGGAAGTCAACAGAAAACCCACATGGCACTCTTCAGCCCAAGATCCCAGGGACAGATAAGGGCCTCTTCTGCACAGGAGGGCACTTCACGGTGCCAGTGACAGACATGTCCTGGGGATTTAAAGTGCCACATTCTTTCTTACCACCAGCAGAGAGAAGAAAGAAACATGGTGGATTTTTGAATATTCAAGCCTTGAAATCCACACCATATTTATTTAAAAACAGATTCTAAAACAACTTAACTTTATGTTGAAAGACTGAGTACTGTTACCTTTTAAGATCCCAACTGCTTTGAGTTAAGTACACCTTAGAATTGTTCTTTTGTTTCATCCCTGAATAATGAGTGTTGTTGTTTTCCATTAAAGAGCATATCTTCTACTGAAATTATAATAGGAACAACAGAATAATATATCCACCTTATCTGGATCTGTTGAGTCTTAAATTTGTCTTAAATATGGGAAATATGTCTTAAAATTGAAGACAACGACATCCTAAATTCTGGTGTTTTTAGAATGTGCATATATTAAATACAATTGAAACCAGAACAAGGGGGGGAGGTAAAACTTTTGGAACAAAATATACATTTTGAAACTGTCACTGGTACAAGCAGAATTGAGTAGGCGGTGCATAAAATACTTACGTATTTAATCTAGGCCAGGAAATTTTACTGTTTGGCACTTTGCAAAGTTTACCACTCATTAATCTTCAAAGCATATGAGGAAAAACAAACAAACAAACAAACAAACAAAAAACAACAACAAAGAAAATAAAAATAAATAAATAAATAAATGAAAAAAGTATATGAGGAAGGACAAGACGGAGTTGAGAAACACATCATTGTTAATTGGCTCTGACATTGCATTAAAAAAAATACAAATGTTCTGCCTTTCTTCTGAAAGTATTGTCATGGAGTTGAAAACATTTGAAATGTGGGGTTCAGGGTGCAGACTTTTCTTCCTATGGGTTCTTGTCCTCACGAAGTTTGAAGAATAAATTCAGGGACAGAAAGACTTCTAGAATAATCCTATCTAATAAAGAGGGAATGTGCTAATTAACCCTCAGGCTGTCGCAAAGATGGCAGCGCCCACAACCAATAAGGAGGGAATATGCTAATTGACTGTCATGCCCTCAAAGATGTCAATGCCCACAGCCACAAGATGGCAGCACCCAGTCCCCTCAGCCCGGCCTTGCCACACACCTGCCTCCAGAGTCCCCCAGTCCCCTCAGCCCCCCAGCTGCCCAGGGCAGGTCCGATGTGCAGGCAAGCCCGGATGGCAGTTGCCCAGCATCCCAGGGCTGACCCAAGGCTCAGCAAGCCTCAGATGGTGGCTGCCCAGCCTCCCAGGACAGGCCCAAGGTGCAGGCAAGCCTTGGATGGCAGCTGTCCAGCTGCCCAGGGCTGCCCAAGGCTCAGGTAACCAGGGCTGGCCGAGGCTTGCTCTGCCGTCAGTGGCAGCAGCAGAGGTGTGATGGGGCATCGCCTTCCCCTGATCGCCTGGTCACTTCCCACCCCTGAGAGCTCCCGGACTGTGAGAGGGAGCAGACCAAGCTAAGGGACCCCCTCTCCAGTGCATGAATTTTCATGCACCGGGCCTCTAGTAAAAGCATAACGTGCTAATTAGACCAGACATCTTTCCAGACGACCTTCTGGACGAAGCTGTGGCAGCGGGCCCCAAGGCCTCTAGTCTTTAATAAAAAAAAAAGTAGAAGTTTATTGGAAGCAGATACAAACTCCATCTGGGAAGGGATCCCCCAGTGGGAAAAGCTTCTCTCTCACTCTCTAATGGGAAAATAAAAAAATCCTGCCTCGTGTCCCTTTGCCTCTGGTTTATGTATGCTGCAGTTCTTTATTTGAATCTGACCTTTTCTTATTGGTCCCTTTCCTTAATTTGGAACCTCCATGTTTCCCTCATTGGTCATTCTGCTACATAGAATTAGTTTCAAAGCTCAAAGCCCACATGGTGCCCCCCACTTTCTCTTCCCCTTATCTTGCTGGTTGGAGTCACTTTTGATTTATCTTATGGTTTTCTCCCAGTTGTGCTGGCAGAGAAGGCCTTATCTTCTAGCTCTCCAGTTACTCAGGTCAGGGCTACTTTTGGTCTAACCTATGATCATTTTAATTGCTTAGGCCAGAAATATTGCCATCTGCCTGAGACACTTCTCTATCCTCTGTACAAGTTAGATAAACATCTTGGCATCTTCAAGTCTCCCATCTATGCATTCCTCTCCCATGGACCCTCCTTATTCCCAAAACTCCCTAAACCTGCCCAATTTTGTCCCTAAAACTAATTTCACATTCAATGGCTGTAAACACATAACTCAATGTATATATTAGGTTAGTAGCAGTTTCTGTTAACATTGATATTATAGGAAATATATAGACAATGTGTGATGGATGGCATGGTGACTGTAATTATTCTAAATAGGATTCTCTTAAGCTTTACTACTTAAAATTGTGTGACCTTGATAAAGTTTTGCAGTTAATTTGGAGACTCATATCATCTCTCACATCTAATTTAGGGTCATGCATTAAATTTTGCTTGAGAATGATGTTAGACAAAACACTCTCCATTTTATAGAGAGAATCATGTGTGATCTGGAGTGGGGGAGGGGAGCATACTTAGGCCATAATTTACATGAAATCCCCTGTTCAGAGAAAGTTTTGGGTAGAAATAACAAACAAACAAACCCAAACACTTAACCACCTATTAAAATGCTTCCAATTATTAGTGATGGGGAATAGTAATTCTAGGTTGTACTGGCAGGTGTTACAAGTAATCTTTTCTTGATAAAGACAATAAAGGAGCATTTGTCATCTGTACCATGATTTCTTTTTGTAGCACAAACCAAAATAAGCATACAGGACTCACCTTATCAAAACTAAGACATTTCTAAAGTTATAGTGAAAGCTAATATATTTTTTAAAATCTTTATTGTTGAAAGTATTAACATAAGTCCTTTTTTTTTTCTCCCATTGACCCCTTATAGCCTACCCCAGCCCCCCACCCCAGGCCTCCACCACCCTATTGTCTGTGTTCATGGGTTATGCATTATGCATATAAGTTCTTTGGTTCATCTCTTCCTACCCACACCTTATATTTTTTTTAATATATTTTTATTGATTTCAGAGAGGAAGGGAGAGGGAGAGAGAGATAGATCAATGATAAGAGAGAATCATTTGTTGGCTACCTCCTACATGGGATTGAGCGTGCAATCTGAGCATGTGCCTGACTGGGAATCAAACCGTGACCTCCTGGTTCATAGGTCTACGCTCAACCACTGAGCTACAGTGGCTGGACTACAACTCTTTATAACTGTGTCTTCATAGTGTATCTTAATTGTCTTTGATTAAATGATGTGTCTTAAATAATTGGCATATTCTACAGAGGAAATTGTATATACATAAAATAGTATTCAAAACATACACAATTTTTATGTTACATTTTAATGTTTAAAAAAATATATATAAAATATTTGTCTTTTTTGCTAGTGATTCTGTACTATTGATTTAGATACATTCTACTCCTTTTGGCATTTCTTTGTATCTTTATACAGTGTCATTTTTCTAAGAACAACTATTTAACATAATCACAGGGAGAAAATTGGCTTCAAGCAGGAAATTCTTTTTTCTGTAAGACAGGAGAAACTCAAACAGACACAACAGCTTTTGTTGTAGACGCATGAGGATCAGTAAATCCCCATTGTATTCAGTTGATAAAAACGATACTTTAAAGGCAAATAGTGGCAGCATCTCTGGAATGTCGTAGTAGAATCAATATTTCATACTAAAGTAAATTTCAATTATTTATTCATTGAAATTTTTTAGAAAAACCAGTGTTCACTGCTTGGCTTTGCCACTTTTTATCTGTGTAACAGTGGGTAGTCTCTCTGAGCCTCAGAGGCCTGATGGGTAAATTTGGGTGTAAATTCACCCAAGCATTTTTATATTGAAAAACTGTAAAGTGACAATAATTGGTAGAATGTTGTTGTTGCTGTGATGTTGCTGTGATGACAAGGTTGGTGATTTTTAAATGAGATACCATAGCAGGCCCTGAGCTAAGCTCAAGAAATATAATGACGAGTAAGACCGTCAGCTGGTTCAGAACTTCATATTCTAATGTTTCAATTATGCACATATTTCTCATAATTGTGAAAAATACTGTGGTGCAAGCTAAGACTGAACCGTCATCATGTGGTGGGAAGGTTTCACTTTCTCCTCATGGCAGATGGAGCAGAACAACATTCTTTTGCCTTGAAATAAATATTGAGATAAGTAATCTTGGATTAGATCCAAGAAACATTGTGTCCTTCACTCAACATCAAGTATATCTTATGTTCCAGATTCTGGGTAAAGGCGAGTGATGATAAATGAGTGTTATATAGTCTCTGACCTATAACCGAGGCAGAATGGCATTGGAATCTTCAGCTATGAAGGAACCAATAAGGTCAATATCCCCAAATTAAAGTAAAATGTAATTGACAATAAAGATACATTGTAAATGACTGTCAGAAATTTACTTTTAACTTTGCGTAAAAGTGCATTTCATCTATAATTGCTTAGTCACAGTTTCTACTCATATGGATTTGAGGATTTCTCTGTAACTGTAATCCCCACTAACATTTGTTGAACATTGACTATGCTAATCACTGTGATAAACAATTTATATTCCATTTAATTCTTACAACACACACTATTGGTCAAAGTACCATTATCAAGAAAAAAAAATTCCCTCTAGCAATTTTAAGCAAGAAGGAATTTATTACAGATTATTAAATGTCGCACCTTTTTGTGGTGAGGGTTAAAGAAAGAGAGGTCTTTGAGACTGTAGGAAGTCCTTCCCAAGCGATGCAGCAGGGCCAAGTCTCCAAGGGAGCTACCGTCTTGTCTGTGACCAGCTGTTGTATCCCCACTGTCACTGCCACAGTCCGAAAACTTGCCCTGGTCAGGGAGGCACCACTTGGAATCAATTCTCTTGGTTACTACCTTTTTGTGCCTAGGATGAAATTTATTCCCACAACAGATTCGTCCAACAGAGATTAAACACACACACACATACACACACACACACACACACCACAACACAACAGAGCCAAATCATTGGAGCATGACATACATATAAAGTGGAGGTACAAATTCAGCTGTCCCCATGTAACTCTGAGTTAGAAATATCTCTCATTAAATAGCAGGACATTTTCTCTTATATTGAGAGAATGATTTGTGTCTCTGCTCCCAACTCAATAGCATTCACTACTTAGGTGTCATTTTAGATTTTTGAAATAACTGCAAATGGTAAGTTAAGAATGCATGGGTTGTTCATGGTAAGTTATATGCATTGACAAGCTGTATTCTATTTATTTTCCACGAGGTAGTCCTGTTTAGATGTGCTGTTGACTTGAATGCTGAAGGTATAATATGCTCCAGGGCAGGTGTGCCAGAAGCAGTACATTCCCCCATTTCCTAAATTAAATTGTATTTAGTGCTACTGTGATGCTTATCAGAATGGAGAGATGCCCAACTAATGTGGACCCATTTCTTGCAGTTCTTCTCTAGAAAAAGCAGAGAGTTGTGCATGTATACTCTGTTTTCTAACTTGATTTATTGGTGGCACTTAAAGTAATTTCTCATCAGATGGCTACCTGTCCTTTTAATTGTATTCTGAAGAAATCTTTTCTGATTTTCTTAGGTCTTTAACTATAACTTCCCCACCTCATTCATATATATATATTTCCATTCTTTCCAATTCAGTGTTCGTTTCCCTAAAGTTCCCTCCTGGATCTTTTTATCTCCCTCTATCTACGTGCTCTGTCTGAAAGGTATCTATCCACCTCCATGTTTTTATCTAATACATATATGTTTACATCTTCAGACCTGACCATCTATCTTAGTTCACAGACAAGATTAACTACTGCCTAGTGATCATCATTGCATATGACATCTTATTGTTCCATAGGCACTTTATAAGTAAGAGGAAAAAACACACCTACTTTCCTTATTATACTAAAAGTGTTCCCCTTCTGAAATACTTGCGTGAAATTACAAATGCTTTCTTATAATTTGTCACTACAATTTAGGCTCTAGCCCCAAAGATTCTCTTCAATATGTCTGTCCTCTTCCATCGCAATCCATTTAACCTGATAGAAGCTCTCTTCACTTTTTTGGCATAACTTACTGATATATAGATGTATAAATATACAGATATATTTTTTTACTGGTGTACCACACCTTATCTCCTTCCCTTCTAATGCACAGGCATCAAACTTATCTTACAAAAGTGCGTAGCCCTCACAATATTTGCTTTACTCAATTCAATCAGGGATGCCCAATGCCCAATGTTGTAGAAGTGAAGTGTACATACCTTGCACCGTGACACACCATTCAGCCCCCTCCTGTACTACTTCCCACCAGACATCATGCTCTTCTCAGGGAGAACTGCTGCCCCCTCTTCATGCCTCCTTGTCTTTTCCCATACTAATTTTTCTTGCCTAGAACTCTGCCCCTGCCCCATATGTACGTGGAGATTTTTTTCCTCTATCCTAGATGCAGGCAGTTATTATTTGCCCTGTGTTGTCTTTGAGAGACTTAAGTTCTGAGAAAAAGGCTGTACAAAAGGACAAAGCCCCTGTCCTCAGGGAGGTTGCATTCCACCCATAACTGCAGACAGACAATAGACCAGTGAACAAATAAATGAATAAGAAAAACACTTGTCATTATACATGCTTGAGAATAAATAGAAAGGTTGATGCAATTGAACATAACTGGTTGGGGAAGGAATTTAGAGACCATGCTTTATGTTTGAGCTGAGAAGGTGAGCAGGTGTTTTGTACCAGTCAGTAATGGCAGTTAAAGACAGTGGCATAGAAATTGGCTTTTTTCCCCCCCAGGAGAATTCCAGAAGTAGGCTATTGTTACAGGGGTTTAGCTATTCCACGATGAAAGCAGTGGCTTCTTTACCCTCAGCTGTTGGCTTTCTCCCTCAAGCTTGCTGCCTTCTGTTACCCCATGGTTGCTGTATCTCTACTCATCTCTCCTCTGTTCAAAGGAGAAATAAGTAAGGAATAGTCACATCTGCCGTCTGTTTTTAGGGAAGCAACAGATAACCCAGAAAAGTGTCCAACAGATATTTGCTTACATTGGGTTGCCACACTGGGAAATTCATATGCACCCAAAGCAAAGAGTTTAAGAAACTAAGGACTATTTTTGTTATATTTGCTTGGAATAAACATGATCTCTTCTTTCAGACAATATTTTAAAGAAAGAGACAGGAGATAGGCATATTGAGTAGGAAACTATTAGTAACTGCCAAATATTTTAAGGTTGAGAAATAGTTGGTTGCTTGGCCTGCGTGGCTCAGTGGTTGAGTGTCAACCTATGACTCAGGAGGTCATGGTTCCATTCCCAGTTAGGGCACATGCCCTGGTTGGGGGTTCAATCCCCAGTGTGTGTGGGGGGTATGCTGGAGGCAGTGGATCAATGATTCTCCCTCATTATTGATGTTTCTATTTCTCCCTCTCCCATCCTCTCTGAAGTCACTAAAAACATATTTTTTAAAAAAAGAATAGTTGGTCACATTAAGCATCTCAGGTAGAAGAAACTTCAAGTATAAGCACTGGAGGTGGAAAAGCCTCTCATGTACCTGAGGAATAGAGATTGGTTACTGTGACCTAAAGGGAGTGAAAAAGAGAGGGAATGGTTGGTGACAGATTCAGAAGTACAAAGGCTAGAATATAATGTCTATCTCTTGCATGGCATCCTCAATTACTCAAATTGAGGAACCACTTTTTATGCATTTCTTATTTTAGCACTTTGCACAGTTCTAGACTAATATAAGGACCATTTTTTAAATGAGTGAATTTAGGGTAACACTTTATATAAATATATCAATGAGCTCTGTTATTTACTTTTTTTTAATAAATAGCTTAAACTGTATTCACAGGAACATATGTTAATAGGTCAAAATCATCTCATGACTAGTAGTCTTCATTTTTAGTGTAGATTTTTCTAGAATTAATCATACTCTTTGAAACCATAAAGGACTACTTTTAATTGTTAATTGCCTCAATGCCATAATTTCTCCTTACATTTTTGTTTTGTTTGGAAAAAGAAGTCATATGAAAAAATACAATTTCATAAATGCTTATTTCTGTTTATTTTTAATGTTGGAGTTCTGATAACATTTGATTTTTACAGCTGTGAAAAAATTCACAAATAACTTTTTCTCTATACTTGATTAAGAAATTATAGACTGATTTAAAAAAATTGGGCATTGAAACTTGAGTAAATGGTTTATTTGAGCAGATGTTACATTGAACATATAGTTCATTAGCCCTAATTTAGGTGGTGTGCAAGTTTTATCATATGAACTGGAAAAAAAAGGATTGACCTTATTATTTTCAGAAGCAACATGCTAAATTGTAACTAGTATTACACCTCACATCAAATAATACACATTTTTTCTTTGTAATTATTCTTTTAATTCTTTTTAAATACAAAGCATACATTCCCATGAGGGACACATTAGTAGTATTTTTGCTTATAGTCATAAGAGAAAGCTTTTGTGTATAGGTTTATAATATGCTAGAGCTGATTAAATTCAGTACCACACTATGTGTTATAATATTTAGAAAGGGTTTTGTGATTTTTTTTTTACAAGATCTATAAAATTCCTGAATGGTTTTCATTTTTGGTTTCACTTCATTGAGACCGAAATATTTTCCAGCATAAAAACATTTTATTATGGCTTAAATGGAAAATATAAATAAAGCATACAAATGTATACATTTTATATAATTAATAAATATTTATAAAGCATAAATCTATTTTTTCAGGTTCTAAACTATTTTGAGAACCTAATTATTTTGAGAACCTAATTTTTGTTTCTCATGTTTCCCAACTGGTCTTCTTCCATTATCATTCTACTAGAAGCCCAGTGCACGAAATTAGTGCACGGAGGGAGGTTGTCCCTCAGCACAGCCTGTACCCTCTCCAATCTGGGACTCCTGGAGGGATGTCCGACTGCCCATTTAGGCCCGATCCTGGGGGATCGGCAGTCGGACATCCCTCTCACAATCCAGGACTGCTGGCTCCCAACTGCTTGCCTGCCTGCCTTCCTGATTGCCCCTAACTGCTTCTGCCTGTCAGCCTGATCACCCCCTAACCACTCCGCTGCCAGACTGGTTGATGCTGAACTGCTCCCCTGCCAGCCTGTTTGCCCCCAACTTCCCTCCTCTGCTGGCCTGGTCACCCCTAACTGCCCTCTCCTGCAGGGTTGATCACCTCCAACTGCCCTCCCTTGCAAGCCTGGTCCCTCTCAACTGCCCTCCCTTGCAAGCCTGGTCCCTCACAACTGCCCTCCCTTGCAGGCCTGGTACCTCACAACTGCCCTCCCTTGCAGGCCGGGTGCCTCCCAACTGCCCTCTCCTGCTGGCCATCTTGTGGTGGCCATCTTGTGTCCACATGGGGGCAGGATCTTTGACCACATGGGGGCAGACATATTGTGTGTTGGAGTGATGGTCAATCTGCATATTACTCTTTTATTAGCTAGGATAGAGGCCTGGTGCAGGAGTGAGGGCCAGCTGGTTTGCCCTGAAGGGTGTGCCGGATCAGGATGGGGGTTCCCTTGGGGTGTGGGGCAGCCTGGGCGAGGGGCCTGTGGTGGTTTGCAGGCCAGCCACACCCCCTGGCGACCCAAGTGGAGGCCCTGGTATCTGGAATTTATTTTCCTTCTACAATTGAAACTTTGTAGCCTGGAGCGAGGCAAGCCTTCTGCTCCCTCTGGGGCGGCAGCCATTTCTGTGGCAGTTAATTCACCTTCTACAATTGAAACTTTGTAGCCTTAAGTGGGTGAGCCCAGCCAGTGTGTGAGGAAAGCTTTGCTTCCCCTGTTGCTGGCGGCAACCCTGGCTTGCTCTCTCAAGTTCCGTTCTGCCGCCATTTGTTTGAATTTGTTTACCTTCTATAATTGAAACTTTGTAGCTTGAGTGGAGGCTTAGGCCTGCAATGGCTATGGAAAGCTTGGCTTCCTCTGTTACCTGGGAAATCTTGCTCTCTGTGGCTGTAGCCATGTTGGCTGGGGTTAATTTGCATACTCACCCTGATTGGCTGGTGGGCATGGCCTGGCTGGTGGGCGTGGCTCGTGTAGCAGAGTGATGGTTAATTTGCATATTACCATTTTATTAGAGAGGATGATCTGTTTCCAAAATGATGCTGGGAAATGGAGTGTTGACTTCTTCTTTACTAAAATATATTTTCAATATTTTTGAAGTAATGAAAACATTTCTGTTTTTGTTGAGTTAGCAGACAACACCTTTTTCCATTATTTTATTTTTAGCTGGCTAAGTTTAAACTTGACTGTGTGCCTTTTAAAATTCAAAGTGAAATAATCAGACCATTTTCTTCCATTTGCCATCAGCTGAACGATTAGTTACTGCAACTAGAGGACAATATAATCAATAGTGGCTAAATTTATGCCCATGATGACCATCTTTGAAGATATCCTTTTCCTTCTTGGAAACATAGCAAAGCCCATCATAAATTTGTCCAGGAACAAGACCCTCAGCTCCTTCCATGTATCTGTCCCTCTATTACAGTCTGTTTTTATGAAAGGGAGGTAAAACAATAAATCATAAACCATGCGTTATGAAAGGTCAATCACATCTTTCTAAAATATGCTATTTCACTACTTAAGGTGTAGAGGATTTTATGCATGACTAATAAGACTACTTTTTATTTTCATACTAATGGGATCAGAAAAAATTGCATAATAAAACTTTGAATTATCAGGATAATTTAGACTTACATCATTTTCTTGGATTACAAAAGTAATTGAGCAGGCTTATACTTACTTTTGGTACTAAACTATAGTTTAAATTTAATATGCTTCCAGAGTATACAAATTATAGTACCTAATAAATATTCAATGGTGTTTCTAATGCTTACAATACTTTCCAGGTTCAGAAGCAATTAAAGATGAAAAGCAAGAGCTTACTGTGCTTACCATACTCTTCTAGAAACATGAGATTGCATCAACAATTGATACTTAGAGGAAATATAAGTGATAAAATATGACTCTCATAACTGGACACAAAACCTGTTTAGACTCCATAATATGTTGCATTTAGGTAGTCTGCAAACAAAAGCATGGGCATTTATTTTTCTGAAAATCAAACCTCTAATAATACTTCAGTAAGGCATTATTTTCCTCATTTAAACATTGAAGTTTCCTTAATATGTATATTTATAACTTCTCCATTTCCCATCCCATTTCAAAACCTTTAAATACACATTTGTCTTTGTTAATCACAAAATGGTTCTAGTCTTTCAAAATACAATACAGCGTTTCCCAGTGAAATACTATTCTGGTCTTAACTTCGTCGCTCCCAAAGGTGTGTTCCAGAGGAGACTCTCCATGTAAGAGTCCTTCATGTAAGTAAGGATTACTTGAAGCTGCATAAAATCATTTTGTCTATAGACTTGAAGATCTCCACATTTTCTAATCTTCTGTTGCTGTGCCAAATCTTCAAGTATTTTAACTGTCTCTCAGACCTTCTCTAAAGAGCTTTCTTTTGAATTTGAATTCTTCAAAACTCTACATACTCTCCTAGCAAAATTCTGACTATTGCCCAAGATGGCAGAAGAATTGCTATGTTCTTTTCCTTCATCTTGTATCACTATGAAGTATACAAATGTATTTAACTGTTATGCTTTTCCACTTACAATTGTCTCATCTGGCACTATTAACTCCTCCCTTCAAAACACTCTCCTATCTTGGTTTTCATGACATTGCATGTATTACTTCATATGTACATCTGTCTATGTCTACTCAGTTTCATATATATATATATATATGTATATATATATATACACACATATATATATATATGTATACACACACACACACACACACACACACACACACAAACACACAGGCAAATTGACCATCACTCCGCTACACCCATCAGCCAAACAGGAGGGAATATGTAAATTAGAAGGTCAAAGATGGTGGCCACCCAGCTGCTCTCGGTGTGGAGTGGCCAGGCGGGGCAGGATGCCTGCTATGAGAGGGAGGGCAGGGAAGGGGGTTGAAGGGATCTACAGAAGCCACAGCGAAGATGAAGACTGCAGACTTTGGAGTCTGCAGCAAAGACCAAGATGGAAGATGGCAGACTCTGGCCGGAGCGAAGGCCTGGGTCCTGGGTGCCGGAGAAAAACTGGTGCAGGAAGCCAAGGGAAGGAAGACCTATTGCATGAATCTCTTCTTGCAACAGGCCTCTAGTATATATATAATTAATGAATATACTCTTTCTCCTCTATCTGTACACTTTCTATCTTGGTTCTCCATCTCTGGCCTTAGTCTCTCTTTTATTCTTGCTGGTTATCATATTCACACTCATGGCTTAAACTATTATTGATATACCTATATTTTATGGATTAAATTTCCACCTTTCTCCAGATTCTGCTGATCCTACTAGATATTCCCACATGGATGCCCCAATATCTCTTCTATCTTTTGCTCAGTACCTCCAGGTGAGTGGTGTTATTTACCTACCATCAAATTTCAAAGTCTGAAACTTGGAAGGTGATCTTCATCTCAGGGAGTTCACTCAAATTGTTCAAATAGCTTCCTGATCCTTTTCTTTATATCCAGTTTCCTCACCTATTCAGTTTATCTTTGAATATAGTGCCATAATATTTCTATAATATGCCAATTGGAGGGTGTGCTGTTCCCCTTGCCTGGACTACCCTTTCTAACTTGCTGTTATTAGTGTCATGTAAGATATTACAAGACATTTTCTAATTTCCAAGAAGCCTCTGCATCCCACCTCATGTTTTCATTAGACTTTGTATAATTGACACTTCTGGAATGCAAAGTGGTGGTTATACTTTCTGGACTATGACTAGAGGTCAACATGGACACAGTGCCCTTCCATATGACTACCTTCAATACCTAGAGGAGTACATGGGACATGGTAAAGACTCAATAAGATTTTTAAAATATACTTTATTTTTTAAAAATGTAAGTGTAGTCAGTATATAACCTTATATGGGTTATATTAGTTTCAGGTGTAAAATAATATAGTGATTAAATATTTTTATGCCATACATTGTGATCACTGCACTCAATAGGTATTTTTTAAAAATGAATGAATGAATGAGTGATTTAGTGAATGAAGATATAAATGAATATATATGTTCTTCATAAGCAGAGCCTATTATGGTAAACTAGTGGCCCAGTGCACAAAATTCAAGCACGGGGGGGGGGTTGTCCCTCAGCCCAGGCTGCACCCTCTCCAATCTGGGACCCCTCAGGGGATGTCCAACTGCCGGTTTAGGCCCAATCCCTGTGCCCCCCACCCGCTGGCCTGCTCACCCCTAACTGCCCCGCGTGCCGGCCTGCTCACCCCTAACTGCCCCCCCCTGCCAGCCTGCTCATCCCCAACGGCCCACTTCCTGCTGGCCTGATCACCCCTAACTGCCTCTGCCTCAGCCCTGCCCCCATGGCTTTGTCTGGAAGGTCGTCTGGGAGGTCTCCCGGAAGGTCTCCCAGTCTAATTAGCATATTACCCTTTTATTAGTATAGATAGCTATGATAGACATAGTATCAGAAACTTAAATTTTTTTTGGATTTTCCAGAGATTTTTATATGGTAGGTAAGTAATATGTCTAAATTTATAGAAATATTTCAATTTAAGAATCTATTTAAAAAGCTTTCCTTTCAATAAGTGAAATGCTCAGATTTCCTGTTTATGTCATCACTCTTCCTCATATGAAGTAAGCTTGGAAGATAATTAATAATGAATGAATTAATTAGAAGACTGCATGAAGAATAAAAATTATGAGTAGATGCTGCATTAATTTCTTTACTCAGTAAATATTTATTGAGTATGTATAATCAGTCAGGCACTTTTAACTTGTGGATGCACAGGAGAGATAATACAACACTCCAAGTTTCCCTACAGCTACAAACTGCCTACTGAACATTTTTATTTGGATGTTTAATATGCAACTCAAACATAACATGTCCAAAAACAGGTCTTGATATTTCCCCCCAACCCTTATCATTTTATCTAATAAAAGAGTAATATGCAAATTGACTGCACACCTGCTACATACACCAACCAATCAGGAGCGAGTATGCAAATTAACCCAACCAAGATGGCTGTGGCCACGGAGAGAGCAGGAGGCTTGGGTTTCCCCAGCAATGGAGGAAGCCAAGCTTTCCGCCTGCCCTGGCCTGCCTTGGCCTCCGCTTAAGGTTACAAAGTTTCAATTATAGAAGATAAATAAATCCAAGATACCAGGGCCTCTGCTTGGGTCACTGGGGGGCGTGGCCAGCCTGCAAACCACCACAGACCCTTCACCCAGGCCGCCCCACACCCCAAGGGAACCCCCACCCTGATCTAGGACACTCTTCAGGGCAAACCAGCCAGCCCCCACCCATGCCCCATGCACCAGGCCTCTATCCTATCTAATCCTATCTAATAAAAGAATAATATGCTAATTGACCATCACTCCAACACACAAGATGGCAGCCCCCATGTGGTTAAAGATGACTGCCCCCATGTGGACACAAGATGGCCACCACAAGATGGCCAGCAGGGGAGGGCAGTTGGGAGGGACCAAGTCAGCAAGGGAGGGCAGTTGTGGATGATCAGGCCAGCAGGGGAGGGCAGTTGGGGATGACCAGGCTGGCAGAGGAGGGAAGTTGGGGGTAACGGGGCCTGCAGGGAAGGGCAGTTGGGGGGGGGCAAGCCTGCAAGGGAGAGCAGTTGGGGGGACCAGGCCTGTAGGGGAGGGCAGTTAGGGGTGACCAGGCCTGCAAGGGAGGGCAGTTAGGGGCAAAGAGGCTGGCAGGGGAGCAGTTAGGCATCAATCAGGCTGGCAGGGGAGTTGTTAGGGGGTGATCAGGCTGGCAGGCAGAAGTAGTTAGGGGCAATCAGGAAGGCAGGCAGGCGAGCAGTTGGGGTGGAGGCTTTAGGCTTGGGCAGGGGCCGAGGCTATGATTGGAGATGCCAGGGGGTGGCAAACCCCTTCCCAAGACTAAAGTCTGGGGCAGAAGCTTTAGGCTTGAGAAGGGGCCGAACCTGGGATCGGAGGGAAGGGGAAAAAAAAATCAATGGAAACATGTCCTCAGGTGAGGATAAAAAGAAAAATAAAGAATGAAATGTCATATCCTATGAAAGACACATCTTGAAAATGCTTAAAGAAAGTTGTCATTTTTTCATGGTGAAGGGTCTGGAGTCCGTATTGATGAAAATACCTTGGCGGCTGCGGTGACTGGCAGTGCCTGCAGCAGAGGGGTGATGGGGCTGGTGCCTTCCCCTGATCAGCCTGGTCACCTCTCGCAATGGAGGTTGCCTCTCGCAATGGAGGCCATCACAATCTGAGCCCATTATGTTTATTTTGTTTACCAATGGGGAGCGGGCCTAAGCCATCAGTAGGACATCTCCTGAGGGCTCCCAGTATGTGAGAGGGGTCAGGCTGGGCTGAGGGACCCCTCCCCAGTGCATGAATTTCGTGCACCAGGCCCCTAGTTATCTATAATTCTCTCTCATCTCAGTTAGCAAAACCAACATCCACACAGTTTCTCAGGTTAAATACCTGGAGGCCATCCTTTGTTTTAATTTTTCTTCATGTCACAAATGCAATACAACAATCAATCTATCAGCTCAACTTTCAAAATATATTCTTTTGGATGACTTCTTTGTCAACTCAGTTTACTCCTAGACTGCTACAGTAGTCCACTAATTTTTCTCCTACTAAACTCCACCCTCCATACAGAGACTGGAAACCTTTAGTAATTTAATTTGGACCATATCACTACCTTCCAAACCTCCTGTTTTTTGTTTTTTTTTGCCCCACTTAAAATTTCCATTGGTTTCCCCTTGCATCCAAATTAAAATCAGTTTTAAAAAATATATATTTTTAGCCCTAACCGGTTTGGCTAAGTGGATAGAGCATAGGCCTGCAGACTGAAAGGTCCCAGGTTCGATTCCGGTCAAGAGCATGTATCTTTGTTGCAGGCACATCCCCAGTAGGGGGTGTGCAGGAGGCAGCTGATCAATGTTTCTCTCTCATCGATGTTTCTAACTCTCTATCCCTCTCCCTTCCTCTCTGTAGAGAATCAATAAAATATTATACACACACACACACACACACACACACACACACACACACACACACACACACATATTTCCCGGAATGGAACTGTGACCTCCTGGTTCGTAGGTTGACTTTCAAACACTGAGCCACGCCGGCCGGGCATTAAAATCAGTTTTTAAGTAGTATAAACACCACTCATAATCCAGCCTTTGCTACTTTTCTGACAGGCTTCTGACCTCTCTGCTACTTCACAGAGCACCAGCTACCTGGTCTTTAAAACATTAAGCTCATCCCTTCTCAAGGCTTTGCCCTCACTATGACCTTTGCTTTTTCATGAGTCTTTACAAGACTGGCTTCTTTTTGACCTTCAAGTCTCAGTTCAAATCTCACCTCAAGGAGACCTTCCTTTACTCACTTAAATTCTAATGTACTTCTCACAAGTCCCTTCCTACTTATTTATCTATTTATTTTTTCACAACACATCACAATCTGAGCCCATTATGTTTATTTTGTTTACCTGCTTTGTCTCTGCATCAGACCAACAGTATATAAACTCTATGACATTGGAAATCCTGAGTATCTTATTTATGCTCTGTCCTCAGTGTGCAGAGGAACACTCACTTGTAAAATTTAAAATGGAAAAGGTTTCTCCTAAATCCTAGAAAAGATACTAAGATGTCCATACTCGAAAATGCATGTATATAGTATACTTTCCGTACTCTTGATTTTCTGATCTGGAGTGCCTCTCCCATGGAGCGTGCTCAGCTCATGCTGATAACCAATTTGCCTCTTTGCAAAAGTAGTTCAATGGCTTATATAAAATTGCATTTGGCTAAATGCATTATACATATTTCTGTATTTATTTGTATATAGTACTGGCTCTCAAGCATTTTGGTCAGAAATTCTTGAATACTCCTCAAAATTATTGAGGCCACTGCTGAGCTTTTATTTATATGGATTTTATTTATTGGTATTTTTGGTATTGAAATTAAAACGAAAATGTTTTAAAACTTTCTATATTCACTTTTATGATAACAATCAAAATCATTATATGTTGTCTTAAATAACATGCTTTTATACATAATAACTACATTTCCAAAACCAAAACAAATTGACTAGAGTGACCTTGTATTATTCCTTTGAAAATCTCTTTAATGTCTAGCTATAAGAAAACAGCCTATAGAATTATAACTGCTTCTGCATTTAATTTCTTGATATAGTTTTTTACTATAGAATACGAAGTAAATATCTGTATGTAGTTAGAAAAGGGAATGGTATTTTATTGTTTAATCCTCACCAGAGGATATTTTCTCCATTGCTTTTCAGAGAGAGTGGAAGGGAGGGATATGCACACACACACACACACACACACACACACACACACACACACACACACACACACATTGACCGGTTGCCTCCCACATATGCCTCAACAGGAGGCAGGATGCAAACCTTTAACTCAGGTACATTCCCTTTACCTGGAATTGAACCCACAACCCTTTGGTATGGGCTGATGCTCCAACCACTGGACCACACTGGCCAGGACGAAGGAAAGATATTTTAATATTCCTTTCAGATAATTGTGGATATATTTCTTTGATATTGCACTAAAACTTGATAATGGTTTTTTCTAAAGGTTAGTGTCAATACAGAATCTGAAGCCATGTCAATAAACTTTTATGGCCTCTGTATTGTTATAAAAAGAGTGCTGACATTGTGGACCCTGTAAAAGTGTTTCAGGGACCCTGGGATATCCTGCACTATCTTTTGAGAACCACTGGCATGTAGAATCATGTAATTTTAGAGTAGGTTTCTGTGTAGAAGGCATGGTATTAGGTGCTCTGGAAGATAACAAAGAAGAAGATTAGCAAGTTGAGAGAACACACACTATTTTAGAAAAATGTTGCTTACAATGGAGAGTTGAAACAGAGAAGAGAGAATCATTGATCAGCTGCCTCCTGAATGCCCCACACTGAGGATTGAGCCCGCAATCCGGGCATGCGCTCCAAGAGGGAATCAAACTGTGACCTCCTGATTCATAGGTCGACCCTCAACCACTGAGCCACACCAGCCAGGCTGACAGGGTGCATATTGGGTAGAATTTTTTTTAAGAAAAGAAAAAGTTCAGAGTTACTCTGAATTCTCAAATTCTTTTTATGTGTATGTATGTATGTATTACTTATTTATTATTAATTTTTAATCCTCACCCTAGGACGTTTTCAGAAAGAGAGAGAGAGGGAGAAAGAGAGAAAGAGACAGCGAAAGAGAACATCGATCAGTTGCCTCCATAACTGTCCCAACCTACAACCTGGATACATACCCTGCACTGGAATGGAACCCGCCACCTTTTGGAGTATAGGACCAACTGAACCAAACTGACCAGAGTAACATGTGCTACTAACTTTTAAAAGTAAATGTTTTGTCTAAAAATTCTATGCTTTTACTATGCAGTGATTTAATTTTCAGAATGAACAATACTTTATGAAGCTAATTTATATTTGCATCCTAGGTTTTCTAATACAACGTGGTTGTTAAATAATTTCATTTTAAAAAGTCATTAATTTATTGAGAAGTTTTTAGAAACTGCTTCACTAATTCTGCAAGGAAAAATGAACTTCCTTTATTATATAGCATATAATGAAATCAACATTTTTACGTATCACAGAATAGGAAAGCCTTATATGTTAATACTTTGGTTGCTATACTTTCAATCCAATTTACAGTAACTGGCACCAAATTTTATAATAGCTATATATCAACAAAACACTTTATGCTATGTTTTACCTCACATGAGTTTGGATAGAAATGTTTAAGTTTCTTCATTTAAAGGCTGTCTGATTTTATTTTATTCTTTTTATAAATGTTTGAGCTTATAATAAATTTTAAAAAGAATATGTTCACTTTAAAATATTTTTAATTAAATTTATTAGGATGACATTAGTTAATAAGATTATGTAGGACTCAAGTGTACATTTCTATAATACATCTTCTGTGTATTGCATTGTGTGCCCATAACCCACAGTGAAATCTTCTGCCACCATATATTTACCCTTTTCCAGCCCCCACCTCACTTCCCTCTGGTAACCACCACACTATTGTATGTCCATGAGTTTTCATTTTTTTGTTTTTCTTGTTTGTTCATTTGTTGCTTTCAGTTTTATATCCCGCATATGAGTGTGATCATATGTTTCTCAGCTTTTTCTGCCTGACTGATTTTGCTTCACATGATATTCTCAAGATCCAACCACATGGTCTCAAATGGCAGTATTTAATCTTTTCCTATAGCTGAGTAGTATTCCTTTGTATATATGTGTCACATCTTCTTTTTCCAATCATCTATCAAAGGACAGTTCGGTTGTTTCCATGTCTTGGCCACCATGAATAATGCTGCAATGAACATAGGGAGTTCATATATCTTTGTAAATAAATGTTTTCAAACATTTCAGGTAGATACCCAGAAGAGGGGTTGCTGGGTCATATGGCAAGTCTATTTTTATTTTGTTGAGGAACCTCCATACTATTTTTCCAAAGTGGCTGCACCAGTTTACATACAAATAGCCAACATATATCTGAAAAGATGCTCAACTTCACTAGCTATTAGGGAAATGCAAATCACTGTACAATATCACTGCTACTTAAATTTTCTCAATTAGCCTGTTAATTACACTTTCTTTTACTAGTGTTACTTTAGAGTGCACAGCTGTCCCCTTGACTTAGTAAAGTCTAACAAAACAATGTATTCTTTACTTCCCAGATAATGAAGCAACTTAGATCACTTTATCTACATTTAACAATATAACCATATCTTTTCTGCCATCTTTTGAGAGCTTACGAGTGTGTATAGGGTTAGCATGTGAAGTGAACAGTGAATTTAAGAGTAGAAAAACTGATAATACACTCATCAACTTTGATAATCACTCAGACAAGTGCCGTGTACCATTGTGGTATGTTAAGTGTTAGTTTATTAAATTTATTTCCACTGTTGATTCAATGTATTCTTTATTTCATATCCATAATATTCTATTAGATAAAATTAAAAACAGAACCACTGAAGTTGAACAAGTTATGTGGAAACTTAAAGAGATCTTAAAATTTAAAAATTAGTCTCAAGGTAAACTTTCACAGACTTCAAATTTATATTCATATGATCAAATGAAAATATTTCTGTTATGTCAAAAGTCAGTATTATAAAATGAAAATAAAAGAATGATTCTTGCTAAGTGTAGGACTTACTCGCTATGCAAAAAAATTTCAATACTTGCAATTGTTTTAAAGAAGGAGCCAACAAATGGCATCCCGAAGCCATTTCTAAAAATGTTTATTAAAAAGTTATCTATAAGATTACATTAAATTGTTGTTGTTTTTTTAAGAAAAAGAAATAATTCAAAGCATGGGGGTGACTTTGTCCATTTCGGTATGATGATATAAACCTAAATTTAGCATTTGAACCTGTGTTTCCTAAAAAGCCAACATACAATATAATGTAACATATAAAAATTTAACAATAAATCCATAAATTATAAACTACTTAATCTAAATTAATAAGAATCTGACATTATTAAATATAAAATAATCAATATTGGCAGTAGTATATATTGTTAATATTGTTTGATATTTTATAAAATGAACTTTATAATGCATCTATTAAAAAGTTTATTTAAAATATATTTTTATAGTAATTTCTGATACTTTGCACAACATTTTTTGCAAACAGATGAATGAATGTATTTTTGATAATGAGGAAAAGAGAAAAATAATAACAATAAATCTGTTGAAAAAAAATTAATGTAACTGAAAGCAAAAATAACTCAGAAAGTAAGTTGTTAATAGCATTGAAAAAATAAAGAACAATTAGAAATTCTCATTAGAATATGAGACAGCAATAAAATATCTTCCAAAGACAGAATAGTCTACAATTTAAAAAAGATGCAAATACATTTGACTCAGATTTTACAAAAGAATTTAAAACAGACAGAAAATTTTAAGGGAAAAAAACGGTGGCAAAATTGTTAAAATAATGAGGGATAAGTGTATATGATAGACATAAATGAGATTTCTAACCTAAGCCTTATAAATATTGTTAAATAAAAATAAAAGAAATTATACTGAAAATCACAATACAAATTTAATAGAAGAAAAAGTCATAGAGCTGAGAAAAGTTATGAGTCTGCACTTAAAATTTTGTCTGTTTTTCATTAGCAAACCAGGTGAAATTCTTTCAGGGTGTAGAAAAAAAACCCTCTATCTGGAGAAATTAATTCACATAAAGCAAGTCCTAAATAAGAGTAATAGACAATTTATGAGTAAACATTTTAAATTATGAGTAAACATTATTTGCATTTTAAAATTAATGTGTAAGGTGTCAACTATATGCCAGGTACTATTGAAACTGTAGGAGTTGCTAGTGATGTATTGCTCCAGAGAACTAGTGTATTATGAAGAAGATAAAAAGAAAATTAACAAGTTACTTACAATTAATAACAGGTGTTCTCTTATGCAGAAGTGAGTCACACTTTGCCAATATAAATTTACTGTATTTGTTACCCAAAAGATAGTGACCTTGTTTTATATGTGTATAGTATTATATTATTATATTCTATTATTATATGTATGTATAAATACTATTATGTATATCCACATATATTCCTGGTTATTAGGTTATTGTCTGATCAAGAGTATCAAAGAATATCCATATTGCTTTATTTTCATAAGAAATTACAAATTATGTGAACTATGTATTTGGAGTTGGTGGAAAGGATCCAGCTGAAAGGGTTATCACTGACACTGAAAATTAGAGCAGAAAATAATAACTTTGTATTGTGCCAGGTGGCTACTGAAAATATCAGGGGACCACTTTGTGGAGTATCTGATTGTCTAATCACTATGCTGTACACCTGAACTAATTCAAAATAATTTTGAACACAAACTGTAATTGATAAAAAAAAAGAAAAAAGAAAAAATCAGAGCAGAAAAAACACACCAAAGAAACCAAGATGAGTTTGTGTATCCTTAGGGCATTAACAATGCTCAAGTGTATAAGTACTCTGAAGAGGGTTACAACAATCACACACCTACCCATGTGAGTCAATTGATTGTTGCCTACTTTCCCACAGGAAAAAGGAGGGAGATTCTTCAATTTGGAATATTTAAATTTTTAAAATTAATTTAGATTAATAATGCCTGCCCCTTTCTGAGTAGTACCGGTAGTAAAAGAAATCGGTGTGCAAAATAACATTTTAAGAAGGTACGTAATGATAGAACCGGCAAAGTGGTACTGTACCAATATTGACTTTGCAGGAAAGGACTTCAGGCAAGCCTGAAGCCGGTTTCTTCTGCTCTGGTTAAATTGTCTTCATTTCCTGCTGAGTAAAAGTGTACGCTAATAGGATGGGCTGGAGTTTATGGGTTTGGGGAGGCTGGCTGCATGCAATGTACTGAGTTGTCCTCTGCCTTGTTTGTATAGCTTGCTTTGTACAGAAACCTTTTTAGAAAGTCTTTACATTAAAGGAACTTCTAACCTTTTTTTTTTTTTTTTTTTTCTTTGCTGGTTTTCTACAATCAATGCTGTCATTCCTAAAGAAAAAAAATGTTATAAAAACAAGGTGACATTCTACATAATGTCAGGCATTGCAAAGCAGGATAGTACTTTAGATAGCAGTGTGAGAAAAAAGCTTCTCTGAGAGTCGTTGGAGCTGAAACCTGCTACAATCCCCTCTCTGTACGAAGATCTAGTGGAGAATTCCAGGGAGATTAAAGCATAAGGAGAAAGAACCTGAGATGGCAGAAAAGAAAAATGGGTGTGGATGAAGGTCATGAAGATCAGGGAGAAGTAGTAGGAAAGGGAAGAGAGAGACCCGATCATGGAGCAAACTTTAAACCACAGTAAATATGTTGGTTTTTATTTTACATGCAATAGTAAGGCTTTGAGTTTTGTATAGTGAAATGTATCACACAGGTGGCTGCGTGGGAAAAGCGTTCTAGGGGAATCTGTTAGGAATTTGAACTGACTGTCTCCAGACTAGGTTTGCTCTATCTGCTGCCTGTTTGCCAGGGTTGAAAAGCCCCGCTCATTTTCTTTACACGCTTACTGGAAGGTAGGGTTCTGGAAAGAAAGAAGTTTCTGTCTATTAGACACGTGAACATTGATGTGGAAGGAGGAAGCGGAGTGGACGCTGTCTCCTGTGACTCCTGGATTGGCTCATCCCACAAGCTGTGGAATTTTTGCAAACGGTTCTAAACCTGCGGTCTCCCTGGGTTTCAAGAAAAGTAAGAGGAGAGATACCCTCCAGATCCCACACCAAATCCCCGAATCGGAGTCCGGGGCCTGCTCCGCAGCTCTCCCACGCCCGAGGCACCTTGGAGGCAGTGATCATGCCAGACCTCGAAGCGCAAAGCTGCGCTCAGCCATCCGAGCTCCCATTGCGGGGAGTTAGTGTCATCCCCGCGGAGCACGTGAGAAGCACAAGCTAATGCCTGCTTGCAGCGTCAATACAGCGAAAGGTTGGAACAAGTTGCAGCCTCAGATAAAGTTTAATCTCGGCCTGATCCACAGGCTAAGGCTCTCGTGTAAGTCAGTTCACAGCGTTTCCCTCCAACTGAGATAAGTTTTGCCTGGTCTCCGTCAGGCTTAGCTGTGGTTGCGCCGACCAGAGGGAGCTCCTTCTTTTAAAGGCTCTGATTTTGCTGTCAGACAAGAACAATTCTTTGGAGAAGAGGGAGATGATAGGAGGGGCTGTTGAATTGTTGATAGCCAAAATTCACAGCAACAGAGGAATAAATGGCCAGCAAGGTCAAGGGTATCCGAGGACGAAACTGTTTCATCTACTATACACATCGGTGTGGCGTGAATGACAATGGTCTAGAATATACAGTAAGTTTCCATTTATGTAAAGTTAAAAATAAGCATAATGGGACCACATCTGGATCAGAGATAATCCATGACTCATGTATCTGTCCAGAAAGTAAGAGGCTAATTAACCCAACACTCACATTATTTATTAATTCTTGTTTGTTGCTGGTGAGGGAGGCCATTTCTGAAAATATTCACTTTCTTTACCTCTATTGGAGATACAGAAATATTTATTTTATCATAATCCTTTAAACTGTATAAATACTTCACATACCAAAGCACATCCTTACTCTCTAGGACTGCATTTCAGTGTATGGCAAGTGTCAGGAGAAATGAATTAACTCTGATTTCTTGACAAATGTGACTAAGATATGAAGACAGCAGAACCCATTTAACTTTCAACAGAGACCTGGGGGTCACTAAAACTCATTCCTAGGCAAGAATGCAAATTCTAAGATAAGGAATTGAATAAACATACAGGATTTCATTTAGAGACTTAAAAGGCAACAACAGCAACACCGGCATCAAAGACTATAGCCCTAGTTCCCTTCAATGAATTGGAAGCCAGAGTGCAGGTAATATTTTTAAAGCACAGGTATGATAGGTAAAATTTTATTTAAAACAATTTGTTAGGTAGCTATAATTGTAAATGAATTTTGAGTAAACTATATTATTTATGTGTATCTCTTGGTCAGGTCTACAAATTGCCTGTTGTAATAAATGAACATTTACACTTTGAATGCCCATATAAGTAAGTGGCTTTAAATAAATTTTATTTGTTGTTTTTCTCTTTTTCCTACAATTCCAATCACAACTCTATATTCCCTTTTCAAATTCACATCGATTTTTATATATCCAATTCAGTGAATGTTAAAATTTCAACTTATCTTCAATATTTAGAGATGTGAAATTAATATGTATTTTTGAAAGTCAGGCATTGATTCCGATTGATCTTTTTAGACTGTTTCACTTAATGTTGTAACTGATTGTCTTTCAAAGAAAAAAATTTAAAATACAATTTACACTGCAACCTAGAACATATAAATACATACACAGAGACACAAATAAACACGTTTATTTAGCAATTCAAGTTGCATAACGCACTTCTGGGTTTTAATACATACAATAGACTCTGGTATTTACTGGTGCATTTTCTGTTCTATAATCTAAACTATGTATGTCAAATTTATAGTTCCTAAAACATTAATTTAGTAAATGCCAAAAATGAGAATACTTTTAAGTAGAATGGATTTATAAATCGTGTTCACATGTTTATTATTAACTGCAACTGTTCATCCAAAGGATGGACAGATTGCTATTTCTTTGAAGTAAGAGGCCTTTCGTCTTTCTTCATAAAGCATACCATTGCCCTTCTGAGTAGACTGGCATTGAAGGCCTTAATTAATGAATGGGTAATAGTTACTTTAATACATATTCGTGGGCTTTAGTGAGATTCATGTTTAACAATAAACAAAGATTATACAAAAAATGTTTTTTATTCCCCTCAGAATAACAACAAGAAGTATCTTCTGGATCAACTTGCAGAACATAGAAGCAAATTCTGTGTCATTACTTTAGAATCTTATCCTTGTCTGAAGATAGGAGCCCCTTTTACTTACCAGAGTCACCTTATTTGACATTTCCAATTGTACCTCTAAAGTTAAAAATTTTGCACTAATACTTAATGTTAAAGATGTTAAGAAAATAGACTATGGCTCCCAAAATGAATTAGGAAAAGAATAGTTTTGAAAATGTTGGAACCAATTATAGCTATATTAAAATAAGTGCATTATCTTTCAAAGGGTTTATGAGCCACTATATTGGCTTAAAAATTGCATGCTGATACACACCTTACAACATAAACACACCTTACAACAAACATTCCTTCTTATCGATGACTTTTTTGACTTTCCTTCTTAGCAACTAGACCTGTGCCTAGAGCCTAGCATATACTATGTACTTGATAGTTCAAATTAACTGAATGGCCTTATCTACACTAATAAAAGAGAAAGATGCAAATTGACCATCACTTCATGGTGCCCACCAGCCAATCAGGAGTGAGTATGCAAATTAACCCAACAAAGATGGTGGGTTAATTTGCATATGCAGGTGCCGAGCAGCCGGGGGTAGTGTGGCCACTTGCACGCGTGCTGGCATCAAGTTGTCTGGGTCCCAGGGATGGGTGTCCTCAGGACCCAGGCCACTCATAGCCTGTAGGCCTGCGCATAGGCCCGGAGCAGCTGGGGTCCCGGAACGACCCCCAGCCACTCCAGGCCTATGCACACAGGCACAGAGCAGCTGGAGGCAGGGTGGGAATATGGCAGATGTTCCTGCCCTGAGGCTGCTTGTGTGTACACCAGCGCTAAGCGGCCTGAGTCCCAGGGACTGGCATCCTCAGGATCCAGGCATCCCAGAATGCCCCCCGGCCACTATGGGCCTACGCTCGCAGGCACTGAGCAGCCGGGGGTGGGGTGGGAACATCCCCGGGACCCAGGTGTTCCGAGCCAGCACGCAGGCAAGCAGCCGGGGGCAGGGCGGGAACATCCCCCGCAGTGAGCAGAGCAGATAGCAGGGCCCTGCTTGCCCCTGGCTATGGCAGCAAGGGGCAAGCAGTCCCCTGCAGTGAGCGAGCAGAGAGCAGGGCCCTGCTTACCCCTGGCTGTGGCAGCGAGGGTCAAGCAGTCCCCCGTAGGGCCTCCACAGAGAGCAGACACCAGGGCCCTGCTTGCCCCTGGCCCCAGCAACGAAGGGCAAGCTGGCCCCCACAGAAAGCAGACACCAGGGCCTGCGGTGGCATCAAGCAGGCAGGTCCGCAGAGAGCAGAGAACCATGGGAAGCAGGCCTAGGCCATCAGTAGGACATCCCCTGAGGGCTCCCAGTTTGGAGAGGGTGCAGATCGGGCTGAGGATCCCCCCTCCCCGTGCACGAATTTCGTGCACTGGGCCCCTAGTATAATCATATTTTCATAAATTATGACATACATTAAATGTTATATTGACCAAGAGGCAACCGCCTTGCAAGAGAACAAAATTTCAAGAAAGAGAAATACTTGAATGAGTTATTGATGAATTGTTCCAAGATAGCAGAAAGGCATTTATATATTGTAGCTAGTTTAAAGACAGGTGACCTTTTAAGAGGTTAGTTAACCTTTGAGCAATTTTGGAGTTACTGTTTTGAAAGATAAAGGTCAAAAGAGAACTCAGAATGCAGTTATTGTCTTTTGTTTGTTGCTATGACTTTAATTTCCAACAAAATAATTCAAACTGTAGAGTCTGTTCAGAAGTAGATTTCTTTTCAAATTAAAAGAATGATATTGGTTTAAAGCAATTTTCAGGTACTTGATATGAATAATCAAAATATTAAAACTCAAAATCATAACTTATTTGCAAATTTCACCTTTAATCTCATTCTGTGCTAAAAGTTATTAAGACAAAAATGTGTTTGGTTAAAGAAAAGTGTGTGATGCTTATGATTATTTTTTTCTCTTAAGTATAGTTCACTTCATTTTTCATTTCACACCCCCATTTTTTTAAAAACTTAGTTATTCTAATTACCTTTCTCTAAGCCCCTGCAGTCATAAACACAGTGTTTATATATTTTCTTAGATGTGTTAACTCCAAAAGGAAAATTGCACTGAGTGTTTAGAAAATAGTAGTACAAAATAATATTTTGTCCCAGGCTTTCAAATACTTGAAATTTGTGCAGAGGAAATAACCTAAAAATACTTTAACATTTATAGATTTTGGTCAGGTTGTGATAAGCAAAGGATCATTAACCTGACCTACATGCTCTCTTTCTTCCTTGTAGTTTCCTGTATTCATTTTTTAAAATGCATGCAAATTGCTTTTTGACCTATTCATTTCAAAAGAAACTAGCCTCTAGTTTGGAAATAAAGAAAATGTGTGTTTTTGCTAGATTTGATGATATTTACAAAGAGGTCAAGCCAATTTTATATTACCTGGACATATGACTTAGTTTCTAATGTTTTATTCATATCCAGCCATGAAACAGATATACATAATACAGTGCCCAGACTTAGGAAAGCATAAAAAATCAAAGGATAAAATCATATTGTAACAACTGTGTTCCTATTTGAATGAACTAGCACTATTTTGAAGATGGCGATGAACATAGTGATAGAATTTTCACTTATTTAAAAATCTGTCAGCATCAGTGTAGACTTAAGAATGGAGAGAAAAAAAAAATCCTTGACTGACATTTGAATGGTCTGGTCATTCATTAAGTAAGCACAGAGAGGAAAGGAGAAGTTGAAGTTAAGTAAAGGATATTTTAAAATATGTGATAGGTTATTTTTTTCAGTGTAATTAAGCATTGATTGTACCACTTTGGATGGTGAAATGACATTAGAAATATCATGGGCATAATCCTCACTGGATTTTGAGGGCAACCATCAGATACAAAATATTTCATGGCAAAAGTCAGAATATAGCTTCTGGTTTGGCAACCAGGTTCTCTCATCTCACTGTTCTCTTAGTTCTGAGTGAGTGCACTTCGTGCTTCTGGGCCAGGATGACTGGTATAGTTTCTGAAATTACATCACATTCTAGGCAGCTGAGACTGGACATAGACAAAATGGCAAGTGGAATCCACCATATACTGTTAGTGTGCATTGAACTTAATTTAGCTGTTTTGTGTATGTTTTTTTGAACATTTCTGTTTGTAATGTTTAATATTTTATAATTTTCTTAGGAGTCTTACAAAGAACAGAGAAAAATCTTCTTTTTAAAAAGTTTAGTATAAAATTCATTGTATCTTGTAACAACTTGAATAGGATCACTGTATCCTCTAACTTCAGATACATTATGAGTTCATAATTTAATGTTGCTGTCTTGAAACATTTGCTATCATCACTGAGAAAGTATTTCATCACTCACCAGTTATTCCAAACCATGCTAAGAAAAGACTATAGATAATGAAAAAGTGCTTAATAATAACAACCTTCAGTGTTCCTATTCAATTGCTCCAGGTATCCCAGCAAGAAGGTACAAAGGTAGCGGATAATCTGTTTTTAGCTTTCATGGGACACAATTGAGAATTCAAATTGAGGTTTTTCACGTTCTACCTTTAATGACAGCGAAAATTGGTGAGGTTAGATGTTTTGCAATTGCATATTAGAAGGTAAATGCAAAGGGACATGCAATTGGTGATTGTCTACAGCTACATTGTCCGACGTGATAGCCACTAATAGCCACATGAGGCAACTGAGCACCTGAAATGTTTTCAAATTAGGGCACGCTGGAAGCATAAGCTACACACCATATTTTGAAAGCTTAGTATATAAAAGGAAGCAAAATATTGCCTTAGCATTTATATTTATTTCATGCTGGAATGATAATATTTTTGATGTATTGGATTAAATAAAATATATTACTAAAATTAATTTCACCTATTTCTTTTTACATTTTCAGTGTGACCATAAGACACACATTACATATGTGGTTCACATAATTCTATTAGACAGCACTTCTCTAGGCTCTAACAATGACACTGAAACTGAGTCTACAAATAGAAGCTCAGATTATGAGTTTACAGACTACATTATCCTAGTTAAGTTTTCTCAGACACACAAAAATCAATATGGGAAATATGTTTCTTAATAAATGAAATATACAGGATACCCTCCACCATCACTCACTTAGCAGAATACAATGCTTTTTAAAAAGAAACGGAACCATTCCCTTTTGCTACAAGGAAGAATGCTAGTGTCCTTTCCACCTTAATGATATTTGGCTCCAAAACTTACCTGGGACAAAGAGGTATATTATGCTTATTTTTAATTAATTTTTTTAGAAATTATTGTTTCCTATCTTTATATTCTTACTTTTTAGTACATTATTTTAAAAAAATGACTTTAAAACATCAAAGGGTCCATTGGATGGAGATGGCTACTAGTGATCAATTATTTCCTGGTATAATGAAGGTTAAGGGTCTCTCTCTTTTTATTTTTTTTTTTGGAAGATGTCACTCAAAAATTTACACGTTTCACTGTCCAGATGTAGTCACATCTCCAAGTAAGAGGGCTGCCAGCAATTGCAGTATTCATTTTGAACTACTATGAGCTTAGCTAAAATACTTAGAGGATTTTAGTGGGTTTCTTTTTTTTATCTTTACTTATTTATTTTTCCATCACCATTTATCCCTTCTATGCCCTCTTCCCCTCCACCTACCACCCTCCTTCCTGCTGTCACCACATTGCTGTCCATGTCTTTTAGTTCTCTCTCTCTTTTTTTCTTTTTCGCTCAATCCTTCCACTCAGCCACCTCCAACAATCCCTCCCTCACCAGAGCTGTCTGCCTGCTCTTTATGAGTCTGTCTCTATTTTGCTTTTTTTTAAATTTTTATTTCTGAAGCAGGATCGAAGAGTAGATATTGGGGTAAGGCATTGCCAGTCTCTGCCAAAAGGGTCTATTCACATTTTTTTCTTTAGTTTTGGATTAGAACCTTTGACAAAAATTCTTCAATACTTATTCCTTATAGATATGATTTGAATTGCATCAGAATCTAAAATTTAGTACTCTTTGTCCATATGAGAAAGAACAAAATACTCTTTAGTTTTTATACAGTCTCTAAATTCTCTACTATTAAGAATCCCTCTTTCTCCTGGTTATTGAAGTGAGGAGATTCTTAAACATATGAGTTAAAGTATACTTTACAATTTGAGGCAGTTTTTCTCTATTTTAACCAGTCTCTTTATAATCACTTCCTTCTCTGTTACCTTGTCCCTGAAGGTACTTGAGTTGAAAGTTTCTGCAACCCTGGATGGAGGAGTAGACTCGACAACATAACATAGGGTTTGCTCTTTGTCCTTGAGGTGGTTGGACTCAGCTGCAAGATTGCTGCCTTCAGTGGTCTCCAAATCACTTAGACTTGTACCTGTCAAGATGACCACTGATGAAATTGTCCATTCTTTTGTTGGATGAGTGCCCAGTGCTTTTCCCTGCCAACCTAGTTTTAATCACACGGACTCAGCAGATTCTTCTTGAGTTTCAGCCATGTTCTCCACCTGGAGCCTGGCTTAGGATGGCCATCCCTCTCCAAGACAAGGTCATCTGTCTCCTTGCATGACAAACCATGGATCTCAACTTAGCCTTGAGGCATGCTGGAAATTTGAGGATGATTTTCTTATTGAATAGAATTTGCAAGAACCTCTGAAATACTATGCTGGTTCTCTCTCAATTTGCCATGTCATGCTGTCATTTTTAGTTTATTTTAGCCCCTCTGTTTTAATCTGGGACTCCATGCTTAGTGGTCACCTGCAAAATTAAAAAAAAATGGTTCAGGGCACAATCTCTTGCCTTTCTATTCAAATTATCTAACATTTCACTTTCTAAGGTTTTTGTTATGGAGGATGGGGGCCAGAAAATATTTGTTTTTATTATATGACTTCTCCATAACTCTCTCCCCATTCTCTCCCTCTAGGAATGTAAGTGTTCTAACTTACTTTTTCTCTAATCTAGTGCAGACATTCTCTATTCCATCAGAACCTTCTCCTTCCCCCAGTTGAACTCATCTTTCTCATTCTCTGTAGTTAAAATATATAGCTATTGAACAGGTATGTGGTAAAACCTTGACCAGAAAACTGAAATGATTACTTGAGAACATTTGAATCCCATTATGAAATTACCTATAGTTTTAGCTATAAGCTCACAAACAACTAAGAGCAAATAAGATTTTTATTGGAGAGCCTATATCCTAGGTGATTGCTAGATGCTCTTCAGTGCACAAAGAGTTTAAGTCACAGTCCCTAACCTCAAGTCTCAAATACATGGCCAAACGGTCACAGAAAGGATAAATATGGCGATCTTAGATGGCATGTGAAATGTTTAGTGAATTTCACAGGAACTGAGAAGAAAAGCTAATGATTTCTGACTCAAAGGAATCTCAAATAAGTGTTCATTTAGTTAAATATAGAGTAGAATTGAGGGCTTTGAGGGCTCACCGGATTTGATTGTGATTGCAATGAACAACCAGCATTTATTCTGTTAAAGGTTACCCTGGATACTTATCTCTCATTAAGAATTTATACTAAAATGGTATGTAAATTATCCCATTTGGTCCTGAAGGTTTTTGAGAATGGGTGACACTCTGTAGTGATTTCAAAGCACACTGTTAAGGCAGAGCTCTGAGGGATAGTCTGAAGTAAGGAGAGATGTGAAATACACTTAAAGGAATATCTAAACATTAGGTAACAAGAACTTGAATTAGAGCAGTGGCCAGTACAGGACATTAGCAATGTATTTCGGAAGTATTTAAATGCTGTAGCTGATGAAGTGCAAAGAAAAACGTAATAGCACCGCTCATAGCTGTGACTGAGACTCCTGCACACTTTCTAGTTATGTTACTCTGGAGAATTGCTTTCACCTTTCCTCCTTGTTTTCTTCAAAAAATGAGAATCAAAATAACTAACTGATCCATTGTAATGATTAAGAAAAATGTAATGACTCAATGTAAACACAATACCTAGAAAATTACAGAACCCCCAAATGTTTAAAGTATTGGTAATACTACATGACTCAATGGAAATAGAAAAAGGGAATGAATTTATGGATCTAAAATTAAGGCACTATGAGAATATTGATATTATCATGAGTCATGAAGAGTAAACAAACTTTTGAGATGGAAGTGGGCAAACACAGTCCAAATACCCATTTCTCTATCTTGGCTAAATCCCAGACCAGAGTTGGATTTTGAGGCATTATGCTCTGGCAAGCTTTTGCACTGGCTCTCATTCTCCTCTAGAACATGGATAGATTTCTGCTCTTGACTGTGTGGAACTCCCCTGTGAATGCCAGAAGGTAAATTTGCCAAAATGTAATAGTTTGCTGTCAGACAAAGGGAGCGTGGACAGTGGAAAGAGAATAAGAAGAAAGTGGCTTTTATAGAAAGCTTTACGTGGATACATTGACTAATGTAGTTAATTTTAGATCCCTTCACAGTGAAGTAGCCTTGGTTCCTTCCTCCCTTGCTGTAATGACATTGTTATGCACCTTTACAAAATATCCCTTGGAAAAATGTCATAAGTTTACCTTTGCCTCCTTCAGTTCCGATATAATCCCGAACACCTTGTGAACTGCCATCTATAGATTTTATTTGACAAAAACAGCCCCCCTCCCAAATATGCAAAGTTCCTCCAAATATGTGGGTCAAATAGGAGTTTTCCTTTGTTAGAATTCTCTGTCTTGGAAGTAAGCACTTGATATAAACTAAGGGGGTCATTATCATCCACACCTGACTCACTGGGCAAATCAGCTCCCTTTCTCAGGACAGTGGCCTTTACTTCCTTTCTGGGAGTAGAGATACCAGGGGTTAGAGCTTTGGGTAGTCTGGCCCCTTTCTTGCTGAAGAAGCTGTTCTGCATAAAAAAAGGAGCTCCCAGAAATGACAGGTAAAGGAGAGTAGCCAGAGAAAAGGTGGTGGGAGAAAGATGAGGAAGAGGAAGAAAGTTGACCAGAGGAAGGGAGAGATAAAGGGAAAGAGGGAGGGAGGGAGGGAGGGAGGGAGGGAGGGAGGGAGGGAAAGATGGGAGATGATTCTGCAAAATTCACGATTTTCTTAAGAACACATCAAGTTAGTTTTATCCTACTTGTAGTTGAATAAGGCAGTTATCACAACTACACTTTTTTTTCTGGAGTTAGATTGATATTCCCAGAGTGCCCATGAAGATTTTTGCATGACAGTTTAGCTAACACACTTATTTGTGAGAGATTTATATACTATTTCTCTTTACAAATTAAATTCACACTTCAGTCACAAAGTATTACTAAGCACAGATATTGCATATTTTTAGCTTTATACAACTTCAATATTTATTGTGTGAATAATGAGCTATTCACCTCAACTCACTAACCTGGGATCTGCATTTGAAAACAAATTGAAATGAGGATATTGCTGCAATTTTTTCTCTCTCCTTTTATAAATCACAACCCATGTTAGTATCTTCTAACTATAGCTTTCCCATGCTCTCTGTCTTATGGTCTAACTTCTAAATTGCACATTAGCAAGGTAATTTAGCTTATGTGTTTATACAGACTATCATCACTTTATTTCTAAGACTTTCAAATTAAACAGTGCTCTGTTGTAATGAATCATGCAGTATAATAAATTACTAACCTGCATGTCAACCACATTGAATTAGTAAATGTATTGAGCAAATTAGCAAACATATTGCATGTTTTAATATTTTGTCAGCTCTGTTCAATTAAATACTTGATTACAACACCTAATATAACAAAGATTTAAAGTGGTAAAAAGTTGTGTTAACGAGGAAAAAATATCAAATAGGTTGCTTTACATTTTTCTAATATAATTTGCAATTTTTTTTATGTGGGATATCTTTTGCTTCTTCCAGTGACTTGTGTCTAGTTTAACACATATTGAGAATGAAAAATAGACAAAAAGAAAAAAAACTTTTCTATAACTTTCACATATTAAAAAATGTCATTGGTGGTGATTCCTAGCATGAGGAAGATGAAAATGTTTATTTTATTAAAGGTGATACTCTTGTTATTAAGGATGGATTAATCTTACAAGTGAAGGGTAAGTTGATAACTCAGCTAAGTACTTCTTGTTTGATTAAAACTTCACTTTCTTACATCTTGCTACAGACATTTTTTATTCCCCTTCTTCCTTTCTTCACTTGCGACCTCCCTTCCCCCCTTCCTCTCCAACCCCCTGCTTTCTCCAGTCCCTCTTTCCTCTCCTGAATGGTAGTGAGTGTGTTCACTGGGTGTTAAAGGCTCTGCTAGGATAAGGGGAAGAGTAAATAAAAAACTGCTAAACAAGACAAGTTCTCCAATTGGAATATGGGTTTGGTCATGAAATGGCCTAAATTTACATATAAAATATTGTACTGGAAGTCAGCAAGGGTATTCCTAAGTAATAAAAATGTGAACTTCTGGGTGGTTATTGTATATCAAGAAAACTGTTAATAAACTGTTTTGACAGTAAACTAATCTACACTAATAAAAGAGCAATATGCAAATTGACTGTCACTTCGTGACACCCACCAGCGAATCAGGAGTAAGTATGAAAATTAACCCGACAAAGATGGTGGTGGCTCCGACCCCCAGCCACTCTGGGCCTCTGGGCAGCATGCATGCAGGTGTGGAGCGGCCGGGCAGGGCAGGATGCCTGCTATGAGGTGGAGGGCAGGGGGCAGAGGGAACTACAGGAGTGGCACTCCAGCCGGAACGAAGACTGAAGGCTCCGGCCACAGCAAAGACTCTGGCTGGAGTGAAGGCCTGGGTCCCAGGTGCCGGAGGAAAACCGGTGCCGGCAGCCAGGGAAAGGAAGGCCTATTGCATGAATCTTGTTGCAACGGGCTTCTAGTTTAATATAAAATTATATCATTGGGCAATATTCAAGGGGATTTGCTTATTATACTACAAAATCATCATAAAATATGCCTTCCTTAGAATATAGCCATTACACAGTTTTGGAATAAATATCCAGTGCCAGTACACAAATATATTTTAGTGTAAATATTTAAAGAACAAGTGCTTTCAACTTGTTTCCTGCTGCCAGATTTTATACACATCTGGCCTTTGGGGGCTGGGAATATACAGTCATGTGCCACATACTGACATTTTGATCAATGCACTGCACTGCATATATTTGGTGGTCCCATAAGATTATAATGGAGCCGAAACATTCCTATCACCTTGTGACCTCATAGATGACATGAAGTCATGACTGTTGTGAAGTCATAGCTGCCTGAATTCATAGCTGACCTGACATGGTAGACATTGTGATGCTGTAGTCCTCGTCAAGTCACAGCCATTGTGAAGTCCTCGCTGTCCTGACATTGCAGCAACCTGCAGTCAGAGCTGTCATGAAGTTGCAGCCATTGTGATGTCATAGCCATCATGATGCCGTAGCCCTAGTGAAGTCAGAGTGGTTGTGAAGGTGAAGCTGCCCTGATGTTGTAGGTGTTTAACATCACAATTCATTGTATTACTCATGTGACCATATAAACAAACCTACTGCACTGCCACTTGTGTGCAAGCAAAGCTCACACCATTATGGTAGTCATGGTAGGCGATTATGTCATCCAGGTTTATGTAAGTGCACTCTGTGATGTTTAAACGGTGACGGAGTCACCTAATGAAAGATTTCTCAGAAGGTCTCCCTCTTAAACAGTGCATTGCTGTACAACTAAAGTGTTGAAATCCATAACTTTACATATTTTAATGTCTTGGCTATAAACATGAAATTTTAAAAGTCTTGCATATTTGTATTAAATTTTTCAACTGTGTAAAAAAAAAAATAGTTTATTTAATAAAAACATATATACTTTAATTTGTTCATAGTTTGCAGTTTAATTGGATATACACTATAATTTGTTGGTCACTTTAAATAACACTGTACATTAAAAAAAGGTACTTCAAAAGTTTTACTTATTTTACATTCCCTTCTCAGCTTTCTGGCATCATTATTTCAACTTCACTTCCCATATCTAGATAATAAAATACACTTTTGGGGGTGAAAAGCAGGGAAATATATGGGTTCAGTATATAAATTAAGTGATAACAGTGAATAATTAAGGCATTTTGCTCAGCCAATCCTGGAAAATGTCAAATATTAGAAAATTTAAACCAAAATAACTTCTCATTTTGATAGAGAGCCATGCTCCATGGCCACTTTGGCAATGACTGTGAACATGTCTTTAATTAGCATTTAAAAATTGGATCAGCAATATGTAATTAAAAATTTATGGCATATGGAGGTTGCTAGAATAAATTAATTACATTTATATATTATATATACTTCATATTCAATAGAAATGAGAGCAATAATCTTAACCGGAGTCTGTCCTGTGTTTCCCTTCTATATGTCTGGAATCTTGCTAATCCAATGGTTTTTAAGTTTCCCAGTTTTTATATACTCAGAGGTTAGAAGATTTTCACTTAACACATATTTATTTCCAGGCCAAGGTCAATCTACCTAGTTGAGCCTTATGAAATAGATGCTACTTTTGTATCTTCATTTTACATGTGTAGAAACTAGAGATAAGAGAGCTTAAGTATTTTGTCCAAGGCCACAGATCTGCAAAATGGAACACAAGACTACAAGCATAGCTCTTTTAAATTTATGCCCAGTAATATTTCCATAATAATTCGACTCCCTTGGTGAAGTAATTAATTTTTGTGAAAGTCAAATTAAAATATGAATGCCAAATTATTACTTTTATAAATCATTATATTATCAAATTAAAAAATATTAGTAGCTAATAAATTATTTCTTTCCATAGTAAAGGTTCACATTTTTTTAAGTAAACACTCTGGAGTATTCAGTTTCAAGAGGTGTTTCATGAGACTGTGATGTAAATGTTCATTTATTCATTGCAGAGTTCTAAGTACTAAGTCAGGCCCATGTATAGTGCACTAACATAAATAAATTGCTACACTGTTTTAGGTGGCTTGAATTTCTTTTCAAATTACAATTTTTAGAGTGATAATTGCATATTGGTCAAAATTCATTATTCTCTCGGCCTCTGTAGAACTCTAAAATATATGGTTTAAAGGTTAAGAACATTTCCCAGCTGTGATGGTTAATTTCATGTCAACTTGAAGGGCTAAGAGATGTGCAGATAGTTGTGATCACTATTTCTAGGTGTGTTTGTGAAGGTGTTTTCAGAGACATTATCATTTGAATCAATAGGCTGAGTAAACTATATCACCTTTACCAGTGCAGGTTGACATTATTATCCAATTCCTTGATGGCCTGAACAGAAAAAAAAAATGGAGGAATGGCAAATTTTCTCTCTGGTTGACCTGGTACATTCTTCTCCTGCCCTTGGACATATAGTATATGCTCCTGACTCCCAAGCCTTCTGACTCAGACTGAATTTACAACACTGGTTTTTCTGGTTCTCCAGTTTGCAGACAGTAAATCATGAAAGTTCTAAGCTTTCATAACTGAGAGTCAATTTCTATAGTAAGTTTCTGTATCTATCTATCTATCTATCTATCTATCTATCTATCTATCTATCTATCATCTATCTATCATCTATCTATCCTATTGGTTATGTTTCTCTGGAGAACCCTGGTTAATATACTAGCTCTTATGATTTGCTTTTTTAAAAATTCTTTTAAACATTTTTATTGTTCACAGAATTATTTATTGGTGTTTAATTATATTTGATTGGGTTGTTAATCTTTCATGAATTAGATTTGCTGATTAGCTCTCCATTTTGGATTTAAAGACAATTGAAATCTTCCAATTAAATAAAATATTTACTAGCAGTTGTATACTAAGAAAGTTCAAAAAGTTGTTTAGAAATTTTTGTATCCCACTTGTAAAAACTAAACACAACCTTCATCATAATATATATTAAATTAGGGCTCAAGCATATTGAGGTTCCCTTCCTTCCTTTAATTATACAATGTTTTATAAATTTTAATAATTTATAGTTAAATATTGCAGAACAAAAATGCCACAAACAGTGTTTTAAAATATTTTTCTTTCAAGATGTGTTAAGCATTTTGTATAGTATTCATTATTACAAATGGTAACCTTTTAATCTTGATTGATTGATTGATGAGTATGAAAGAGAGAGAGAGAATAATTTGTTGTTCCATTTATTTGTGCATTCATTGATTGATTCTTGCATGTACCCTGACAGGGTTTGAACCAAGTGAGCTATCTAGCCATGGCTCAGTAAGTCTTTTAATTAGTAAAATTTATATAAAATTTATAATGAAATTGCTAAAATATTTCATAAATGTACATTCCCTTAACATATTTTGTTTGAATATTCTAAATTTATCTTATGCAAAATTATATAAAATTTCTAATTAACCAGAAGTTAGATTTATTACCATTTTAAAATCCCATCATACACTCATTAAAATTTATTCTAAATCATATATTTGGATCAAACACATTCCCCAAAATCTAGACAAGAAAAAGATTAAACAAGTACCAGTGAAAAGTCTAATTAGTCTATTTCACCTTCATCATCAAACATAAGTAGTGATCAAAACCTTTCAATGGTCAGAAGTGGGCAAGTTTCTGGGCATTATTTTTCATATAAAATAACTCTTTTCTGCATTATTTCTTGAAGGTCAGTTTTTTGGCCTTGTTTGGAAGAGTTTCAAAAATGTTAGATTTAAAAGGGAAATATGGAATGATATTTTAAAGCTTTATTTCATGCATATATTTTTTATAATTTGAAGTATATGAAAGAAATTCAAAAGTGGGAAAAATTCTATAAAATTATTAAAAAGAAGTAATCTGAACTTAATTGCAAAACTAATCATGAATGTCTATATAATTATTTTTACACTAACATTGTTTTAAAAGTTTTTTGAAGTAGGATAATTTAAATTAATACCGATTAAAAGATAATTCAGGCACTATGTGCTTCAACTAGTGATCAAACCCAAGTCCTAGGAGTGTGTCATGACCGGGAATCAAACCCAAAACCTTCTGGTTCATGGGACAATGCTCCAACCAAATGGGCCACACCAGCCAGGACTCATGTTTTTATTTCGTTTTGTTTTGTCTATCAATTCTGGGTCATTCTCAGTTACTATTTTTTTTTTTTTTAACATAGCCTGCCCCAATTTTCTCTTTTTTCTCCTTTTTAAAATCCAATAAGGGAAATTTAGAATCCTCTCATTTTATTATCTATTATTTTGGTTACCTATTATTTCTGCTTCTTGTAAAAGTATGTTGCAAATCTGAGGACTATCTTCAGCTCTACATTCAGTATAATCCATTCTCTCTTCATCCATATCCACTTGACTGTTTAACTTAGATCTGGAGTCTCATTACCAATGATTATATTTGTCAAAAACAGTGCATTTGATTCACTATCAAATATACTTAGACTTGTTTGATAATATCTTATTCCTAAATCATGGGTGCGACCTTACCTTTCTTTTAAAGAAACACACATATATACCAATTTGTATTTTATAACGGATTACTAATACTTTAATTCTTTGAGCAGATTGTGTTGTGTGTTGTTTCTAGTGATTCTCACGCACAGCTGCTTCCCTATGGGTTTGATAATTTAGCATTGTGAGCCTTACTGGCAAGATGCTATCTGTAGAAGTCCAGTGCAGTCTTTAAAGTTTTCATGTTGTACCTCTTCTAAGAAAGGTGGTATTTTTAGGTAAATTGAGATGCTACTATTTTAATTCTATTTTAGGTTAATTTCTTACTTTGGGGTTTCCTATAATATACGCACACATGAAACTCAAACTCCAAAGCCACAAAAAGTTAGAGTTGAGCTTTCAGGTATCATGGGCTGTATTTTTCCATCCAGTGCCAGTACACACAGAATTTCCAGTCGTAGAAATATTCCTGTACGTGGGAATATTTTTCCATAACCCTGTGGCTCACCTCTTTGTTGCATGTACGTCTTACTTTTAACCTCATAATTTTTGTAGACCCAAGGCATTGTTTCTAGTTCTTGGAAAAGCAGCTAAACTCTAAGCTTCTTGGTTCTGATACCAGCAAAGCTTCCCAAGGTAGCTGTAGCTCAGTTCCGCTACACTTTACTACTCTGTTTTCCTCTATTCTCTCTGTTTAGAGGCCAAATGAAGTTTGGATTTTTGTTGTTGTGTTGTATTTTGAATCAGGATAATTTTCAAGATGTCAAATAAATAGAAATCCATCTGAGGTATGTTTTCCTGAACACTTTATAACCATACAATTTATATGTATTAGCTATGTGGGTTCAAGGCTGCATAATGTTTTAAAAATATTTTTTAAATTGATTTCAGAGAGGAAAGGAGAGGGAGAGAGAGAGATAGAAACATCATTGATGAGAATCATTGATCAGCTGCCTCCGGCATGCCTCCTATTGGAGATTGAGCCCTTGACGAGAATCCAGCCCTGGACCCTTCAGTCCACAGGCCAACACTCTATCCACTGAACCAAACCGGCTAGGGCAAGGCTGCATGATTTAATAAATGCTATTCAAACCTCAGTGTACCAAGATTTTCTTTGAAATGCAGTTTTGTATGTTACCTTTAATCATTAATTTAAGCATTTTGAGATTAAAAACTCTTAAAAATATGAGCATGAATTTCTCTGAGGACTGTTTAAATTACTCCAATCTGAGGCATTATGTAGTTAATTACAGGTTATTTATTAAGAAAGATGGAATTCCATTTTAATGACTCTCATGGCTCTTAGGTAAGTGGAAGAGCTGGTGCTGCTTTGTTGCCCTGTGTGCTGGGCCTTCCGGCAGCCTTCAGCAGCACCTTTCAGTGATGATGGCTTGTATCGCAGTACCCTAGCCTTGACCTTTTCATGAATGATTTATAAATATTGTCTTATGAGCAGCCTGCGGATTTAGGTTTCTGAGAACCAGAGAGGGCATTTTGGATGGTGGAGAGTTGCTTCAAAAATCTTTCACCCTCCTTTTTTAATAGACCCATTGACCTTTAGACCTGGAGCAGCACTAATCCCTTCAGGCTGATATTTCTTAGCAGGAGTTCACTGGAATTCCTTCTTTCTGTAAAATTTTAGTAGATAAAATGAACAGAAATGCTGAACTTGTATTTTGTATGTGTATGCAAAAGCCGCAGAAGTATGATTACCTAAAAAGAAATCTAACAGTTTGCACTTCATATGTGTGGAGAGTGTGTTCTATTAGAAGAGCTACCTTTTCTGACAGGAAGAATTAGGAAAAATAAGTGAAAATTATGCAATCTACTTTTCAACAGAAGAATAATATTTTGAATAACTAAGACTTTTAAAAATGGAGTAAAAATTGAGAGAATAAGATCCCTGAAATTCAATGTATTAAACATCCTATCTAATAAAGAGGGAGTATGCAAATTGACTGTTATGTCATCACAAAGATGGTGGTGCTCATAGCCATAAGATGACAGTGCCCAGTCCCCTCAGCCCTGCCAGAGTCCCACAGTCCTTTCAGCCCAGCAGGGGCAGGGCGGCAGTCACATGGTGTGGCTGGGCCAGCCCTCAGCCACCCAGCCGCCCAGGGCTGGCCCGAGGCACAGGCAAGCCTCAGATGGTGGCTTCCCAGCTGCCCAGGGCCGCCCAAGGCTCAGGTAACCAGGGCCGGCCGAAGCTTGTGCTGCCAGCAGTAACAGCAACAGAGGTGTGATGAGGGCATCACCTTCCCCTGATCGCCAGGTCGCCTCCTTCCCCTGAGGGCTCCCAGACTGTGAGAGGGGGCAGGCCAGGCTGAGGGACCTCCCTCCAGTGCATGAATTTTCATGCACCAGGACTTTAGTATTTAATAATAACAGTGTGTTCGTTTGTTTTTTTGCATTGATTTCCAGAGAGGGTAGAAGGGAAGGAGGGTGGGGAGAGAGAGAGAGAGAGAGAGAGAGAGAGAGAGAGAGAGAGAGAGACAGAGAGAAACACCTATGCCTGAGAGACACATCAATTGGTTGCCTTCTGAACATACCCCAACAAGCGTCAGGGATCAAACCTGCAACCCAGGCATGTGCCCCTGATCAGGAACCAAACCCACCCCACCCACCTCCACTCCCCTGCATGGGATGATGCTCCAACCACTGAGCCTCACCAGGCAGAGTTAGACTTAAAAATAATTCCATTCTGAGTCAGGGCCTAACCTCATAATATATGGCCAGTTAGCTGTCTATTATTGTATAACAAAATAGCATAATCCTTAGCAGCTTAAAACAATAAGCATGCATTATTTCACACAGAAGTGGTTTGCCCTCTCTCACACTTCAAAAAGTAAACACCTTCTAACTTTTCAGTTTATTTGTTGTTGTTAATATTATTGAAATGGAATCATATAGTACATACCCTTTTATATGTGTCTCTAAACATTTAAGTTATTTGTTCCCAGATTTTATCATGATTTATATGTAATACTAATTCATTCATTTTAATTCTAAGTAACAATGAATGTGGGAATATACTGCAATTTATTTATCAGTTCTGGAGCTGATAAATATTTGGGTTACTTCCCTTTTTACACTATTAGAGTTGTGCTACTTCAAATATTCTTGGACTTTTGTTGTGATACACTACATATACATGCATAGTTTTTGAGTGTGCTTAGCTTTAGTACATACCATTAAATGGAGTTCATTATAACTGATAATGTTTATAATCATAAACTGTATTTTATCTAATATTAATATAATGCACCACCTTTTTCACTCTTTTGATTAATGTTGGCATAATATATATTTTAAACTTCAAGTTTTTGCATATCTTATCTAATAAAAGAGTAATATACAAATTAACCATCACTCTGCTACACCCACCAGCCATGCCCACCAGCCAATCAGGAGCGAGTATGCAAATTAACCCAACCAAGATGGCTGTGGCCACAGAGCGAGCAGGAGGCTTGGGTTTTTCTGGCAACGGAGGAAGCCAAGCTTTCCACATACCCTGGCAGGTCTAGGCCTCCACTCAAGGTTACAAAGTTTCAATTATAGAAGATAAATAAATCCCAACATAAATGGTTGCAGCCACGGAGCTGGAGAGAGCAGGAGGCTTGAGTTGCCCCCAGTGATGGAGGAAGCCAAACTTCCCCAGCCCTGGCCTGCCTTGGCCTTCGCTTAAGCCTACAAAGTTTCAATTATAGAAGATAAATAAATCCCAACAAAAATGGCTGTGGCCATGGAGCAAGCAGGAAGTTTGGCTCCGCTCAAGGCTACAAAGTTTCAATTATAGAAGATAAATAAATCTCAAATACCAGGGCCTCTTTTTTGGTCGCCGGGGGGTATGGCTGGCCTGCAAACCACCACAGGCCCCTCGCCCAGGCGACCCCATGCCCCAAGGGAATCCCCACCCTGATCCAGGACACCCTTCAGGGCAAACCAGCCGGCCCCCAACCGTGCACCACACCTCTATCCTATCTAACAAAAGAGTAATATGCAAATTGACCATCACTCCAACACACAAGATGGCTGCCCCCATGTGGTCAAAGATCCTGCCCCCATGTGGACACAAGATGGCCACCACAAGATGGCCAGCAAGGGAGGGCAGTTGGGAGGAACCAGGCCTTCAGGGGAGGGCAGATGGGGGGACCAGGCCTGTAGGGGAGGGCTGTTAGGGGTGACCAGGCCAGCAGGAGAGGGCAGTTAGGGGCAATGGGGCTGGCACAGGAGCAGTTAGGCATTAATCAGGCTGGCAGGAGAGTGGTTAGAGGGTGATCAGGCTGGTAGGCAGAAGCAGTTAGGGGCAATCAGGAAGGCAGGCAGGTGAGCAGTTGGGAGCCAGCAGTCCTGGATTGTGAGAGGGATGCCCGATCTTAAGATCAGGCCTAAATGGGCAATCGGACATCCCTCGAGGGGTCCCATATTGGAGAGGGTGCAGGCTGGGCTGAGGGACACCCCCCGCCCTGTGCACGAATTTTGTGCACCAGGCCTCTAGTCCTATCTAATAATAGACAAATATGCAAATTGACCATACCTCTGACACACCCACAAGCCATGCCCACAAGCCATGCTCACAATCCAATCAGAGCGAGTATGCAAATTAACCCAAACCAAGATGGCTACAGCCACAGAGAGCAAGGTTTCCCAGGTAACAGAGGAAGCCAAGCTTTCTGCCTGCCCTTGCCAGGCCTAAGCCTCCACTCAAGCTACAAAGTTTCAATTATAGAAGGTAAACAAATTCAAACAAATGGCGGCAGAATGGAGCTTGAGAGAGCAGGCCAGGGTTGCCGCTGGCAACAGGGGAAGCAAAGCTTTCTGCACACCCTGGCTGGGCCCACGCGCTTAAGGCTACAAAGTTTCAATTATAACCCCAACAAAAATGGCTGCCAGCCTTGGAGGGAGCCCCAGGCTTGGCTCCGCTCCAGGCTACAAAATTTCAATTGTAGAAGGAAAATAAATTCCAGATACCAGGGCCTCCGCTTGGGTTGCCAGGGGGTGTGGCCGGCCTGAAAACCACCACAGGCCCCTTGCTCAGGCCACCCCACACCCCAAGGGAACCCCCATCCTGATCCTGGACACCCTTCAGGGCAAACCAGCTGGCCCCCACCCATGCACCAGGCCTCTATCCTATCTAATAAAAGAGTAATATGCAGATTGATCATCACTGCAACACACAATATAGCTGCCCCCATGTGGTCAAAGATCCTGCCCCCATGTGGACACAGGATGGCCACCACAAGATGGCCAGCAGGAGAGGGCAGTTGGGAGGCACCCGGCCTGCAAGGGAGGGCAGTTGAGAAGGACCAGGCCTGCAAGGGAGGGCAGTTGAGAGGGATCAGGCCTGCAAGGGAGGGCAGTTGGAGGTGATCAACCCTGCAGGAGAGGGCAGTTAGGGGTGACCAGGCCGGCAGAGGAGGGAAGTTGGGGGCAAACAGGCTGGCAGCGGAGTGGTTAGGGGTGATCAGGCTGGCAGGTGAAGCGGTTAGGGGCAATGAGGAAGGCAGGCAGGCAAGCAGTTGGGAGCCAGTAGTCCTGGATTGTGAGAGGGATGTCCGACTGCCCGTTTAGGCCCGATCCCGGATCGGGCCTAAACGGGCAGTCGGACATCCCTCGAGGGGTCCCATATTGGAGAGGGTACAGGCTGGGCTGAGGGATAACCCCCTCCGTGCACGAATTTCGTGCACTGGGCCTCTAGTATGTATATAATTTGATATATGTCTAAGTACAGTCATCCGTTGGTATCTTTGAGCTTTGGTTCCAGGATCCCTAAGGATACCAAAATCCACTGATGCTCAAGTCTCTTATATACAATAGCATAGTATTTGCATAAAACTTATGCACACCCTTCCATATAATTTATAATCATCTGTAGATTATTTACAATACCTAATGCAAATGATTTAAAAATAAAAAATACTAAGTAATCTAATGTAGATATACATGGATTTCAAATTAAGGGTTAGAGCAGATTTGTCTCTCTCTAAAACTCCTTCATTTCCAGGTGAAGAAAATTTTCCAAATGAGACACAGTAAATGGCTTATCTTGGATGGTATTTATCATTGGTATACACAATACCGATTTCAGCCCATTTTTATATAATAGTTGATGACTTATAGCATTAAAAAGGTCAGAATTCACCTAAATTGTTTTTGTGCTTCACTTGTACCTTAGGTTTCTCTGTTACTTATCCCATGTTTTGCTGTAAGTTAATATATGTAAAGGTACCTAGTAAGTATTGAAAATGTCTAGTTAGCCGTATGATTATAAACTAGAGGCCCGATGCACAACAATTCGTGCAAGAGTAGGCCTTCCTTCCTTCAGCTACTGGCACCGGCTTCCCTCTGGCACCTGGGACCCAGGTTTCCCTCCAGCCGCTGGCAGGCACCTGGAACCCTGGCTTCCCTCATGGCCCCGGCTTCATCCAGAAGGTTGTCCAGAAGGTTGTCTGGTCTAATTAGCATATTACACTTTTATTATTACAGATATTATCATTAAAATGTGTATAGATATATTTATAAAATAGAAATATAACCATAGCTATATAGAAGTTCTAGAGGCCCATTGCACGACATTCATGCATGGGTAGGGTCCCTAGCGGCTGCTGGCAGCTGGCCGGGGCCTCCCTTCATTCAGTGCACTTCATAGCAAGTGATCGAACTCCCGGTCGGTCAAACTCCCGAGGGGACACTTTGCATATTAGGCTTTTACATATATAGATGAGTATAGAGAAATACAATTTTACATAAATATAATATGAACTTTGTGGAACATAAATTCCTCAGAAGTTATATAAAAACTTCTGGAGGCTCTCTTTCAAATTTCTTTATTTGAGACCTAAGTGTAGCCCTCATGTAATCTAATAGAATACTACTTTCTAATTGCCAGTCTAATACTTGCCTTAGGAAAGCATGGCTATAAATTACTTTTGGAAGTGCAATAAAATATGCTACAACAACAACAAAAATATCTAGTACAAACCCAAAATTATATTTGGCAGATACCATAGCCAAATCCGCAAATAGAGCTCTCTGGAAGATCAAAGGTAACAATTAATGTATATTCTATTGCCTGGGTCATGTACAAAGATTTTGCAGTTAATTTGAGGTTGTGAATATATTTCAAAAGGGGAGAATTAGAGCTTAGTTGTTTTCTTTGTGAGAGTTTGGCTTTCTTATGTATTCTATTATATGGGAGGGGAACCTCTCTTTTAAAAGATGTTATAATTTATGCTCATTTCCATTGCAGATTCAAAAGCAATATTTTTTATGACTAAGATTTAAAAAAATCTAAGCTCTGTGATATACTTTAGTATAATAGTTTATCTGGTGAGTGTTCTTAATGTTTATAAAGGGTAATTTACCTGTCAATCCACCACTACACTGGCATCCAAATTAGTGCCTGTAAAGAAAATATTTAAGTGCAGAAACAGCAGGAAAACTAAAGAAAAGTGGGCAGTTTTCAGAAATGGTGCTATTACATTTTCTTATTAAGTGGACACATTTTTTTTTTCAGAGTTAAAAGATGTCATAATACATTATATTCCTATTTCTTGAAATATTTGCTAAAATACTTTTAGCCCATATGTATTGATTTCAGTGATATGGTGCAGAATGCTCTCCAAATGATTACTAGTAAATCTAAAACAATAATCTTTTACTTCATGAATATAACTGAATTGTATAAATGCTGATGATTCATCTGCCCCTCAATTTGGCCACGTTAACTAGCTTCAAAATATAAACAGCAGGACAATTGTATTATTCAATTCTGTAACAAGGTGCTCCTCTTTTTTATACCGATATTATAAATGTATCCCAACTCTATTCTGAAACCAGTTGAAGTGTGGTCTAGTAATGACACAAGTAGAAAATCAGGATAAATAGAAGATCATCATTTTCAGGTTCCATCTAATAACCAAAAGTGCTAAGCTTTCACTCAGCTGTAATTACATATAGCTCTAAAAATACCGGTTAAAACTTAAGTGAGGTTTGATTAAGACGAAAATTCTAATTTAAACGAGGTTGCTTGTTTCCTTCTTTTGTTGAGAATTCAAATAAAGTAAAAACATTTCAAATAAGAATATACACATATTTTTAGGAAGAATTCATTTGTGATATATTAAGCCACTGGAAGCTGGTGGTGGACATATCTATGTATCCTATCCATATGAAGTAATGGAGGAAAAGGACCAACATCTAAATATCTGACAACCAAAATATGGAGCAGCGTTTCTCTTTATCTATCCAGACCATATGTGTTCATGGTGTATGTAATCAATCATCCCTTTGCAGTTTATAGTCCAATCTACTGAAGACAAATTTTCTTTACTATATGTATGAATTTTACAGTAGCGACCATTTGACCTATTAGTTTTGGCAACAACATCAGTGTTTTCACAGGTCAACACAGAAACAGCACACTGTAACCTTCATGCCGCTAAAAGGACCTCCTTCCCCTGCCGTGTAATCACTGGCATTTGGGAAGGTTGAGCAGACACTCAACCAGTGCGCAGTACTGAGCATTTCAGGAATTTACTTGCAGCTGAAACAATTATACAGTACCACGGGGAGATGTGACAATAGAAATAATCAGTCTCTCAAGGCTATAATGTGTTCTTTGTATGCATGGCTACAAGTCAGGGCGCCAGAGGAGAACACTGGGGCTAACACACAGGGCACCTGCCATTACAAACACATAAAAGGATGTGGAAATGTTTCAACATGATCTAGTAAATGGATGGTACAGCTATCTCATCGAGTTTAAATCTAATTGCTCTAGCCCTTGTCACACTAATGGCAACACTGTTCCTGTTGCTGCTGATTCAGAAACAATGCTGCTGTGTCCATTATGGGAGACCTTCCATCTAAAATGAAACACTGTAAGACGGGTATGCAAAGTGCAGCCAGTTAGAAAACGCTTGGGAGTCTTTCTCTCCGTTTTAAAGCATATTCGAAGCACTAATAAGCCTCGAGACTCAATGAAACACACATAACATATATTGAATCAGGAAGGGACCAAACATGTCAAAGGAAATGACACTCAACATGCAGCATTATTTTGGAAAATGCTTATGACTTTTTATTTTTGTCTGTTAATGCATACAACGTTCTCTGTAGTCCTTTATTTTTAAAATATTTTTTATTGATTTCAGAGAGGAGGGAGAGAGAGAGAGAGAGAGATAGAAACATCAATGATGAGAGAGAACCATTGATCCGCTGCCTCCTGCACGCCCCCTACTGGAGATCGAGCTTGCAACCCAGGCATGTGCCCTTGACTGGAATAGAACCTGGGACCCTTCAGTCCGCAGGCCGACACTCCATCCACTGAGCCAATAAAAGGCTCTTGACAAATGTATTGACTTAAGGAAACTAGTAAAGGAGTTTCTGATTTAACCATAGTCAACTATCTGGTTCAGGTATAGAGGGGGCAGGAAAGCCTAACCCAGTGGGTCTCAAAGCATAATACCCATAGGTTTATGTGGAATTCTTGTTAAACATTCTCAGGCTGTCCTCCAGCTGCCGGTTCTGATGCCGGTGGTTCCTGGGTCACACATGACTGAATATGCGGAACTCGCAGCCTCCTGATTGCGGTGGAAGCTCAGTCCTGCACCATCTCAAAGAGTTTTCACCTGCATTGATGCCTTTGCTTTCCAAGGTTCAGGTACTTTCACTGAAAGGTGTCGGGTTTTCTCTCAGCGTCTAAAGAATTGTTAACGTGTGTGTGTGTGTGTGTGTGTGTGTGTGTGTGTGTGCATGTTCAAAATGTTCACAACTGTTCCTCAAAGCACCACGCAGCGGGGCTGCGAGGGGCACCCAACCATGTCCTTTCATAGACTTGACCCTCAGTGTAGCCTGAGATATTCCTCGTGAATGCCTTTTCAGGGGCCTGTCTTCCACATGGGATTGTTTCCTCCTTTTATCCAGCGACCTGCTCTGTATCTGAAAGTAGTGAGGAAGGTTTGGGTAAATGACAGCAAGCAACAATTCAATACTAAAACGACTGTTAACAACCGTAACCACAACCACAGAGTTCGTCTGACCACCTTCAGGATACCAAATGCCTAACTGTGCAGTATTACCGAATGAATGAGGCCATTCGAGTATCTGCAGGACCACGAACATCAGCTGGAGACTTTTAAAACTTGTATCACATATTGTGTGTGTGTTTGTGTGTGCATGCACATTAGGAATTATTTCTCATTAGGCTCATTTATTCTGGGAAGAAAAGAGTAGTAGAAAAATAAGTACTATAGACCCTTCTTCCTTCTTCCTTTTCTCAATATTGGTTTTTCCCGGATAGAATTTTATTATAGGTATTTATGGTGAGTTAGGAAAATGATAAACTTGAAATATAATTTCTAGATATAAGGTTTTATTTTGTTTCTGATCATTACCAGTTTTTTTTATGTCATTAGAAATTGTGATAGAGTAAAATGGTCGAGCCAGGCCCTAGCAATCCTTTATAGCGTTTATGAGGAGGAAGCCAGGGTCCAGACGGCACAAAAGATGAGTTTCTTCAAGCTACTGCGTAGAGCTGTGCCCTGAAATAAAGTCTCTATTATATAAAATGTAATTTTTAAGTCATAATGCTTATCTCATGCTGAGGGGAAATGATTTTATTCCACAAATACTGTGGTTGCTATATTGTAGTTTAGCTTTATAGTGTGTAGTTCAAATGAAAATTTTGATATGAAATTTTCAAAACATTTCAGGAGTGTTGTAGTCCTTAAGGGAAAAACTTATGGATATTTTTTTTCTGGGGGGGGGAGCGCGGGGTATTTGGGATTCACTTCTCAACTACAGTTCTTTATACCACTTGTTCTCTAGTAAGTGAACAAGGGATTACATTTTGGAAAAGGCTTTTAAGGCAATTTCATGACAGTTTCATGATTTTCAATAAATAAAACACCAACTTTGGCTTTTACATGCTCTAAGTGATGTGTTCATTTGTGGACAGATCCCATGGCTACCCTTTAGAGAAAGGTAAGTTATTTAAGAATTCAGTTACCTTCTCAGGAAAAGACATTTTAAAGCCCCAGTGCATTGTTTCTTTCAAAGAAAGCACTTGTATTAGTGTCTAAAACAGCATCTTAGGATTTACGTAGAACGTATAAAAACATATGGCTTCAAACACCAGTTGAATCAGACTCTTTTCTTTCGTCCTTGAGGAGTTTCTCTACCTTAACATGGTAGCTGTGATCTTAAAAAATGTAGTAAAAATAGAGTCATTTTCTCACTTTATTATTTCAACTTTCATCCCTTTATTGCATTTCAGAGTTGAAAACATTCTAGACCACAAGATTTTTTCATACTTTTGAGGAATTATCACAACCTGTAGGGAAGCAAGAAAAATCTACATTCAAAAAACATATTTTGGAAGTTTACAAAATGAGAAAGTAAACAAATCTTAAAATTTTTCATTTTCCTAGGAATTTAAAAGTTAAACCAAATAAATGATAGTTTTTATGAAACATCTTTCCCACTTTCATTCATGATTACATGATTAAATAACTTATTGCAAGTCAGGTAAAAACACCTTGTATTCCAGAAATACTACTTATTCAAAATAAAATAATTACGGAAGAAAGACAGTTGCATGAGTCCATCACCTGCTCAAGTAACTATAGAACTCTGAAGGATTTGTGACAGATAAACCAACATGTGACAGCATCCCTGACAAAGCTTATTCAGTTTCCCCCTGAAATGTCTATGGATAAAAACAAAGATCTATGAATAAAAAATATAATTCTGCAAGTAGTTCTAAGAATAAAATTAATTCCATTGCTAAAACAGGCATCTCAGCCCCATCCCTAGAAATTCTGATTCAGTAGGTCTGGAGGATGGGGCCCAAGAAACAGCAATTTAGCAAGTTTCCCATTGTGGCTAGTAACACTGCTTCTCTAGGGAAGCACACTTTTTGATAACCACTGTTGTACAGCTCATTGACCCTCCCACTAATAGTAAAAAAGAAAAAAAGAAGAAAGTGTAAAGCAACCAGTCCTCCAGCACTAAGCATGAGAAGCAATGTGCTTTGGTTTATTTTGTTTGGTTTATTTTGTATCATTATTTTCTCAACACTTTCACAAAAATAAGAGAGCCCAAGGAAAAAAAATCTATGTCTGCTGTCTGTTAGCAAACAGGGGGGCAGAAATGTTTTCTCTGAGTGAAAAGAAGACAATCATCATGGGCATGAAATGCTTTCTTTCAGCATCATCAGGGAAGGTAAAGCAATATGAAGTATTGAAAAATACACAGAAACAAAATTAAATAAGCAATACACTGAGAAGAAAAATGAATTGTAAAGGGAGAAAAAGGAAGAACTGCACTTACATTGAAATTTATATCCATGATAGAATTAGAAAAGAGTAAAAATAATTCAGGGAAATTACATTATTCATGAGGTAAAAAGAAAAAAGAAATTTTCCTAGAATGTATATCCTATATAATAAAGAGGTAATATGCAAATTGACCCTCATGCCCTAACACAAGATGGCCACCCCCATGTGGTCAAAGATGGCCACCACAAGATGGCCAGCAGGAGAGGGCAGTTGTGGGCGATCAGGTCAGCAGGGGAGGGCAGTTAGGGGCAACCAGGCCTGCAGGGGAGGGCAGTTTGGGGCAACCAGGCCTGCAGGGGAGGACAGTTGGGGGTGATTGGGCCAACAGGGGAGCAGTTAGGCATCAATCAGTCTGGCAGGGGAGTAGTTAGGGGTTATCAGGCTGGCAGGCAGGCGAGCGGTTGGGAACCAGCAGTCCTGGATTGTGAGAGGGATGTCTGACTGCCGGCAGTCAGACATCCCCCAAGCGGTCCCAGATTGGAGAGGGTGCAGGCTGGGCTGAGGGACACACACACACCCAGTGCACGAATTTTGTGCACCGGGCCTCTAGTGAGAAAATAAACAGGTATGGAAATAATAAGAGTGGAATCTACATATTGAAGTTAACAACAAGTCAAATCTAGGACAAATAGAAGAGAATGGCTGAATGAACCCAATATCATGTGTCTAGCCCTGCTTTAGTACCTTTTCGCAAACTAATTTAATGCTCACAAAACTCTGTGAGGTGGTTACTGAAGGCATGCAAAGAATTCAAAGAGGTTAAGTAATGCAAAACTAATTAATAGAGTCAGGATTGTACCCAAGTTCAAGCACCACCCTCCTTCAGGAACATTCTGTAGATAAAGATGTTTTTAAAATCTTGTAGATGAACAAAGATTAGGATAATAATTGTGAAGACCTGAAGATTGCACAGTGAAATCAGTGCAATGGGACAAATATTAAAACCCTCTTTTAAGTTTTCTGAGGTTTCCATTTTCCAGGTATTATTCTTAGCCAGGTGCACATACATGTGTATGTATACCTATGTATACATATGTGTGTGTGTATATATATATATATATATATATATATATATATGTGTGTGTATATATATATATACAGATACCACATCCTATATATGCATAATACCATATTATATGTTGTGGCTGTACTCTTGTGGACATATAAATAGTTAATGAGGCTGATTGCTCCAACTTTTAACTATGTTTCTGATTTTTTGAGGCTCAGAGCAGGGTTTATTTTTATTTACTGTAGTGATAATTTTTTCTATTTAGCATATTACAGTATTTTTAGTATTATTTATGGGATTTGTTATTTAGCTACTTAGATATTTTGTCACTAAACAAGTTTGACATACATTCTCAAATATCTTCAGCCTAGCCACTGATAAAAATAAAGCAGGGTCAGTGACCATTCCAGACTAACATAAATACATTAATTATAAAACTGTAGGGTCAGGTTTTAAATCATTAATAAATCCATGTGGTTAAACTTCAATCATTCTTTGCTCTACTTGTCTCAAGTATTACAAGCAAGCTTGCTAAATTTTACATTGAAATAAAATATTTCATTGGTCAAATTAGTAACCATATTTTTAACATAATTTGAAAATAAATTGGATTAGTTTTTCTGTGTTAGTTTCTAATTATGAACTTGGTGGGAATAGGAGTCTTAGACTTTAAATGCTTTTTATACCAACTTTATTAAGATTTAGTTCATATCTCATACAATTCACCTATTAAAAATATAAGAGGTGATGGTTTTCAGTATTTTCACAGAGTTTTGTAACCATTACCACAATGAATTTGAGCATATTTTATTACCTCAACAAATAAAAATCCTGTTCCCATGTGCCCTCCAGTATCCATTCATTGCCAATCGCCCAGCCCTAGGCAACCACTAATTTTCATTCTGTCTCTATTGATTTGCGTTTTTTAGCCATTTTGTAGAAATGGAATCACATTACAGATGGTCTTTTTTGACTTTTTTTTTTTACTTGGCATGCTATTTTTAAGGTTCATCCATGCTGTAGCATTGAAAAGAAATGGATCCAATATCACATAACAGGAGAATTTAGGTCAATATCCAAATTCTTGTAACTTAACTTTGTCCTCTGTAGGAAAGGGGATCATGTTTATCATGGATTACACACAGGATTTTTGTTTGTATATCAATGAAATAAGTCATGTGTTAATATACATGTAAGGAAATACAGTGATTATTACTGAAAACCCAAGTATAGAAGATGAGGCATTTGTCCTCAGTAAGATATTGAAATGCATTTGCCCTTTTGTAGGTGGTAAGGAAATGTCAAAACATTTCATTCTTCATCTTATTTTTTTTTGTTCTACCTCCTTTAGTAATATGTTTTTATATACAGAGTGATGTTAAAGTTACTGGATGTCTGCATAGAAGACAAAAATAAGATACAGAAACAAAACGCAATTAAGTTCTAAAGGGAAAAAAGGAACATGGTAACTATGGTTTTAAAGCTTTCTCTTTCATTGTATGTTAACAACACACTATATAAATGTCAAATATGCTATTATGAAAAAAGTAGAACAGATTCACCAGTGCTGATCAATAATAATTTAAGGGCAGAAAAGATCAATATGGTATAATAAAGAAATTATATAATAAAATAAAACAACATATAAATACTTTCTTGAGTAGAAAGTGTCCTGAAGATACACTATTGGAAAAATAGCATTAATCACACCTTGAAAGCAAGAGGAAGGCTATTTCTTTGTTACATGTGGATATGGTCATGAAGCACTTTATTATTGTAACTGGCAATAGAGAGTTCAAGGTTTAAAATTCTCTATTTTACAAATGATTTTTTATTGAAACCTTAATAAATTAAATGTATTATTTTTTAAAATAAATGTGTTGGGGTGACATTGGTTAAGAAGATCATACAGGTTTTAAGTGTACAATTCTATGATACATGACCTATATACTGCATTGTGAACCCACCACCCAAAGTCAAATCATCTTCTGTCACCATATATTTGGGCCCCTATTTCCTACCTCTCCACCCTCCTTCCCTCTGGTAATCACAATCATACTATTGTCTGTATCTATGAGTTTTTGTTTGAAAATTCTTTAAATTCATGTAAAGGAGGAAACAAAGGGAAACATATACATACCTTCATTTGGAAAAAAAAAAAGTGAGGTGATTAGAATTGACCAGGTCACCAGCACTGTAAGGAAGTGTAAGTCAGAATAGATCATGCTTAATAGTCCAGGTCATGTTGTCTTAGTCCAAAAGCACGGTAAGCAAAATGTCTGCCACGTCATAATGTTCTTTAGGGGAAGGGCTATCTTATTTTGACACCGGTATCTAACATGATGTTTAAGGCACAGGGTTTGAATTTTCTTCAACAGTTACATGATATCAGCAAGATTTTTTGTGTTTGATTTTCCTCCATCATATCTAAGAGGGCTGTAGGTGCATTTACTTAAGATTGGGTATGTAAAATGTTAAGCATAATCACAGTATATATTGAATTTCCATTAAAGAACAGGTTATTTCTATTGGTTTTCTTTATATTTTTCAACATCCCTGTAATGATTATTTCCTTTAAATATGTTCAGCTATATTTTTAAGAAGTACTTAAAAATATCTGTTGAATGAATTAAAAAATGAATGAGTATATGGTACTTATTTTAAAACATATTGCACCCGACCGGCATGTCTCAGTGTTTGAGCGTCAACTTAGGAACAAGAAGGTCACAGTTCAATTCCCGGTCAGGGCACATGCCCGGGTTGCCGGTTCCATCCCCAGTGTGGGCCTGCAGGAAGCAGCCAATCAATTATTCTCTCTCATCATAGATATTTCTTATCTCTCTCTCCCTCTCCCTTCCTCTCTGAAATCAATAAAAATATATTGTAAAAAAGAGTATTACAAGAGGAAAAGTTGTGTAACATCATATATGTAAAACTGAAGTTCTCATTTGTTGTAGTTTTTTAGAGGTTTTATCTCTGTTTTAGAACTCCAGAAATGTACTATCTATTTTGTTCAGATCTTTGTTTGCTACATAGAACTCCAAACAGTTCAGGAATTGATAAGGTTGAAATTTCACAGATAGGAGGATGCCTTCCATGGGAAGATTCTGACTCAATATTTGGCCCTTTATATATACACTAGAGACCCGGTGCATGAAATTCATGCACGGGGGTGGGGGGTTGTGTGTGTGTCTCTCAGCCCAGCCTGCACTCTCTCCAATCTGGGACCCCTCGAGGGATCTCTGACTGCCCAATTTAGGCCGGATCCCACCGGGATCACGAGATCGGGCCTGAACAGGCAGTCAGACATCCCTCTCACAATCCAGGACTGCTGGCTCCCAACCGCTTGCCTGCTTGCCTGCGTGATTGCCCCTAACCACTTCTGCCTGCCAGCCTGATCACCCCCTAACCCCTCCCCTGCCAGCCTGATCAAAGCCTAACTGCTCCCCTGCTGGCCTGATTGCCCCTAATTGCCTTCCCCTTCAGGCCTGGTCACCCCCAACTTCGTTCCCCTGCAGGCCTGGTCACCCCTAACTGCCCTCCCCTGCAGGCGTGGTTGCTCCCAACTTCCCTCCCTTGCCAGCATGGTCGCCTCCAACTGCCCTCCTCTGCAGGCTTGAACCCCCAACTGCCCTCCCCTGCAGCCCTGGTTGCTCCCAAATGCCCTCCCCTGCAAGCCTGGGTCCCCCCCAACTGTCCTCCCCTGAAGGCCTGGTCATCCCCAACTGCCCTCCCCTGCAGGCCTGATTACCTCCACCTGACCTCCCCTGCTGGCCATCTTGTGTCCACATGGGTGTGGCCATCTTGTGTGTTGGAGTGATGGCCAATTTGCATATTACTTCTTTATTATATAGGACTAGAGGCTTGGTGCACAAAATTCATGCACGGGGGGCGGGTCCCCATAACCCGGCCCGCACCCTCTCATAATCCAGGACCCCTTGGAAGATGTCCAACTACTGGCAGTTGGACATCCCTCTTGGAATCCAGGACCGCTGGTTCCTAACCATTCTGCCTTCCTGACTGACTGCCCCTAAATGCTCGCCTGCCTGCCTGATTGCTCCTAACCGCCTCTGCCTGCCTGCCTGATTGCCCCTAAACACTTGCCTGCCTGTCTGATTGCCCCTAACCGCCTCTGCCTCAGCCCCCGCCACTGTGGCTTAGTCTGGAAGGACGTCCAGAATGATGTCTGGAAGGTGATTTCGTTGTCCGGTCTAATTAGCATATTATACTTTTATTATTATAGATGTTATTAAATCTACATCTGTCTTCCTTTTCAAATTCAGATTCCTATAATTTCAAACATGTGTCATTGTTTGTATAATCTTCAGAATTTTTCCACTAGCAATAAAAAAATATTTTTTTGTGTTAGTCATATAAACTGTATTTGGAAGAAGAGATATCAACACATGTAAAGCCAGATGCTCCTCCTTCCAAACTGGCTGTTAAATGAAAGAGATTAATAAAACTGAAATAGCATGTTTTCATATATACATTCTTTTCAGCAGTGAAATTTGATATAATGCACAACTTTCACATTGCATTTTCTTTTGGCTTCTTATAACCTAGATTAATGTTCATTTGAATAAATTTAGAAAGCTAATGCCTCATTTTATGCAAGAAAGGTATAAGATTAAGTAGAATAGTAACCTTGTTAATTATCACTTCTCTGATCTACACACCTGATATTTCTTGCAAGAAATTTTTAGCAAATATTAAAGAGGTCATATATCAAGGATTATTTTTATATATCACAATTAAGTAGAAATTTTGAAAATATATATGTGCATTTAGCATTTTAATAAATTATTTTGATATATGTTATACAATGCTACTAATTAAATATAATGTCCAGAAATGAATTGCTAGGAAGTAGTTTATATAAGCTCATTTACTTTTTACATAGTTACACTTTTGCTTTCTACTTCTCTCTCTTTTCTCACATTATTTTTGATGGTTGACTTATCATCTTAATCCCCCTTCTCTCAGCCTGGTAGTTATACCCTCTTTCACTCTTAAGTGATTGCCAAAAACATGAATTGTTAAAACATCAACATTTAAGTTACTGGCATTTTTCCCCTTTCATGCAATGCAATGATTTATAAGGATACTCCTTACTTATAATCTAGTGTTAACATAGCTATCCTATATAATAAAAGCCCAGTGACCATAATGGCAGAATGACCAGAACAACTGCTCAACCAGTCACTATGAGGTGCATTGAGCACCTCTCGGTCCCTTTCCCCAGCCGGCAGCCTCCAATTGCTGATGGCGAACAGGGACCTGGGGTGGGTGGTGGGGTATGCGGATGGCACCAGGCCAAGGCCCATGCCCCGCCAGTCACCCCACATACAGAGGGTAACTGGCAGCGGGGGTTGGGGCCGGCAGCCAGGGAAGATGGCCCTGATAGCAGGCTAGACCTGGGGGCTGTACCCACACATGATTTCATGCGCTGAGCCTCTAGTATCCTCTCTAATAAAATGGTAATATGCAAATTAACCACCACTCTGCTACATAAGCCATGCCCACCAGCCAAGCCACGCCCACCAGCCAATCAGGGCGAGTATGCAAATTAACCCAAACCAAGATGGCTACAGCCACAGAGAGCAAGGTTTCCCAGGTAACAGAGGAAGCCAAACTTTCCATAGCCGTTGCAGGCCTAAGCCTCCACTCAAGCTACAAAGTTTCAATTATAGAAGGTAAACAAATTCAAACAAATGGCAGCAGAACGGAGCTTGAGAGAGCAAGCCAGGGTTGCCGGCGGCAACAAGGGAAGCAAAGCTTTCCGTACACCCTGGCGGGGTTCACCCACTTAAGGCTACAAAGTTTCAATTGTAGAAGGAAAATAAATTCCAGATACCAGGGCCTCCGCTTGGGTTGCCAGGGGGTGTGGCCGGCCTGCAAACCACCACAGGCCCCTCTCCCAGGCCTCCCCACGCCCCAAAGGAACCCCCACCCTGATCCAGGACACCCTTAAGGGCAAACCAGCTGGGCCCCACCCATACACCAGGCCTCTATCCTATCTAATAAAAGAGTAATATGCAGATTGACCATCAATCCAACACACAATATGGCTGCCCCCATGTGGTCAAAGATCCTGCCCCATGTGGACACAAGATGGCCACTACAAGATGGCCAGCAGGAGAGGGCAGTTGGGAGGCACCCGGCCTGCAAGGGAGGGCAGTTGTGAGGGACCAGGCCTGCAAGGGAGGGCAGTTGTGAGGGACCAGGCCTGCAAGGGAGGGCAGTTGGGAGGGACCAGGCCTGCAAGGGAGGGCAGTTGAGAGGGACCAGGCTTGCAAGGGAGGGCAGTTGGAGGTGATCAACCCTGCAGGAGAGGGCAGTTAGTGGTGACCAGGCCGGCAGAGGAGGGAAGTTGGGGGCAAACAGGCTGGCAGGGGAGCAGTTCAGCATCAACCAGTCTGGCAGTGGAGTGGTTAGGGGGTGATCAGGCTGGCAGGCAGAAACGGTTAGGGGCAATCAGGAAGGCAGGCAGGCAAGCAGTTGGGAGCCAGCAGTCCTGGATTGTGAGAGGGATGTCCAACTGCCCCTTTAGGCCCGATCCCCCTAAACGGGCAGTCGGACATCCCTCCAGGAGTCCCAGATTGGAGAGGGTACGTGCTGGGCTGAAGGACAACCCCCTCCGTGCACGAATTTCGTGCACCGGGCTTCTAGTATATATATAAAAGCTTAAGTGACCATTCGACCAGTAGCTATGAAGTGCACTGATCACCAAGGGGCAGATGTTTCAACTGGTAGGTTAGTTTGCTGGTAGGGTCCGGCCGATCGGGACTGGGCGAGACAGGCCAGACATGCCCTGTAGCCCTCCCGTGATCCTTCCCCAGTTCCCTCTGGGACCCCTGGCGGGATGTTGGAGGAGCTGGTTCCGGCCCAAACCCTGAAGGCCAGGCCGAGGGACCCCACTGGTGCATGAATTCATGCACTGGGCCTCTAGTATATACATATTATTAAATTTAATGGGTGTACATCTACATATGTACCCATCCCTTTCATTGTTATCCCTTCAAATTTGGAACTCTTATTTGGAAATATTTTCTTTGCTATAAGTATGTGATGAGATGTTTTCTCAAATATAGTTTGTCTGAAAAAAAAATATCCTATGCCATAATTTTTGAAGTACATTTAGTAGGAATAGAATTCTAACTTAGTCGTTTTTGTAAACTTTGAAGATATTCTAATATTTATTTCTGATGTCCACTATTTAAATTGAGATCAGCTGTAAGTCTACTTGCTGTTCTTTTGAAAGAAATCTGTCTACTCTTTCATTCTGTTTTTCAGCCATTTGCTTTATCTTTGGCATTTAGCTATTTTAACTTGATATGCTGTTTTATATTTTTGTTTGAGGGACAATGAAAATATGAAATATTCCCCAATTTAAGATAATAGTAATTTTAAAAATTTTGCATAACATGAATGATGATACATCATTATAATTCAAATGATAATAAAACATAGAGTCAATAATTAAGACTCTAACATTTCATTCTTCTTTTGTAATTACTCCCTCTCATGAAGTATTCATGGTGAACAATTTGACATTTGTACTCCCTGGATATTTGACTCTATGATTATGAAAATATCCCAATAGTTATTTTCAAACTTTATACTAAATTATTTTGTTTTGCTTTTATAAAAGAAAAATTTAGAATTGTGTGTGCTTTATGAGTTTAACTTTGTATCCCCAAATTAAATAGATCATTTATTTATTTAGTAAATCAGACTGATTTTCACTGCTCTAAAATATACCCTAAAATTCAATACCTAAAAATTACACAATTTTTCTGTGATCTATGTGGTTATTCCAGTAAAAATAGTATGTGTTGAATTCCTATCACTGGATGGAATAATTTCTTGTTTGGTACGTGGCACAAGTTCTCTCTGATGGTATGAATTTAAATACGAGGAGATGTTATTAGTGAACATTTTTTTTCTTATGATATTTAAACTCATTGTATCTAGTTCTCCTAAAAACTTGGTTGGGTTTGTTTTTAGTGTATAAACAATTAGTCTATAATTAAAATATTGAAAAGATTTTAAATTCGTCATATGAAATTCAGTATGCATCTCACATAGTCAGTTCTTGCCATGTATTCTCTATAAAGTTTCTTTAATTTGCAAGTTACTTGCTAAGGTTAATCTAAGATAATTTATAGTTATTATTGGCCTTGTAAATGTGGTGTTTTATACTGTTTATCCCATGTTATTTTTGACATTTGAAGAGCGAAAACATTTTAGGATATTCACCTCAAATATTTCCTTAGTGGACCCAGTTCTTAAATTTAAGAGTTTCTTAGTTATCTATTTTCTTGACCTTTCCACAGAAAGAGATTTGAATGTTAGTGATCAAATCTGTGGTTTCTTTGATCATCTTTTTCATTCCTCTATTTTTATTAATTCACTTCTGTGCTTTTCAATATCTTTTTTTTTTCTTTAAAAAACTTGAGTTGAATTTTTAGTTTATTTATTTTCAATCATTCTTATTTTTTAAATAATCAAAAGCTAGGGAGACATATGTGTTTTAAGGATTCAGTGAATCAAGCACCACAAATTTATTTCAATTTTAAGTGTCAGAGAATGACAGCAGTTGAGTGTGCCATGCAGTTATAAGAAGTGAAATATTTGTTTTGTTGTTCGTTTGTTTCAGTTGCCATACTGGACAATGTTTATTGAAAAATATTCATCCACCAGCATTTCAATACATACTCGCAACACTTGATAAAGTAGTATGGGTTGAAAAATCAGTGGAAGCAGGTTCATATCACAATTATTCCACTCTATGAAGATCCTAATCAAAGTAGCTAAGCATCTATACTAATAAAAGGGTAATATTCTAATTAGACTGGGAGACCTTCTGGGAGACCTTCCAGACGTCCTTCTGGACAAAGCCATGGTGGCAGGGCCGAGGCAGAGGCGGTTAGGGGCGATCAGGCCAGAAGTGGAGGGCAGTTGGGGGCAAGCAGGCTGGCAGTGGGGGGCAATTGGGGGTGATCAGGTCGGCAGGGTAGGGGGAGTTGGGGGTGATCTGGCCAGCAAGGGGGGGGGCAGTTGGGGGTGAGAAGGATGGCAGGCAGAGTGGTTAGGGGTGATCAGGCAGGCAGGCAGGTGAGTGGTTAGGAGCCAGCCGTCCTGAATTGCGAGAGGGATGTCCAACTGCCAGTGGGATTGGGCCTAAACCAGCATTCAGACATTCCCTGAGGGGTCCCAGATTGGAGAGGGTGCAGACTGGGCTGAGAGACACCCCACCCCGCTGTTGCACAAATTTTGTGCATCGGGCCACTAGTTTGTTATAAGAACATGGGAATTAATTATGGATCTTGGTATGTGTTAGAAGAACATGGGGTGACCCATATGTGCCTTCACACATACACCTTGTATAGGTAAAATCTTGTATATATATTACAATGTAAAAGGTTAAAATTTAATTACAAATAAAGTGTGCTCAGACCTAGCTTACTTTTTCAAGTGGAATGAAATCTGGTTGTACCACGATTTTGATGTTAAACTGCCTTTCCTTCCTGTTTACATTTTGTAAGAACAAGAAGCCTCAGCTGGAAAATTGGCCCATAATCACAGCCTATTAAGCTTTTACTGATATTGCAATGGAAGTAATGGGTTTTTAATGAGCTTATCCATTTTAACATTTATATAATTTTTTCAGTTTTTCTTTTCCATGTTTTGTATATTAACTAAAACCTTGGGTTTAATAATTTTCTTACTGAACTTTTGAATCCTCAGAATTTACTAATAGCAGCATTTCAAGTTAGCATTGATAATTTTATTAAGTATAAGCAATCATTTGGGTGTTATTTTAGGCCAAGATATATTATGAAGGATGAATCACTCATATCGAAGATTTATTATCACCTGTGGCATGTGGCATCGATATCTTGCATAGGAGGTATATCAACTTTCATAACAACAGGGGTAGTATTATTGTTTCAGTAAAATAAATTTAAAACATTGCATGTTGCATGGATTTGCCCTGGAATACTCTGGATAAATTGTCAGGCTAAGAATCTCCATTAGGGCATAAAATCATGACACTTTTATTAACCAATATAATCCAAATAAGTTCAATAAAAAGACTGCATAGATGTTTTGACTGTGCTGGTGATAAAGAAAATAGCACTGTGTGCAGTTGGGACTTCACACAGTGGAATAATTGAGGTGGATATCTTTTTTTTTTTAATATATTTTATTGATTTTTCACAGAGAGAAAGGGAGAGGGATAGAGAGCTAGAAACATTGATGAGAGAGATACATCGACCAGCTGCCTCCTGCACACCCCCCACCGGGGATGTGCCCGCAACCAAAGTACATGCCCTTGACCAGAATCGAACCTGGGACCTTTCAGTCCGCAGACCGACGCTCTATCCACTGAGCCAAACCGGTTTCAGCTGAGGTGGATGTCTTGAAGACGAATGAGAAGAGGGTGGCGACCATGGCAAAGGCAGGCAAACATAATATTTTCTACAATATATTTTATGCCAGTGGATGTAACTTACCAAACTTAAAATAAACAGGAAACTTTTAGTATTAGTTTACCTAGTCATTTAAGAAATAAATGATTGAACTTCCAAAAATTATTTTAAAAGAGTGGTAAATAAATAATAATGAGCATACTTGTAAATTACTTTTATTAGTGTCTTTATAAATTTCTGATTTTCTTAAAAGAAATATCAATCATGAAATTAGTTTTCTATATACCTATATAAATATACATATTTTTCTCTACTGTTTTTATGTACATGACAACCATAACTATTGCCTTGGTGAAAGATGTTTAAAATTGCAAAGAATAAATGGAAAATATGTGGAGCTAATAAATTAACCCATTTTCTTAGTAGTGCTTCCTTGAAAACACTTTTTATTTTAAATCATCACCAGAAACATTGAAATAGGCATTAAAATCAGACCTATGGTAACACCAAGAATTAGAACTAGGGGACTTCAGAAAGATGTCTATCTTCAAATCAAATATTTTTATGTCCTTTACCCTCAGGGCACACACCTGTGCACAAGTATGTATTTAATAAGATTTCTATTAGAATAAATGTAAAACAACAGATAATGTTTGGGGTAATTCAGAATTTTCAAAATGGCATTTAAGAAAAATGTCAGCTTTTTCTTGAGCAGAAAAAAAATATGATCCACTTTAATGAACTGAATGAATTTTTCTAATAACTTGTTCATGTTATGAAATAAAAGAATTGTGGCAGGTTCCAGAGTGCAAGATTAAACCAATGTAGTCAGACTGCTGACTTTACATGGAGAACTATGATCCAGGTACCCAAATGCTAGGGGCAGAACTACATGCGGCAGTTCGCCCTTCTATCCATTGGGTCTCTTACACCATTTCTTGGCGGCTGCGCTGCAGCGGGCCGAGTCATCAGCATGAGGCCGAAATTGTGTGAAGAGAGAATTACGCTTTTGTCCTGTATAAAGTCTTTTCAGTACGATCACATTTGCTTCCCAGTGTAACTTCATAGCTTGTACAGCAGTCACTGACAGCTCACAGCACTGTTGTTATTCGAGGCTAAGCAGATGAGAGAGACATAAATGACTAATAACATGCAGGAAGTTATGTCCTCAAAGTAGCAGCCTAATTGTGCATCTTCATTTAGTGAATGGTTTAAACATATTAAAATTTCCTGACCACTGGAGGCAAAAGCAATGCCAAACACATCCATCATATCAAATACTGGTAGGGTGGAAATGTTCTTAATAAAATACCACAGAAAGAAATTAGTGAGGATAATAAAAATGGACTAGAATATAAAATCAAATGTTAAACTTAGTAGTAAGCAAATGATTATAAATTTAAACAATAATAATAATACAGTTTGACTTTGCCTACATATGGCAAAAATGAAAGACTGTGATTTAGTATTGGTAGGAATATAGGAAATGGACAATCTTGTGTACTTTTAAGTGTGTATTTCCCAGTAAACACGTATTTATTAAAAATTATAGTGTCCTAACCGGTTTGGCTCAGTGGATAGAGCGTTGGCCTGCGGACTCAAGGGTCCCAGGTTCGATTCCAGTCAAGGGCATGTACCTTGGTTGCAGGCACATCCCCAGTGGGGGGTGTGCAGGAGGCAGCTGATCGATGTTTCTCTCTCATTGATGTTTCCAATTCTCTATTCCTCTCCCTCTCCTTCCTCTCTGTAAAAAAATCAATAAAATATACTTTAAAAAAATTATAGTGTCTTTGGCTCACTGACTCCAATTATCCAAAGGCAATAGGCAATAATAAAAGGTGCACATATAACTTTTAATGCAATGCAAAACTGTTTTAGAGCCATAGTAATTATATTGTGACTTAAACATTTTTAATATTCAAGAACAGAATAACTTTTTTTCCATGTGAAGTTCTGCAAATGCTAACATATGCATAACACCTGTAGCCACCACCATAATTAGGATACAGAATAATTTTATCACCCCCAAAAGCTCCTCCATGGTATTGTTTTATATTTACTCCCTCCCTCTTCCCATAACCTCTGGCAACAACTAACGTGTTCTCCATCACCCTTAATTTTGTCTTTTCCAGAATGGCATATAACTGGAACACCGAGTAAGAAATCTTTGGGGACACTCTTCTTTCACTCAGCATAATGACTGTGGAATTTATCTAAGTTATTGTATGTATCAAAAGTGTGTTCCTTTTTACTGCTGAGTATTATTAAATTGTTTGGAAATACTACTTTTTGAAGGGCATTTGTGCTATTTCCGGTTTATTGTAGGTTTTTGTGTAGACATAAGTTTTTACATCCATACAGGAGATACTCAGGACAGAGATTCCTGGGTTATAAAGTAGGAAAGGGTTTAATTTTTTTAATGTATATTATACCTACTCAGAGAAGTGATTTGCAAATGTTTTCCTAATCTGTAGCTTGCCCATTTTATTGTATTAGCAGTGCATTTCCCTGAACAAAAGGTTTTAATTTAATAAGTTCAATTTATCATTTTTAATGGACCATGTGTCTGGTGCCATGTATAAATCTTATAAGAAATTTTATTTCATAATTTTGTGAAGGATTAAAATAAACTCAACTGTCTAACAGAAAGATACTGGTTAAAGTATAGTATCCACATGTGATAAGATCATATACAATCATTATAAACCACAACTTAGAATATTTAGAAACACAGAAAATGCTCATTATATATTAAGTGAAAATTTAGTGGTAGCAAAATTTTATATAATAAAATCACATATAGTTGCATATATGTGTGTGCAAGTAGTATATATTTGCAGGAAAATTTGTACCATAATATTAATAATTCTCTCACTATTGAGAATACCCACCTTAATATGTTTTTAATTTTCTTTTTGTTTTGTTATTCCTCACCCGAAAATATTTTTCTATTGATTTTTAGTGGGAATGGAAGGGATGGAGGAAGGGAGGGTGGAGAGAAAGAGAGAGAAACGTCAATGTGAGAAAGATACATCGGTTGGTTGGCTGCTGCATGTGCCTTTGAACCAGAATCAAACCCAAGACTCTGCAGATGCCCAAGCCAAAGCTCTAACCACTGCACACATCAACCAGGGCTGAATTTTCTTTTTTCTTTTTAAAAAGGAAATATGGTTGTTAAAATCAGCAAGCAGATTTACTTTTATATAAAATGAATATTTTATGAATCCATATTTGTACTTAAAGAAATCCATACTTTAAAATATATTTTAATACACACCCATTCTAGTCATTACAATTATTTTAAACTGCATGATTTATTTGACACATTTTGAATGTTTTCTGTATGTGATGCATATGAGCTACAATCATTTAAATATAGAACAGGAATGGTTTGCCCATTTTTCTGTATGATTTATATTTCCAATATTCTTAGGTTTGATATAGCACATGCTTTTTACAGTGAAATTTTACAGTGAAAAATTTCCTGATCTTGTATATATATATAAATATTCCTGAAAATCTGTTTCCCCATGTAGAGCAAAATACATAGTTCATGAAAACAAAATAACATAATTTAAAAACAAAATTTTAATTAGTAAGTTAAGGATCATATCACATTTTTACCTAATATGCATATTAGCCTTATATTACTTTTTCTCCAATCTCACTTGAGGTTCCAGAGTTTGGAAAATTTTTTTTATAAATGCTGCAGGTAAAATGAAGTTACATGCAACAAATATATTCCTATTCTTAAATCTCTCATTTTTGTTTGTGAAATATCTACCACATTTTAATTAATTATTTAAAATTAATTCTTACTTTCTTCCTTAATGTTCTACATTGATTTTAGCAGTTGTTTTAGTCCAAATGCACTTATGTTCTGCTTCTAAAACAATACAGGTTCAGATCACAGTCTCAGCCCCAAGAAAACTACCAGGTAACTGGACCCTCAATCGCACTGGCCACACCAACCATGTTATTGTCATGGCAGCCACTAGGGGGAAGCAGACAAAATGCAGCAGCTGAGATACCCTGAAGTGCCTGCCTTATTGTAGATGAGGCCCTGGCCTGCAATGATTTCTGTGTCCTGTTGCCTTCAAAATGTAAATCATCAACATCCTTAGAGTGAACCTCTTCTACAGAACTGCCTTAAGCTACTTAAGTGAATCTGTTTCATTCCATCTAAATACTATATCAGGGCTTCTCTATTGCTGTTTGGAAGCTAGATATACAAAAAATGCCCTTGTATATTCCCCAAATTTTCATGTGCTGAAATTATCACCTGTAGGTTTCAGACAGACACTTTTGGCTAACTTCAAATGTAAAACATGTTTGATCTGTTATTTTTTATTTAATTTCTTAAGCATTTGTGAAAAGTAAGATGCTGTATTCAGAGGCTTAAATTAATTGAGAAACAGACAAGTAGAATATATGAATTAATAAAAATGGATTGAGTATTAGTTGCATGCATGATAATTTACATGCATAACTTAAGTTAAACTCTTATAAAGTAGCTATAGTTTCTGTGATTTAAATTATAGGTGCAAAACTTGCCTAAGCTTACAAAACAAGTGTTGAAAATATTGAGCAATAACGTCCTTTGTTTAAAGACATGACAGTTGGATTAGAATAAAGACTGGCTAGTTATGTATTACACTAGAGGCCAGGTGCATGAAATTTGTGCACAGGGAAGGGGTGTCCCAAGGCCGGCCCCTCTCACCCTCTCACAATCTGGGACCACTGGGTCCTAACTGCTCACCTGCCTGCCTAATCACCCCTAACCACACTGCCTTCCTGTCTCATTGCCCTTAACCACTTGCCTGCCTGCCTGATCGCTCCTAACCACTCTACCTGCCTGCCTGATTGCCCCTAACCTCTCGCCTGCCTGCCTGAATGTCCCTAACCACTCGCCTGCTTGCCTGATCAAACCTAACTGCTCACCTGCCTGCCTGATTGCCCCTAACCTCTCGCCTGCCTGTCTGGGTCGCCTCTAACTGCTTGCCTGCCTGCATGATCGCCCCTAACTGCCTCTGCCTCAGCCCCCGTTGCTGCGGCTTCATCTGGAAGGATGTCCAGAATGATGTCCGGAATGACGTCCGGAAGGTCATTCAGCTGTCCAGTCTAATTAGCATAGTATGCTTTTATTATTATAGATAATAGATTCTCACAAAATCTCTACTAAGTAGATGTATTTAGTCAAATTGTCAAAGTACACTAATTAGCTCTTAAGACAAAATTTGGAACATTGTCGGACTTTCTAGGTTGGTAGAAGTTATTTGTTAAAAGACAACCTATTGACGGTCTATTCCATGCTTCTCTGTCTCTGGTTCTGTTTTTATTCATCAGAACAGACAATCAAACTTCAGAGAGAAGGCAGGGGAGGGTGTGTGTGGGAGCATGTACGAGATCAACCAAAGGACTTGTATGCATGCATATAAGCATAACCAATGGACACAGAGAGTGGGGCAGGGGTTGAGGGCATGTGCTGGGGGATGGGGGTGGCTGGAGAGAGGTCAATGGGGGAAAAAGGAGACATATGTAATACTATATGTAATACTTTAAACAATAAAGAATTAAAAAAGAGATAGTATTTTCTATTGATATATTATTTATTTAATTGATGCTTCTAGAAATCCTGCATGTTCTTACACAAATCAGGAATAAATCACAATAAAACATGGAGAAATTAGAAGATGATTTAGGAGAACAGATTATAAAACAAGATTTTGGATGAAGGAGGAGAGGGAGAATCTGAATGAATTAAAAAGATAAGGCACCAGAATCTCTTGTTATGTGGAGAGTAGCTGCGGTTGTGTAATCTCATCATGAAAATAATAAGCAGCTTCTCCCCCAGAGTGTGATTTTGAATTGGGATGTCTGTGGGTGGTGCCAATTGTGTTAAGAAATGTTTTACAATTGAGAAGGCCATGGAAAAAATGGCATTATTTGCTAATAAATATTTGGTGTTGGTATTCAATTATTTATTAAATATTTATTGAGGATGTTTCATGGGTAAACACTGGCGAATTATACACACACATGCTCTCCTGGTCACTTAGGCTTTTATTATATAGGTAATATATATTACATGTTATATACTAGAGGCCCATTGCACAAAATTTGTGCACGGGGTGGGGAGGGTGCGGGGGGATGTCCCTCAGTCCAGCCTGCACCCTCTCCAATATGGGACCTATTGAGGGATGTCCAACTGCCCTTTTAGGCCCGATCCCGGGATTGGGCCTAAACGGGCAGTCAGACATCCTTCTCACAATCCAGGACTGCTGGCTCCCAACCGCTTGCCTACCTGCCTGCCTAATTACCCCTAACTGCTTCTGCCTTCCAGCCTGATCACCCCCTAACCACTCCCTCGCCAGCCTGATCGATGTCTAACTGCTCCCCTGCCAGCCCGATTGCCCCTAAATGCCCTCCCCTGCCAGCCTGGTCACCTGTAACTATCCCTCCCCTGCTGGGCTGGTCACCCCTAACTGCCCTCCCCTGCAGGCCTGGTCGCCCTCAACAGCCCTCCCCTGCTGGGCTGGTCACCCCTAACTGCCCTCCCCTGCAGTCCTGGTCACCTGTAACTTCCCTCCCCTGTGGCCTGGTCACTCCCAACTGTCCTCATCTGAAGGCCTGGTCTCCCCCAACTGCCTTCCTCTGCTGGCCATCTTGTTTCCACATGGGGGCAGCCATCTTTGACCACATGGGAGCGGCCTTCTTGTGTATTGGAGTGACAGTCAATTTGCATATTACTCTTTTATTAGCTAGAACTAGAGGCCTGGTGCATGAAATTCGTGCGCGGAGGGGGCATGTCCCTCAGCCCAGCCTGCACCCTCTCCAATCTGGGACCCCTCGAGGAATGTCCGACTGCCCTCTCACAATCTAGGACTGTTGGCGCCCAACTGCTCACCTGCCTGCCTTCCTGATTGCCCCTAACCACTTCTGCTTGCCAGCCTGATCACCCCCTAACAACTCCGCTGCCAGCCTGATTGATGCCTAACTGCTCCCCTGCCAGCCTGTTTGCCCCCAACTTTCCACCTCTGCCAGCCTGGTCACCCCTAACTTCCCTCCCCTGCAGGGTTGTTCGCCTCCAACTGCCCTCCCTTGCAGGCCTGGTGCCTCCCAACTGCCCTCCCCTGCTGGCCATCTTGTCGTGGCCATCTTGTGTCCACATGAGGGCAGGATTTTTGACCACATGGGGGCAGCCATATTGTGTGTTGGAGTGATGGTCAATCTGCATATTACTCTTTTATTAGATAGGATAGAGGCCTGGTGTATGGGTGGGGGCCAGCTGGTTTGCCCTGAAGGGTGTCCCGGATCAGGGTGGGGGTTCCCTTGGGGTGTGGGGCAGCCTGGGTGAAGGGCCTGTGGTGGTTTGCAGGCCGGCCACGCCCCCTGGCAACCCAAGCAGAAGCCCTGGTATTTGAGATTTATGTATCTTCTATAATTGAAACTTTGTAGCCTGGAGCAGAGCCAAGCCTCCTGTTTGCTCCATAGCTGCCGCCATTTCTGTTTGGATTTGTTTACCTTCTATAATTGAAACTTTGTAGCCTTGAGTGGAGGCTTAGGCCAGTAAGGGCAGGCGGAAAGCTTAGCTTCCTCTGTTCCTGGGGAAACCCAAGCCTCCCTCCTGCTCTGTGGCTGTAGCCATCTTGGTTGGGTTTGTTTGCATATTTGCTCCAGATTGGCTTGTGGGTGTGGCTTGTGGGCGTGGTGGAGTTAGGGTCAATTTGCATATTACTCTTTTATTAGGCAGGACTAGAGGCCCGGTGCATGGATTTGTGCACTGGTGTGGTCTCTCGGTTTGGCCTGTGGGATTGGGCTGAAACCAGCTCTCTGACATCCCCTGAGGAGTCCCGGATTGTAAGAGGGCAATTCTAGGGTGACACACCCCGGAATCAGGCTCCCTCCTCTCTGGTTCCAGGTGCGTCACCCAAGAATTGCAGTTGCCAAGTCACCGCAGCTCGGCAGCTCCTGCATTGAGCATCTGCCCCCTAGTGGTCAGTGCACGTCATAGCTACTGGTTGGATGGTCAAATGGTTGGACGATCACTTAGGCTTTTATATATATAGATTATTGTTTATGTTATATAATTTGTTCATGTAGTAATATATTAGGCATTTATATAAAATATAAAAACATTATATATGGAGAGACCCTACATTAACAAGTTAGAAAAATATATGAATCTGTACAGTTTAAAATATACACATCAAACTTTTTCATGAGAAAAGTTTTTCTTTAAGCCATATACTGAAATGACTCACAGCCAGAGCTAAATATATTCATATTTCTACCACATGTTATGACTACATCCATTCTATTTTTTCACATGAGCATTTTTTATATGACTCTTTATCATGAAAATGAGGAGCATATACTTCAAAAAACGGAATGTCCTCTGAGACTGCTACGGAGAATGCAGACCTGCAATAAAGCCCTTAACTATGTAACTCTTGGGAGATTTTACTTTTGGAAGGCTGTGGTAATGGCATGCCAATTTCACTGCCACTGACATTTTTCACTTGAGAATTAACGTATATAATGCTAAAAATGTTTTGTTATGTGAAATAAGTAATCTTCTCTATCTCCTAATATTATACCAGCTTTCCATCATGGCTTTACCATTTTAATTAATGTTGAGTACATATTGTATTTTACTAAGGTAAGAAGTATTTTTGAACAAAGCTTTTACAGAGGTATAATAGGCATGCAGAATCATGCACACACCTTAAATATGTTGAATTGTTCAGATGTTTGATATGCGAATGTGTGTATCTTTAAATATTATTCAGCTTTTGAAATTGTTAAAGTACTTTAAAAGTATGAGAAAAACTATAAAAACACTCAAAAAAAGATATTATAAAATAAATGTATTAATCAGGAAAGCCACCCTCCCCATCACAAGGCTACCACATAGTCTTATTTCAGTTGCTGTAAAGAAGTAAACAATATGTTTATTGACGAGAGGGTAAATTCTTACTTGAGATGAACAGAGTTATCATTTCTATAAGTTGTGAGAGTGAATTAAACCTCTTAAAAACAATATGGAGGTTCCTCAAAAAATTAAAAATAGAAGTACCGAACTACCATGTGATTCAGCAATCCCACTTCTGAATATATATCCAAAGTAAGTGAATAACAGAATATCAAAGAGTTATCTGCAATCTCATGTTCATTGCAGCATTACTCATAGTTGCCAAGATATGCAAACAACCTAAGTGCCTATAAACAGATGAATGTGCAACAATAATCAAATGTATGCATACAATGGAACATTATTCAGCCAGGAGAAAGAAGGAAATCCTTCCTTTTGCGACAACACAGGTGGACCTGATATGTATTATTCTAGGTGAAATATGTGAGAGAAAAGCAAATACTGCATGGTATTACTTATATGTAGAATGTTTAAAAAATTAAAAAGGTCAAACTTACAGAAAAAGAGAGTAGAAAAGTGCTGGCCAGAATTGTGGGGCAGGGGAAATGCAGAGAGGCTTGTAAAAGGGTATAGACTCTCAGCTATAAAATGAATAAAGTCTGAGGATCTAATGTAAAACATGATGGCTATAATTGATAACACACTAGTATTTAATTGAAATTTGCTAGAGAGTAGAACTTAAGTGTTCTCACAAAAAAACAGTAAGAGTAAATAGGTGAGGTGATGGATGTGTAGTAAGTGCATTTGTAAGGGGGATAATAATAAAAATATTTAGCATTTAATTCAGAATCAATTATTCAACATGGGAAATTCTTTAGAGAAGAAACTGAACACAAACACAGGTATTGCTGTAATGATGTGTTCTGGCTGAATATTGAGTATTAATTTGTAAATATTTATACTTATGGACTTAAAAATAGGTTATGAAAGTGAAACATTGGCATTGTCTAAGAACTATTGTTTCTAACCAGCAGTGTTCCAAAGTAAGGGGATAATTTCAAAGCAGGCATTTAGTTCTCCCTTTAGAAGTTGGTACGAAGCCAAGGCAATTCTCAGTAAAAAAGACAAGCCAGAATTCAATTTCTTTTAATTAGACTACATGGGCAAAATTTATGTATAAAAGCAAGCAAAACAGAAGGAAAACAATGGTCCCACAAAGAGAAAGTTGCTGCTTTAAATGTTATTCTTATCTGGGTTAAATGTAGAACTACTATTCACTTTAGAAATCAATCACAATTCCACTCTATATCATCAAGTAAACTGTTTTGAAGAATTTAATAGGATTATGCTATTGATTCCATCTCTGCACTGTTAGCTGGTGTTGCATACGTATGAACTATGACCTATTATGTTACTGAGCACAAGAGAAAAGGGATTAGTCTGTGAAAGAACAAGCAGATTTCATGGCTCCGCACAATGTTCACATACCTGTTAACTCAATAGTCATTTTATGTTAGTAATTGCCAACCAATAAAAGAAAGCAAAATGGAAAAGTGGTCTCTTCTAATCCTGGAAGCATCTGGCTGAGCTTATTTGAAAAGCCCAGTTTGGGTACCTGTTCAAAATCCAGGCACTGGATATGCAGCAACAGGTTTCATCTGTCTGTTTGCTTTTCTTCACTGGGATGAAAATGCTATTGAATCATTGATTTTAAGTGCAGGTGATTTCAGTAACTTCTATAGTGTCATCTTGCTAATCATTTAATCAGAGCGGGATGCTAATAGCTAGTTTTTCTTGCTTATTTTCAGTTTAAATCAGGGATATGATGATGTTAGGGAATGAGAGGGGGGAGACTGTAATTATCACTACAAATGCCCTCTGCTTTCAACAGTTCACTGTAAGAGGAGGTAATTTACTGGAGATTTATTTTTATATATTTAAATTACCTGGTGAACAAGGTAAATTTTAAATCATTCATATCTAAAACCATTTGTTTCTGAAGTGCTTCTTCTATGAATTCTCAAGGTCATGGACTTTCATCTGCTGGATTTTTATTTTGTAGATACTGCCAGTCATGAGAGACCTGTCTTTCATAGAATTTCAGTTAAAGTACATGTATTTGTAAATATGCTAAAATAGCTTTAAGTGGCAAAGAATGTCATAATTGCTTTTAACGGAATTTTGCATATTTTTTAGTTAACAGTCTATCTTCAAAATAATCAGAAGTAATAGTCACTGACACTGGTAGTCGATACTTTACACATTATAGTTGTTATAATATTGTCCAAATGTGAACAGCATCAGCATTTATTGCCTCTGAATTGCTTTTGTTCTTCCGTTTGGAGACCTTAGCAGTGAGGCTGTGCTTCAGTTTCCCTGTCTCATCCATGGAAGCCATAGTCCCAAACAAGAGCCTCTGAGGTGTCAATTATCTTCCTTCTGGGTCTAATCCAGAGTCTTCAAATTTTCCAAACTAGATTTCCTTAGGAAAGCAATACATTTGGCAGAATAAGATGAGTAACGCTCACCATCCACCCCCATATATTAACATCCTAATCCTGGAAACTCTTGACTTATCCCTGAAATGGCTAAAGAGACTTGGGAGATGTGAGTGAGGAATCTGAGATGGGGAAATGATGCTGGATTGTCTGGGTTGGCTCTGAATGTAATCACAGGTGTGCTTGTGGGACGGAGGCGGAGGGAGATTCAAGTTCAGTGGAAAAGGCAGTAAGTTGCAGAAACACACACTGGAGTCCTGTGCTTTGAAGATGGAGGAGGACCATTCTTAGCTTATGAGAGGAATAAGAAATTCAGCCGCCATGAGATTGTTCGTCAGTGCGAGCTCTTAGCTCGTGGTGTAATTCTCTAAGTGATGCGCAGTGACAGGAGGTGCCTCCTCACTCTCTTGAGTAGATTTATGACTTGTTCCATTCTTTTCATTATTAAGTAAGATTTTGTTTGGTTACGGACAATAGAAATATTTACAGTAAGTATCGTATAAATAAGAAATTTATTCCTCAGAAAAACATCCAAAGGCATAATATGTAAGTCCGATAGACAAATTCCTTAGGGAAGCAGACTCCTTCAAGCTTACTCATTCATTCTCACCCTCTTAGTTCAAGGTAGAATCTAGGTTCCAGGACGACTGAAGGAGAAACAAAAATAGAAGAAAGTGGCAGCATGAAGTGTATGTAAGGAAATGTTCACGGAAGCTTCTGTAAACACTTGTTTATATTTGTTTGGCCGGAACACCCTAATGGGGGCATGTCTAGCTACAGGGAAAGCTGGCCAATCTGTCAGCCTCACACTGGATACCAGGGCTGAGTCAAATCTTCCATTTCTATGATAGAGGGGAGAACTGACTTGAGGGCTCAATTACTGGGTTCTGTTGTGACTCTCCTTACTTAAATGAGGAGGCTGAATGATGATATATAGACATTGACTCCAGTGACAAAGTCAGTATAACAGATATAAGCATGTTAGTTGTGTTATTTAACTTTCTTAAGCTGTCAGTATCCTATCTAATAAAAGAGAAACATGCAAATGGACCATACCCCCGCCATGCCCACAAGCCACGCCCACCAGCCAATCAGGAGCGAGTATGCAAATTAACCCAACAAATATGGTGACAACCACATTGCTAGAGCAAGCAGGAGGCTTGGGTTGCCCCCAGCGATGGAGGAAGCCAACCTTCCCACCCGCCATGGCCGGCCCTGGCCTCCACTTAAGGCCACAAAGTTTCAATTATAGAAGATAAATAAATCCCAACAAAATGTCGGCAGCCACAGAGCTGGAGACAGCAGGAGGCTTGGGTTGCCCCCAGCAATGGAGGAAGCCAAGCTTTCTGCCTGCCCTGGCCAGCCCTGGCCTCTGCTCAAGGATACAAAGTTTCAATTATAGAAAATAAATAAATCCCAGATCCCAGGGCCTCTGCTTGGGTCGCGGGGGGGCATGGCCAGCCTGCAAACCACCACAGGTCCCTTGCCCAGCCTGCCCCATGCCCCAAGGAAACCCCCACCCTGATCTGGGACACCCTTCAGGGCAAACCAGCCGGCCCCCATCCGTGCACCAGGCCTCTATCCTATCTAATAAAAGAGTAATATGCAGATTGACCATCACTCCACACACAAGATGGCTGCCCCATGTGGTCAAAGATGACTGGCCCCATGTGGACACAAGATGGTCACCACAAGATGGCCAGCAGGGGAGGGCAGTTGGGAGGGATCAGGCCTGCAAGGGAGGGCAGTTGGGGGAAATCAAGCCTGCAGGGGAGGGCAGTTAGGGGTGACCAGGCCAGCTGATGAGGGCAATTGGGGGGAACCAGGCCTGAAGGGGAGGGAAGTTAGGGATGACCAGGCCTGCAGGGGAGGGCAGTTAGGGGTGACCAGGCCAGCAGAGGAGGGAAGTTGGGGGTGACCAGGCCTGCGGGGAGGGCAGTTGGGGGTGACCAGGCCAGCAGAGAAGGGGAGTTGGGGGCAACAGGGCCTGCAGGGAAGGGCAGTTGGGGGGGACCCAGGCCTGTAGGGGAGGGAAGTTAGGGATGACCAGGCCTGCAGGGGAGGGCAGTTAGGGGTGACCAGGCCAGCAGAGGAGGGAAGTTGGGGGTGACCAGGCCTGCAGGGCAGAGCAGTTGGCAGAGACCAGGCCTGCAGGGGAGGGCAGTTGGGGGGGACCAGGCCTGCAGGGGAGAGCAGTTAGGGGTGACCAGGCCTTCAGGGGAGGGCAGTTAAGGGTGACCAGGCCTGCAGGGGAGGGCAGTTAGGGGTAATCAAGCTGGCAGGAGAGCAGTTAGGCATCAATCAGGCTGGCAGAGGAGAGGTTAGGGGGTGATCAAGTTGGCAAGCAAAAGCGGTTAGGAGCAATCAGGAAGGCAGGCAGGCGAGCAGTTGGGAGCCAGCAGTCCTGGATTGTGAGAGGGATTCCAGATTGGAGAGGGTGCAGGCTGGGCTGAGGGACACACCCCCCATGCATGAATTTCATGCACTGGGCCTCTAGTCTATACATATAAAAGCCTAAGCAACCGTCACAACCAAAACAACTGAACGGATGACCAAACAGGCTGCATTGGACGACCAGGCCGGCAGGAGGGTTAGTGAGGGACGACCACAAGAGTGAACAGTAGACTGCGTGGGACAACCAGGCTAGCAGGGGGGGCAGTAGGGGGTGACCAGGCTGGCAGAGGGAGGCAGTTAGGGGCAACCAGGCTGGTGGGGGAACAGTTAGGGGTGACCAGGCCTGCAGGGGGGCAGTTAGGGGTGACCAGGCCGGGGGGGGGGGCAGTTGGGGGCAATCAGGCCAGCAAGCAGAGGCGTTTAGGGGTGATCAGGCTGGCGGGGGGGGCAGTTAGGGGCAATCAGGCAGGCAGGCAGGTGAGCGGTTAGGAGCTAGCAGTCCAGGATTGTGAGAGGGATGTCTGACTGCCGGTTTAGGCCCGATCCCACTGCCGATTTAGACATCTGGCAGTCAGACATCCCCCAAAGGGTCCCAGATTGGAGAGGGTGCAGGCTGGGCTGAGGGGACCCTCCCCTCCCATGCACGAATTTCTTGCACCAGGCCTCTAGTATTTTAATAATTGAGTTGAGTCATCCTCAGAAATGTTATTTAGTGAGAAAAAAAACTCACATAAAACTAGTTTTCTTTGAGAAATATCTAAATACCACAAAGCATAACTAATTAAATATATACTTTTTTCTGGTGTTATATATAATATTAATACTTAAATGATCTTATTAATGAGTATTAATATGCCACATTGTGGAAGATATTTTTTAACTTGCTAATTTCTCACATTCTGTCATGATACATAGAGAAATATATGATAAAAAAGAAATTTATGAGAGGAATATTTTAAAATAGTTAGTAGGTCTAAATGAGAATTTTTAATGATATATTTTCCTAGAATCATCTCTCAAGAAAATGACTTTACTAATAATCACTTTAACTGCAACAATAAAAGACATAACAGGAACATAAGTTTTCCCATCTGCATATATAAGTAAGTGAAGGCTAGTTGCCAAGAAGTTGGGATGTGAATTATGGAATGTCTATGTAATTCACCTCTCCACTGTACCTCTATGCGTCATTTAGATTTTCCATATCTAACATTTTCCATACACAAAAAAGACTATTTACAATATTTATTTTTACCTACCTTGGAAATATACGTTAATTTATATACATATCTATATGAATTTTTGTGTGATCAAAAAATAATCTAATAAAGAATCCTACCTAATAAAATGGTAATATGTAAATTACCATCACTCCGCTACACCCACGATTGGGCCAGAGGGAGGCACAGGGGGCGGGACTCGGGGTGGCCGGGGTAGCTGATTGGGCCGGCAGGATGCTGAGCTCTTGTCACCAGTGGCGGCGCGAGCTCAGCGTCTGCACCATGGCTGTGCTGCGGAACAGAAGGGGCCTCTGGGGCAGCGAGCTCACGTCCCGTAGCAGACCATCAAAAGCGGGGGAGCTGGGTGCCTGTCTGCTCCGGCACCAGGCCTTTCAGAAGCCTCCGCCAAGCCGGAGGCTTCTGAAAGGCCTGGTGCACCAGCGGACAGGAACCCAGCTCCCCCGCGATCCAAAGCGAAAGCGTGGGAGCTGGGTGCCTGTCCGCTGGTGCACCAGGCCTTTCGGAAGCCTCCGCTGCGCCGGAGGCTTCCGAAAGGCCTGGTGCACCAGCGGACAGGCACCCAGCTCCCCCACGATCCAAAGCAAAAGAGTGCAGGGGACCCTACACGTGCATGATTCAATCATGCACTGGGCCTCTAATAAAATAAATAAAATTATTAAAATTATTAACTTTGAAAACATATATTGTCATAAGCTCACAAACAGGTGGAAATTATCTTAGAATCACTTACAATAAGACTATTCTGGCCCAGCCAGTGTGGTTCAGTGGTTGAGTGTCGGCCCAGGAACCAAGAGGTCACGGGTTCAATCTCGGTCAGAGCACATGCCTAGGTTGTGGGTTGCAGCTCCATCCCCATTAGTGGGTATGCAGGAGGCAGCTGATCGATGATGTTTCTCTCCTTAAAGTTTCTATCTCTAATCCTCTCTCTTCCTCTCTCTCTGAAAAAATCAATAACACATACTTAAAAAAAATAATCTATAGTATACTATATATTTATATGATGACTCTTCTCAGCTGTATTACTTGGATATTTCCTTTGTACACATACTTTTTTCTACTATTTCTATATATTTATTAAATTACTCTGTTGTCCTGAGTTTTATTTCAATTTATTGAAAATAAATTACATATAATAACCTTTCCATCAAAATTATATCTAATGACAAAATTAGCATTTATCTAATTGGAAAATGCTTACATAAAGGCTTATATAAGTTAATTAACCTATTTGGCAGTCTTTAAATGTGATTATTTCAAATGCATAGAAGTTAAACTACATAGTTGTCCCTTCTTTTTCATAAGTTATTTTATTTCATGAGCAAATTAATAAGCAATGATTCTGTCCATATTAAAAATAATTCGGAAGTTTAGGGCAGAGTAGAATGGTAAGTATTGTATGACTATTTAGCTTGCTGTTCTATACAGGCAAAACCAAAGCTTGTCAGTCCCAAATGACATATTACTCACTTATTTTGTTAATTATGCATTTAGGTTTGAATAATGTGAACTGCTTGTGTATGAAGAAGCCATCAAACTCAGCACAGATAGGGGAAATCCAAAGGATTTGTATTTCTAGATAAACCAATGTTTCCAAATATTTTTGAAAAATAGAAAAGGAGAGAGTATAGCTGATCAATTTGCCTGAATCTTTGGTTCTTTGTGACATATCCCTTATGAATATTATCTGATTGTTCTATTATGGCTTTTGCTGCCAACTAAAAACTATTTGTCTTGGATGTGCTGTAAATATTATTATGGTACCTATAACAAGTGTTCATTTATATTTTAAAGTGACATCTTCTTGAATTTAGCATGTAGAGATGCTAACATAACTATTCCCCTGTAAAATTCTTAGAAATACCTGAAGCAATTTTATTTTACTTTCTTATCAACAAAATAAGATATAACTTTTTTAAAGTGACTAAGTACTTTTCAATTTGTATCAAGTTAATGTTAAATACTTTGAAGTAACCTCTCCAATGAACACAATTATTTAAAAACACAAATATATAGTTTAATATAATAGGATAATATAATTAACACCAAAGAAAATGAAATATTATTTGGTTATGGTCTGTTAGCCACAGCCAGGAACCCGTTCATACATTTTTACAGAGGGTCTCAAGTAATTGCTATTTAAGATAAAGGAAGTCTCATGTATTTTATTTCTCTAACTGGTATCAAATGGCTGTCACTTGTGTAATACTCTGACTCTCACCAAATATTGGGTAAACATGATATCCCAATTACAAGTGTAATATTTAAAAAATAGTCATTGTTGCTCCAGGGTCTGATGTGGGACACTACTTCATAAGCCATCATGAAATATGCTGCTTCGTACGTGATTTCTTATTGCAAGTTGTTGGCTACAGTAAAAGGCTTTCACAAGATTTGTAGCAGAGATCTTCATAGTGGCTATTCACTGCATTGTATTATTAGAAGAGGTTTTGTTGAGCTCATGGCATCCTTTGATTAACTGCCATTGGAGACATAGTTTGCAACGGGGCTGTGTCATGGCTCTGTGTCACCATGTTTCATGAAGTTACTGGTAGGCTTTTAGGGAGGGTAAGTGTATAAACATTCACTTAACAAGAGATGTATGGACAAGCTGTGAAAGTAGTGACTAATTGACTGCCATTCAGGATTTATTTGGAAATCTTTTGACTCCAGCTCTACCTCACATAATGATGAATGATGTTTCTTTCTCTAATAGAGGAAAACAGCAGGCCTGGGCTAAGTGCTGGCACTCTGAGATGTGACTAGAAGTCACAGTGTTTCCGTCAGTGGAAACGTAGAGATAAAGACAATCTGTAAGGTTTCCCACTTACATTTTGGCGGTGAAATTAATAAATTAGGTGTACAAAAATTTATTTCTTTGCAGGACTAAAAGAGCAAAGCAAATCAAAGCAAATGTGGTTGAATTTCAAACATTGTAATTGTAGATGTGCTTCTTATTATTGGTTGTAGAAAGAAAGCATAGTTTCTGTTTTCTGTGAGGTATAGCTTATATTTTATTCTATCTGTTGAAATATGGAATGGCTAAATGTTTACATTTTCTTGTTCATCATCATAATCTTGTTAAAGGGACTAAATTTTACTACAGCTAATTTTCTTTATAAACATACATATTCCATGAAGGAACCAAGTCCTCTCTCTTATAATTTGGTTCCCTCTCATCTGTCCAAAGGGGGTGCAGGGTAATTGAAAAGAAAAAGGGACTGAGTAAGCATGGTTGAGATTAGTAAATGAAACTTTTTATAGCTTTTTAAAAAATAGAATAAATTTTCTTACTTAAGTATTTATTCGGGATTTTTAGACTGTGTTTCTTTACTTATAACACTATCACATGATACTAAAGTTTTAGTTCACATTTAAAATTATGAGGACTCAGTTGTATATAACTCAAGTAAAAACTCAAGGAAGAAATAGAGCTAACAGCATGAAGGACCTGTAATACTGGCCTTATGGTCTTGGCCTCACTCATTGTGCTAGCTTCCTGAACTTATTTTGGATCCAGAAAAAGAGAGAACACAGTTTTTAAAGCTCTGATTGTTTAGATATGTTATCACGGCTTCATGATTCCAGTGAAGCTGTAATTGAGGGATGTAAGCAGTGGGAGAGAAGGGTATTGTGCTCCTTGGTGACTTAAATAAAGGATATTTGTTTATAATCTTTTCACTCACTTCTTTAGTCTCATCAATTTAAAAAATTTAGCAGTACACTTGCCAATATCCACACTTCAGAAAGTCTCCAGAATCATTTTCAGGTTACATGTGATTTTAGATATTTGTTTCTCACCAACATCAGATGGCAAAATTGTAGAGCTGGCAAGAATTGAATATTTCTGGTCATTAATTTAAAACTAATATCAAGAGGAGATAAAGATGAAAGACTTATAAAATGTTATATGCTCTGACAAAGAAAAAAACTATAAATTGGAGAATTAAGAGAGAAAAGGGAAATACAATAATTGCCCATGGGAAATAGATAGGAAGCAAATTGCCCATGGGTAATATATAGGAAGCAAAATATATTTGAGATGACAACTAAATAAAAGTAATGTAAAGTTGGCTGAAAGAAAATAAATGTAATAATGTCAAAACCTACTAAAGACATACCATTTTATCTGTCTTGCAAGGTAGTCAGCTACCCTGACAGTTTTGAGAAGCTGGAGGAGGATGAGAGGCTGCTGACCGAGACTACTGAGTCAAAGACCAAAAAAAAAAAAATACAGTAAGTATATAGCCACTGGTACAAGGAGTTTCTCATTCCCTCTTGTCTTAAGATCTTTAGGGAGTGGTGAGAAGCCCAGGTGAATGCTGCATATACAGTAGATTCATGTCATAGCTGAGGAACCCAAAGTTTAGAAAATCAGATTTTTAATGTGGTAGAAAGCTTGCTCAAACTTGCTGCAGATAGAGACATTATCTTTATTATCCTGGTCAGGAAACAAATATGCCCTCTTCGTTGAAGGAAATCACCACTATCTCAATCTTCCAAGACTATTTGCAATACAAATATCCCCCAAAAATACTCAGAATAAGAGTTTTTACAGCCATGCAGAAACACCCTGAACTGGCATCCAACAATTAAGAGAAAGGTAACCACTAGAAAAGCACTATAATTTCTAAAACAAAACAAATACAATCTACATTAATAAAAGAGAAATATGCAAATTGACCATAACTCTGTGACACGCAAAAGCCAATCAGGAGTGAGTATGAAAATTAACCCAACAAATATGGCAGGTTAATTTGCATATGCAGGTGCAGAGCAGCCAGGCGGGGCGGGACGCCTGCTATGAGAGGGAGGGCAGGGTGGAGGGAGCTACAGGAGCAGCACTCTGGCCAGGAGCAAAGACTTACAGGCTCCCGGGCAGCCAGGAGCGAAGCCAGGGGAAGAAAGGCCTATTCTTGCACAAATCTTCGTGCAACGGGCCTCTAATTATCAATAAATATAGACCAGCATGTGGAAAATGCCATATAAACACAACACAAAGGAAATTTGAAATAAAAGATGACAGTTTTACCGCTAAATGTCAATGGGACTATTCTTTAAAAAAGCAAATATTTTCAGAATGGCTTGCCATGAAAAATCCTTCTGTATGGTTATAGAAGGCATATACCTAAAAGAAAAACAATATTGAAATGAAGGAGGAACAAGGTATACTAGGTAAATATAAGGCAAAGAGAAATAGGGATTAATACTTGAAAAGGTAAAATTCATGGAAAAATATTGAACAAAAGATACTTTACAGTTTTTTGGTACAATTTCCATAATAAATAGTCATAAATATCCACAAACTAAACAAGAGAGTAGCTATTTTCAAAATTGACCAGACTGACAAGAAGTTAACAGAAGCACAAGAAAAACAGATGGCCTGAGCCCGGCTGGCATTGCTCAATGGTTGAGCATTGACCTATTAACCAGGAAGTCATGGTTCAATTCTGGGTCAGGGCACATGACTGGGTTGAGGGCTCGGTCCCCAGTGTGAGGCATGCAGGAGGCAGCTGATCAAAAACTCTCTCTTATCATTGATGTTTCTATCTCTCATTCCCTCTCCCTTCCTCTCTGTAATCAATAAAAAATATGTTTAAAAAAACAAAACAGGTGACTTGAACATATTACTCTTGGCCTAAGATAAATCAAATGGTTAAACTATAAGTATGAATTTACAATCTTCTAATACATAAAGATATAATCAATAAGGTAAATTCTATAGATTTATAATGAACTTTACATCCTTTCAAATGCACCTCAAAAATCAAAAGAGGTAGTGAAGTAGGGATATAATAATTACTTTATTCGTGTTTATTAATTAAAATAAATACTTTATTAAAATTAAATATTTAAAAACAAAAAATCTAACTTTGTAACAAATATTAATAATGCACCTTTTTCCTATCAATGTTCTAGGCACTGCTGTGGACATATTACCAAGTCCATGCATCTTCTATTTCACTTTATATAGACCCTATATTTATGTATTATTTCTTGCTCTAACCCTCCATATTCCTTAACATAATAATTTATATAGTTTTGATTCAGTTACTAAATCCAAGATATATATTAAAACACACACATGCACACATGTGGAAAAGAAAACAACTGTATTAAAGGGTATTTTAATATTGTTTTTCACTTATAACTGTCGAAGCAAAAAATAGATTGCTGAAAGACTGCTTCATATACTTTCATGATTGCTTATAACTTCAGAAAAATTGAGCATGTGAAATAAAAGGTAAGTGAAAAGTACTAAGGTGAGATTTTTGTTACAACTGAAATAAATGGCAGAATAAATAAAAGAAAAGGAAAGCACTATTGATTGTGCATAAAAGAGAAAAATGAGAAGGTAATGAAAGTTGATTGTTGATTGCTCTGGTTCCTGTTGTTGCCTTCTGTAATGCATCTGCATGTCTTTTTCTGCTTTATGATTTTAATTTCATTTCTATGCAGCATTGCTGAAGCAGAAGCTATATCAATATCAATGAACTATTAGTATGCCTCTTTTGAATTATGTTTTTTCATCAAGCCTTTTCAGAACAGGAACAAGCTGAGTCTTTTGAAAATTTCAAAAGAAATCTTAAGCACTTACCAGAAAGCTGTATTTGTGCAGACTTTCAAAATTAAAGAACAAAGTACATTTTAATTTAGTTAAATAAACATCTATTCAATTAGGATAACTTATAGGATAAGGAAGTAGCAAGGCTAAAAGCAATTGAAGGACATTCAGAATCAAGGCTATATTAATAAAGATTTTATGTATTTGGGAGAGAAGAAAATAAGTTATCTGTTAATTATAGCAATTTCTATATTATTAAAAAATATACATATAGGCAATCAAACAATATAAATATCCAATTAGTTCCAATGCAATACTGAAATAAACTTTGTAATCAATATGACCATATGAAGCAACAGATATTAACTTGAGGGCAAATAAGAGTGAAGTATAAGTTACCTCCCACCTCAGAACTTTAGCTTTAATTTTTCATTTTAACTAATTCAGATTAAGGGTTCTACCCAGTGATATAAGCATGTGTATCTTATACTTTTATTTCTCTAAATAAATGTATTTATCCAAAAGAAATATAAAAAAATATAACTTAATTCCAAACAACACAAGATGACATCATATTCATTGGGATTTGATTATGAAAAATGCAGAGGTTTGGCTGATCAGATTAATGTAAATTTGCCATGTGTTACCAGTAGGTTGATTCAAATTACATGGCTTATGTTTCCCATTCTGCTCATGATCTTTTCTGTTTATCCTATCTCCTTGGTGGAAGACTAGTGACCTGTACTTGAAATAAATAGAGAAAAAAGATCAAGATACAGGTAAACTCATCTCCTCATAGAAACAGTAGTAGGTTAGTGGTTTCCTAGGGCTGAGGTGTGGATGTAGGGAATGATTGCTTAATGGGCATGAGATTTTGTTTGGGGGGGTGATAAAACATTTTAAACTTAGATTGTGGTGTGGATACACAAAACTGTGATATAATGAAAAACATTGAATTGCATACTTTTATTAGTGAATTTTATGGTATGTGATTTATAGATGTTTAAAGGGGTGTAAAAAATATATAGATAATAATATCACCTAGTGTTTTGTAACAAGAAGAGCAAACTACTTAGGGATATAATATTATTCTTTAGCACTTGCCGTGTTTACTTAAAATAAATTTTGAGTTAGAAGGGGCCTTAGAAATAATTTACTGTAATACCCTCCTTCTATACTAAGGAAGCTGAGGCCCAGAGGACTTATGTAGCTTGAACAAACTATTAAAGTCAATTTAATAGCAAAACCTATCCCACATTGTTGTGGGTAGATCAAATTTGGTAAAGACTTTTTCAATCTATAAAGTGCTATGTCAATATATTATATAAAGATAGATATAATGTTACAAATAATGCTATGTATAATATAAAAGGTTATAAAATATAAGTTAATGATTTATTATTATTTATGACTTCATTAGAATGAAATATAACTTGTTTAATATTCATTTTGGAATAAAGAGCAGAATAAATATGACATAAGAATTGATAAAATTTCCTTTTATATTTTTCTTATCCCCTACTGTTATCTTTCTACCTCTACTCTAAATGTTTTGCTAGTATTTGGAGAGTATCTTGGAAGCAACTTTGTATATAGAGTATTATTTGACTATTTTCAACTAAATATCCTTTAGGTTTAACATAATACAAAAATCAATTGAGAGCATGTTAGTCTGGGATTGGTTTGAAAGTTCTAATATGGATTGGGGGCCAGAGCTACAAATTGATGGGCTTCCCTTATATTATTTAAAGTATCGAAGAGAATTAATCCTTGTTGTGGAGAACATTAAAGGAATGAATCAATTTTTTCCTCAAAGGAGTTTTCAAATAACTCATATAACCTTTGCCTTTTTGATTGTTCAAAACGCTAAGATATTTTAGTGTCTCTTGACATTTCTTTTTCTTCTTCCTTTTCAATATTTGTGTTAGGCGTTGTTTTCTGCCTGGGGCAAGAACCTACTAGAGGAAAAATAGTAATGCTTCCAAAGCATAAGAATCTAATGTGCATTTTTAAAAATCTAACATTTAAAGGACTATTTTGTGTGTGTTTTTCTAAATCAAAGATGAATCTAGAAAGAAAACCTGGAGAACTGAAAGTTGCAAAAATTAAACTTCTATAAATATTTCAAAAAATATTCCTCTATATCAGGCGTCCTCAAACTGCAGCCCGCGGGCCACATGCGGGTGTTTTTGCCCTTTTGTTTTTTTTACTTCAAAATAAGATATGTGCAGTGTGCATAGGAATTTGTTCATAGTTTTTTTTTAAACTATAGTCCGGCCCTCCAACAGTCTGAGAGACAGTGAACTGGCCCCCTGTTTAAAAAGTTTGAGGACCCCTGCTCTATATTCATGGCTGTTTTGTCCATAGTAATCATTTTTCCTATTTCCCTAAAGAATTGTTTCCTCAATTTTGCTTTAACCATGGAAACATATGGACAGTCTTAGAGATATTGACATTCTCCTTCCTATATCACCTTTCTAGCACTCATAAAAAGATACATTATTCCTTTTAATCACCTGTCTAGGTGATTTTTTCACATAAAATAATTGTCTAGTTGACAGAAAATTGGCCAGACCTATCTATCCTACTTTTAGAAAAATCACTAAGGCATTTATTTTTAGATTTTATTCCTAATCATAATTGAAGAGGTAATTTCAGTTAGATTGGGGTCTCAAATATTATCTCTTCTTTTTTTACTTCTAATACTGGGCCAAAATCAAGAGTTTTGAGATAATCAAGTACAATTTGAAAAATAATAAGTCACATGGGTTAACAGAGATTTTGACGACATTTTTGACTGATTACTTTTTTTTTTTGTTAGAGACAACCTTTAAAAAGAGATAAATTTATTAAAATAATATAATGCTTCTTTTCAAAATTTATTTTTGAAATACTATATTTTAAAAGTTTCTACTTTTAATAAATCATTCAAAATATGCTCATAGAGAAATAGCAAATTTCCGTATATATTTTTACTTAGTCTCTAATTTGTTTTATTTTTTAAAGTATTAGATATGTCTTCTTTTTCCCCATTGACGACCTCCCCCTGGCCACTCCTACCCCCAAGGGCAAGCCCCCAATGCCCCAGTGTCTGTGTCCATTGGTTATGCTAATATGCATGCATACTAGTCCTTTGGTTGATCACTAACCCCCCTCCCCTGCCTTCTCTCTGAGATTGGATGGTCTGTTCAGTGCTACTTTTTCTCTGGATCTATTTTTGTCCCTCAGTTTATGTTGATCATTATATCCCACATGTGAATGAGATCATGTGATATTTCTCTTTCTCTGACTGGCTTATTTCACTTAGCATAATGCTCTCCAGGTCCATCCATGCTGTTGCAAATGGTAAAAGTTCCTTCTTTTTATAGCAACATAGTATTCCATTATGCAGATGTACCACAGTTTTCTAATCCACCCATCTGCTGATGGGCACTTAAGCTGTTTCCACATCTTAGCTATTGTAAATTGTGCTGCTATGAACATAGGGGTGATATAACCTTTCTGATTGGTGTTTCTGGTTTATTGGGATATAGTACTAGAATTGGGATTACCGGGTCAAGTGGGAGTTCCATTTTTAACTTTTTAAGGAAACTCCATACTGTTTTCCACAGTGGCTGCACCAGTCTGCATTCCCACAAGGGTTCCTTTTTGTCCACATCCTCGCCAGCACTTGTCGTTTGTTGATTTGTTGATGACAGCCATTTGGACAGGTGTGAGATGGTACCTCATTGTTGTTTCGATTTGCATCTCTCGGATGATTAGCGACTTTAAGCATGTCTTCATATATCTCTTGGCCTTCTGTATGTTCTCTTTCAAAAACTTAATCTCTAATTCTTTAGTCCCTCTTTTTTTTCTAGGAATTATTACCACATCTATGGCACAATACTGAAGGACTGCCTGGCTCAAAAGTCAGATCAGACTTTTGTAAGCCTTCCCTCTTTCTTGGAAAAACATACATAATATTCTATTACTATCCTTTTTAAGATCGGTATTGATGTCTACTCTCGTTTCTCATATTGGCCACTTGTGTCTTCTTGTATTTTCTTGAACTGTTTGTCCAGAGGCTAATGAATATCATTGATTGTGTCAGTTTGGGTCCTCCTAAAAGCAAAAAAGAAGATGAAGAAGGGATTTGTTGTGCAAAGGATTTACCATGCAATTGTTGTGAAGGATAAAAGGTGAGGAGAGAGCAGAAGTTAGCTGGGAAAACCTCCAGACCACAGTGGCGCTTTGAAAAGAGAAAGAGGAGAGATTGGGTACAAAGACTCTCTAACAAGCACAGCTCTGAGTATGTTTTGACTATGACAATGGGTTCCCCCATTAGACAAGTCTTGTGTAAGGTGGGAAAGGGACCGGACTTGTGCTCTGGCCGTCTCTATCTTTGACTGAGAGTGTCCCTGAGTGAATTCCAGGGGAGCTAAGGCCATCAGTCAATTCTATTCTCCACATCAGTTTCTCTTGAGGGGGATTTGAGCAGAACGTCTCCATGGGCGCCACAGTCTATAGCTTGCACCCAAGCAATACTTCTCCATGCAGGTTCTGGGAGTAGCTCTTCCATGGATCATGTGAGTCTCTTCCTGAGGAGAAACTGGCCAACGTGAAGTTAGTAGGATAAATTACAGTTCCCACAGCAGTTGGTGACTCATTCTCTTCTTCCTACTGTCTTCTAATCTTCCCTCACCTTCATCTATCACATCGGCAGGTCTTCAGATCCCCTGATGGCATGACTCAGATCCCCATTCTCAGTAATCTGAGTCCTTGGCCATCTTACTGCCTTCTCCAGTCATGTTGCTGTACATGTCCATTCACCATTACAAACAGGCAAGGAAAAACCAAGAGGCAACCCAAGTAGATAACTTCTGTCCCATATCTCTGCTAATCTCCATTGTGCAAAACCAGTGCAACCAACCTTCTTCTATGGATCAGGACCAATTACCCCTTCTAAGATGCTGAGTCTTTTCTCACCTGCTCTTCTCTGAACATTAGAAGTCCAAACTGTCCTACAACAGAGATATCTCTCAGTTCAACGACATCTTTGCAATATTCTCTGGAAAGAGTATGCCCTCTTTGTGGATTTAAACTTCTAACCTACTTTTTTGGACGTGAAGCAAACAAGTCCCCAATGGATCACTGAGAGATGACAAGTGGGGCCACTCTTATTTCCACTGATTGGTACTTGATCCCATGTAGTCTTCCTATTGGGGACGGAGTTCCATATAGAGGTCTCTGATTAAATGCATATATACTGCATCCTGAAAAATTATACACATTGTCTCAGAGCATTGCTTTTAAATTGGTGCTTCAGCTGTGCCTTCACTAAACTATTCCAGTATTCAGAGAGGTTGACTTTCTCTGTGGAGCCCATGGTCATCGGCCCGCTTCCACACCTCCTGATCTATGAATTAGGTCCCTTGTTGGATGCTATAGTATATGGGATTTTATGTCTATGGATCAGGTATTTCGTAAACACCTGTATATTGGTGCTTGCTGAGGTTCTGCAAACAGATTGGAAAATCCATACCTGGAGTAAGTATCTTCCTTGTGAGGAAAACACTGAGCCTTCTAGAATGAGAGTGTCCTAATTTATTTAATTTATCACCAATGGGCTCGTTGGTATCTACCACAGGAGAGAAGGCCCACTTAATAAGCTGCTAGAAAGGCCCTCTGGCTCTCACACTTACTTAGTCTTTTATTATTTGTGTAGGCCACTCGATATGGAGGCTGTCAATTATGACCTTACTGTTCTCATTAGCAACTTTTTCTTTGTATCTTTTAAACTTCTGAATCACTGCACAATCAAGGGATTCCCTCCCACCAGTGCATTTTCCCAAGTCAAAAGCAGTGAAATCTTCAGCTATTGGGCTATCACTATCAATATCTCACATAAAATTCCATACAGGGTCCTCCTTGTGAGCAAGACAGAGAGAGAGTCAGTCCCAAGCTTTTATCTTACTTCTTGTTTTCTTGCAGGACTTAAGGCATTGACTGTGCTAGATGGGGTTAGCTATGAAAGGATTTATTGAGGGAAATGATAGTGAAAGATAAAGGGTGAAGGAGCAAGAGAACATAGAAAAAGTCTTCACTGTGAGCAGTCTGAGACCTATAAAAGGAGAGAATTTTCAAAAGATTGGTTTCGAAGACCCTCAGACAAAAACACAATTCTCAAAGAGTTTGAGCTTGTCTGGTGGGAGCCATAACAAAGGACTCGTATAAACAGGTCTTTGTTGCCTGGATGGGCCAGCACTTGTACCCATGATCTAATCAGATACTATATTGGCTAAAAGTAGCCCAGGGAAAATGTGGAACTGTGGGAAGTCAACAAAGGATCCAGAAGTGTGGAAGTCAAGTAGGCTATTCACTTTAAATGTGAGTGGTTCACATCTATATTGTTCCTTAAAAACACACACATTTTCTGCTGTATTGTTCCTTGAACTGCTGTATTGTTCCTTAAAAACACACACATTTTCCCCCATTACACATTGGGGAATAAGGACACATATGTAACACCTTAATCAATAAAGAAATTAAAAAAAAACACAAACAGAAATAACAACGAAAGAAAAACAAAACACACTTTTGGCATTCTTGACTTTCTTAATAGATTTTAAAATTTTTATTTCATTGATATTTTAAAAATTTATCTTGATGATGTTCATCTTCTACTTACTTTGCATTTAATTTGTTCTTTTTGAAATTTCTGAAGCTTGCAACTTATATAATTGATTTTAGACCCATTCTTTTCTAACAGAAGCATTTAAATCTATTAAGTTTCCCTCTAAGTGCTGCCTTAGCTCCACCCCACAAGCTTTAAATATATACGTATATATATATAATCATTTGTCTTAAGAAATTTTCTAATTCCTCTTGTAATGTATTCTCTGACCCATGGGTATTGTTAGAAGTCGGAATTTTGATATCTAGATATTAGTGTCCAAATATTTCCAAATGTTGTTTTTGAGTTCCAATTTAAATAAATTATGGTCAGATAAATACTACATGTTATTTTTATCTTTTAAAATATATTATAACCAAATATATGGCCCATATTTAAACTACATTGGTAATATAGTATTTGCTCTTTAAAGTGTAATTATTATATCCTTGTTAGATAGAATATACTTCTATTTGAGAAAATGTTTTCTTATTACTGTGTTATAAATTATCACCTTTTTTAAAAAATTACTTTATTGATTAAGGTATCACATATTTGTCCTCAACCCCCCCCCCCCGCCCCATTCCCATCCCAAATCCCCCTCCCCTACGCATGCCCCCACCCCCCTGTTTTCGGTGATCACTGGTTAGGCTCATATGCAAGCGCACAAGTCCTTTGGTTGATGTATCTCCCTTATCCACACCCTCCCCTACCTTCCCTCTGAGGTCTGACAGTCTGAGAAGGTGCCTTATTTAAAATTATTTTAAAAGCATATACAAATATTCTCATAAAAAATTGGCATGAAAATTTCCTCTAACAGAAAACAGTGTGAAACTGAAAATACTTTTAAGAAAAAGAAAAGTCTTGGAGTTATAGTTTCTTAATATGCCAAAATAATTTTAGTGGTTTTACATTCCCATTTTCAAAACAGATGTTGACTTATTTTATTAGTTTTAGGAAGGGGACATTTCCTATCTAGAGCACAATGTCTGATATATAATATACCTTTCTTGTGAACTCTCAGTTTTATTATTGTAACATTTACAAATATTATATTTTTGACCTTATAAGACAATCTATATTTTTGTCTAGAGACTTATACCATAAATGTTAAGTATAGGATTATGCAAATATACACATTAGGTGGCAAGTTAAATGTTAAAATGATGTTTTGAGAGCAGAAAAAGACAGTTAAGAAAAAATGAGAAAAATTGATCAAGCTTATAAAGCTGAACATATTTACTTTAGTTTTATTATATTTATTGTTAACCTGAGAATTATTATCATGTAAATAAAAAGATAACTAATTAATATCAGCAAATGCTAAGACTTCAGTACACTTGATTTTATTAAATTTGTGCTTAGATTTTAATGAAGAAAGTCTATCCTTCAGTAACCACATTATCTTCTGTTTAATGTCCAAAGATATAAAGCAATAAGATAATATTTCATAATATTTACTTCCTTGCAGTAATTCAGTACATCAAGCAAATTCCAAAGCTAAAGACTTTTTTCAGTTTTACAACATTCTACATTGTAAGTTGGTAGAGTGAACAATGTTCACAAAATTATATATATTTTCTCATCACTTTCACATAAAAAAAGATATGAAATCATTGATAAAATAAAAATCAGAGCCCTAACCGGTTTGGTTGAGTGGATAGAGCATCAGCCTGTGGACTGAAGGGTCCCAGGTTTGATTCTGGTCAAGGGCATGTACCTTGGTTGCGGGCACATCCCTAGTAGGGGGTGTGCAGAAGGCAGCTGATTGATGTTTCTCTCTCATCAATGTTTCTAACTCTCTATCCTTCTCCCTTCCTCTCTGTAAAAAATCAATGAAATATTTTAAAAATCAGAGAAAAATAAAATCTTGGCTATTTTTTGCATTCCTAAGTGCATTTTAGAATTATGAGTATCAACAATTATGTGATGATACCAATAACAATATTTATTCCATTTTAGTGTTTGAATTTTTCTCTGCAGAAAATCCATAGATGTTTGTATGTCTTCTTATAGGGCACCTCCAATCAGAAGACAAAGGAGAACAATATTTGTCTGTATTGGAGACATATTTTAGCTAAGCAGAAACAAAATTTCTCTCATGCCATTGACAACACCTCCCTCTTAAAAACTTAAATTCCAGTGTTTTTTTTTAAAAAGCATTGTGGCCAAAATCGGTTTGGCTCAGTGGATAGAGCGTCAGCCTGCGGACTCAAGGGTCCCAGGTTCGATTCCGGTCAAGGGCATGTACCTTGGTTGCGGGCACATACCCAGTAGGGGGTGTGCAGGAGGCAGCTGATCAATGTTTCTCTCTCATCGATGTTTCTAACTCTCTATCCCTCTCTCTTCCTCTCTGTAAAAAATCAATAAAATATATTTAAAAAAAAGCATTGTGGTTTGTACTAAATATAATTAGTAGATAATGAGACTTTTATTGTATTATAATGGAAGCTAAAAACTACAATATCATTGATAGGGATATGGGAAATAACATTTTATCACAATATATCAACTTCAGTGTTTGTCTTTGCATCAGAGAGATATTAGAGCAACATACATGCTTCAGTTGGAATAAAGGTAAAATATCAAGACAAAGAATGATTTATTCTATGAATTAGATGGTAGAGACTTCTGGTGGAACTAAAAATGAACCTTAAATTCTTGGCAGATAATCTAGTTGAAATACAGTTTTGCATAAAAAGTAGTATTCATATGGCATTTGAAATAATATTATTTGCTAAATTCATGATTTTTTCCATGTGAGAGTAATAGTTATTTCTCTTATAATATGCTAATAGTGTATGTAATCTGTAATATTTTATTTCCTTCATGACTAAATTGAGCAACACAATATTCTACACTGAAAGAAATAGGATAATTCTGTTTTGTGTCGAATAGTTGAAAGATATTAAAATTAAATTGTCTTTAGAAATTAATTAAATCTCCAATAATGAAAACTTTGGAAAAGGTTGCTTTTTAATTATTTTTATTTCATCAAATGTAGTCCATAGTTAATTTTTAAAATATTTATTAAGTTTGAGGAATAATTTCATTCGTGACCAGTTAATAAGTCACTTCCTGCTGAAGCAGACCATGTAAGGCTTAAAATCTTGTCTTTTGCATGATACATTATCATAAGGTCATATTCACCTTTTAAAAAGATTGATGATACTACTCTGAAAGACAATAGTGGAGTTAGGTTTAGTTTTATGGCCAAACATTCTGATGTGAATTTCACCCAATCAAACACAGACACATGGAGAAATGACTTAGAAATAATATAATAGAAAGACATTTCAAATCTGTGACCTAAAACAGTCACTGTGATGTGACTTATGTCATATTTCATGTAGAGGAGTTACATGTAAAATTGGTTGGCGCTACAAAAATCATAAATGTATCAAGGCTATAATATTCTGATCTATGTTGTTCAATTAAGCTTAGCAAGGACTACCTTTCTATTTTCATGACAAAATAAATCAAATAAATGGTTGATAGGAGTGTCTGCTTAGTCAGTTTCCTGGTACAAGTTTATTTGAATCTTTGTTAGCTTTAGAGAGCTCCTTAGGTTGAAAAGTGCCTTTCATAATCATGAACTAATTAGCATCTTCTTATTTATTTATATATTTTAACTTTTGAAAGAGGGTATCTAGAAAAAAACATATATCACTTCTTGTAACAGGTTAGAAAGTCTGTGATGCAGAGGTATTAATAAGTGAAAATGCTGAGATAGCATCTTACTATTAAAATGGCTCACCCTTTCTGCATCTCTAATGTATTCTTTTTCTCTTTGTCATGATTGAAGTTGGCATATTAAGACTGATTGTGTACAGGGCCAGTTGAATGAGCGAAAGGAGGCAATTAGACTTGACCTGATCAACTTAGAATTTTTATAGTTTTTTTGTCGGTTTATAATAACGAATAAACCTGTGTGAGCATTAAAAAAAAATGTTGACATAAGAAAAATATTTACATTTTAATATGCTGGAAATCCCCAATGAAATTATTCAAGCCTTGTTTCATATTTTATATTTATTTTTGTATAGGAGACTGGAAAATTGTCATAAATGCAAGAAGTTTCATCAAAAGGTTGATGGAACCCTGAGGATTGCCTGCTGGAAATGGCTAAGGGCATTTCCCCACACCTAAAGGTTTGCATAGATGATTGCTTGCTGCCAGACAGCTGAGGGCATTTCATGACAATGGATTCTGTATACTAAACCTTGCCTTTGATCTTTATATCTACTTTACCTTAGGACAATTTTTGTTAATAAAAAGCAAGGGGTCCTGAGACAGAGAGAACTTGGTTTTAACAGCCAAGCTCCTCTGGCCCCCCAAAATGCCTTCCAAAATTATGTTTCATCTCTGGACTCTTTAATCATTTACAGCAGCCCCTTCTCCAGATGCCTGAACCCTTCTAGATGCTGGACAAAACCCCCATCACAAATTGAAAATGCCTGTTGAAAATTTCACAAACTAAAAATGATTGTTGGTTCTCATAAAAATGGGAACTAGTGAGTTCAAACTCTGCTGTGGCATTGGCGTGCTGTTGGCTGACATCATCCTGCTGTTTTCTTTCAGATGAAGTAATTTTTGACCCAAGTGGAATTTATTCTATATATGTACAAACAAATGATAGAGAAATGTAAATGTTTTAAATAAATGAATTGTTTTAATCCATGTACCTTCCCAAACTCCACAATTTTCATATATGTAGGAAAAAAGAAATGTTTTGAGGTGACTGAAAAAAGTTCTTTATTCCCCTTTTCTCTCAAACTGCTCACCTAATCTATCAGTTAGTTCTATTGTTGCATCTTTTGGTCATATCTCTCAACAAAAGTTTAGCACTATCAATACCACCAGTATCCAGTTAATGCCACCATCAGCTTTTGCCAGGTAGGACACCTCAATTCTCACCAAACTGTCTTCTGGCTTTCTGTTTACCAACCTCAACTTCTTTTAATTTTAATATATTTTTATTGATTTCAGAGAGGAAGGGAGAAAGAGAGAAAGAGAGAGAGAAAAAAAACACCAATGATGAGAGAAAATCATCAATCAGCTGCCTTCTGCATGTCCCACACTGGGGACTGAGCCCACAACTCAGTATGTGTCTCCACTGGGAATCAAACCACAACTTCCTGGTTCATAGGTTGATGCTCAACCACTGAACAAAACCAGCCAGGCCCAACCTCACCTTTTGTTATTCTTCAATGGTCTTCATCCTTCAATGCCACTTTTTAAAAATATATTTTTATTGATTCCAGAGAGTAAGGGAGAGAGAGAGAGAGATAGAAACATCAATGATGAGAGAGAATCATTGATTGGTTGCCTCCTGCACACCCTCTACTGTGGATTGAGCCTGCAACCCGGGCAAGTGCTCTTGACCGGAATTGAAATCAAATGCAGTCCTATTTAGAGCCTCTTCACTTACTGTCCCCTTCATCAGCTTTCTTTTTCATACTGGCATCAACTCAATAACCATCCCCTCTTGAAGTCTTTCCTGTACCTGTTATCTAAAACTAGAGGCTTGGCACACGAAATTCATGCATGGGTGGGGGTCCGTAGGCCTGGCCAGAAATCAGGGCCTATCGGGGCTGTCTCTCCTAGTCCTGATTGGGGCCGGGCTGGCCAGGGCCTGCCGGCTGCTGGACGGGGCCTGCCAGACGGGGGGAGGAATGGGGAGGGACTGGGGGAGGTTGGCTGGCCATGGGAGGTTGGTTGTTGGGAGCTCACTGATCACCAGGGGGCAGCTCCAGTGTTGAGCATCTGCCCCCAGGTGATCAGTGAGCACCATAGTGACTGGTCGACCAGTCATTCCAGTTGTTCAGTCTTAACAGTCATTTAGACTTATATATATATACTAGAAGCCCGGTGCACGAAATTCGTGCACGGAGGGGGGTTATCCCTCAGCCCAGCCCGTACCCTCTCCAATCTGGGACTCCTGGAGGGATGTCTGACTGCCCGTTTAGGCCCAATTCCCCAGGATCGGGCCTAAACGGGCAGTCGGACATCCCTCTCACAATCCAGGACTGCTGGCTCCCAACTGCTCGCCTGCCTGCCTTGCTGATTGCCCCTAACTGCTTCTGCCTGCCAGCCTGATCACCTCCTAACCACTCCGCTGCCAGCCTGGTTGATGCTTAACTGCTCCCCTGCCAGCCTGTTTGCCCCCAACTTCCCTCCTCTGCCGGCCTGGTCACCCCTAACTGCCCTCTCCTGCAGGGTTGATCACCTCCAACTGCCCTCCCTTGCAGGCCTGGTCCCTCACAACTGCCCTCCCTTGCAGGCCGGGTGCCTCCCAACTGCCCTCTCCTGCTGGCCATCTTGTGGTGGCCATCTTGTGTCCACATGGGGCAGGATCTTTGACCACATGGGAGCAGACATATTTTGTGTTGGAGTGATGGTCAATCTGCATATTACTCTAGTACTCATATTAGATAGGATAGAGGCCTGGTGCATGGGTGGGGGCCAGCTGGTTTGCCCTGAAGGGTGTCCCGGATCAGGGTGGGGTTCCCTTGGGGTGTGGGGTGGCCTGAGCGAGGGGCCTGTGGTGGTTTGCAGGCCGGCCACACCCCCTGGCGACCCAAGCGGAGGCCCTGGTATCTGGAATTTATTTTCCTTCTACAATTGAAACTTTGTAGCCTGGAGCGGAGCCAAGCCTGCTGCTCCCTCAGGGCGGCAGCCATTTCTGTGGCAGTTAATTCACCTTCTATAATTGAAACTTTGTAGCCTTCTCTGGTGGGCCCTGCCAGGGTGTGCGGAAAGCTTTGCTTCCCCTGTTGCTGGCGGCAACCCTGGCCTGCTCTCTCAAGCTCCATTCTGCCGCCATTTGTTTGAATTTGTTTACCTTCTATAATTGAAACTTTGTAGCTTGAGTGGAGGCTTAGGCCTGCAATGGCTATGGAAAGCTTGGCTTGCTCTGTTACCTGGGAAACCTTGCTCTCTGTGGCTGTAGCCATCTTGGCTAGGGTTAATTTGCATACTCACCCTGATTGGCTGGTGGGCGTGGCTTGGCTGGTGGGCATGGGTTATGTAGCAGAGTGATGGTTAATTTGCATATTACCATTTTATTAGAGAGGATAGATACCAATCTCAGTCACTTTTCATTCCTTTAACTTGCTTAGATTTCTAAAGATGTGTCAGATATTTCTAGATTTGTATACTTATTTATCTGCTAGTTTTTCATCTCCTCCTTGAGGGTGGGGTATTTTGACCCTCTTCTCTGTTTCCCCAGCACCCAGATAGTATCTGGCACACAGTGAATTTTCATAAAAAGTTGTCAGAATGAATGAATATGAACAAGATGATAAAGGATTCAAAAACTCCTGAAAATGGAACTGTATTCAATAATGTTTTTAGTGATTTAGCAATGAGATTTCTAAGAGGTTAAGTACAAAATAATCAACAATATGCAAAACCCATGGACAGAGACAATAGTGGGGTAAAGGCCTGGGGTGGGGGGCAGGTGTGGGCTAGAAGGGGTCAATGGGCAAAAAGGGGGACATATGTAATACTTTCAACAATAAATATTTAAAAAGAATATTATAGAAACTTTAATTTGAACACAATATTTTATTGTCATGCATTTAACACTGAATTTAAAAGGGTACTTTCACAAAACTATGGTTGTCAACATTTTTTTAAAACATAGTGAACTCAATGTTATTCTCTTAAATTTAATATTGAAGTATTAGGATTTTCAATAGTTTAATTATTATAGTCCATAAAGTTTTATTTTTTGTTTATCCCATTTATTGAATGAATATCATTTAAATCATTTAAAATGATGTTTAAAAGCATATATCCATGTTTAAGAAAAAACTTGGGAGGCAATACAACACAATTTTTCACTTCCTATTTTAGTCAATTCAAGGTTAATTGCCTAACTGCATTTAGATACAAAATATAAAAATGCACAATATTACTTTGTCCATGAAAGGAATATGATTCAGATTTTTTGGGTAAATATCTGAAAGTATTCATGAAGAAATAGGCTCAGTATCAGAATTACTGGAGTATTTACTCAGAATAAATAGAAAAGCTTTTAAAATATGATATATTCCAAATAAGATATAAATATATATATAAATTCCTACAAGCATATGGCTGCTTAAAATATTATATTTATACTAGAGGCCCAATGCACGAAATTCGTGCAAGGGGCTCGGCCCATCGCAGCCCCACCCACTGGTCATTCCAGAAGGTCATCTGAAAGATCGTTCTGCTGTCCAATCTAATTAGCATATTAGCTACTTATTATATAGGATATTATCCTGATCTCATTTAGAACTCTGATAGAAAACTTAGTCATTTATAATCATACTGGAAGCCCGGTGCATGAAATTCGGGCATTTGGGGGAGTTCCCTCAGCTGAGCCTGTGCCCTCTCACTGTCCGGGAACCCTCGGGGGATGTCCAGCTGATGATTTAGAATCACTCCCCATAGTCGGACATCCTTAGTGCTGCCGCGGAGGCAGGAGAGGCTTCTGCCACCGCCCCTGAGCTGGCCAGCTGTGAGCCCAGCTTCTGGCTGAGTGGCGCTCCTCCTGTGGGAGTGCACTGACCACCAGGGGGCAGCTCCTGTGACCAGTCATTCTGCCGTTTGGTCAATTTGCATATTAGCCTTTTATTATATAGGATATTTACTATGCTATATGACTTCAGATCTGTGCCAGGTGCTATAGAGTCAATGATTTAATCAAACACACACTGACTTTGCAAATTACTTTAAAAAAAGACAAATGACTTCTAAAAAATGCATGATTACAAATTTTATAAATTACAATGTACCTGCCATGAAACAAAACTGGGGGTGTTATAAAACTTTACAATAGCAGGCCTCATTGTACATGGAGTCAGGAAAAGCATTTTCAAAGAAGTAACATTTAGTTTGAGAGAAGAGTTGGTGGAATGGGGGCCAGAGGGAACATCAGGGAAGGCCATAAGTGGAAGCTCTGAGTGTGGTTGGAGAGGGACAGCAGAGAGAAAGAAAGATCTTGGAAAAAAGAGGAAGCAGGTCAGAGGGACTGAATGCAAGCACTGAGATAAAGGGGAAGAATGAAACTGAAGAGGTTAAAAAGGTCAGATGACACAAAGTTTCCCAGTGAAGAATACTCTAATGTGGGAGTGTCCACAGTTTCACTGATGTTAGAAGCAAGCAAGTGCTGATGAAGAAGAAATATGAGGTTATGGCAAAAATTCAGGAGACATGATGGTGACTTGGACTGGGGCATTGGTAGTGAACATGGGGAGGAAGCAGAAGTAGGTAAGGATGTGTGTGCATGTGTGCATGACAGAGGTAGAGGGAGTAATTGATACTACCCTTTAATAGATTATTATAGAAACAGTCACACAAAAAGAGATTTGCCTAGCTGGTATGGTTCAATGGTTGAGTTTTGACCTATGAATCAGGAGGTCATGGCTCGATTCCCAGTCAGGGCATGTGCCCAGGTTGCAGACTCAATCCAGTGTGGGGAGTGCAGAAGGCAACCAATCAAGATTCTCTCTCATCATTGATGTTTCTATCTCCCTCTCTCCCTTCCTCTCTGAAATCAATAAAAATATATTTTAAAAAGTAAAGAGGTTTAATAAGATATCCAATTAATATTTTATTTTCAGTTATAAGAACTCTGAAAGTCAACAGAAGAAACTAAGGTGGAATGCTGTTTTGAAAGTGAAGTAATGTTAAATGCTTTGCAAGTACAAAGTAACATGGATAATATTAAACACATCACATTAAAAGATTTCTTTTTGCAAGATTAACTCAATTAACTGTCAATAAATTATAGAGTTAACTAGATTATTTTTGAGGAACAAACAAGGAGATAAACATTTTAGAATCAATATATGTAATTAAACCTGTTACATGTTACAGTCATTAGTTTCATAGTTTACTAGATGATGGGAACTTCTATTGGAACTGAATCGAATGTGCCCGTTAGGAACAAAGATACTTAATAAAGTACAAGGCTATGTAACAGAAACAAATGAAGCATAAAGTAACATAATAGAAGAACATGACAAGTCAATTTTTTTTTTTTTTTTTTTTTTTTTTTTTGCTGTGCAATGTTCTTGGACTAGAGTAGATCATAAACAAAAAATTCACTTTTACATCTGCTATTTTTATGGGCAGAAATGAATGAATAGAACAGATAATCTGCTTTCTGAAGTTTTTTCAATCAAACATAGATTCCACAACCTTCATGTAGCAAGCATTCAATTCGTATTATGTGACATAATTAGGACAACTAAAATTATCTATTTTAAACTATTTGTTGCAACTTTTTTTTTTATCTCTCCTCTCCTTATGTGACAGAGGGGTTATTTATTTAAAATCTTATTAAAAATATGGAAATATACCTATCCATGTCTTCAATGTCTAAACAGTTTGTTATTGATATATTTAGCAGCTCTAAGTAAATTAATAATAGTTAAGATGAAAAACTGAACAAACCAATAGTACCCATAAAATAAAAATCAGCAAATACTTGAGAGACATTAAATGCTGTAACAAAATCTGTTATTCAAAGAACAAAATGAATAAAGCAAACAGAAAAGACTTTAATAGTAATGTGATAAATCCTACTTAATAAAAGAGTAATATAATATGCAAATTGACCGCACCTTTGCTAGGCACCAGCCAATCAGGGTGACTATGCAAATTAACCCAACCAAGATGGCGGTTAATTTGCATACATAGGCACCCTGAGCGGACCCCCTCCTATTGATCGCAGGGAGCTGGGTGTCCGCTCCAGCCTAGGATGAAAGCCTCTGGCGGAGGCTTTCGGCCTGGTGCCAGAGCAGACCCCCTGCAATAGATTGCAGGGAACTGGGGGTTACTTCGGCCTCGTGCAAGAGTAGACCCCCTGTGATCGATCACCTGGGCAGGGAGCTGGGGGTCTGCTTTCGGCCTGGGCAGGAGTGGACCCCCTGTGATTGATTGCAGGGAGCTGGGGGTCCGCTCCTGCCCAAGAGGCTTTCGGTCTGGGCAAGCCTGGGCAGGGGCTGAGCCGGTGATCAGAGGGAGCTGGAGGGGCCTGCTCAGGCCTAAAGCTTCGGCCAGAGGCTTTAGGCCTGGGCAGGGCCCAGCCCTTGATTGGTGTGAACTATAGAGGAAACACCTTTTCTGACTGCACATTGGCTAAGCTTCCTGTATGCCACTGGTAATATTCTTAGTAATTCTGGTAATAAGAATCCAAAAAGGTGATCTAAGGTTTTTCCACCACACTTCTGGAGAAAAAAATGAAGGTCCGCTGCTGGAGGGCTAAGAAATGTCATATCCTGCCCTAGCCAGTTTGACTCAGTGGAAAATGCCTCAGCCTGCAGACAGCAGGGTCTGGGTTCGATTCTGATCAAGGGCATGTACCTAGGTTGCAGGCTCCTCCCTGGTTAGGGCCCAGATCAGGGCTCATGCAGGAGGCAACCAATCAAAGTGTTCCTCTCACTTTGATGTTTCTCTCTGTCTTTCCCTTTCTCTTCCACATTCTCTAAAAGTCAATGGAAACATATCCTCAGGTGAGGATAAAAAATAAATAAAGAAATGCATATCCTATGAAAGACACATCTTTAAAATGCCTAAAGAAAGTTGTCATTTTTTCTTGGTGAAGGGACTGGAGTCCATGTTGATGAAAACACCTTGGTGGCTGTGGTGACTGGCAGTGGCTGCAGCAGCAGGGTGATGGGGCTGGTGCCTTCCCCTGATCAGCCTGGTTGCCTCCCACAAAGGGAGGCCTGACTGCGGCTTAGGCCCGCGCCCCACGCCCCATGGGGCGCGGGCCTAAGCCATCAGTAGGACATCCCCTGAGGGCTCCCAGTATGTGAGAGGGGGCAGGTTGGGCTGAGGAACCCCCGACCCACAGTGCACGAATTTCGTGCACCGGGCCCCTAGTAGAATTATAAAAAGTGGAAGTAGCTTCAATCTATTAAACAGAAATGGACACGGTAAAAAATAAACTATCCCTGTCTTTTAATGCTAAAATATAAATACCTGGCTCTTTAAAAAAAAGTACATTATTAAGTTAAATTAGGAAAACAGACCCTAATTAAGGTCAAATTTGTGAGCTGAAAGATAGTTAAGGAATTTTCTTAGTACAGGGAGTTAAAAGACAGATAGATAAGAAGTAGAAATGAGAAGTTTAGAGGAATAGTGGAAATATCTATCAGTTCCAATATTTATTGGTCTAATAGGAATTCCAGATGGAGACACAGTGTAACCAGTCAGCCAGTTCAGATATTTATGCCTATTTTCTTCCAGTCTATGAGTTATGCATTCATAGCACCGTGATAAAAAGGGGAGATCCCTTCCCTAGAGGGAGCAGACTGACAATAACCATAGATGAATAAATAGTTTAGGTATATGTAGGTATTAAATTAAAAGTTAACACCCATTATATAATAGAGAATGGTGGTGGCTAGGATTACTTTATATAAGGTGGCCTATATGGGAATGACATCTGAGTAAAGCATATATAAGTAGATTCCAGAGTAGACTAGATCAGCAAGCATAAGAAGCTCTATGAGAGGAATGCAGTTGGCATGTCTGAGAAAGTGAGCAACAGGGGGGTGGGGTGGCAGGGCATTAGGGAAAGGGAGGACATCAGAAATGATGGGCAGAGCCTTATCAAGTGGCAACTGTTGGCCTGGCCTACAGAGGTAAGATTTAATCTGGATTGCAATGAGACCTCTCAGGAGGTTTTCGGTTTTCAGCTTTATAAAGGGATTGCATCCTGCTTCACAGAATTTTCATTGGTGGCTAGAGATGCTGTTATACCTTCAAAAGGGCAAAACTACAGAGGAGATCAGATAGGCAGCTGTTGAATTAGTCCAGGGAAGAGACCACTGGTGGCTGGCAAGTGAAAGTTCGGAGGTGTCTGTGCCTGTGGGCCATATGCAGGTGGCTTCCTGCAGCCTGGGATATTCTCAGCAGTTTTCCCACCACCCATCACCAGCAAGGCCAGGTCTGTGGACACATACCACTCTAATTGATCACCTGGTGACACTAATTGTTGTAATTACATAGACTCCATTTTAGTTTGCATTTTCAAATTATCAATACTTCTAGGGCCCATCCACAGATTTGGAGTAAAATTTCATAGGAAAAATATTTTAGTGAAAATTTAAAAGTCAGATAATTTTCTCATTCAATTCTTGCTCAGAAACAGAAGTTATGAAATATAAAATGAAACATGGAGCAGAAAATGGTAAGTTAATCAGCAGCTAAATATTTTTAAACGGAAAGTTTTACTACTATTACCCAGCCAGTCTGAGATTGCTCTATCTATTATAAAGAGATTTATTTGGACCTGTGTACATCACGAACAACTTTAGATAATAACATTTTACAGTTTTGGTTAAAACCTTAAAAAGTACAAGAAAATTTACTGAATTTTGTGTAAAACATTAATAAATTATTTTACTTTTAAATATTTTTTACTAAAGAACCTAAGGAAAATACATTTCTCTTGAGCCCATGCATGACCAGTAGCTAATTTTTCAAGTTTGTTATGTCAGAATTGTGCTTCCTGGATTTCAAAAGCAATTAGAACAAATTAAATGTTTGCTGAATTGCACTGAATTGGGAGAAAAGTTTCTAAAGAATTTATTGAAGACCAAGAACAAGGAGAAATTCAAGTGCTTGGTTGATGTGAACATGGTTTTTAATAGGGTTAAAATTTTAATATAAAATAATCCTTTATTTCTGAATCACCCATAGTTGGTGTTAATTTAGGAAATATACTGTGTCCTCTTTCTTTTCAGATAACACCAACAACTGTGCCTTTGTTTAGAGATTTATTAGTATAATTTCAATCTAATCAACTCTAAGAATGGGGTCCAAAACACAGTGACTCAAATCCACAAAAATTTATTCCATCATCATTTAGCATTTTGAGGGTGTAGGCCACTCCTGACAGTCTGTCTCAATAAATGGCTTTAGTTTGGGAAACCAATGAACACAATTACCTTTTCTCTTGCACATATATCTGCATGTCTATTTCATTTAAAAATTTAAATTGATTTCAGCATCTGTCCATATATTTTAGAGACTGCTGTAGGCTGAATGGAACAGTACTAAGATAAACTAAAACTTTAGCATTCTTCAGCTACAATAATCTATAGTGCTATCAATTGCAATGAAATTCACATTCACAAATATGTAAAAAGTCCTCAAATCATTACTGATAGATACTGGGTCTTTCTCATCAAGATTTAGTGTCTGAAATTTTTTTGCCTAACTTAACTGGAAATGGTTAACTATATTTATAGTAGAGGCCTGGTGCACAAATTCATGCACAGGTGGGGCCCCTTTGGGTGGCCTGCAGGGATCGGGCCGAAACCCGCAGTCCAATGCTGCCTTCAGCTCCTACCCGTCACTCCCGCTCATCCTGGTCCCTACGTCAATGCTCAACTACTGAGCCACACCAGCTGAGCTAGAGTGTTCATTTTTTGTAGCTGTCTTTTCTTATGCTTCAGATGGAAATGTTTTCTCTAATTAATCTGAGAATCCTGAGTAAAATATATTTTTTCAATTTCACCATTATTCCCTGAGTTATTTTCTCCATGTTTAATTTTTGTTTTCTTTGTACCTTTGTTCCTTCTCTTCAGTTTGGTGATCCTGGGTTGTAGGTTTATATTTGTGAAAGAATGAGAAGATTGGCTAATGTAAGCAGCTGGAAGGGATTTCATTTTCTCTTTGGGGAAGGTTTGTTTCTCTTTCAGATCCCTCTGAACGGGATGTGAGTAGTTAAGAGGTATGTGAGGAGTGTTAGCAGGCAGAATTCACTGTAGTACTCTTATAACCCACCGCATAGCTTACACCCACAAGGTTTTGTCTCTTACCCTGACGGTTCCTGTGGGGAAGCATGGGACTTGTTTGGAAAAGTCAAGGTAGGAGCTGCCACCTTCGGCAAGGTCCCCCCAGGCCTCTGACCTTTCAGAGAATCCTCCTTACGGTGCCTCTCCACAGGTTCCCACTAGAAACCTTAGCTAATCTCTATCAACTTTTTAGAAGCAAAACCTGTTTTACTTTGAGAGACAGCAACACTTGTATTCTTTCTGAATGTGTGGGGATGGTAGAATATTTGGTCCCATTGCTCCCAATGTGGTTACTGTAATCATTTCCCTTCATCTCATTTTCACTCTTTGTATGTACACCATCTACATTGGAGCCTTTTTGAAGCTTCCCAGGGAAGACATTTTCCAAAGCAAATCAGGCCTTCTCAGTGCTATGAACCATCCTTCTCTTCTACCCTCTCACCTGCTTCTTTTTCAAGCCCTTCTCAGCACCTTTATATGTTCTTACCTCAAGGTTACTCTGGCTATAGCAAGGCTGTAGTTACTCAATTTTAAACAACCTGCTCCAATTTCAATGAAATTTTGGGTGGAAGAGGTGAATATACGTGTGCCTGGAAAACAGGATACATGAAATCTATTTTATATTTTGTCTTAATATCTTCCTAAAGTATTTGATCTGAAAAAATACTGCAAACGAATCACCTATTTTCAAATGTAGTAGATGATTAAAACTTAAGTATTACTGAAGGAATATATGACAAATGAGACTTCCCTCAAAGTTAGAGACATGTAACATTATTTTCCATTTAATTTCTTCTAAATATTAAAATATATTAAAATTGTATGAGATACCTATGTTCACTTTATATGTTAATGTGTTTATATGTTCACTTTATATGTTAATGGTCAATATTCTTTTCTCTTTTTCAATATTTTTAAGATGAGTCCACTATTTATAACTATAATGAAAAATATTCTCAATTATTTAGTAATATTTCTAAATAACTATTCATAGTCTTAATTAATTTCATACCTTAAATTTATTCATACCATGTAAAATGATTTACTTGCATGTGTAAGAACATATAAGTTAGTATTTTTATTCATAGACTATGGAACCATATTAATTATACAATGGGTTCTTGGGGGGACAAAAGGTAATGATTGGTTCTCATAAGACAGGTCCATGAACGAATGTTATAATAAACTATGAATGACGTTGATGCTATGTTTTTCATGTTTAGCAATTTACCAAACTTGGTTTTGGTTGCTGATACCTATGGAAGGGTTTAGTTGTAATTTGTCTCTATTGATAAGAGATTTGGTGGTAATATATTCCCTCAAGTCAATTGTTTCTTACAGTCCTGTTGATTTTCCGTTGGCATGGCTACTAGAAAATGCTGGGAACGCGTTGGAAAACATTATGCTTGATGTTATTTCCACAGATTTTATGCTCCCTTTGGTATATGAAAAAATGAACACAGGCTTTTCAGATATCCGTATCTTACACAAATGTGTGCTTGTGTCCTAATTCTAACTAAGCTCTAAAGTGCTTCAGTGCTTAGGTTCACCATCAAGAGTCGTGCTGTGAGCAGCACTTCCATAACTCAGTATTGCTTTTGGTATTTCATGGTAATCTGCAGGCACTCAGGAGACCTGGATTGGCAATTCAGACAATTCTACCATGTGATGCAAATTTCCTTAAACTGCAAGGTAGCATTTGTCTTGGTTGTAACATGAAGGTGAACTCCAAGTGCTGTAGAAAAGCCAGTGATTTATGATCCGTGGGAGTGATGCTCCCCACCAGCTGGTTAAGTGTGGGGCTTTAACAGCTATAAAGCATAAATCTACTATCTATGAGGCTGCTCAGCTTTATTGCTATCATCATAACTTGAGAATTTTTCTGTTGGGGATAGAACCACCTTGTCTCATCATTTATTACTCATCTGAAAGCTTTGGTTACAGCGTGAGTCCTCACTTATGGTCGTGTTAGAATTTCCTGGTTGTATGTGGGATAACTTGGCTCAACGCTCTCTGGCTCTTTCATTCTCTTCTCTTCAGTTTAAGGAGGGAGATTAATGTAGAAGGAAGTGTATCAGGACAAGATTCAGAGCCATGAAGAGTCCAATTCTGAGAAACTACGGCGATAATGCGAAGAAAAGCTGAGGTATCTTGGTAACAAGAGAAAACAAATCTAACCTTTCAAAGGTGACAGAGGAAAAGCAAAGGACAGGAAAAACATGGTAGTGTAATTGTTTTTAAAGGTAGGAAAAGAGGGCACAGAGAACAGAGACGGAGGCCCGTGAAACACTGAGTGTGAGGAAAGGGAGGTGAATCTATTTTTGCCCCAGTTAATGTCTTTATCTGCTCATTTCTCTTCCTGATTTTTTTCTTCATCTTAAAATCTATTTATCAATGTTTTTATTCAAATGAATAAACCTTTTTTGTGTATTCATTCCATCAAAGAGGAAAACACATTTCCCATCTCCTTCCCCTTTGTTTAATATGTGATTATATATATGTGTGTACCTGCACAGCTGTCACATAGAAACTGACATTTTTCAAATTGGCATTTTGAGTTTCACAGTCTCATGTAGAAATATTGTTATATGTTAGAGATTGCCATATGTATCTCCACAGGAAATGCTAGCTTCAACCAGAAATAACCTCCTCAAAGGGGTGACTCACAAGATGGTTGCTAGTGGTTAATACCAATGCAAGATGAACATTCAATTTCAGCAGGGTTAGCAGTTTTCAATGCATGTACTTTGTGATCGCGGTAATCTTTGGTAGAAAAAGTTCTCTTATGGAAGTCTGGTGCCCTATGCTCTACCTCACTTTTACAGCTTGTTAGTCCTGTGAACATGAGCATGTTGTTTTGATAGGGGAGGGACACTTGTTACCTTAGCTCATTTTTTTCCATTCTGGAAAGGACAAGTAAATGTCTCCACAATTGCCATATGTGTCAATGGATGTCATATTGAAAAGCACATGCAGGCTACTCACTACCACAGAAACATAAAAAATAATCATCAGAGTGTGGAAAAATATATTGCACATATGTAAATATTTATATATATTTTAAAGTTTTATATAACACACAAGAAATTTTCTTTGGTTATAGCATTCTACAATAGAACTCCGCATTAGATTCTTCTGTTAGTTTGGTAACTTCATAGTAATGTTTCAGGACAAACTTACTTTATAACAAATCCCTATTCTTATCAAATTATTCCAATACACCATACAAATAAGCACCTTTTCATAAGAAAATAGGATATGTGTCACTAGTAAGTAACTCAAAGAGTAAACAACTTTAGTAATTATTTGCAATGTTGTGATAAGGATTTTCATTTCTTAGCAACAATAAGAGTTACCTCCTGACATTGAGGTTTTCATTACTCAAGACTGATACAAGAACTGATGCAAATATAGTTATGTCTGTCTGGAAGGCTTCATTATACAACTTTAGGATTTTATGTTATAGACAAGGTCTGAATGTAATTCAGTGACAGCAAAATTAAATTTGAATTACATGTATTAATCCTAGATCACGTTTCAGTTTTTAATTTAGAAAAATTATGTGAAATGAAGCATTTAAAGAAACCTAATCATAACCAGTGACATAGGTACATATTCAATAATATCTTACTATTATTTTCAGTATACATTGCTATTGTTTTTGAATTGCAGGAAAATACGTTTAAAAGTTTGAGGAAAAATATTTCTTAACAGAGTAAAATTTGGTTAAATGTAATGTTTTTAAATATTTAAAAGTTTACTAAAGAAATTCTTAAACAATGACATCAAATTGTTCATTAGCAATTCTGCCTTCAGAAAAAAAGAAAACATTCACAATTTCTTAAAGTATGCAAGTATAAAGATTAAATAATCATTAATACTATTAATAAAGAGTATGTTCCAGAAAAAAAATTATAAAGCCCCAAGCATACAGTTATATGCATTATTTACATCATATAGATAATTTATTACATGCAGCAATATAAGTAAGGAATCCATATAATTGAGGTGAGTATGAGATTTCATTTTATTGAATTTATTGTAATTTTATTAGCAATACGGTATCACTTTTCAATACGGATCTATATTTCATTGATTAGTTGACTAAATAGAAAAAGATGCTCTTGCCAAACCGGTAGCATGCTGAGACATGGTAAGCAAGATGATTAGACATGACTCTGTATACCAAACATGTACCGTGGCGATATGCGATCACATGCAGTGATCACTGAAGAATGAAAAGGTCACTTGCTTTGCTATGTGCATGAGTTCCTGGCTAACATTCAAAGTTCACACATTAGACATGGAGTTGATTTATTTTCTCTGCAAAAGCAACAGAGACTTTTCAGAACTATAGCCCAATGAGAAAAGCTCAGTCAAAACAATTTGAGACTATATTTTCATAAGAAATTACTAAACAATACATCCAACCTAATGAGTTAAAACCTGCGGACCATGGCCATGACACAAATATAGAGTTACTATATTGTCAATGATTATTATGTTGAGGGGCATTTCCAGGTCGACTACCTGAATGCCTTGGAAAACTGTGGAAGAAGTATTATTGCAGCATATGTGAGAATATATTGTGATGTAAACAAGTTTTAACATGTTGAAAGAGGAATATGTGCATCTGAGTGGGCAGGACTCGCTAATGGAATGTTTTTTGCTAATATTATCTCCAGGGCCTAAATATTTCTGGATGATATATAAGTTGATCTTTCCAAAATAATGGAGCTGAATAATATGCCAGAATGAAGGACAGGGTTGTTCAAGATGAACTGGTTATGGCTTTTATAATTCAGTATATGAAGAAAAAAGCATGTTATTTATAAAGACAGATGTGAATGCACACTGCACCGAATTCACTGGAAGTTTTAAATAATTTACAATGACATGTTGTGCTATAGTTTAGAGTCTAAATTTGTATTGGATTGCAGAGAGTTGTTCTCCAAGGATTCTTGCAATTCTAAAACTTGGGTGGGAGGGACAATTGCCGCATGCAATTTCTGTGCCCCTAGGTTCAAAGCATTTTGAAGGTGTTGTCTGCAAGGCAAGCATTATCTGAGAAATAAAATAAGGTAACCTACTGAACACTTCTCCATCTGTGCATTCAATCTATACATCATTGTCCTACACATTTTGTGACCTATTTTGGTGTAAATGCATCCCCAGTTATCTCTGTGTCTCAAATATTACCAATCCGAATTGAAAAGGGAGCATAATTATCAGCAAAGGCACAGATCTGTGATGCAGCTGCCAATGCTTTTTATCATAAAGTTCAATATAGTTTTAGAAATAGAGTTGTAAGTGCACTTCGTCTAATTCTTCTTAATTTGTTCTATGATTTCAGCCCCACAATGTTCCTTTTTTCACCCTGGATAATAACATTTATTTTGTAAATAGTTTTATTTAGCAATAATCACTCAAACTTTAATAGCAGTATTATCCCTTGCTTTTCTGTACTTTTGGAATCCTAGTACTGGAATAGAAACCATGAAAGCTTTTGTTCACTTCAGTGCAAGATCAAGGACCAGATGATAGTGGTTTCCTGCTCATGACTTCTTACCAATAAACACTCCTTTGAAGTGATTTTGGAATCTTTATGCTAAGAGCCCCCATCCTAGGACAGAAAACAAAGATACTGTGTACCCAATGAAGGAGTAAAATGAAGCTTTTGCAGTCATTTATGGGCCCTTAATATATTAAAGAGTGGCTAGGAATTGGTTTAAAATAACTCAGAGCTCAAAGCAATTCCAACTGGAAGTTCATACTAGCATCTCCCACTTGCTGCATTATAATTACTCTAACTTGATTTCCTCAAATGCAGAGAGATTACTGTGTTGTTCTGTCCTCATGGATGAGACAAAATTCACTGCTAGAGTAGGAGAGAAGTAACCCAGCAGAACTTTGGGGAAAAATAATGGAAAACGATGAGAGTTTGATATGACCAAACAGACCCCCAGGAAAAATGTGACAGTGTAAGCGTATCTCTCACTGCTAAGGAAAGGCACTCACCCACTCACATACCTACCTATGATTCACCCATCTATTTATTCTTACATCAAGTAGCAGTTGTTTTTTGTTAATATTGTTTGTGTTGCTTTGCTTTGTTTTGCTCTCTAAATGCTTAGGAAATTACACCCAGATAATTGGTCAAACATTATTTCAGATGTTTCTGTGAGAATATTTTTTTGGATGAGATCAACATTTAAATCAGAGGACTTTAAGTAAAGTAGACGTAAGTGGGCCTAACCCTAACAGTTGAAAGTTTTAATAGGAAAAAAAATACACAACTTCCCCCCATGAGCAAGAAGGAATTCTGCCAGCAAACTGACTTTGAACTTGAACTGCAACTCTTTCCTGAGTCTCCACCCTGTTACCTACTCTGGCAGGCTTTGATCTAACCGAGTCTCCATAATCTCATGAGCCAATTGCTTAAAGTGATCTATCTATCTATCTATCTATCTATCTATCTATCTATCTATCTATCATCTATCATATACCTATCTATTTACACACACACCCACACACACACACACACACGCACGCACACACACGCACACAACACAACATCCTGTTGATATAAAACAACAGATTTTACTCATATAATCCTTAAAGCAGATGTATCCAGCAGTTTAATAGTTCAATACTATGTTAGACAGTAGAGTCAATTCTAATATTTTTCCTGCACCTTCTATTATATATTCTTATTTTATATTTTGATATGAACCAGAAAAGAATATATTTACTGAGTTTGTCATCAATGCAATAATTCAAGTAAGTGTTTGAGAGCATTATATATATAAATTTATGAATCAGTTATATGTGACAGCCTACTATCAATATTTAGGAATAACATTGTAGGGTACCACTATTTTATTGTAATCACCTTTCCCTTTAAAGCAGTACATTGTGAAGAACGAGAACAGTGCCATGCTGCTTATTGTCCAGTCGTATCCTTGCTGCCTATTTCCTAGTCCTGGAAGTTCCCAAGGCATCCTCACTGAACTTTGTTGACCCTACCACCACAGTTTCAGTAGCATTCACTAGCAAATGGTTCTCCTTACTCCCCTTTTTCTTTCACGGTGGTAGCTACAGCTGCTGTTGTTTCCAGTATGCCAGGTACAATATCATCAAGTACTCTTCTTTGAGTGTCTTTTTATAAGCTTGCAATGACAAGTGCTCGATACATATTTTATAAACTGTTCAAGTCCAGCTAGAGTTTCAAGTAATATTTATGAGTCATGTGACCAGTCTATAAAAGACAAATATATTGATCCAATTTAAAATGAGACAAACACAAGTAGAATGAGGGGAAAATGCTAGCCAGTCCAAGAAAGTGGGGCAAAAGAAGTTGGGAAAAGATGGGAAGAGGGAATTTTTCAAAATTTTAATTGAACATGTAGGTAAGTTAGGCTATAGATGAACATGATTCTTCAACTTAATATAAACTGTATTTGTCTTCTAACATGTATGTCTTATAAGAAGTCAGCACTTAACTCCTTTATTTTCCTACTTTATTTAGGAATACAGTCATTCACCAGTACCCATTTTCTCAGCTGTTATAGAATGGATGCCATCTGTTGGCACTGGTGCCGTGATTTTAGTTATGATGTCTTTCTTGGGGAACATATATGGTACTTTCAATCCCTCAATAATGCTGAGGTGAACTATAGTTATGATTCATTGTTATTTGATACAAATACCAATATTTGATTGAAATAATCTAATATTCCATCATTAATGATGCAGACAGAGACCAAGAGTTAGAGGCAACAGTGGATGGTTTTTAAATTGCAAAATATCTATCATTCTTCACAGATTGAATTTTCATAATAGGTGATAACAGGATGATGGCAGGATATACTGGCATATTTTTATCCATGAGAGATATATGTTTTCTTGATGTAAACACTGATTCCCAACTTAGCCTTAGTCACTATGAATATCTGAGTCAATGAATCTTGATATTGACTTTAATGATAATCAATTCCTACTTCATATTGCTCAAGTCATAAATCATAGTTATCTGGCATCCTGGTGTTACTGTTTTCTAATTTCCCACGACATTCTCAGATCAATACCTTTATATTTACTAAAAGAAGAAAACAATTTATTCTGATAAGCCATTTGTAGTACATACATTTTAAAACTATGAGGGTGATATTTTAACTTTTGCAATTCCTAAAAGGCAGTGAAAGCAAGATAAAACAAGATCAAGGAAACTTATGTCCCTGACACCTTTGAATCTTAAGCAACTTGATTTATAATTGATGACTGATGCACATTTTTATTTCTAAGAGTAAACATGACTTAAACAAATCTGTAGCTTCATTATTATATTCAGAGACATGCCACTTAAAGCAGTGTCATAAATGCAAAATACTTGAAATTGAATTAAGCATTTAAGCTGAGCCATAAAATTAGTTGTTGGAATGCAGAGTTAGAAGATAATTGCCAGATTTCAGCATCAGTATGTACCATTTCCTAAAACTTTAGAAGTGTTATGACAGCAGTTAAAATATAAAAAGCTGCACCTAGATGAAATTGACTCATCAAAAGAAATATACAGCAAAGAGACTACAGAATGGGCCTGGAAAATTAACAAGGCCTAGTGCTCTCTGCCTAAATCATTGTTACACACTAATTAGTGCTGTGCTCTGATTTGAGGCTTTAAATGTGTTCCTTTGAAGATTTTCTTAAAATTGTATTCAAAGGAAAGCCTCTTCTTTAATAAAACTGTATAATTCTCCATTCACTTGGGAAACATAGCTTCCCAGCATAATGTTATTGAAAACCAAGAGCTGACTTCTAATAGAGGTGCTAATTATTATCATTCCAGCATCAGCCAAATGCTCCATTCTCTAAGACCCAAATAAAATAATAGTGCATAAATATTTCTCCTCCATTCCAATAAGAACTTGAAAAATTCAATAATGTTCATTAAATACATCAATGTGAATATTAGAAATAAAGATTTCCCCCTGTGATTTATTATGTACTGTCTGAAAAGCAAAGCTGAAGGAAGGCATCATTATATGGCATAAAAAGGAATTCTTTGGCTGTTAATTATAATGTAAATGCATCATTATACCAGGGGGAAAGAATGACTTCATATTTAAAACCACCAGGCATGACTGGTCATTCAAAATAGAGATGCATTAATCTTTAATAATTCATACAGTACAATATGGACAAGGATAATATAAAATGATGAGATACCTAAAAATGATTTAAAAGAAACTTTTAGTAATGGCCTGTTATAAATGGAAGCTTCAGAGAAGAAAAGAGGGTATTTTACAGTGTCTTCTGGAAGACAGAGTAGTTAATAGGAAAATTTACACAGACTTTAGCTCCACACAATCTGCAAAATACTTTATTTGCTAGGGTCTTTTTCCCCACCAGTTTTACAATGACATTAAACGGAATCTAAAGTCCCCTCCTAAGTGAAGAAAGTCATCATTGTGATGTTAGCAAAGGAAGGGCCTTGGACTGGGAGTTCAATAATGAACTTGTCTAAACATGAACTCTCTGTATGTCCTTGGGATGTTAATTTACCCTCCCAGCACACTGCTTCCTCTTCTGTGCAATCAGAGTCAGAGAAGCGGATTTTCAAATGTTCACAATTTATATGATTGGTATCAAAGTAGCTTTCACCTTGAAAAGGTGGCAGCTACAGGGCAATTTTGTATTGTGTTCATTGAAGCAAGAAATATATACTTCCCAGAATTCCTTCCTTGCATGGTTCCAGGTAAGGATTGACCACAAGAGATATTGGTGTGAGATTGGGGAGAAGAATGTGAAGCAAGAGCCCTGCATGTTTGACCTTCGCTATTGCTTCAGGCAGCGAGGGACAGATGCAGAGTGGCTGCGTGCTCTCACTCTGCTTCATGACCAGGTCTCCTCACTGATCTCTGGCCTGGCTGACCAACTAGATGCTTAGCTGTCAACTCATGGAGACAGCAGCAAGGTCTTAAGAGCCAGCCACTTTCCACAGACACCTAGCTTTGTGGTTTCACTCTAGCAGCTTCCTGCAAGCTCTGACTTTTTCATCTACATCCATGCTATTGAGTGACTTTTCTCTGATCATTTGGATCTTTTAATTCTTCAGTTTCTCCAACAGTTGTGCAAAACCTAATCTCTACCATAAGTTTCTGATTGTCTTATACCTATTGTGTTCTTGCTTTCCTGGTGGAACTGAACTGATGTAGTTGTTGAATGTATGTCTAGAAGCGAACATATTTACAATGGTTCATAGGTAATGTGTACGTAATAGTTGGAAAGTAAGTGAATGCCTGCATATGTTTAATTTTATAGGTCCCATAAATTTAGAAAAATACAAAATTAGTAAGTACATTTAATCTTGAAAGTGGTATTAAATTCACATACCTTAAGTTTTATATAATTTCATTTTTCTGGACTTTGCCTTATCTTTGAAATTCTACTTAGATTTAATTAGTCAATATCTTGAAAAATATGAAATAAAGTTAAATTTGGTATTTATATAAACCAAATGAAGATATAAAACTTTGAAAATAAATTTAGCGAGTGTACTAATACTTAAATGGCTATTTTAGGATAGTATCAGAATTCATCAAACATGAATTCATTGAGGAGTTTAAGTTTCTCTTGATTTCTAAACCCAACTGCACATTTTTTACTCTGGTAAGCATCATTTTGCAAAAAAACATTGCTTCAGGTATCTTTTCAAGGACTCAGGTTGGGGGGGAGATTAAGAGCAATTATTCAAATATTCCCAAATATTAGTCTCTGCTTCTCTCCATCAAAATGTATGTGTACAACTCATTCATGAGGAAATGTGATGAGATAGATTAGGCCATTTCCTAGGAATATTGCTAACTAACAAATTTAGGGACTCATGGAAGCTAATAGAAGCAGCAGAATAATGAGTATACATATCAGTTTATATATTTGCATTAAACATATAATCCATGTATTTTTACTTATACTTTCAAATTTAAAGTGAATGTCTGCCTATGAACTATGACTTTCAGATAAACTCCAACTCATAAATGATAATTTTGAAGATAGTGTGCATAGTGATAGATCCTTAAATATCTGGAAATTTAGTTCATAGTTAAAGTCCTGGATAAATTGAAGAAGTAAAATATATATATATATAATTAGAAGGCTCTAGTAGAAACAATAGGGGAGGCGAAATTGGGAGACTTCCCATCTTTTGACCCTAGAAATGAAAAAAAAAAGCAAAAAAAGCATGCAAACATCTAGGAGATTAAGAAATTCTCAGCTTTATTCTATCTCCTTAATGCTCATTTTTCTTTTTACTTTTTTGATTAAGAAGTGTATTGTTCTAAAAGTACTAAAATAAGTGATAAACTAGAACTCCGGCTCCCCAAATAATAATCTAAACCTGTACCTTAAATATATGGTGGCCAATAACCTTGTTCCTTACAGATGGACATTAAAGTGGGGGGAAGGGGGTCTGGAGTTGGAAAGGGTAACATTATGTAAATATTGAAGTAAAGAACAGTGTGGTGCTATTATCAGTTCTCTGTGACAGTAGGTGGGAGAGCAACCACTGTAGTCATTAGAATTAGCTTTGACTACAATGTTTCAAAACACAAGTAGTAGCAGTATACTAATAAGTCAGAAACAAATTTCTTTTTTGTGTAGAAGAAATCTAACTTTTAGCAGTCCAGGGTTATTCTCATAATTTACTTTGTGGTTTCACAAAATTGTCAGTGTGGTAGCCAGAACTTTAGCATAACTCTCCCAAATCCTGCCCCCTAGTGTGCACACCCCTTATAATCCAACTAGAGGCCTGGTGCACAAAATTCGTGCATGGGGTGGGGGTGGGTGTCCCTCAGCCCAGCCTGCACCCTCTCCAATCTGGGACCCCTCAGGGGATGTCCAACTGCCAGTTTAAGCCCAATCCCTGTGGGCCTAAACCGGCAGTTGGACATCCCTCTCACAATCCAAGACTGCTGGCTCCTAAACACTTGCCTGCCAGCCTGATAGCCCCCTAACTGCTACCCTGCCAGGCTGATTGATGCCTAACTGCTCTCCTGCCAGCATGATCATCCCCAACTGCCCTCCCCTGCCAGCCCGATTTCCCCCAATTGCCTTCCCCTGAGGGCTGAGGGGACTGGGGAACTGAGTCTGGATGAGGCTGGATGCTGTGGGGGCTGGGTGAGGTGGGGCTGAGGGGACTGGGCACCGCCATCTTGTGGCTGTGGGCACCGCCATCTTGTGAGGGCGTGGCAGTAAATTAACATATTCGCTCTTTATTAGATAGGATTGTGTAGGCAGAACCTGTGACATTATTCTAACCAATAAAATATGGAAAAGTTAATGTAATTTTGCAAATTTAGATTCCTAATCAGTTGACTCTGAGTTAGCAAAAGGAAACTCATCCTTGGTGGCCTTATTTAATTAGATGAGCTTTTAAAAGAGGTCCCAGGCTTTCCCTATGTTAGAGCCCAATTGACACTTGATTAAAGCCTGTTGAGACCCTGAGCAGAGGACCAGCCTCAATGGTGCACAAACTCCTGACCCCAGAAATTCGGAGCTCGGAGATGGCTTCTACCTCAGGATCCAAGACAGCTCCTTGAACTATCATCCTCTTCTCTCATCAACAAATAGTAGCAAAAAGGAAGGATTAAAGAAGAAAAAAGGTAAGTAGAAAGATAAGAAAAGGCAGTGCCTCCTTTAAAGGACACTTCCTAAATTTCACTCACAATGATCTGCTTCTATCTCACTCCATGGAGCATGGTCACATGACCACCTTGAGCTGCAGGGTTTCTTCTCCTGGCTAGTTACTGAGAGTTCTGGTACTGAGTGTGTGAAATAGATATAAGGTAAAAACTGAGTCTCTTTCTCCACAAATTTGGAATAATTAAAGAAGTTAATGGAGAATGGGTGCACCTAGCAAGAATTTTACCATATGAGAGACCTGCCCCTACCAGAGGGGATTCTTTTTCAGTCTAATCATCTATAATAATCTATAATAATAAAAGCATAATATGCTATTTAGAGTGGACAACCTTCTGGACGAAGCCCTTGTGGCGGGGGCCGAGCCCCTTGCACGTATTTTGTGCATCAGGCCTCTAGTAAAATAATAAGACTCAGAGCAATCAACTGTCTTAGAAATTATTAAATGCTAAATTCTACTTCTGATAATATTACCACAAGACCTGTAGTTGTTTTTAAATTAAACACACACACACACACACACACACACACACACACACATCTAGGCGATAAAATATTGCTTATGCTTACTACTATATAACAACACCATATTTTTGTTCTAAATGTACTTTTGTTCTCATAAATTAAGAAGTATAACATTCTTATAAGCTTGGATTTAGTTACAACTGTGACACTTAGTAACCATGTGACATTTTGCAAATTGTTTAATCTCTCAGATCCTATCTTTACTCAGTGTAAAATACTGAGAGTGATACTCATGTAAAAGAGGCTATGAAAACTGTGATATTTTAATGCAGGGAAACAAGATTAAAAATCTTGGGAACATAAGAGTAGATGCCAGATGTTTAGGATAGAATGACATTGTATGAGATTATACATGGTAAGACTGTGAATTGCAAGGAATGCCAGTCATTGGAAAATGTTCCTGTCTTTATATTTTTATTCAAATTTTTCTAGCAGCTAATTAATTGAGGAAAGAGAAGGTAGACATCCTCACCACTATTAATGTTGAGGTCTGGCTAAAATAATTATATGCAATGGGCTGTTGACAAAATTTTTCAATCTATATTAATAAAAGGGTAATATGCTAATTAGACTGGGTTGACCGGACATCTTCCAGACGTCCAACTTCCTTCTGGACAAAGCCATGGTGGTGGGGGCCGAGGTAAAGGTGATTAGGAGTGATCAGGCCGGCAGGGGAGCAAGCAGTTAGGGGCGATCAGGCCAGAGGGGGAGCAAGCAGTTAGGAGTGAGATCAGGCCAGCAGGGGAGGGCAGTTGGAGGTGATCAGGCCAGCAGGGGAGGGCAGTTGGAGGTGATCAGGCTAGCAGGGGAGTGGTTAGGGGGTGATCAGGCTGGCAGACAGGCGAGCAGTTAGGAGCCAGTGGTCCCGGATTGTGAGAGGGATGTCCAACTGCCAGTTTAGGCTCGGTCCCACAAGGATCCAGCCTAAACCGGCAGTTGGACATCCCCTGTGGGGTCCCAGATTGGAGAGGGTGCAGGCCGGGCTAAGGGACACCCCCCACCTGCACAAATTTCATGCACCAGGCCTCTAGTATGTAATATAATTTAGGGATTTCTTAGTCTTAATATTTTTTAATTGATTTGTATACATTTGCATCACTTTTGAATCTCTATTAAGTATTATAGCTTCCTTTCTCAATGCTCAACTTATGCTCTCAATATGGGCACATGTTAAACTCAGTCAATTAAATAATGACATTACTTAATCATTATAATATATATTATTCATATACATTACAATTTATAGTATATGATGGAATATTAATCTATTAAATATCTCTTATTTAAAAAATAATGTTTTAAGTATGCAAATAAGCACAGTATAACTAGTTCATGAAACTGACATCACATTCTTGCAATTAATGTATAGCTTTTTAATTACATAAATATTCTTCATATCTTGCCCTTTTATTGTAATTATGGAAACATTATTTACCATTTTTGGACTTGGGACTTGAAGTTTTGGTTTTGACGATTTTTTTCTATAGTCTTCAAGAAAGCCATATTACAAACTCTATTTCACATAAATTAGCTATCACAGCTGTGAAAATACATTATGCATAGATTTTTATTTAGTTGAAATACAGCATGCAAGCTATTATAGAGCCATCATTTTAGATCAGTCGGACTTAGTACATTGGCTCCATGGATAAAAGAGTCTGTTATTTTTCTGATGTTCTTAAGTTTCTCTAAAGATTTCCTGATCTAAACAAACTCCATTCTCCTTGTTAAAACTGAAGGACAAAGGGTTGTAAAGATTGAACTCCATTGGAAAAAAAAATTAAACTGACTTTAGTTTCAGCTAATATAATGTGGCATGGAGCTGGCATTTAATTCCCATTTGTTTACAAATACCAGACAATATGGAGCTTCTGAAACCTCAGGAGGGATTCCTCTTAGAGAATGGAAACAGATTAAAAGAAAAGTAAAAGTCTCTTTTATCTTTTTCCATTTCTGTACTCAAATTGTGACATTCTAACTCATTGTATCTAATTCCAATTCTTTGTGCTAGAAAAGAAATTTGAAAGCAAATATTTATTTGACAAAATAGCGGACTTACAGAATTAGGGAACTGTCTAAATGGGTAATATAGTATTGACCTCTAATGATTAGTTGGATTTTGAAATTACATTATTCGTATTTATTTTAGTAGGAAGCTATCTTTTTTTTTTAAATAAATGTGCAATAGTATGTGGGGAATTCACTCAGGACTGGGGGACAGGTGGAATAAAAACCCCAAATTGACACCAGATGACTCAGTTCTTCATGGGCTGGACAGATATGGTTAGCCACAGCAAATAACGAGGATAAAACTATTGTCCTCTACAGGCATTTTATTGCTACCTCTTCTCTGTAACCCTACAACCTCCTTGAAACGAGTGTTTTGAACATGAAAGTTTAAAAGTTTCATGCACTTGCCCACACAGAACTTTTCCTTTCAAAATCCGGGAATGGAGAGTGGCTTGAAGCCCTGTGATGACTAAGGACCAATGCCTAGGGCCCTGAAGTGTTCCTGGGATTACTTTGTAAAGCATCCTATCTCCACATCTCTTGTATTTCAATTTGTCTATGACAGCATCTGAAATTTTTTATAACTCGCCCCATTTATAGATCATGGCATAGAATTCCAACTTGTGAAGTTAAAAAAAAAAAAAAAAAAAGAAACGTTGGCCAGCTTATTGAAAGCCACAAAGCATATTTGGTTGCCATGCTATGTAATATTATTTTTGGCAACAAGGCAGCTTTATGTTTAGGTATTTAATTTTAAGGAGTGAATTTTAAGTTTTAAAAAATGTTCTCTCTTTTGACTTCATTCAAATTTTACAATGATTTTTTTTTACTCTCATAAGGGCTGTAGTGATTTTAAAGCCTCATGAAGTATTTTAAAAATATATATTAAAAGTAAAGTAATTCTTGATTTTAGTTGTGATCTTCTAATAAAATATACTGTGAAAAATATCAACCCGTCCTATGTTATGATTCAAGGTTAGAAGTGTACTAAATCACTAAGTCCCATCCCTTCTATAATATGAACAAATTATGGAAAAACACATACTTTGATTCTGAACTTATGATATCTATAATAATAAAAGCATAATATGCTAATCAGACCAGATGCCCTTCTGACATCCTTCTGGACGAAGCCAGGGCTGTGAGGGAAGCCCAGGTCCCGGGTGCCAGAGGGAAGCTGGTGCTTGCAGCTAGGGGAAGGAAGGCCTACTCTTGCATGAATTTTATGCATCAGGACTCTAGTATGTCATAATTCTTTAACAGTGCCTCTTTTTATTTCACATTTCATGTAATTATACCTTATATTTGTGCTATGTTTTCATTCAGAGTATTTTTAAATGGAATTTACTTCTAACAATAATAGTTTATTATGATCATTTTTATTCCTGCTTTACAGATGAGGAGACTGTTTCTATGAGGGTAACTGATTTAACCCAGGTCACATAGCTAGTAGGTGGCATTGGGTGCTCCAAAGTGCAGCCCCACTTATTATCCTGGAATAGTCTGTGTTCTACTGACGTTGTTTCAGTATCCTCTCATTTTACTGTTACTGTTTTCTTTAAGCATTAATCCAGCACCCAATTGAAAATAGCAATGTGTAGGAGACTATTCAAAGAAGTAAAGCTTACTCTTCAAAATTATAATTGCTTATGTGTGTAAGCAGGCATGAAATGTGTATCTATTTATTTATACACTCCTCACAGAAAGAAACCATTTGATATAAGTAAGTAGAAATAAAATACAACTGCACAACATAGGACCAGAGGAAGTAAACCACTTAATATTTGTTTTATAACTAACACAAACTGATCATCATTTTGGGGTCTGAACACAAATATATCACTTCTCTTGTCCAAATAATTGCTAAAGTCCTGCAGTTTTTAGTGGCAGGAAGCACAGCACCTCCCTGCTGAGCCCGTTCTTCCCACTCCATCTCTAAATGACTAGAGAATCAAGAGTTTGGATGTCAAAGGGATTGAGCCATCTTTCTGACAACAAATATTAGGCCAAGAAATGATTATAAAGAATGGTCTGTCCTCCAGAACCTAGAATTTGGTTGCTGCCTCGCTCTAAGAGTCCCCATGTAACCTCAACAGCTCTATTTCATGTCATAATTTGCAAATTTGCACCATGTTACACAGTTAGAGCACTCTGCCTGACCGGTGTGGCTCAGTGGTTGAGCATTGGCCCATGAACCAGAAGGTCATGGTTCGATTGCCAGTCAGAGCACGTGCCCTGTTTGAAGGCTCGATCCTAAGCAGGGGCGTGCAGGAAGCAGCCAATCTCTCTCATCATTGATATTTCTATTTCTCTCTTCCTCTCTCTTTCCCTCTAAAATCAATAAAAATATATTTAAAACAAATTTTTTCAAAGTTAGAGCAATCTTATTTCACCTTCATATACTTAACCTTATCCTCAAAACGGTATATTGCCAGGTACTTATGTCTGCAGATACGTCTAGGCTTGTTCCTGCATCATGCCTGAGACTGGAACACCCACAAAACCTAAGCAAGCCCGCGGTGTGATTGCAGATCACCAGCCTAGACTGCAGCTTCCTTTAGGGGAAAGCTTCCTTTAGGACCCTTGATGTATATTTATGCCAGAAGATGAAACTCAATTCTAGTCATTACTAACTTTCAAAAGGTTCTGATACTATGAATGTATTTGTCAAAACAAATGGATCATAATTTTATTCAATTTGTTTTATTAAAAAAGCTTCCCAATATATATCCAAAAACATTCCCCTTCCATATGTACATACCAGTAGGTAAGAGAGTGGTAGTTTCCATCAAGCCACCAATGATTCTGTTACTCGAGACAGTAAATTTCTACAGACTTTCCATTGTGGAAATGAGTCTTCATGCTGTGTTTTTTGCCATGAAACAAAAATATGTTACAGCTAGAAGATGCCTTGCCTGAGCAAATTGCACAGCAGGTTCTACTTCTCTGTTGTTATTAATTCAACACCCCCTACCCTCAGCCCACTCAATCCAACAATTCTCAAAGGAGGACAAAATCCCTGGGAGGTAGGACAAACTGAAATCATAAGTTATGCTCAATAATTTAATGTTTTATTGTATTTTATTATAAAGATTTTCACAGTTGAAAGAATTTTATAGAAATGTCCTTCTCCCCCCCCCATATGAATTCTATCATTATCACTGTACTATATTTGACTTGTCATATATTTATTAATGTAGCCATTCCTCTATTCATCTATTGACCAAACTTATTTTTTTCCTGGTGCATTTTAAAATAAATTGCACACACTTTCCCCTTAAGATGTCAAAATGGACATAATTAGATAGGCTATATTATTTGTTTATTTTTTTCTTATGTTGTAAAATTAGTATAATACGTAATGCAGGCATTTTAGTAAACATTTTCTGAGCTTTGCCATCCACCTACATAAAACACCCCCATAGCAATCACAGAATATCATCCTCACCCCTAGAAAGCTGCCTCTTGCCCTTTCTTAGTCAATCTCTGCTACAACCCCAGATAAACATTGTTATGGTTATTGTCTACTATAGAGTCAATTAGTCTGTTATAGAAGTTCATAAATATAGAATGATCATGCAGTATGTACATTTTCAGACAGGTTGCCTTCATTTAGTGTAATACTTTTAAATTCTTTTATATTGTTGTCCTTTTATTGCTAAATAAAAAAAAATATATCATTGTACAAATACAACATAATTTATTAACTTTTCTACTGATGGACATCATAGCTGTTTCCAGCTATTTGCTCTTATGAAGGGTCTACTATAAACATCCTCATATGAATTTTTGTAACTTTTGTTTTCATTTCTTTTAGATAAATACCTAAGATTAGAATTGCTAAATCATAGGGTAGGTATTTTATTTTAAAATGTCAATTTTTCCAAAGTATTTTGTAAGTGGCCAGAATGTGTGAAACTTCTGATTGTTCTACATATTTGCCAATACTTGCTGTTGTGAGCTTATTTAATTTTAGTCATTTTGGGTGAATCCACAAGTGTAGTTAATTGTGGTTTTAATTTGTCTTTTTCTGATGTCTTATAATACTGAGCTGATCACACTTTTTCATATGCTTATTGGCAGTTTGTATATATTTTGTTTTTTGTGAAGGGCTTTTAAAGGTGTTTGCCCATTTTATTATTGGTTTGAGTTACTTACTATACTTTGTCAAAGATACTCTCACACAGACGATCACTTCTTTATTTTCTTAATGTCTTCATTTTACATGTTTTTAAATTTTGATATCGTTTAATTTATTCTTTTTCCCTTTGGAATTACTTATTTCTGTGAATTATCTGAGCAATATTTACCCACCCTTCCAAATCAAGAGAACATACTCATTCATAAATTTTACTCTATAAGTTTTATGGTTTTAAGCTTTATGTATAGGCCTATGGCTCCTTGTCAATTTTAATTTAATTTTTGTAAAATGTGAGGCAACGTATTATAATGTTCATCTACATTCTAGTACCATTTGTTGAAAAGGCTTTTCTTGCCCCGCCAGCTTGCTTTGGAGCCTAAGTTGAAAATTAAATGACCATGTATGTACGGGTCTATTTCTGGGCTTTCCATTTTGTTTTATGAATGTGTAGATTGACTCTTGTATTTAAATCACATTCTCTTGATTACTGTAACCTTATAGTAAGGCTTAAAAACAGCCAACCTAAATCTTCCAGGTTAGTTTTTTGTAAGATTGCTTTGAATATTCTAGGTCCTTTTCTAGTCCATACACATTTTAGCATTAGATTGTCAGTTACTAAAAAAACAAAAAGACAAAAAAACTTGCTGAATTTTGATATGACATTGCACTGATTCCATAGATTAATTTTAGAGTAATTAACATCTTAACAATTTGGAGTCCTAAAATCCATAACAATGACTTCTTTCACTATTTATTTGGATCTTCATTAAGTATAGAAGTCAATCACATACTTTGGTGGACTTCTAACTATTTTTCTAACTATTCTTAACTATTTATCCTATACTAGTGGCCGACTGAATGAAATTCATGCATGGGAGGGAGGGTGTCTCTCAGCCCGGCCTGCACCCTATCCAATCTGGGACTCCTCAGGGGATGTCTGACTGCCAGTGTAGGCCTTATCCCACAGGGATCGGGCCTACACTGGCAGTCGGACATCCCTCTCTCAATCCAGGACCACTGGCTCCTAACCATTCACCTGCCTGCCTGCATGATTGCCCCTAACCACTCTGCCTGCTGGCCTGATTGTCCCCAACTGACCTCCCCTGCTGGCTCAATTGCCCCCAACTGTCCCCCGCCCCTGCTGGCCTGATAGCCCCCAATTGCCCCCCTCTTCCACCCATCTGCTCGGCCACAACTTCCCCTCCTGCTGGCCTGATCATCCCACCTGCTCCCCTGCCCCCCACTGGCCTGCTCACCTCCAACTGCCCCTTCTGCTAGCCAGCTTGCCCCCAACTGCCCCCCCGTGCCAGCATGGTTGCCCCCAACTACCACCCCCTGACAGCCTGATCACCCCTAACCGCCTCTGCCTTGAGCCCACCAGCTTGGCTTTGTCTGGAAGGATGTCCAGAAGGTCTCCCAGTATAACTAGCATATTACTCTTTTATTAATATAGATAATAAAAGGCTAATATGTAAACAGACCAAACAGCAGAACAACCAAACAACCGGTTGCTATGATGTGCACTGACCATGAAGGGGCGCGCACCGAACATGGCGGGCATCTGCAGCAGGAGGCAGAGTACGGAACATGGCAGATGTCGGCCATGACGGGATGGTGGAGCAGGTGAGAGGGGGCACCAGACCAAGGCGGGACATTGGTTGTTGTCATCAGGGCCAGACTTTGGTGGTTACTGAAAATTCTTTGCTCCCATGTGCCATGGTCCTGTCAGGCACTCACACCCGCTGCTGGCCCTGATTGCCCCTGAGGGCTTCTCCACCTCCCCCTGCTCCTGAGGGGCAATTGGGGCCAGCAGCCACCTCTCCTGGTGACGACCCCACTCGCACCCACAGCCAGCGCCAGAGCCTCCACTCACACCCACTGCCAGTGCCCAGCGCCGGTCCCAATCAGTCGCTGCCAAGCGGGTGCGAGCAGTGGCTGCTGGCCCCAATCACCCCTAAGGGCTTCTCCATCTCCCCCTGCTCCTGAGTGGTGATCAGGGCAGCAGCTGCTACTCGCACCTGCTGATAGCACCAGCCCTGCTCACACTTGCTGCTGGCGCCAGCCCCAATTGCTCCACATCATCAGTGAGTGTGAGTGGGGCCAGCGCTGTCAGTGCATGGAAGCAGCAGCAGTGGGAGCCAGGCTGTGGTGGGAGGGGCTGGGTGGGGGCGCGGAGGATGGGCTGCGACCCGCCCCTGTGCCCACCTCAGCCTCATGGCCCACAGTTCCTTTCAAGGTGTATGAATTTGTGCACTGGGCCACTAGTGTTTTTAATAATCACACAAAAGAATTTTTATATTTTTATTGATAATATACAAAAATATAATTGCTTTCTGCATATTAATCATGTATGCTGACATCTTATTAATCATGTATCCTGATTAGTTGTAGTAATTATACTGCAGATTCCTGATGATTTTTTAGGTAAACAATATACCACCTGCAAATAGGTTTACTTTTTACTCTCTTATGTTTGTATCTTGATGTCTATTTCTAACTTTTTGAAATGGCCAAGATCTCCATAGAAGTGTGAGAATAGAAAATGTTATTCTAACTTGCTACAGGTTTTAATTTTGAAGATATGTCAAATTTTATCAAGTGATTTTTCTCACTTATTGAAATTTAATTTGTACTTTTTCTTTATTTTGTTAATACAGTGAACTACATCAATTGATTTTTGGGAAGTTCAATTGATCTTGCATCTCTATGACAAAATCTATTGGCTATGATGCATTACTCTCATATATTGCTGGATTTGATTTTTTAAAATATCGTTAATTTTGCATATAAGTTCATGGGGCATATTAAAGTCGTGTTATATATATATATACGTGTGTGTGTGTGGGTATATATATATATATATGTGTGTGTATATATATATATACACATATATATATAGATTTTTTAAGTGTTACCTTCTCCTCTATATTGTAAATCAACTTGTGTAAGATTAATGTTACTTTTCCTTTAAATGTTTGAATTTATTAGTGATGTTGTCACAATTGTAACTAGCTAGTTAATTTATAGTTTTTGTTAACCTCACCTGAGGATATTTTTCCACTAATTTTCAAAGAGTTAAAGGGAAGGGGAGAAACAGAGAGAGAAACATTCATGTAAGAGAGACACACTGATTGGTTGCCTCCTGCATACGCCCACAACCCAGCTATGTGCCCTTGCCTGGAAAAGAACCTGGGACCACAGGCCTATGCTCTAGTCACTGAGCCAAACCAGAGGGCACTAGTTAATATTGATAATAGGAAAAGGAGTAAAGGGAAGGGCAGATATAATAAGCATGGTCATCTGTAAAGCTTCACCAGGGAGCTGCCTGGTTATACTCCTCGGGGAACCATCAGTCCATTCCCTGCAAATCACTGGGGGAAGGGGCCCAACGAAAGGGGAAATGGATGCGTGCACAGTGCGGTCCGCGTGATGAAGTAACCTAGGGAAGGCGCTTGCCCTTCAGTCTAACCTGGGGAAAGAGATAACTGGCCAGTGGGTGGAGCCACTGCAAGCACGCGAAATCCTGAAGGGTTCAGTGGTTAAGCTCCTAGTTCAAACCCTCAGACAAATGAATTCTCTCTCTCACTCCTTTTGTTTTGCTCCAGGTTCCTTGCACTCATTTGCTCCATGTCGTGGGCTAGCCCACCCTGTGGCCTTAGAAGCCACGTGGTTCCTGGCGATGTGAATCCCACATGCAATGGACTGCAGCTGGGAATCCAAGTTAAGCTAGCCCGGCTCTGGACTGGACGGTACCATGGAGTGAATGTCTGGGCAGTGGCTTTGATCTTAGCTCTGCAGAAGACAAATGGAACTTTTTCCATGGGGGACTGAGGGAGATGGGACCTTAAAGGGGAATTGCCTTAATATTCTCTCATAAATAAAACTTTCCATGACACCTCATCTTCCCATGGGGGCCTCAGGAAATTCTTATTCCTGTGGCACCCCAAGAGCCCACTTCCACCAGCAACATGTTGGGACACAGAGGACACCCTACCAATAACAATACCATCTGATCCTGAAGTTTTCTTTTCTGAAAGTTAGCAATAATGCATTCAATTTATTTACTAGACATAAATTCACTCAGATTTTGTCCTTTATTTCTTGTCAATAAGTTTCACTTTTTAAAGAAAATTATTTGTGTTTTTTTTAATATATTTTTATTTATTTCAGAGAGGAAGGGAGAGGGAGAGAGATAGAAACATCAATAATGAGAGAGAATAATTGATTGGCTGCCTCCTGCACGCCCCACACTGGGGATCGAGCCAGCAATCTGGGCATGTGCCCTGACCAGGAATCAAACCATTACCTCCTGGTTCATAGGTTGATGCTCAACCACTGACCCACCGTGGCTTGGAAGAAAAGTATTTGTTTGATTTAAGTTGGCAGAAAATTGTTCATAATGTTCTCTTTATTATCCTCTACATGCCTTTACTACTTATAATTTTAACCACCATTTCATTATTGATATTGGTAATTGTTTTTTATTTAAATTCTTTATTGTTGAAAGTATTACATAAGTCTCATTTTCCCCCCATTGACCTCTCCCCCGCTACTTCCACCCCCCAGCACATGCCCTCACCTCCCTGTCTGTGTCCATTGGTTATGCTCGTATGCATGCATACAAGTCCTTTGGTTGATCTCTTACCCCCTCTCTCCTGTCTTCCCTCTGAGGTTAGACTGTCTGTTCGATGTTCATAGCAGCACAATTTACAATAGCTAAGATTTGGAAACAACCTAAGTGCCCATCAGCAGATGAGTGGATTAAAAAACCCTGGTACAGCTACACAATGGAATACTATGCTGCAGTAAAAATGAAAGAACGCTTACCATTCCCAATAGCACGGATGGACCTGGGGACCATTATGCTAAGCGAAATAAGCCAGTCAGAGAAGGGTAAGTATCACATGATCGCAATCATTTGTGGAATATAATGAACAAAGTGATTTGTGTTTTTGTTATCACTTTTCTTGATAAACATGTTAAAGTTTATTCATTTTGTTTATTGTTTCGATGTGTATGTTCTAGCAGGCATTTAACTTTGTCATTCTCAAAATGCAAACACTGTCTCTTAGGCAACCAACACATCCCAGGTTGGTTCTTTTGTCTCTATCTGGAGTCTGTCTCTAACATATACTCTTTATAGAAAGCCAAAAATATTTACTCTTTCTACAAACTTTAGAGATCAGCTTTGCTAAGCACAATCTAGAATATAGTATAAACTTCTTAAGCTGATTTGTTTTGCTAATTTGAAGAGGCTGGAGCATGTACAAATTATTGGATCTTGTAAACTGGTGGCAGATAATACTTTTTCCTATTTAGAAAGCAGCCCTGTAAGTATATATTTAGTTTTACTTCCCTACTCAAGCCATTGAATTATGAACCATAGGCTTTCATTATATCATAATTACTATTCTATTTCACTGTATTTAATTCTAGTTTTTATAAAATATTACTAATAATGCCTTCAGCTCTCATAATGTTATGTGTTAACATGTCTAAATGTAATTTTTAAAACAATAACATTTCTTTTATGGTATGAAACTTACCTATTTAGGATGAGGGCTTTTTTCCCCACTAGTCCTGTATGCCATTAGTTTTATCATGTCTCCTATTTGCTGGTATTTCATAATGTATATTTAAAAGCACATTACCTATGGATATAAGGAATCTAGTAACAACATTTCTTATAGTGAATGATTAAACAATTCATAGTAATATATTTCTGAGGGCAAGTTTCTCTTATAATTTTCATTAGTCATTGATCAGACAGACATTCCCTAATGTGCTCCCTACTATTGTTTTTTCCCAGTGACCTTCGTTATTTAGATGAGTTGGGGATTTAAAGAGTAAAAAAGAAAAACAACAGGAGAAAAGAAAATTTACCTTAAATGTTCATCATCATTCAGTGAACTATTTAGGTCAATAAAGAAAAAGAAAAAGTATATATCTCCCATAATAAATCTTAAAGCTGTAGTATTCTCTTGAAAATAAGACTTGAGTGTGTCTTTTTAAGGAAATATGCTGACTTTTGTGAGTATTTTACATATGAAACTCAACAGAGATCATTTTTCTTTTAGATATTTATTAAACTTGTCTATTTGTCTGTCTTCATTTGGAAAGCCACACGGGAATAAAGTGAAAAAGACTATCTGTTCCACTAATATAACTATTATTCATATGTTATCCCACTTTTAGCCTCTAATCTTAAAATTCATGTGAATATTAGCATTTGTAAAGTTACAGTGTTTCATATCTATTTCTTCTGACCAATTTCCTTTCTGAGAAATATTGATTTACTTTTTGCAGGGTCAGCCTAAAAAAATTCACAAGATACGATAAATCCTTTTAATCTCCCTACGTCCACATTTGGCCTTAATCTCCTTGTTCATTTGGGGACACAGATACCCATGCTGTGGATTTCATATTTAACAACTCAACAACCTTTTGCTTAAAATTAAATGCTTCATTGCGTCTATAGGCAGTTTCATATTTATTATGTCCAAGGTAGTGGTATTTGAAATAAATGGAATTGAGTGATTCTGTGAAATAGATTCTGAAATCCATATATTGTTTGTTGCTCCATCTCAAAGGAAAAGAAAATAATTTCAATCCCCACTGTGAATAGAGCTGTCTATGTGAGACATACAAAAGCTATAAAAGTGGAGGGCATTTTAATTCTGGTTGTTGTGACTCAGTTCCTTTTTTGCTGTTCATCTGAATTCTTGGAATCATAGAATGATTCTTCATATTTTTTTTTATTTTCCTAAAAAAGAGAGGATATATTTCTCTGGATTTTTTAAGTCCATGTATTACAATTTCACAATATCTTTGTCGTATGACTATTTACCAAAATAAGTAGGATATTAAACATATATACAAAATATATATATAATATACATATAGCATATAGTATATATACTGGCCTCCACAGTTTTCTGAGATAAGTCCCAGGACATGATCACACTTAGGCCTTTTCTCTTACTCTTCACTCTACCTAGAATTTTTCATCAAAATATACCTGTGTGATTTTCCCCCCTTCTTTCTGAATGTCTCTGCTAAAAATTCCCTCATTAGAAAAATAATCTGTGACTCATCCTTGTTCTTTATTGCCTTCCTTTATTATGTTATCATAGTTACCAGTTACAAACTAAGGTATAAAAAACAACAACACACCTTTCTTCATTTTCCTATAACCACCCAGAGTGTATTTTGAGGGAGGAAGGAATAAAGGTAAATTCCAAAGCAGAACACTTAAGTCATTTCCAGTTAAAACTCATTCATATTTTTATTTCTTATTCATTACAAGTTAAACATGGTCTAATTATAGGTATCTCCTTCTTACTCTAACTTCTGAGGTTCATAGAAGTCTTGAGCAATCTTGTACTCTTCTGTACAAATATCTCCTAGTGTGTACAATCATCCATGTGACTTTTGGACTGCATCATTCCTGTTTATTAGCTGTTGATTTTGTCACCAGGGCAGGAGGTAAGTGGGGGTAAGAGTGGAAGTGTGTCATTGAAGCCACTGAATTTCATCTGGTGTCTTGTTCATACTCTAATATCTGAGGCTATAATGACCTTGTCATAATTATTAGACCATGTTTAGGCTGAAGTCTCCTCCTCCAGCTGTTTTGCTTTTCCTTTTCAGGGACATGAAATGTTTCTACTGCTCCTCTATGTCTTTGACCTGCCTTCGGGGCCTCAGACTGTCATATCGCCCTCCCTGGCCCTGATTTCACATGCATCCCTCTCTATTCTGTCCCCACACAGGGGCACCAAGGATTCCTCTGGTGATGGGTACCCTCTCAGAGTTCTGAAGGGAAGGATTAGTAGCAGATACTCATCAATCCACTCCTAATTATTATTCCTTAAGAGTGCCATCAGTTTTCTGTTTTGAAGAAAGTTCTCCTTGCTGAAAGGTGAAAGATTACCTATGATAGGAAATCACTGGGGTGGAAAATGTTGATATGAAAATGTTATACATTCCAGATAGGCTGACACCTATACAGATAATAGTTATGATATATTACACTATGTTTTCAGTTGTGAAAAAGAAAAAAAAACCAACAACAACCTTCTCTAATTCTCCTTTATGCCATTCAGGATTTCTTTGCTCAGAGAATGTTTACTATATTCTGGGAGCATCCACATCACCTAATTAGAGCGAAGTATCTGGTCTCCAATCATTCTCTAGACAAAGCTCTTCTCAGCAAAGTTATCTTGTATATCTTGCATACATCACTGGATCACCAGGGATCCTACGAGGGCATCCAGTCATTGATGCAAAGTACTGCATCTTCACTTTACACATTATTTCAAGGCAGCAATTTCTCTTACCCCTTTGCTCCTCTCATGGTAGAATACAGGCACTTATTTCTTCCTATACTTCCTGAGGCCTCAAGGCACTGACTTATCCCGGGCTCTCTCTGACCAACTCCTCTCTCTCTCATCTTCTTTCAAGAACCAAACATGCATGCCTTTCATCTGGTTGTCTCCAAGTCTATCTGAACTTCTATCTCTGTCTCTAGGATTCGTCATATGGGGGCTACTCTTTTCCATTTTCCTAAACTGCCAATGTTGCTTGAACTTCATTGATACTGAGAAATGTGTTTTTCTATGAACAAAGGTAAAGCTCAGCCAGCCTGGCTCAGTGGTTGGGTGTCTATCTATGAACCAGGAGGTCATGGTTCAATTCCTGGTCAGGGCACAAGCCCGGGTTGCAGGCTTGATCCCCAGTAGGGGCCATGCAGGAGGCAGCCGATCAATGATTCTCTGTCATCATTGATATTTGTGTCACTCTCTCCCTCTCTGAAACAAGAAAAGTATATTTAAGTTCTATCTCAGTTTGAGAATTCTGTTCAAGGAAACTTTTTACTGACTCTGAATTTATGACAACTTCTTTGTTGACGTCTTACATATTACTAATGTAGACATAACCTTTGTCCTATATTTAAAAATAGTGATAATTGCCCTAACCAGTTTGGCTCAGTGGATAGAGTGTCGGCCTGTGAACTGAAAAGTCCCAGGTTCGATTCTGGTCAAGGGCATGTACCTTGGTTGCGGGCACATCCCTAGTAGGAGGTGTGCAGGAGGCAGCTGATCGATGTCTCTCTCTCATCAATGTTTCTAACTCTCTATCCCTCTCCCTTCCTCTCTGTAAAAAAATCAATAAAATATATTTTTAAAAAATTAAAAATAGTGATAATTTTTTTTTAGTTATTCTGAGTTTAAATTTTAAAAATAATTCAACTCAATTACAATCAATTATTTGGTTGATATTTGACTTTACTAATCCTATATTATAAAAAGCCTGTGGTCGTCACACAATCACGCCACAACAACCGATCAGCAGGAGGCTGCGTGCGTGGAAGGCGTGCATGGGTGGGCAGGGCTGCGTGTGCTTCGAGGCGCACGCAGGTGGGTGGGAACCTGATGTGGCATCCCTGCGGGCGCCCGTGGAGACTTGACCAGGAGGTGCATCGGGATAGTCCCGCAGCGCTGGCTCTCCAGGGGCCATGCAGCGAAGAGGGCGCGGGGGATGGGTGCCAGGCAGGCAGGGGCGGGGAGCACAGCGCGGGTCCCCAGGTAGCGAGTGGAGGTGTTCCCGCCATGGGGGGAGGGGTGGGAGCACTCATGGCCTGCGGTGGGGGGAGGTAGTGTGCGAGGGAAGGGCATGAGCTGGGAGAAGAATTGAGGCAGAAGGTAAAAGCTGTTACTAAGGGAAAGAGCCAAATGGTTCGAAGCAGCCAATGGCTCAGACACTCAACACTGGGGAGAGAGGAATGGGGACCAGCCAGACAGAAATGAGCTCACAAGGCCCGCAGCAGTGGTGGTGGCGGCAGCTCGGGGAGGGCGTGGGTGGGGCCATGTGATTTTGCATGCTGGGCTTCTAGTATAATATACATAAATTTAGTTAGAACAAAATCCTTGTCAAGTAATATATATAATATAGAGGATCAAGTCTTACTATTGTCTTCCCAACATTTAGTGGAGTATCTGAAACATGATGGGATCTCAACAAACAACATGGGTAAGAAATGGACATACGTCTACATTCTTTCATTCCTTCTTTCTTCAGTCCACACTCACCTTTCATTTACTCTAGGACATGCATAATATTTTCCTTTCTTTGTATATTCTTTCTTTTTGGCCTACCTCCATCTATTTCTTCAAGCCAGAGTTTAAATATTAATTTATCATGAAGATATTATTGGATCAAAAATATAAAATGAGTCCACTGATATTTCTTTTCACCTAACATAACACACATTTTACGCATAGCAATTGTTTCATAGCTCCATTCTTCAATAAATGGTAAGAATCATAAGGTGTGAAGTATACCATTTTGAATGTCCCACACCTAGCACAAATCTGGCACCCCCAGAGATGGTTGCTCCTCATAATGCTACTTAAATTGCAGGGTTTCAGAATTAATATATTACAGGAGAATTCTTACAGTGAGCTACATTTGAGCTGTGTCATCAAACAAATGGCATTATTGACACAGACAATCTAATGCTATTTCTTATATTAATGCTAATCTACACTAATAAAAGAGAAACATGCAAATTAACCATCACTCCACTACAACCACAAGCCACGCCCACCAGCCAATCAGGACCGAGTATGCAAATTAACCCAACCAAGATGGCGGCCAGCCACAGAGCAAGCAGGAGGCTTGGGTTTCCCGGGTGATGGAGGAAGCCAAGCTTCCTGACCTGCCCTGGCCTTCGCTCAAGGCTGCAAAGTTTCAATTATAGAAGATAAATAAATTCCAGATACCAGGGCCTTCACTTGGGTCGAGGGGGGATGTGTCCGGCCTGCAAACCACTACAGACCCCTCGCCAAGGCCACCCCATGCCCAAAAGAAACCCCCAACCTGATCCAGGAAACCCTTCAGGGCAAACCAGCTGGCCCCCACCCAAGCATCAGGCCTTTATCCTATCTAATAAAAGAGTAATATGCAAATTGACCATCATTTCCAACACACAAGATGGCTGTCCCCATGTGGTCAAAGATGACTGCCCCCATGTGGACACAAGATGCCTACCACAAGATGGCCAGCAGGGGAGGGCAGTTGGGAGGGACCAGGCCTGCAAGGAAGGGCAGTTAAGCCTGCAGGGGAGGGCAGTTAGGGGTGACCAGGCCGGCAGAGGAGGAAAGTTGTGGGTGACTGGCATGCAGGGAAGGGCAGTTGGGGGAGACCCAGGCCTGCAGGCGAGGGCAGTTAGGGGTGACCAGGCCTTCAGGGGAGGGCAGTTAGGGGAAATCAGGCTGTCAGGGGAGTGGTTAGGGGGTGATCAGGCTGGCAGGCAGAAGTGGTTAGGGGCAATCAGGAAGGCAAGCAATCAAGCAGTCCTGGACTGTGAGAGGGATGTCTGACTGCCTGTTTAGGCCCAATCCTACTGGGATTGGGATCGGACATCCCTGGAGGGGTCCCAGATTGGAGAGGGTGCAGGCTGGGCTGAGGGACACTCACCCCCATGCACGAATTTTGTGCACCGGGCCTCTAGTTAAAGAGATAATTATCTTGCCCAGGAAGGTAAAAATATTGCCCAGGAACATCTTTGAAGCCACTCCCTATAACTGTTTGTACTCCTAACTTCCAGCCAGACATCACTTGTTTAACACAGCCCAATCATTTCTATTACATATTTATTGTGCATCTTCTTTGTAATACTCATCCTTCAGGGTACTTTATAAGATAAAAGAAAATGTAAGACATATGCACTGACTTCAAAATTCTTATGGTTATGTTATTGAAACAATGCAAACTTACATTACACTAGTAAGGCCAAAAATTTACAATGTAAAAACAAAGAGCAAGTGGTATGGTAGTTAAATGTAGGAGTTTAAAGAATAAAGTGGTCACTAGAGGTCAGAAGAGACAAAGCAAATCAAATGTCTTGAAGGAACCAGGACTTGAGCTTGTTCCTGAGAACTGAATTATATTTCATGGAAAGGAGAAGGAAGATATCCTTGGGTGATGCCTACACAATTATTGAACCACTGCAAAGCAGCTACTTCTCTCTTTTTTTTTTAAGAGCATCATCTCTGCCACCTGCAGTCATAGATATGGCAAAGTCATCCCCAATGAAGTGATATTACCTCTTGAGGGCCCCTGCTACCCCGTTACCATGAACATTTCAGGTATTTCTTCTTAAAAATAAAAAACATATTATAAACATAAACTTCATTAAGATCGATTTAATCCTATTTGTGTCTCTGATAACCAGAACAGAGTACATTATTTATTGATTTCTTATCCACATTCTTCTACTTTACTATTACGAAATGATTTCTAACATATAAAGAATGACCTAGAGTCAAATGTCATCTCCTACTCAATAGAGTGCTAATTCCTGTTACTAAAATGGTTTCCTTATCCTAGAAATGTAATGCATATGTTGCTTATTATAGTATTGCAATAAAATATTGATGTGCTAATACCTTATCCACTTAAATGATATGAGGCCAGGGGTACAAGAAGAAGGCTAGTCTATTCAGAATTTCATCACAGGAGGATATTTAAAATGCAGGGGCTCTGGATGGAGAAAAGAGGAATGCCCCGCTGTCATTCATTCTAAGGATTTTGCTCTAACAATGTTTGTGCACCTTATAGTCTGGAAGGAACTCTGAAGTGGGGATTTGAAGGAAAAGTTGTTTCAGTACATTAACTGGGCCATATTAAGATCTTTTACGTGATTATCATTTTATGCTATGTATTATAATTTCTTTAATTTATGTAGTAGCTAATATTTTTAGTAATATAGCAGAGAAATTATAAAACGTGCTTTAGATAGTAATTGCCAACTAAGTTAGCCCATTGTAGGTGGTTTTGTCTTTAGTATTTGAGCCAGATAGAATTCCTTCACCCACATATCTATGCATATGATTAGCTGAAAGTTGTAAATTTTTTTTAAAACTGCAAAATAATTTATTGAAATGATTTAACCATTTAAAATGAGAAACACACATATATATATATATATATATATACATACACACATACACACACACACACTGAGTGGCCAGATTATTATGATCTCTGAACACATAATAATCTGGCCACTCAGTGTATATCCTATATAATAAAAGGCTAATATGCAAATTGTCCCCTCGACCAGGAGTTCGACCAGCAGGCAGGCTGGCCAACTGCCCATGTCCCCTCCCCCTGGCCAGGCTGGCTGGACCCCACCCATGCATGAATTCACGCACTGGGCCTCTAATATATATATACTGAGTGGCCAGATTATTATGTGTTCAGAGATCATAATAATCTGGCCACTCAGAGTGTATGTGTGTGTGTGTGTGTGTGTGTGTGTATGTTTATATATATGTTTATATATAAATTATATATAAATATATATAAATATATATATATGTGTATATATATATATGTGTGTGTGTGTGTGTGTGTGTGTGTGTGTGTATATATATATATATATATATATATATATATATATATATATATATATATATATAAAAGGCGTGTAGTAGGTTCTGGTACAATGCACTAATTTTCCTCCCTCATGTCTTAGTGTAACTATTCCATTAATATGTTTTTAAATTTGTTTTTGATGTTTCTTTTTCAAGGTTATGGGGATCGCTTTGTGAAGATTCAAGTAAAGTTCTTGTGCTTTGCTATCTAGACAGGATGTCAGCCTCAGGGTATTTTAGTCTTTGCTTGTGTACTGGGTCAAAGCACAGTCTTTAAAACACCACTGTCTTTATCAATTGTCTTCTGTAGTCAGCTTCATTTACCTGCAATGTATTCTATAAAATGCTGGCTTCCTGTTTTACTATCTAAAGGTAAGGCTCTATCTCTTAGCCTCTGTCTCAAACCTCAACTTTCCAAAGCACTGTGATTGACAGAATTCTACCTGCTGGTTGTGGTCTTACCTCCCAAACTTGCCTTCTGCCTTCTATAGGAGTAAAAGCAATATTTTTAAACTTTTGGGCTGGAAGCAAGTTTTTTTTTTCTTTTAATAAGTACTGACAATAATTATCCTGTTCTTCCTTAGCTCCAAAAGCTATTCTTCCTAAAGAATTAACTAAACCTTAATCAATAATGATGGTTCCGAATCTTTTGTCAATCACTTCATGAGTTTTACGCAAATTACCTTTTCACATACATTACTATACCTGATCTTTATCTGATATGTTAGAAAAAGAAAAAGATACATATGCATATACATGTGTGCACATGCATGTACACACACACACACATTTCTTTTTAATTCCTTGTTTTGGGTCTCTATAAAACTATACCTGCCGGCCAAGGTATCTGGGACTATTGCCTCAGATGGGAAATTATGCAGCAGAATACAGAGAATAGAGTAAAATTATACACTTCTAAGTATCTAAGCAGCCTTAAAAAGTAGGGTTTTGATTTGCAAGGATAAATCCTTTTGAGAAAGAAAAGGTTTCAGAATTCAGATAACTTGTTTTTGCATATCAAAAGCAAATCCCCAAAAAATCTGGTTTAAGGCTTCTGCCACTTAAAAAAAAAAAAAAAGGAAAAGCCAATCTTCCCCTTTTCTTACTAAACAAAACCAGGAAAAAAAAATAGGGGAAAGCCATAAGATGTTTGCTGATATGAGTTCAGAAAATGGGCCTGGCCTATAAGACATCCCTTCCTCAGGCAGTAGGAAACAGTAAAACCCCAGACAGGGTTTGGTTTGAATAAAGAGTTCCAAGAGCCCTGTATCTCAGGTATCATCGATGCCCTGAGAAATAGTGAGTCTTGTAGAGAAATGTCTTGGGGCAGCATCCTGGTCAGGCAGGATTATTGACACAGTGTCATGAAAGTCTAGGCAGGGAGGGCCTGAAACAGCTCCCAGTCCATGTGGCTCAAATTAGGAAGAATACTCAAATGAGAAGGTGACCATTTATGATCAAAACTGGGAAACTGTTGAGAATTATAGAATGCATGGTTAATAATTAAGTCAGCATAAACCAACTAGTCCAGGGCAAACCAAGACATACAGTCAGCTTAGAGAGGAGCCTAAAAGTTTCAAGAGAGAGATCCAAGGGATCCAGTATGAAATCACAGATGGTGTAAAATAGAGTATATGTGATCTGGGGCTACGGATATCTAATCAAATGCCAGATGGAACAGGTACTGGTAATAAAATATCATGGAGAGAACACAGACATCTTAACATATAATACCATTGGACAGATGATGACTACACTTATCAAAGATTCCTATATCCTAGGTAAGACCATAAAACATAGGACATAGACAAGGAAGTAGAAAGTAAGAAAATTATAAAATAGGATATGAAAACTATTCACTATTTAATATTAAGTCTAAACTTAATAGCCAACAGTTATATGATGACTTGAGTCAGAATTATTCATAGAAAAATAAAGTCTTATATTTATTGAGTTGTGGTTTTGGCATGATAATAAATTATATAAATTATACCCATAAACAAAACAGAACAGAAAATATTAATTCCATTTTTTAGATGAAGAAACTGAGGCTTGCCCTAGTTGGGTGGCTCAGTTGGTTGGAGTGTTGCCCCATACACCAAAAGATTGTGGTTTTAATTCCCAGTCAGGGTAAATACATAGGTTGCGGGTTTCATCCCTGGTCATAGTTCATACTAGAGGAAACCAATTGATATCCCTCTCTCTCTCTCTCTCTCTCTCTCTCTCTCTCTCTCTCTCTCCCTTTCTCTCTCTAAAATCAATTTAAAAAAATATATTCTCAGGTGAGGATAATAAAAAAGAGAGAGAAACTGAGGCTCATTTACCAACCAACCCAAAATTTAATCTGTAAGTGTGTAAAGTTTGATGGTGGGATGAGACCCACATTACCTGGTTCTTTGTGCAATATTTACAATAACACTTCTTTTTTTCTTATAGAGTTATCCCTTAATCCATACTCTCATGAATCTATACTATTTTCCTTAAGATTGGGAGTAAATTTTGGGATCAAGGTAGGAATCTGGATTTATATAATCAGATTATTGCATAATTTTTTTTGTGTGTGTGTGTGGCCTTTTAGTCTTCTCAACAGTAGTACAGAATCCTGCATATATATAAAAAATCACTGTCAAAATCTGCTTATGTATCTATGTATTTATTACCCAGACTCTACTCCACCTTTAAATTTTAAATTTCATGAAAGCAGGAAATTTGTCTTTTTTTGTTCACTTTCATAACATTGTGGCTAAACATTGCTGCACACATAATATGCCTGGGGTAAGAATCTGTTTAGCCCATTCACTAATGAAGAAACAGTGAGCCTCATCAAGTACAGCACTGCAACAAACAGAATGTTGACTAATTAATTTCAAGTTTAATTTTTGTGAGTACCATTACATTAATTATATTGCACACAAACACATTTTCATAGATATCTGTAGAAGGGTCATTCTCTATCACTAAATAATCACTTGGTGAACTAGTTGAAAATGCAATTCTCAAACCCATCATTAAAAATTCTACTTCAATGGATCTGGAATAGGCCCCCCAAATCATTTAGTAATTGTTTAATAAATACCCTAAAGAATATGGTCAAGTTGCCATTTCAGTTCAGACTCCAAAGCTTTTAGTCAGATTTCACTATGTAAAGCACATGTTGTATACCTGCCAGCATTTTCTTCCCACTATTAAGCACTGCTTTTTATATACCATACACCTATAAAATGGACACCAGTTTCATATATTGAAAAAATATGGAAGATGACATCATTTTTTGGGGAAATGTTGTTTGTATAAAATTGACATTGCATGAGACTTGGGCCTTCATTTTAAACATGGTCAACTGGTAAGTTCATGAAATAGATTTAGTTGTCTGAAGACTTGAGTACTAGCTACAGTAATCCGAAGAGGCATATTACAGACAAACCAGTATTCTTCAATGGGAATGCACTTAATGTAAAAAAATAAAACAAAAAACCCCACAAAAACTAAGACTTAGTAATATTGATTCTATATACTAGTATGAAGGAAAGGGAATTACAGCAATTTGGTCACTGTTCACTCACAATAGGAATAATCTTTTTAGTGGATATTTTAATAACTATGTGATAGAATGATTAGCAAAGAACATAAAAGAAAAAAATTAACTTTTTTCTCACCTACAGAAACATTTACAATGGGATCATAGAAACTTTAATATGCCATTACTCTTCATTCTATATCAAGGATGGTAGAAATCGATTTGAGTAAACACAAAGTGAGTGGTCTGCAATCTGTTCTCAGAAGGACACATGATAATGAGCTCTGAACTCTATAGGATGCTTTACACATTCTAATTACTTATGACAGTATATCTTTCTTGGATTTAATATAATAGATATTTAGTTTCCAAGAACATGAGAAGGATGTAATTATAACCTGAACTCATCCATAAAGACTTATGGCACTAGTTGTTAAATAAATGGTTGGTTGTCTGTCCTCATCTTATTAGATCCATTAGCTCCTTTTACATAGTTGGTTTTGATAGCTGCTGTATACTGACAATACTTAAATATCCAGTTCAGATCTACCCCACCACCAAACTCTAGACTCATATAGCCAACTCCTTCCTAGATATTTCCATTTTAAATTTGGCTCAACATATCCAACTGAATTCCTGATTTTCTAGCAACCAAACATGTTTTATCAATAGCCTTCCCCATCCCAGTTGACAATCTTCCACCATTTCATGATTGCAGTCCCACTATATATATATTAGAGGCCCGGTGCACAAAATTCGTGCACAGGAGGGGTGTGTCCCTCAGCCCAGCCTGCACCTCTCCAATCTGGGACCCCTCAAGGGATGTCCCAGTAGGATCGGGCCTAAACAGGCAGTGGGGCATCGCTCTCACAATTCAGGACTGCTGGCTCCCAACTGTTCGCCTGTCTGCCTTCCTGATTGCCCCTACCTGCTTCTGCCTGCCAGCTTGATCACCCCCTAACCACTCCCCTGCCAGCCTGATTGATGCCCAACTGCTCCTCTGCCAGCCTGATTGCCCCTAATTGCCCTCCCCTGCAAACCTGGTCTCCCCCAACTGCTCTCCCCTGCAGGCCTGGGTCCCCCCAAAATGCCCTTCCCTGCAGGCTTAGTCACCCCCAACTTCCTTCATCTGCTGGCCTGGTCACCCCTAACTGCCCTCCCCTGCAGGCTTGATTGCCCCCAACTGCCCTCCCTTGCAGGACTGGTCCCTCCAAACTGCCCTCCCCTGCTGGCCATCTTGGGTCCACATGGGGGCAGTCATCTTTGACCACATTGGGGCAGCCATCTTGTGTATTGGAGTGATGGTCAATTTGCATATCACTCTTTTATTAGATAGGATAGAGGCCTGGTGCATGGGTGGGGGCCTGCTGGTTTGCCCTGAAGGGTGTCCCGGATCAGGTGGGGGTTCCCTTGGGGCATGGGGTGACTGGACGAGGGGTCTGTGGTGGTTTGCAGGGCAGCCACGCCCCCCCCCCCCGGTGACCCAAGCGGAGGCCCTGGTATCTGGGATTTATTTATCTTCTATAATTGAAACTTTATAGCCTTGAGCAGAACCAAGTCTCCTGCTTGCTCCATAGCCACAGCCATTTTTGTTGGGATTTATTTATCTTCTATAATTGAAACTTTGTGGCCTCCAGTGGAGGATAAGGCAGGCCAGGAAGGTTGGCTTCCTCCATCGCCAGGGGCAACTCAAGCCTCCTGCTCTCTCCAGCTCCATGGCTGCCGCCATTTTTGTTGGGATTTATTTATCTTCTATAATTGAAACTTTATAGCTTTGAGTGGAGTTCAGGGCCAGCCAGGGTGGCGGGAAGCTTGGCTTCCTCCATGGCCGGGGAAACCCAAGCCTCCTGCTCGCTCCGTGGCTGCAGCCATCTTGGTTGGGTTAATTTTCATACTTGCTCCTGATTTGATGGTGGGCATGGTTGTGGGTGCAGTGGAGGTATGGTCAATTTGCATATTACTCTTTTATTAGATAGGATATATATATATATATCCTATCTAATAAAAGATATATATATATATTATATATATATATATTATATATATATATATTATTATATATATATATTAGAGGCCTGGTGTTCAAAATTCATGCATGGGTGGGGTCCCTAGGCCTGGTGATCAGGGCTGATCGGGGCCAGGCCAATCAGGGCTGGGCCAGAGAGGAGGCAATGGTCGCTGGGGCCGGGCATGGAAGGAAAGGACACCATACACCAACACCACCATTGTCGGCGCCCCGCCACCACAGTGGGTGAGCAGAGGGCCGATTGGAGTCTGCTGGCCAGGGGGAGGGACAAGCCACAGGAGGTTGACTGCTGGCCTCAAGGAGGGTGCCAGCCCTTGGAACCCCTGGGAAAGGGGCCATGTCTGCCACCACCCACCCTGAGTTCCCCATCCCAGCCCAGGGCCCAGCCCTGATTGAGCGATCAGAGTCTGCTAACCAGGGGGAGATACTGCAGGAGGTTGGCCGGCCAGGGGAGGTTGGCTGTGGGAGCACACTGACCATCAGGGGGCAGCTCCTGTGTTGAGTGTTTGCCCCCTGGTGGTCAGTGTCCATCATAGCAACTGGTCGTTCCAGTCGTTCTGGTCATTCAGGTTCTTCAGTCGTTCTGGTCGCTTAGGCTTTTATATATATACTAGAGGCCCAGTGCATGAATTTGTGCACGGGTGGGTTCCCTCTGGGTGACCTGCACGGATCAGGCTGAAACCCATAGTCCAATGCTGCCTGCAGCTCCTTCCTGCCACTCCTGCTCATCCTGGCCCCACTGTGCCTGCTGTGGACTTTTGCCCAATCAGTCCTGATTGGGAGAGGCTTGTGCTGCCTCAGCAGTGCTTGCCAGCCATGAGCCCTGTGTCTGGCATCCTCCCAAGTGGAGTGGCCTGCACGATCAGGCTCAAACTAGCTCTCTGACATCCCCCAAGGGGTCCCAGATTGCGAGAGGGGGCAGGCCAGGCTGAGGGTCTCCATTGGTGCATGATCAGGCTGTGGAGGGACCACAGAAGGGCTCCAGGGCATGTCTGGCCCATCTTGCTCAGTCTCGATCAGCTGGACCCCAGCGGCAAACTAACCTGCTGGTCGGAGCATCTGCCCCCCTGGTGATCAGTGCACATCATAGCGACTGGTCGACAATCTGCCCCCTGGTGGTCAGTGCATGTCTGAGCGAGCAGTTGAGCAGCCTTAGCATATCATTAGCATATTGTGCTTTGATTGGTTGTTCAGTTGTTCTGCCATTCGGTCTATTTGCATATTACCCTTTTTATTATATAGGATAGATTTTTTTTTTCTTTGAGCACTTACTTTCTTTCAGACTCACATATAACCTTCTAGGAAATTCTATAGGCTCAACCTTCAAAAAATATACTACCAACCACTTTTTACTGCTTAATTGCTACCAAACTAATCCAGGCAATCCTCATCTCTTCCCTTGTTTGCTGCAAGAGCCTCAGAAAAAGTTTTCCATCTTACCATTGTTCTACAGCATTCTAGTCTAAACAAAGCCAGAGGAAGCCAATAAAAGCATAACTCAGAATATGTCACTATTCTTTTGGTTTTAATCCTCACCTGAGGATATGTTTTTATTGATTTCTAGAGAGAGAGGAAGGGAGAAAGAGAGAGAAACATCGATGTGAGAAAATATTGAACCCACAACCTAGGTGTGTGCCCTGACTGAGAGTCAAACTCGCAACCTTTTGGTGTATGGGACAATGCTCTAACCAAGTGAGTCACCTGACCAGGGCTATTCTTAAAGTTTGTAATGACTTCTTACTTCACTTACAGTAAAAATTCAAAGTATTGAAATTTACCTATAAGACCCTCCATGATCTGGTCTCCAACAACTTCCCTGAAACTCTCCTCATTCTTCACTTCCTTCCAGCCACATTAGTCTTTTTGTCCTCCCTTGAACTTGCCAGGCACAATCTCATTTTAAATTCTTGCTCTAGGCCAGGCGTCCTCAAACTACGGCCCACAGGCCACATGTGGGTGTTTTTGCCGTTTTGTTTTTTTACTTCAAAATAAGATATGTGCAGTGTGCATAGGAATTTGTTCATAGTTTTTTTTAAACTATAGTCCGGCCCTCCAACGGTCTGAGGGACAGTGAACTGGCCCCTGTTTAAAAAGTTTGAGGACCCCTGCATTCCCTCTTCTTTGTTTCCTCATTGTCTATGTGTTGTAACCTCTCACTTCCTTCCAGTCCATGTTCAAATCTCATCTCCTTAATTATGTCTAACCTATTCATCCCATTTAATATTGCAACTGCTGCCCCTCATCACTTTGCCCACTGTAGGTGTTTTTGAGCCCCATTTCTGCCTCTACTTTTTCTTTTTACATAGCTATTATGGTCATCCAACAAAATATAAAATTTCCTTAATTAGTTATTCATTTTAGTAGAAGCACATTATTTTAAAGAAACTACACAAATATACATATACTAGAGGCCCGGTGCATGAAATTCATGCATGGGAGGGGTGTCCCTCAGCCCAGCCTGCACCCTCTCCAATCTGGGACATCCTTCTCACAATCCAGGACTGCTGGCTCCCAACTGCTCGCCTGCCTGCCTTCCTGATTGCCCCTAACCGCTTCTGCCTGCCAGCCTGATCACTCCCTAACCACTCCCCTGCCAGCCTGATTGATGCCTAACTGCTCCCCTGCCAGTCTGATTGCCCTTGACTGCCTTCCCCTGCAGGCCTGGTCACCCCTAACTGCCCTCCCCTGCCAGCTTGGTCACCCTCAACTGCCCTCCCCTGCAGGCCTGGTCATCCCTAACTGCCCTCCCCTGCCAGCCTGGTCGCCCCCCAACTGCCTTCCCCTGCAGGTCTGGGTCCCCCAAACTGCCCTCCATTGCAGGCCTGGTCCTCCCCAACTGTTCTCCCCTGCAGGCCTGGGTCCCCCCAGCTGCCCTTCCCTGCAGGCTTGATCACCCCCAACTGCCCTCCCTTGCAGGCTCGGTCCCTCCAAACTGCCCTCTTCTGCTGGCCATGTTGTGGCACCCATCTTGTGTCCACATGGGGGCAGCCATCTTTGAGCACATGGGGGCAGCCATCTTGTGTATTGGAGTGATGGTCAATTTGCATATTACTTTTTTATTAGATAGGATAACTCAAAGAATTATTACAAACCCAAAGCTGTGTCATTGCCACTGAGGTGAAAAAATAAAGCACTGGTAGCAGACAGAAGCACACTCATGTCCTTTCCAACTGTTCCTCTTTTTCCTATGCAAATGTTATCACTACCCTGATTTCTCATACTGCAATTAAATCTCCGGGTTTTGAACTTTATATACAGTTGTGTGTGTGTGTGTGTGTGTGTGTGTGTGTGTGTGTGTGTGTGTGTGTGCCTTCTTTCACTTCATGGTATTTTTATAAAACAATCTATGTTGCTTCATCCAGCTGCAGTGTTTTAATTTTCATTGCTGTATAATTTCTATTGTATAACATGACAATTTATTCATTCCTTCTATCAGTAAAAGGATAGTTGACTTTATAGTCTTTATTGTTCATAGTCAACCTTACCACCAGTTTTTTAGTGTGATGATGATGAGATCTTTATCTGGTTTATTAATTGATTAACACCAAGGATCTAGTATAATGCCTGGATTGGGGCAAGTAACTCAATGTTTGTTGAATTGAAATAACTTGAACTAAAAATTGGAGATTTAATTAGCCTATTTTTGAAGTCTATGTCAGAAAACAATGCAAACACTTATATTTTGTTTTTTGAAAGTTTTTACTTATCATTGATACTTATATAGAATTCATGGTGGCTAACAGATAAGGATTTGAAGTTTCTGTGGAATATATTATCAGTGTGTATAAACGATTTGGAAAACAAAACTCAAATTATTTTGATAACCTAAATAGAGCACACAAAATTGAAGATTTAGCCAGACCTATGAAAAAAGTCTGACATTAATCTAAATAAATACAGTTGAAGTATCAATTTTTAAACATTTGACATAATTTTTCAAAATTTGCAATAAATATCTGAAAACATCTTAATCCAACACTCTAGACAAAATAGAAAAATATTTTTATTTGTATATGGAAAAATAGGTATCACAGATAGAAACATTTAAATGTGTAATTTTTTATTTATCTTGAATAATATTTATTATAAGTATTTGATAACATCCAAGAGAAGTGAATTATCAAGTTATTAATGATATATATGACACATTTAATTAACTGAATTAATAATAACAGTGGCATTAGAGGGGTATTCAATTCATTTACTATATAATAATGTACTGGTTAACACTTAAGAAAAGTGGCCAGTCATTATCACTGTATCATTGTGCATAGTGCTAACATTAATTGAATCAAATTAATGTAGTGTTGCTTTTATTTTAATCAGGCATTAATGAATGCTTCATCATTTCAAAATGTTGCAATGACATATTATCAACATATCAAATGCTTAACTTAAATGTTTAGCATTAAAATGTTCAGTGGATATTCATGTTAATGAGAACTTTTTTCTTTTGTTAAAATTATAATTAAAGGCAGGTATTATATAGACTTTTTAAAAGTATCTAAATATATTAACAGGACCACCTTAAAAGTTGTTCTTTTGAGGAATAATAAGACATGTAAAGCTATGGACACATTTTTTCACACTCTACTTTTAGCAACTAGATCAGTACATTTCTATTAAAAGACAGAAATATGACTTCATATTAATGATAGAATCAAAACAGATGGAGCTATCTAATGGTTCAGGCAGGAAATTGGAGTAGGAATTATAGCTTCTTACCCTTATATCTACCACTAATTCACTAAATAACCTTGGGCAAATTACTTAAGCTGCCAGGTCAAATTTTCTAAGTGCACATCTTCTTTTTTTATGCCCAGAGCTCATATTAACAGAAAAGGAAGCTATGGAGATATAGAAAGAGGAAATGATATAATATAGAGTGAAGGAAAAAGCCTTTGGCATGAAAGAGATTAAGTGTTTCACCCAAAGTTTCACAGTTAGTACATGAATTCAACTGTAGATTCAAATTCAAATTCAAGTACATGACTTATGGGCCCTCAATGACCAAGCCTTTAATAACAGCATAAGAATAGTTAGCCTGATTTGCATTATGATAGAATGAGTTTAGGATTTGCCTGGATTTGTGCTCTTTTTATCAGGCACTTACTAAGCTAGAACTTGTTCTCAGTGACTCCATTGTTTTTCCAAATTTATTTCAGCCTTCATCCTTTAAAAAAAAACATTTAGATGCTATTTAAGACCATTAGAATGATGAGAGAACACTTAGAAAACAGAGGGCTATGCCAGAGCTCTCTGAATGTCAACATTTACCTGTCATTTAATAAAAAAAAAACCTGTAAAGGACAGTAAAATAAACTTGTCTCTGTCTTCTATCTTCTTACTGACCAAATTCATTAAGTTAACATGGTATACTGATTCTACCTCTTACACAGAATTAGAGTCTATCCACAAATTTTCATTTAAACTGGCATTTGTCTAATCTGGATTTATATTATTCCTTGGGAATTTTTTACTACTCCCCTTGTTTCTAATGTTTCCTTCTCAAATATGGTCTTCACATGGTCTATATAACATGGTTCTGTGATCTTTTTAAGATCAGTTTTAATCTAGTATATTAATCTCAAAAACATCTGAACTTCTAATGTTCTAACTACAAATAATACCCATAGGCTTTGCTTATGCTTTCTCCTCTGCTGGAACAACCACATGATTCTGTTTCTAATATGCACCCTTTACAACTTGAATTTCACCTCCTAAAGCTTTTGTGATTTGCTCACACTGATTATTGGTGCTCCCCTCTGATCTCCATGGTACACTGTATATATCACTACAATCACATTTATTTCATTGGTTTATACTTATGAGATTTTCAATTTTTTTTTCTATGAAATTTTGCTCATTTAGAGATAATGCTACATATACCTAGTTCAAAATGCCAAAGGAAAATCACACCAGAGAGTTAAACACTCAATACAACTTTATTCAAGATTACTAGTATTATGGAGGTCAAGGCTATTGCAATAGAGGAGAGAAGTTGAAGTCAACTTCATTGCAAAGAAAGGTGGGAGATTTTTTAAGCACTGAACTGAGTTGGTGGAAAAGTACTAGAGGGTGTTAGGAAGGAGGTTGGTCAATGTGATGAGCCACTTTTTAATTGGCTTGCTTATAGGAGTTACGCTGCTACCTTCTCACAGAGACTGGGACATACTGGCATTAGCTTTCTTGCTTCTATTTCAAATGGATAGAGCCAAGGTCCTGTATAAAGAAAAAAAAAAATTCCAGCAAGAGGCTGGAAGAAGTTTTATATCTCAAAAGACCAGAGAAAGAATTTACAATTGCAAGTTTCCTAAAGGAAATGCTCAAAGAAAGGCAGGTCAGGGGCCTACAGTGAAGAAGAAACCGTCTAAAGTTTAGTCAAGCTGAAGGGAATAGAAAGGCCATCTTGATCGATATTTATATTCACAGTTCTGAGGCATGTTAAACACTCTAGAAATTTTACTTTTCTCCTATGGCCTTTAAACCTAACTGGATATTCTAGTACAAACATTTTCTTTAAGATAGACTGATAGGAGTACTTAAATGGTCATTTTGTAGAGTTGCTATTAGTTGAATGTGGGTGAAAGAGTGAAATTCTTGGGGCCACAGTTTTATAAAACACCCACAACTTTGTAACTTTTTTACCTCCAAAAACTCTACCAAGTACTCATAAAATGATCCAGTCCTGCTTGGGAAGGGAAGGAGAGGCGCAATACTGTGAAATGTGTCAACACACTTGCCAGAACAAAATTCCACTCTCCAGCGGGAAAGACTTCAGCAGCATCTTAGCCCATACAGGGGAGGGCCTTTGTCCCTCTCTGGTTGCCTTACCTTCCTTGCCTCACTTAAGGGGAGAAGAGATAAAGTCAAGTAACACTTGTGAAGTCACAGTACAGGGTCAGAGATCCACTAAAGAGACTGAGTTTTAAACATAAGAACATAAAACACTTCTGCTTGTCCAATCCTTACCACCAACAACAGGCTTAACAGCTAAAGGTATCACACTGTCGAAATGGTTTGTGAATCTGCTTGATTTCTTTTTTTCACTCACTTTACACACACACATAATTCTAGTGACACAAAATTTTTCCAAATCTGTATTACTCCACTTATATTTATGAGAGGTGTAGGAGAGAGGAGTAACTAATATTTATTTCTTATTTTACATCTTATACTGCAGAGGTATTTTTCAATTTTTTTGTTTCAACATTATTTCTATCCTATATAATAAAAGGGTAATATGAAAATTGACCCTAACAGTGGAATGACTGGGAAAGACTGGTCTCTATGACATGTACTGACCGCCAGGGGGCAGATGCTCAATGCAGGAGCTGCCCCCTGGTGGTCAGTGTGCTTTCACAGTGGGAGCTCCACTCAGCCACAAGTCAGACTGAGGGCTGCAAGCACAGCAGCGGTAGCAGGAGCCTCTCTCGCCTCCTCAGCAGTGCTAAGGATGTCCAAATACGGCTTAGGTAAGCTCCTCTGGGCCTAAGCCATCTGTTGGACATCCCCTGGGGGCTTCCAGGCTGCCAGAGGGATGTCTGACTGCCAGTGTAGGCCCAATCCTCTGGGGAGCAGGCCTAAGCTGGCAGGTGGACATCCCTGAGGGATCCCGGACTGCAAGAGGGTGCAGGCTGGGTTGAGGGACCTCCCCAAGTGCACAAAATTTTATGCATTAGTCCTCTATTCCTATGTAACAAAAGAGTAATATGCAAATAACCATCACCCCGCTACACCCACAATCCACACCCACAATCCACGCCCACCAGCCAATCAAGAGTGAATATGCAAAAAACCCAACCAAGATGGCTACAGCCACAGAGAGCAGGAGGGAGGCTTGGGTTTCCCTGGCAATGGAGGAAGCCAAACTTTCCACCTGCCCTTGCTGGCCTAGGCCTCCACTAAAGACTACAAAGTTTCAATGATAGAAGATACATAAATCCAAACAGAAATGGCGGCAGCCATGGAGCTGGAAAGAGCAGGAGGCTAGGGTTGCCCCCAGCGATGGAGGAAGCCAAGCTTTCCACACACCCTGGCTGGACCAGGCCTCTGCTTAAGGCTACAAAGTTTCAATTATAGAAGATACATAAATCCCAACAGAAATGGCTGCTGCCACAGAGCAAGCAGAAGGCTTTGCTCCGCTCTAGGCTACAAAGTTTCAATTGTAGAAGCTAAATAAACCCCAGATACCAGGGCCTCCGCTTGGGTCGCCAGGGGGTGTGGCTGGCCTGCAAACCACCACAGGCCCCTCGGCCAGGCCAACCCATGCCCCAAGGGAACCCCCACCCTGATCCGGGACACCCTTCAGGGCAAACCAGCTGGCCCCCACCCATGCAGCAGGCCTCTATCCTATCTAATAAAAGAGTAATATGCAAATTGACCATCACTCTAATACACAAGATGGCTGCCCCCATGTGGTCAAAGATGACTGCCCCCATGTGGACAAAAGATGGCCACCACAAGATGGCCAGCAGGGGAGGGCAGTTGGGAGGGACCGGGCCTGCAAGGGAGGGCAGTTGAGGGCAATCAAGCCTGCAGGGAAGGGCAGTTAGGGGTGACCAAGCCAGCAGAGGAGGGAAGTTGGGGGCAACCAGGCCTGCAGGGGAGGGCAGTTGGGAGGGACCAGGTCTGCAAAGGAGGGCAATTAGGGGTGACCAGGCCTGCAGGGGAGGGCAGTTAGGGGACAAACAGGCTGGCAGGGGAGCAGTTAGGCATCAATCGGGCTGGCAGGGGCGTGGTTAGGGGGTGATTAGGCTGGCAGGCAGAAGCAGTTAGAGGCAATCAGGAAGGCAGGCAGGTGAGCAGTTGGGAGCCAGCAGTCCTGGATTGTGAGAGGGATATCTGACTGCCTGTTTAGGTGGTATCGGGCCTAAACGGGCAGTCAGACATCCCTTGAGGGGTCTCAGATTGGAGAGGGTGCAGGCTGGGATGAGGGACACCCCTCGCCCCCATGCACGAATTTCGTGTACCGGGTCTCTAGTCTATATAATAAAAGCCTAAGTGACTGTTACAGCTTAACAAGCAGAATGACTGGTCGCTATGATGCGCACTGACCCCAAGGGGGCAGATGCTCAACACAGGAGCTTCCCCCTGGTGGTCAGTGTACTCCCACAAAGGGGAATGCCACTCAGCCAGAGGCTGGGCTCATGGCTGGCAACACAGCGACAGTGGCGGGAGCCTCTCCTGCCTCCGTGGCAGCACTGAGGAGCAGCGAGCCACGTGGTAAGGGGCAGCGAGCAGGCGGGCAGTAAGGAGCGAGGGGTCCTGGACTGTGAGAGTGTGAAGGCTGGGTTGAGGGACCATCCCCCACCAGTGCACAAATTCTGTGCATCAGGCCTCTAGTTTCAATATAAAGATACAAAGACTGAAGTGTTGAATATTTTGCTGAAGGTTCTACAACTTGAAATAGAAAATTGAAAAGAAGCAGAAAGTAAACATAAATATAAACGTTTGCATTTTAAATCAATTTTTAAAATAGATAAAGCCCTCATGAGCCTAATGATAGGAAAAAAATGAGAAAAGAAAAGATGAAACTAGAAAAAAGAAAGCAAAGGTAAGTTAAAATAAAAGGAAGTCCAAGAATTATAAGAGAAAATTACTTGCAATTTTAACCAAAATAATGGAAAGTCTATAAAATGAAGAATTTTTAATCTAAATATAAGTTACCAAAATTTCCTTTAGAAGAAATGAAAAAGTGTAATATTTTAATTGTCATAGGAAATATGAGTAGGAGGATTAAAAGTTAAAAACCTTATAATACATGTTCACAGTTGAATTTTATCTACCCTTTCAAAACATATTTCAGTTTTCTAAATTGTTGACGATATATAACATGAAACATTTTCCAATTCATTATATAAAGCTAAAATAACTATGATGATACCAGTAGAGGATAAAAAGGAATTTAATTAAATTTAAATGTTAGTTCTAATAAGAGCTCTTTAAAAAAAAAAACAACAAAAAAAAAAAACAGATGCTAAATTATCCTATATAATAAAAGCCTAATATGCTAAGTGTCCGGTCATACATTTGGCTGTTCAACCAATCAATGCATAATATGCTAATGATATACTAAGGCTGCTCAACCGCTCGCTATCACTTGCACTGACCACCAGGGGGCAACCAGTTGACCAGTTGCTATGATGTGCACTGACCACCAGGAGGCAGACACTCCGACTAATAGGTTAACTTGCTGCTGGTGACTGGCCAATCGGGACTGAGTGAGATGGGCCAGGTATGCCCTGGAGCCCTCCTATGGTCCCTCCCTGACTGGCCAACCTCATGCATCCCTCCCTGGCCCCAATTGTGCACTGGTGGGGTCCCACGGCCTGGCTTGTGACCTCTCTCAATCTGGGACCCCTTGGGGGATATCGGAGAGCCGGTTTCAGCCCGATCCCACAGGCTAGGCCGAGGGACCCCACTGGTGCATGAATTCATGCACCAGGCCTCTAGTTTAACTATAATAGACTATTTAACAAAACTGAACAGCAAATTATATATATAATTGATTTCAGAGAGAAAGAAAGAGGGAAAGAGAGATAGAAAAATCAATGATGAGACAGAATCATTGATTGGCTGCCTCATGCACATCCCCCACTGGGGATAGATCCTGCAACCTGGACATGTGCCTTTGACCTGAATCGAGCCTGGGACCCTTCAGTCCACAGGCCAATGCTCTATCTACTGACCCAAACCAGCCAGGGCCAGAAAATAAAATTTTAAATAAAGAAGCCTTAATATAATTTTTAAACCAATGATATTCTTTATCATCATTGTTATTTGTGTTTTTGTTGAAAGTTCTAGTAAATGGTATAAACAAATTAACTAGAGCAAATATTAGAAAAGAAGTGATAAAACTATCTTTTTCTGCTGATAATGTTATACCGTAAAGCTCAAAGTACTAATTTAAAAATACTATAGTTAATAATGAAGGTCTCTGTGGGTGTGTGGATTCATTCCTTAATTTATATTATGGCAATAAACCTAGAAATGTAAGTGAAATAAAAAATTCCATTAAGAATCTAAGCAAAAAAAAATTTGCATGTGTATTACATCAAAATCATAATTTAAAAGGCATATCCTAATATGAAGATAGCCAAAATAGTTTTTGAATACTTTACCGTATGATCTTAGCCAATGGGGAGATACAATATCCTTCATGGCTCTGGATCAAAAATGAAAAATAAGAAAAATAGCCGGGGACCGGTTTGGCTCAGTGGATAGAGCGTCGGCCTGCAGACTCAAGGGTCCCGGGTTCGATTCCGGTCAAGGGCATGTACCTTGGTTGCGGGCACATCCCCAGTAGGGGGCGTGCAGGAGGCAGCTGATCGATGTTTCTCTCTCATCGATGTTTCTAACTCTCTATCCCTCTCTCTTCCTCTCTGTAAAAAAATCAATAAAATATTTTAAAAAAAAAAAAAAAAAAAAAAATAAGAAAAATATTAATTGTAGCAAAAACATTTATAAATTTAATGCAATCCCATTTGTTGGATTTGGAAAAATAGCCTGAAATTTTAAATATGCAAATAAAACTCCTAGTAGAACCTTATGAAAAATAAAAACAATATGGTGAAACTTCCCCTAAAGCTACAAGATAGTGGAAAGGGGAAACAAAATAGAACATCATTATTTACACAACAATATATGACACATTTATTATTTCAATTTAGTGTAAAATATTTGATATATGTACATAGTTTAAAATTCACCAGGAAAAAAATAGAATTGGATATATATTTTACATCATATCTAAAAATAAATTCCAGACAGTTTTGTTGCGGGTGGAAATGGGGTCCTGTCACAGAGCCACAAGAAAAGCACTTCTGGGGACTCTCCCCTGGGAGGTTGAGGTGTGATGGTAAGACTTACTGTAATAGAAATAAAAGACTGACCCCATGGTCCCAGTGTCTCTTCTCTATTTGTCCCATCGTTGAGGAAGTCCTGGATCTTTAGCGAGCCCAGAAGTAGGGCCATGGTCCAGTAATTCTGTACCATTAATTCTTAGTCCAAGTCAGTCTCTGCCCCACTTAGCTAGCTTAGCCTCTGTTCCCAGCTGCGGTCCAAGGATACTGAGTTGTGTGTGTAGGCCTGGTGCTTGCACTTGGAGTCCACACTTGGAGCCTACGGGGCTGCTGGGCCTGTATGGCTCCTATGGAGAGAGAAACATGAACCTGTGTTACTGAGGGGGAGAGAGGGAGGAAGAGGAGAGAGAGAGAGAAAAGGAGAGAGAGAGAGAGAGAGAGAGAGAGAGAGAGAGAGAGAGAGAGACTGAGAGACCTTGCCTTTGTTAGGCTCTGATTATATTATCTTGGGCTTGGGAAGGACCAGGTGCTAATTCAAACTAACCAATTTTCCAGTTCTTAGAAGGTTTGTGCCTGGCCCTCCCCCTAACCAATCCATTTCCTAGATCTTCTGGGGTTCTGTGTTTCTTATCCAATCTGATCCTTTCCCACACTGAACTTTTTTCCCTTTATGGTCCTGTCTTAATTCCTACTGAGCATGCCTCAAAATAGAAGCACCCCCTCTTGGCCATCTTAGCTTCCATTGCACATGGGCTCAGAAGAGGAATTTCCCCTGCTCTTTTCATTTCTCCCTAGATAATCCCAGCTAAGGACCTAATGACAGATAAGGATTTTCCTGTCCTCTTTGGAGAGCAGCAGTCCCTGGGGAGCCTATGAATGTTACAACTTCCTAGTGAAGCAGGCTTATTTTCCAATGCAGCTTCCTAGTTTATTATGTTTAATGTCCGATTCCTTTTGCTCCCTTCCTTTATTAATACTTACTAGCTGTCTACGCTGATAGTTTAAGGCTTAAATTAGGGCGGTATTAGTTATTATATCTGGTAATGTATATCTAAGGAGGACCAAAGTCGAGGCTCTGCTCATGTCCCTGTTGGTGAGTTAGAGAAGGAAAGGATGAGCCTTCACAAGGAGAAACACAGGCGTTCCAGAACTACCCTCACTTGTCTTGGTGTGCTAACTCTCTACCAGCAACTTCTTTTTTTTTTTAGAGCTGATTTTTGCACTATCTGCAAGGGGGCATGGAAGGGTAAAGTGTCTTTTAGAACGTAATCCACCAGTCTTGTTTAAAGAGAGAATTGGAGGAAAATATGCCCCGGGTAACTCTTCATCATCTTAGCAGAGTTTAGAACTAATATCACCCTAAGTGCATCCAGTTCTCTACAGTGTTGATGTTGTTCTAGGTCTCATAGTCACCATGGCAGCAGATAGTGGCCCTCCCAGGTCAATGAGGAGGGGAGACAAGATGCAGTCACCATCTCTTCCTCAACCCATTTCCCACTGCTGGGTCTCTCTCCTCCAAATGAAGGCACAAACTAGTCCCTGATAAGCAGTAGGTGCTCCATGACTTGGTCGCTGTTTTTTAACTTATTTATTGTTTTTTTCATACATCTCTTGAGCAACATTTTCTCACTCTAGTTTTTATTGCTGTTGTTTTCCTCCCTAAGGTTTATTTTGCTTTTCTAAAACAGGAGAAAAATGTTTCTGATTGTGAACATTCGTTATTTCCTGAATAGGTATTGTCTACTGAATAATGGTCTGATTTGGGAATGTAGAAAATATCTTGGACATTCTCTTTAATAAAAACAACCACATGAATATGTAAAAGCCCTCAATATGTTTTAGTTATGGAGTGTGTTTGAATGCAAAATGTTATTTTGATGTTTTGCACAATAGCATAGTAGTAACCACGTTATGATTTGAGATGGCTTTTGGTTTTTACATTTCTAGCATTTCCTGTTGGCTTGTCCCATGCTGATGTACTTCATTGCAGCTAGCTTTAGCTTTTTAATCTAAACTGTCCAACTGTACTTCCTGCTGATATCACTCTATTGTTAGGAATACCACATTAGCCTTATAAACCATTGCAGTACTGGCCTTTGGCTACATCGTCTGTAGGGATGCCAGGTGCCTATTCGTTTGGCATTAATGTGTGATATAGTCCATTAGCCTCAAGTCTTTATGAGATCCTCTAAGGTTGGCTGAATGTTCCAAGCAGACTTTAAATAAAACAAATTTATTTGGCTTAGAGTAGAGCTTTATTTCCTGAATCAGTTTTGAGCTGCCCTTAAACATTTTTATTTGTTAATGCATTTATTCATTTTTACTCTTTACATGCTGTTGATTTTAGAATATTTTATTGTCTGTGAATATTATGTAGTATTCTTACTTGCAAAATCTCCTGTATTAAATTGAACTCATGCACACTAAATATTGTGTTTACTATTTTTCTTTAATGTAAAACTACATAAATTTAATAAATTATAGAAAATTTGATTATATGCACAAAAAAGAAATGAAATACAAATGTAATAATTGTCTACATTAATTAACTAGAGTAATTTTAGGCAAAATAGTTGGAGGAAGAAATATGGAAGTTATAAATTAGTACACCAACCTAATATATTAATTTAAAATATTTAATACTTAATAATTTGAGAAGGTGATGGAATTGGCATTTGGTAATATAATTTCCCAAGCTTCTTTTTAAAAATGTTATATTAATGAGTCTCCAAAAACTTCATATTTTCTGCAATTTTATTATCCCTTGATGTAACTGTGTCTGTAAATCTATAGTTATATGTCATATGTCACATATTTTATTTCTTTGTAGATGGTGATTTAAAAAAAATTAAATACAAACTTTCACCATTTTTAAGATAATGGGCACTGCCTAAATTACAGTCCAAAAACCAGATCATCTAAAAGAGAAAATAATATCAAAACTCAACTTAAATTTACAGCAAAACTCAGAGACAGTGCCCTACAAACTGTTTTTGTATAAGTAGGGTAACATCCTATACCATCAGATCGCTCTCTAGAGCCCATGAATAATGAGGTGGAAACTTCCAGGAAACAACATTTGTCAGGATTCTAAGCAAGTGACTCACAGAAAACATCACATTCAGAATGGGTGAGTCCCATCTTGCATGCAGAAATACTGGGAACAGATCTGATATAAGGCACATGTGAACATTGTGTCCTTGAAGGAAAATATAGGGGGCAACCTGGGGATGGGGGCTAGAAATCTGAATCTGTGCTAAAAATCTGTGCTAAAAATCTGTGCTAGAAATCTGAATCTGTTACACCAGTAACCAGTGTCCTACTGCACATTCTTGTTAGCTTATAATTAAGTCACTGCCCCTTCCTTAGGCAATAATCTGTTTTCTTAAATACTCCCAGTTTACAAGGGCCACAAACCAAGAATTTAACAGCTTAGCCAGACGGGAGGTCACTGGCACCACCCAGGCCAGGCCTTTAGCTATAACCTTACTTTCCCATTCTAACTAACTTAGGTAGGGCTGCAAAAGCCTGGAAGTTAGAAAACAAAGAATTTTAGGAATATATATAAGGAGTAATCTCATTGTATAAAATGTCCAGGCTTTGGATCTTCGAATCCCCTGAGCCATCAGCGCTGCTTTGAATAAAGTTTTCTTTTTTTTTTTTTCCCCCTGAATCTCTGAGTACTCGTTGTGTATTTTCCAGTCACCTGGTAAATTCTGCAACATCCTGGAGTACTGAATAGGGTATTGAATGGCAATCTTAGGAAAGATCCATTCCAGGGAGTGGGTAGGGATAAATTAGAAGAGCCAAAAACATTTGTGGCTAGGTGGCAAGGTGAAAAAAAGTGAATGAAAGATGGAAACTAATGGTCCTATAGAAGCAATAGAAGCTTACAAAATAAGAAAAGTAACCACTCTTCTCTAAAAAAGTGGAAAGAATTAATGAAATTGCACCATGCTATACTAAGAAATAGTCACTCTCAATATTATAAATCAAGTCAGCCACCTAGAACTGTTACTCCTGCCAACATGGAATCCCTGCTTATTGCTAGCCAGTTTCAAAATGAACAGAAAACAGCTAAAAATATCTCTACAAAATTTTTACAAGAAAAGAGAAAATTACATTACATTTCTGTGATGAAAATCTCTTTCTTATACACATAAAAGCAAAGTATAACCAAATGTCTCAAACATATCTTCAAAGGAGTATCTGCAGAAATAAATACAAATCCATTTCATCTGAAATTAAATACAGGGAATCAGAAATTAGGAAGCTCTCAGATGAGAGCTAATAGAACTCTATAGAAGTGCAAGTAAAAGTCATTGGGCAAATGATTACATTTCAGAGAGCTGAAGGGAAATTTTTGGTTGAAATATTACTGTGCATTATTCAAGCATAATAAAGTGCAATAAAGCACATATTAGCAAGCATGCATTGACAAATCAAAATAAAATGAATATAAAATGAAATTAAATACATCAGAGACAAGATAATGATTGGAAGTGTGATGGAGGTAAACGATAAGCCAAGAAGATCCAACATTCATATAATTAAAGTTTATGAAAAATAAGAAAAATAAATGGAACAGAACTAATTGTTCAGACTATAATCCAAGAAAACTCCCCCCAAATAAAAGAGAAATCAAATATGTATATGGACAGGAACTATATATACCTGGGTAAGTTAATTCACAGCCATCAATTTCTAGGCATACCCAAGTAAATTAGTAGACTTTAATACTAAAGAAAAAAATCCTCTAAAACTGAAAGTGAATTTGGCTGTAACCAGAATCCTTGATAGCAATATAGAATGAAGCGCAGGATGAGCAACATTTTCAGGAAGTTCAAGTAAAGGAAATGTCAGTCAGGCATTTAATACCCAAACAAGATATCAAAGCAATAAAAACAAAAGCTGTTTTAAACATGCAAAATGTAGAGACTTCTGTATTCATGAGTCATCATCATGAGTATAGAAGAGGATAACCTATATCAACCAAGGAATTGCTAGGAAAACGTGGTAAAAGGACTATGGGTGAGCTGTAAAATACATTTAAATACAGATCTAAAAATAAATAGGGAGGTAGCAGATGGAAGGTTATATTATATGTTATATGCTCCAACAAAATATATACTGACAAAGATTAGAGAGGAAGACAAATGGAGATGAAACAAAAGAGCTACACTGACTACCCCACAGTTGAAAAAAATTAAAGCTACAAAAAACAAAACAAAAAAGGAAGAGAAAAAAATGGCCAGTGGACATTATAAAAGGCATAAAAAGTATAAAAACAACATAATTAAGAAAGTCTAAAAGAACAAAAGTGTGGGCAAATGTATATTAGGAAATGGAAATTATAAAAAAGCAGGGTTTATGATTCTGATGTCAGACAAGGTAGAATTACATTCTACTTAGAGTTACACATAACCTATGATATGTCTTTTGTTGCTATCTGTGTTCTATTTGAGCAACCAAAGTTTCATTAATAAATAGAGGTTCAAGCAAAACACTCATTGATATATAAAACAAATGGGGAAAGAAGTAAGTTATTCACACTCTTATTCTCAAACTAAGAGAGAAACGAATTACATTGTTTAGTGGGACGAAAAAGGACAAGGGGAGTTTAGAAATAAAATTCTGAGGACAGTTGATTAAATAAAATCTCCTCAATTTAAACCCTTTCCCCCTATACTTACTTTTGAGAATGAGAGAATGGTTAATCTCTTGGTAAAATTAATTTGTCATATGATAGCATTTTTTTTTAATTTTACACTGTATTTGATATGGCCTTAAGTTTAATATATTTATTTTGGTACATATTCCAATATTTTCATATTAGCTTTAAGTTTAAAATCACTTAAAATGTAGTTCATCCAATTTTAAAAAAATAAATCTTATTGTTGGAAGTGTTACATATGTCTCTTTTTTCCCCATTGCCCTCTCCCACCCCCCATCGAATTTCAAGAAGTAGTCTTTCAGCCACATATTTTTAAGGTAATATATTCCTATTTTCTTGAGTATTTTCACACTTCCTTTTCTTCTCTTGATTCATCAGGTTTCAATGGTAAAAACACCCAATTGGGAGTGTGGGGATGGAGCTGCCTATTCTGGCTCTGAAACTGATTGACTATGATTTGACAAAGGCATTTCATTTCTCTTGCCTTGCTTCTATCAGACAGAATTTGAAGGAGAGAATGTATGAGAATTTTTGTGAAATTTTAGAATCTCAATATAAAAGAATTCAGTGATTTCAAAATAATTTAATTATAATTAAAAGTAAATTATTTAAACAATCTCTTAAGACTGATTACATATCAAGTGTTCGAATAAAATTTAAGAAAAACATTATTGTTGATTTTTATATATATTTTTTAGTTTCTTCAGACTCTAACATTGCAACCGATACAGAAAAGAAACTCTAAAAAGGTTTTGGGAATGAGAGAATTTGTTTATGATTACATCTTTTTATAAAAGGCAATATTTAGTACAATGAATAATCAGTTGCATTGATAAAATAAATGATGTAAAATATATATTTTATCTAATGTAATGATTGAGCTATAAAAATTTATTGGGCTTTTTATCTTACAGTTTTAATTTTTGGAATAATAAAAATAAATCCATACATTTTTGCTTTAGGAATTACTGAAAGGAAACTTTCTACCATTTAATTGCATCTTTCAAAGGACTATAATCTCTTAATCACCATGAGCTTCTCTTTTATCTTAGTAATTGGTATTCGTGCACATTGCATTTATATTAAACTTTTCATGTCAGAAAGTAAGGCTGACTGCTGAATTAGAGACTTTTCAAAAATAAAGCTTCTGCTCTTCTAATTTATGATGTATGAATCACATTGAATATCCCATCAAATATCTCCCTTTCTGGGGTTAATCTATATGTTAATGGTTTCTCTATTTTTTGTGATAACTTGGCCTTTTCATTTATTTAGAACATTGTACTTACTTGAGCAGTTTAGATTGTTTAAAAAGAAAATCTGCCAGTCAGTGAAGAGGACAGCATAGTCTTTGATGACAGGAAAATTACATTCTGAAAACTTATGTTTAAATGCTATTAATATATTCAAATTAGGTTATAAAACTCCATTGAAAGGATGCTTTCTGTAATAAAAATACTTCTTATAGAAACTGCAAACAGATCATGACAAGGGCATAAGGGAAGAGTAGGTACTTTTATAAAACTACAGAATAGGAATGCTATGGGGTCTGAGGTATTTTAACATTCAAAGAATGAAACAACCTCAGATATTTTAAGTAATAGGTTGAACTAGCTGACTGTATGGTAAACACAATTCTATATCCAGAATACTGAAGCTTCAGATTTTCCAAAATCCCCTCAAGCTGGACAAATACAAAGAGAATATGTATGGAATGAGGTGAAAAAGAGATGCTGAGCCATTAGAGAGAATCCTCTCTTTCTAGAAGCTTGTAACAAAGGCACAGATACTAAGAAAATGAGGCATGAGAAAGTGAACTGAGTCACAGAGTGTTTTCAGCAATCTAGTAATAAAAGCAAGGTAGCTTTTTACCTTAGAGATAAGGCGCATAGTCTATAAAATAGAAGACTTGAGTTTAATTGCTTCATTGGCCGTGATCTCTCGGTTGAACTAGTTTCAAACTTCTTGTGTTTCAGCTTTCTCTTCAAAAAAATGTTGCTTGTCTACTGGGTGGTGTGAGCCTTGGAGATACTTTTAAATGATTGCTAGCACAGAGATAACATTTCAGCTCTTTTCTCTCACCTTAGAGCAGCAATTTTCAACCTTTTTCATCTCATGGCACACATAACTACTTACTAAACCTCTGTGGTACACCAAGAAATATTTTTTTTGCCGATCTGACCAAAAATAGGTATGCTTTTGATTTATTCACACAACAGCCATTGTTGTGTTGACAGTTATTGGACAATCTAAGGGAAAGAGACCAATGGCCCTGACTAAACAGTCAGGTATTGCATGTTTTAAAAAATTATTGCAGCACACTGGTGGAAAATTGTTGCCTTGGTTCCCCTTAGCACCCTGCCTCCTGTGTCCCATCCTCAATGCAACCCCTGAGTGTTGGCTACTTCATCCATTCAGCCCATTAATGCAGGGATCCAATGCTTTTCTCTTTGGAAGATTCATCCCTTCTCGCTACAGCAGGCAGCACAATAAGTCCACTTCCTCTCACTTCAACGTCCACAAGGCAAATAGATTTCTGCCCGTCTAAGGGAGAGAACCCTAAAGCCTTCTCCGACAGACTATACTAGCACTGCACAGGCAGGTGAATATAGGCACTGAGGTGCAGGATTCGAACAGGATGGCACTTTAGATAAAGGATGGGTGGAGGGCTGAACAGATGGAGACATCTCAGGAACCCCTCATCCCTCGCTCTCTCTTCCTCCTTAGCCCAAAGCTCTGAGAGAAAAGATCTGTTCCTACTCATCTCACCATCTGACTTTCCTGCCTCTCTCTCTGTGTCTGTTCCAAATTTTCATTACCCAGATAAGGAGCAGTTACTATTTTACCTGCCCCGAGTTGTAACACGGATAATAGCTTACAGTGACCTAGGTAATGTACTAGTATGTGACATGAGTTTACTCTTTGCACAGAGAAAAATGCTTTAAGCTGGGTTCTCAAAACCTTTAACACAAGTGTTTGAGATTTTCTCTCAATAAGTCTAGTAACCTTATCCTTGCATTTCAGAAACCACTATTACCTGTATGTGTGCGGCTCACATTATGCTTGAAATCTTTTTCCAAGAGCTAGACACTTTAGGTGCACAGGGTGAAGAGGGCAGGGCATAAAAAAAGATTAACACAGCTTTGCAAAATCACATTCACTTTTACCTATGCATTCCCTTAATAATGAAAAATCTTGACTATTCCCACATTATCTTATTAAAGTAAGGTTGGAACGAATAGCCTTGTATACGTCTTCTGTGTAAAAGTGATCAGTTCTTTAAGGCAGTGAGTAGTGGAATGGCAGGATCTGAGTGTATTCAAAATTGTTATTCCTGTATATAAATTGCCCTCTAAAATGTCTTACTAATCTACACTCCAGCAAGCTACCTCAGAGTATCATTTTCCTCATGCCTTCACCAACAGTTGGCATTAGCAAACAATAGAAAAATTCCTTTTATTATGAACATCTTATCTCACTGATATATTTTATGCTTTAACCAGTAAGAATGCTTTTGGATGCAAGCAGTGAACATTAATGCTATTCAGTTAAATAATAGGAAATGTATCCCATTAATGAGAAGTTTCGAAAACACTGTATCTCCAAGTGTGACGTGAGCATGGCTCCAAGTCCACTGCTCCTCACTTCCTTCAGTTTGCTTTGCTCCCCGTGTTTGCTTTGTCCTCGGGCTAGCTCTCATTCTGGTCATTTAATGGCCACAGCAATTTCAGTTCTTGCATCTAGAGACAACAGTGTCCAGAGGCATGAAAGAAGCCATTTCTTCCTCATGTACTTAAGAGCAACAACAACAACAACAAAGAAAGATAGAAAGAAAATAATTCCCACAGGTCACTCTGTGTCCCTGACTGCTTCTCAATGAATATTAGCAAAAATAGCCTAATGTGTAAACCAGTCACCAGAAAGAAATTAGTTTATACTATGTAGATTATAAGGTTGCTTTCTACCCAAGAGGAACCAGCTTCTTTGACTAGGAAAGTAGCTGGCCTTTCTTGAAGTGTCTGGCCATGAGGAAGCTGAGGAATGTAGACTAATGAGAAATTCTGTTCTGGAAAAATTCCAAGGATGCTGGATGAATGCCATCTAGGCAGACACAGTTTCTGTTATCTTTTTGCAAAGAAAAAGAGAAAAGTAACTATCCATACTAAAGATATCCCAAATGAAGAATAAAGTATATTCAAATAAAAACACTATAATATTATAACAAGTATATAAAGAGAATAAAATACACCCAAGGGTATCATCCAGGGGATTTCTGGGGCCAAAATTCAATTTATAAAATACTAGAGTGTTTTTAACTACAAAGTTATGTGATCACTAATATATTTTGTGAAAATATATAAGCGCACACACATTATTAATTTTAATGTTTCAAAATACGAACAAAGATAAGACTTAAAATATACCTTCTTCACAAGTCAATCACTAAACAAAATATTTCAGTAAGATAGGAAAATTAGCACAGGAACATTGTAGGGATCAATGTCTAGCCTCTGGTAAAATGACTATCTCAGTGAGGTTAATCCTGTTCTTTTTACCACTGAAAATGTAAATGTATTTGAAGGCTGACAAAATATCAGACCTCATATTTTAAAAGCAGATATTATAAATAAATATTCAAGTAAACATGTAATAAACCGAATGGTGATAAGTTCTAAGGAGGGGGTATGGAGCATGCAGAAGGGTTTAGGATGTGCCTGGATAGGATGTGGTTTATTATTCTACATATGGTGATTGGTTAAGGCCTCCCTTAGAAGGTAACATTGGATCAGACAGCAGTGGGAAGGAGTCATGCAGACACCAGGGCATTTTACAATTCAAGTAGTCAGAGAAGTATAAAAAATTAGAAAAACAATTCAGTGGCATTTTCTAGATAAGATAGAAAAGAGACTGGCACAACGGTAGAATTGTTCACTTTGCAAATGTTATTTTTACTTTTTCTTAAATTTTTTATAGTCAAGACCTAGTTGAGGAAGCATGAAATAACACATAAAAATTTCACTACATATTGAAACTCTCAGCTACATTCATATTCTATTTCACCAAGGATATTATAAGCAAAGGAAAAATAATGACTACATCTGGATACATATTTTTATTAAACAAGGCTTCTTTCTATATTATGATCACCACCTCTAGCACTTCTTAGGCACATCTTCAGGCTTACTACAAATGCTACCATTCTTTTCAGTGACAGGTTCTGAACATTTCTGTGAAGAGCTATGGATAAAAATGTGTCACAGCTTGTAAAAAATCTCTAGGGGAAAGACATAGTGTGTCTGTCATAATTGAGTCAGTAGAAACAGAGATTCTGCAATGGGCAGAGGTAATTATCCAAGTTCTGGTATAGTAACTCAGTTTCCTTTGAATTATTCAAAAGATTGATACAGTAAGATAATGTATATAACAGTTTTAAAATACAGAATATGCTTAATGAATAGTTACTATTTTGATTGTGATATCTATTACTCCATTTCCATGTTCCACATGTATTTTTGAGATTACGGTTTTGTTTCCCCTCCACTTCTAAAGGCTTCAACTCTAGTGTACTTGAAGGTGTTGAATATGTACCTACTCTTGGAAATGCAGTGTGTATGTGTGTGTGTGTGTGTGTGTGTGTGTGTGTGTGTGTGTGTGTGTGTGTGTGTGTGTCTGCTTATTCTATATAATAAAAGCCTAATATTCTAAGTGTCCGGTAGTCCAGTGATGGGTCGACTGTTCAACCAATAAAAGCTTAAAATGCTAGTGATATGCTAAGGTCTCTCAACTGCTCGCTATGACATGCACTGACCACCAGGGGTCAGACAGTTGACTGGTCAACCAGTCATTATGATGTGCACTGACCACCAGGGGGTAGATGCTCCGACCAGTAAGTTAGCTTGCTACTGGGGTCCAGCCGATTGGGACTGAGCAAGATGGGCCAGACATGCCCTGGAGCCCTCCTGTGGTCCTTCCCTGGCTGGCCAACCTCCTGCGTTCCTCCCTGGCCCTGATCGTGCACTGGTGGGGTCCCTTGCCCTGGCCTGTGCCCTCTCATAATCCGGGACCCCTCAGGGGATGTCGAAGAGCCGGTTTCAGCCAGATCCGACAGGCCACTCCCCTCGGGAGGGCACCTGATGCAAGGCTCACCCAGAGGGGCCCTACCTGTGCACGAATTCATGCACCGGGCCTCTAGTAGATACATCAATGCTATTCTGCTCTAGCTCTTATAATAGAGTCTGAGTCCAATCTATGGTTTACTGACAGCTTTAAAGCTCAATTCTTCCCCTTGCCCCCCCAGCTGAATAAATTAATAAGAAAGCATGGGTGCTCTCTCCTTTGATGGAAAGGGGAAGTTCAAATCATGAAGTGTCTTCCCATGCATGGAAACAATCACTTTAGCCCACATCCTAACCACAATAAAAACTCCAACTAGTCTCCCTTCTCTGCTCCCTTAAGCCACCTTTTTTACCATTTTGGGAGCAGCCTTCTCTTTCCAGAAAATCTCATGAGTGTGGCATCATCAGTTTTGACCTTGCAACCACATGTTGAATGGAGATCCATCCTATTACTGCAGAGTAGCCAAAACACGTCTCTTTCTATTTCTTTCTTGTCCCTGTCACTTATAATGTTACTATTTTGTAACAGATAGCCTATATAATAAAGAGCTAATATGCTAATTAGACCAAACAGCAGGACGTCCTTCCATACGAACTTCTGGATGAAGTCAGGGCTGTGAGGGGCTGCAAGGACTGGCTGAGGCTGCGAGGGCCGAGCCCCTTCCAGGATTTCATGCATCGGGCCTCTAGTATATATATAAAAGTATATATATATATTACAAAACAAAATATATTTTGTAATATGTATAAATATATGTACATATATATGTAGATATAGATATACATACACACCCAGAGACACAAGGTGGGCAAAAGTAGGTTTATAGTTGGAGAATTGTTTTATTACTTATTATTTATTAATTACTGTATTATTTATTTGTATCATAACTGCAAACCTACTTTTGCCCACCCTGTATATTTAAAGACACAAACACACACAGGTATATCTACATTGAGGTAGTGCTTCCTGCTATATAGTATTGACATTGAACTTATCTATACCCATATTGGTTGACACTGGGTTGCCATGAATTCACTACCTTTACAAAGATAATTGGGGTAAAAACATTTTTAATATTTCTTTTCATGAAGCTAAATAATCCTATTCTGGGATATGTACCCAAATCTGGTATTGCATGTGCATATCCTTTGTGCATTTTTAATTTTTTGTTCCTTTTATTCCTATGATAATAATGCAATATTGACTTATATGTGACTTATGATTTGTACCTTATTTATCATACTCTGGCAAATCTTCCCATTTTCTAATAGCTTATTGATGGTGTGGGAAAAAAGTCATGTTACATTTGACTAAATATTACTATAATCTATCAAACACTTGAGTAGCTTGTGGATTGTGTTAGGTTTTTCATAGTGATGGTCATAGCTTCTTCTATTCCCTTCCAAATCTTTTTTTTTTTTTCCTCTCTGGCCTTAGAGTTTTTGGCAAGTATTGCTTTAAACAATAGCAGTGAGCTCAAATATTCATGCATTTTCCTGATCTTAAAGTAAATATGTCTCCAGCTTTTTCATTAAGTTTGTTTACCAAATATTTTAGGGAGGAGCCATTATTAACCTATAAATAATCTTTTATCTTCCAAATTACCTTGCGTTTTTTTCTCACAGGTAATGTAGAATATTATGAAATTTCTCTGTAAATTAATTTCTTAACATTTTAACTGTAAGTTCCTCTCTTGTGAGACAGGTTCTTGTGTGTCATATTCTTAAAGCTCGACTGCCCATAAATCAGTTTCAACAGTGCATTGGATTCAATAAAAATGAGTAGATATATTTTAACCACTTTAAGTACAACATGTAAACCCAGATTGCCTCAGGATATATAGTTGGATAACTCTTTTTGACTGAACCAATAATAAATTGTTCTAAAAGTAAAGATGATACTGAATTATTTTTGTAAAGCTAAGACAAAAAATGAATGTGCAGAAAACTACATTTTGCTGATTTACCAACCCTTGTGTTTACCCATGTATAAACTTTTTTAAAAAATCACTTGATAAAAAACATGTTTTTGGTCTTAAAAATTATATTTAACTGCAAATGCTCTTATAAATGTACATTTAAAGGGCCTAATAAGACTTCTAGTAAATGTCAATTGCAAATGTTCTTTGTAAATGTCAATTTGTGAAGTTCATAAAAATAGCTTTGAAATGTTCTTGCAAATATCCCTATGATTTGGGTTTACTGATAAGGAGAATGAAAATGTTAGAATTATACCTTATTATATTTTTATCAAATCCAAAATAATTATAAGCCCTACTATAAAACAAGATCAGTGCTATATGATCTAGAGAATTTATGTGTTTGTGTGTGTGCTTAGAAGTGATTTCATAATAAATAAAATGCAAAATAATATAATCTTGTACAATAAAAGTAAAATGAAACAGAAGAAGAGAAATATGCATGTAAATTTGAGAAAAAGAGCTAGGAGTTGAGCTGAATGTTCAAAACTGTGAAAAAAATTAAAGCACTAAATGAAATGTTGCAGTAAATATAGATAATTTTTATGCCTTAATACCTTATTGATTCAAGAGTCTTAAAGGCTTGTTAATATATTTAGTAATTTTATTACAATAACAAGTTATTTTAATTGTTAATAATACTGGAGGACATAGAAAATCTCTCCCTCTCCTCTCTGTTTAAACTATCCACTTATTTAATTTCTAAATGAATGAAATCAAATATTCAATACAACAGCTTCATAGTCTTCATCATGTTTTCTTTTTCTTTGGTTCTTAAATGTAATAGAAGCATGACAAAAATAATGCTGTTAACAACTCCCCTTGTATTGACCTATATTACATAAGATCTTTTCTAATTACTAGAGGCCTGATGCATGAAGATTCGTGCAAGAATGGGCCTTCCTTCCCCTGGCTGCTGGCACTGCCTTCACTCCGGCCGGAGCCACCTTTCCACCTTCCCATGTTGCCCAGAGGTCTTGCGTGGCTGGGGCAGTGTGAAACGCCTACATCCCGTCCTGCCCCTGGCTGCTTGGTGCCTATGTATGCAAATTAACCCGCCATCTTTTTTGGGTTAATTTGTATACTCATTCCTGGTTGGTTGATGGGCGTCACGAAGGTACGGTCAATTTGCATCTTACTCTTTTATTAGTGTAAATAATAGATGTCTTTCCCTGGTGGACTTGTGTTGCTCTTGTTGTCCTCTTTGATTTATTTTTCGGATTTATAATGCATTAAGCTTTGGCCAATATAGCAACAGCTAGAGGCCCGGTGCACAAAATTCGTGCACTGGGGAGGGTGTCCCTCAGCCCAACTTGCACCCTCTCTAATATGGGACCCCTTGGGGATGTCCAACTGCAGGTTTAGGCCCGATCCCGGTGGAATCGGGCCTAAACCTGCAGTTGGACATCCCTCTCACAATCCGGGACCGCTGGCTCCTAACCGCTCACCTACCTGCCTGATTGCTCCCTAACTGCTCCCTTGCTGGTCTGATTGCCCCCTAACTGCTCCTCTGCGGGCCTGATTGCCCCCAAATACCCTCCCCTGCTGGCCTGATCACCCCCAAGGCTTTTATTAGTATAGATATGACCCTGCACAGAAAATTTTACTAACCCTGCTTTACAATAAGGGCTTGACGATTGAATCATTAGGACCAGACACCAAGATTTCCTTTCTTTGAATAGTGGAGGGAATAATTATCTTGTCTTTAAGTTGCCTGGAAATTAAAATGAGATAATGACTTAGAAAAGTATAAAAGCACCATATAAAGACAACTGTCTTTTTAATGAAGTGGTAAAATGAAAAACACTTTTTATTCTCCCCTTCCTTCCTTTACAGCTTTTATTTAAACTTTGAAATTTATAAAAATTTCACTCCAATTTTCATTTTTTTACATTCAACATTATTTTGTATTGGTTTCAGGTTTTATATTAGTTACAGAATAGTGGTTAGACAATCATATACTTTACAAAGTGTTCTCCGATATTTCTAGTACCCACCTGGCATCATACCATCATTACAACACTATTGACTATATTCCCTATTTAAGTGACAATGGGTTTACAGGTTCCTTTCAGTCTTTCTTTTGTGTTGCTTGTCCTCCCTTTTCTTTCTCACTTCTTCCCTCATTTTCTTTATATAGTATCTCAATTGGCCATCAAAGCTCAGTGAAGGCACTGGGACATGCTTAATCCATTTTACAGACCAGGAAACTGAGGCCAATTCCAGTTGGCTGTGGCACTTGACTCAGCACACAGGAAGCCCTCAGAGCCATGCTCTTTGCGCTTCCTAAGGGGCAGCCGCCCAGCAAACAGAACAAACCTTCCAGTCAGGCTTCCGAGCCTCTTTCTCAAGTACCTCTTCATTGCGGATGCTCCACATTCTTTCCTCTCCCCCCATTCTTTACTGCCCCCCCTTCTCCGAAGCAGGTGGAAGGCTTCCCGCTCACTGCCTAGGCATGCTCTGCCATGGGGCAGGGTGTCGCGAGCTTGCTTTTGGGTCAAGGCAGGAGCAGGAGTCACTGCCTCTGAAGTGTGAAGGCCGCCTGAGCGAGGCCCGTTAGCACTGGGAGCTTCTCTGAATCACATCAGTCAGTCCAGTACCCTGCAGTGCAGCACCCCTCCACTGAGGTGGCACCACCCCTCAAACCCCACCTCAGGGGTGAGGGTCCTTGCCCCTCTGCCAGGAGTCCTTCCATGCCCCTTGATCCCTGGAAGGGCCCACCCACGTCTTGGGGGCACTGCAGAACCTCTGTCTCTCTGCAGATGAGGCAGATCCCTGCCCTAGGTCTCTGCAAAGCTATGAATCTGTGGCCAGAGGCCTGGTCTGGGTCTCAGCAACCACATGCCTGAAATGTTCCCAGGGACCCCAGGAGTGGCTGGGCGGGTCCGGCCACACCCCCCCGGTTGCCAATCTCTGGGAGCTGGCTGAGCGGGCTGGCCACGTCCCTCGGGGTTGCTGATCTCCCCAGGGACACCCGGGAGAGGCTGGGCGGGCCTGGCCATGCCCCCCCAGGTTGAGGATCACCCCAGGGACCCTGGGAGAGGCTGGGTGGGGTGGCCACGCCCCCCAGGTTGACGATCTCCCCAGGGACACCCGGGAGTGGCTGGGTGGGGTGGCCACGCCCCCCCGGTTGCCGATCTCCCCAGGGACCCCCGGGGAGAGGCTGGGCAGCCAGGTCTCGCCTCCCTGGGGCAGTGATCTCCCCAGGGACCCCCAGGAGCGGCTGGGCAGTCCGGCCTCGCCTCCCCACGGTGTCGATCTTCCCAGCAACCTCTGGAACTAAGAGGACTGGGCACCACCATCTTGATCTTCTCAACGGCTGGATAAGCCACCTGGAGTCCCGCCCCCCCAGCCTCCCGCCGGCCCAATCATGGGCGTAGCGGAGGTGCGGTCAATTTGCATGTTTTTCTATTATAAGGTAGGATGGCAGTAAAAACATCAACACACCTAGTCATTGCCTTCAAACTGTGTATTTCTAGGATAAGAATATAAGACAACCATGGAAGATGGGTGATCCAACATTTTCACAAAAACAGTGGTCTGAAAAACACTTTCGCCACTAACTTTTAAATAATAATGTCTGTAGTATTGGAAATGTTATGATCACTAAAAAAGTAAAAATAAAATAAGAGAAACAGAATTTGTTCTACATTTTTTTGGCAGTTCTTTTTACTGCTTATATATATTTCTTAATATATTTTATTGATTTTTACAGAGAGGAAGGGAGAGTGATAGAGAGTTAGAAACATCGATGAGAGAGAAACATCGATCAGCTGCCTCCTGCACACCCCCTACTGGGAATGTGCCAGCAACCAAAGTACATGCCCTTGACCGGAATGGAACCTGGGACCCTTCAGTCTGCAGGCTGATGCTTTATCCACCGAGCCAAACCAGTTAGGGCAATATATTTTAATGTAATCATTTGATCTATAGATTTAATAATGTGATATGAATGCTTTTAAGCAGAGCCTTTTAGACATTATAACAAAGTTAGCAAGGTCACATAATCATCCATAAAGTTTCTAGAGTATAGCAGCATTAATTGCTTTTGTGGATTTAAAAATAAAGTGATTTGTTTTGCTCTCCAATTTCCTACCTACATGCAGCTCAGTTATTAGTAGGTGTGGGCATATTGTCCTCTAATGAAAATTTTCAAGCCATCTTTATTACCAAGTCAGTAAAACAAAGTGTTGAAATGCAGATTGCATTGATTTGCTCCAAGTTATTGCAAGGTAAGAGGAAACAGTTATCTTAGGGTAAATCAATATAATCTACATTAAAGTACATTGTCTCTTAGAGTGCCAGGAAATATTCAGTGATCTCCACCATAAAAGGGGCCATTGTGACCACCTTATGTTGTCAGTCCTTAAATTTATGTCCCTAGCACTTCAAGGTAAGCAAGAGTTGTAAACTTTTTCACAACCTAAATTTAGTGTCCACTGAGTTTCCCCTCAGTGCTTTTAGTTTCTGATCAGGTAGGGAATCAGGGTCTGATTAATTTGTCATAAATAGATATTACTATCCAAACTCTAAATATATCCTCAAAGTATAAATGTCTTGATATCATTAATATCCAAAAACTTATTTTCATGATCATTTCTTTATTATAAAATTAAGGTCTTATTAAATATTAACATCTGAAAAATAAATATGTGGTTTTACTCTGATAGTCTCTCCAAGAAGTCTCTACAAGTGGTGTAGGTGAACCTCAACTTTCCTTAAGTGATCTAAAGGAACTTCACTTTTAATCACTCCCCATGCAATATTAATTTATTTCTATGAACAAAACTGAACTCTGTAAACAGTGTTGCTAAGAAAAAAATAAAACAGCAAATGGATTATTTGACATATAAATATATAGGAAGGGAATAAAATATAGGAAGTGTAGAATGTCCTTCAATATTTTTATTATGATATAAGAATTTCTGCATTTTTCAATTTATAGAACCTTTCAATGTTTTCAATAATAAAGGGAAAAATGTATTTCCCATCACAGAAGATGATGTCAAGTTTCAAAAAGGGAGATATGGGAAAGTAGTGGTCTATGAGATCATGCCCATTATTGCTTGATTGACAAGGCACTTTTGTCTGACAGTCCTGAGAATAGGAGTGAGAAGAGGAATTCTAAGCCTTCAAGAGTATTTGAAACATTCCAAAAACATCATATTATAAATCCATAAACAAAGATATTTTGTAAAACTCGTATAATTACAAATTTGGATAATTCAAAAAGTGACTCTATCCTGGATTTACTTTCAATTTATGTTATTATAACTCAAATATGCATGCAAAATTGCTTGACAATCAAATTAAGTGTTCCTGATATGTATGCTTTTAAACTTGTCAGATTTTCTCCATTTTACTTGTTGTAGAGATATTTATTAGCTCTCTAAAGAGCCATTCTCTTTTTTGATAGTTGCATAGTACCTTCATTTTGAGAAAGAGATGTCACAGTGCTCTGGGAAGTTTGACCCATCCCCAAGACCTGACAATAAATTCAATCATAGTAACCCCATTTCCTTTTGTAATGATTGGTTTAAGTATGGGGCCATCATTAAATTCTGATCAGTAAAATGTATTCTAATATCTGCTGGAAGGATTTAGGGAAAACATTGCCTATTAAAAGAGAAGTATATTAAAGAGAAATTGCTTATCTCAACTTTGACAAAAAGAGTTTGAGAAAGTGATGCCTGCAGTAATGCCTGAGAAAGTGATCTATCTTGTGACCAAATGTGCTAGCGATGGCAGTAGAACGATATATCTCCAATATTAAAACAGAGAGAAAAACAAAATTAAAATCATTCCTAGGTTCTAAGTACCCTTCCAGGCTTCATTATGACAATCAGTTAAGGTTTTAGACTGTTTGTACACTGCTCTTTGCACTTTCTCTGCCTTTATTCTAGTCTCTCTTCTGCTCCAACAGTGCCTCATGTGAAAGGGCATCACTTTCCTCCATGTTAAAAATCCCAGTGGACCCTTTACTGTTCTCCTTTTACTTGTCTGGTTAACAACAACCCAGATAGATAAAACTCTCCTTTTGAAATACTTCCTCTCTTGGTTCATGTGACTGATACATCTCTGATTTTCCTCTTTAGATTTGCCTATTCTTTGTAAATCCCCTTTCTCCTTAACTACTCCTGTAAATGCTTTCTTACTAGACCATCTCCCTCCTCCTTTCCTCTGTCAGACTTTCGCCCTAAATGATTTCATCTATTTCTAAGATTTATGCGTGATTTTTAATGACTCTCTAGTTCTTATTCCAGACCAGAGCTCTCCACTGAGCTCATAATAAATATGCTTAACTATCTTCTTGACATTTCCACTTGCTTGTTTCATAGTCATTTTTAAATTTTAAAACATACAAAATAAAAATCAGGACATTAGAAACTATCATTTTTCCTGCCATGATTTTTTACTGGTGTGTTTTCTGCCTGCTTATTAAAATATATAGTAGCACAAAGTTAGGAAACTGTTCTGTGGAAAACAGCTGTGCTTATGTAATGCTCCACTTGGAATGGCTCCTTCTTCCAATGAAAGTTAGCGTGGACATAGCCCTATGGCAGCAGCATGCCCTAGAGCTCAGACAAGGAAGTTACGCATCTCTAAGTGAACGTAAACACATAGGGAGAACAACAGCTGTTGATACTTTGCAGAGCAATTACAGCAGTGGAACTCATTTTACATTTAAAAATTTTGAAAATGGATGTGGTATCAAGATCAGGAATTGAACCTCTAGAAATGTAGCCAGTAATTATTTCTAACTGAAATTGGACATTGACCTGATAGGATACACAAAGGCTGACTGTACTCAGCAGTTAGGGTACCTGCCACCATAGAAGAAAAAGATTTTTGTGAGCTGTGCTTCATTTCCCCCCCTCTAATGCGTGTTAGTGTGAGCACAAAAGACAACCTGTGGGTAATAAAGAAATCAGGGTTGATGACTGAGGCAGAGGAAATAATCCAAACACAAGAAGATGCACATGTTAAAAATTTTACAAATCCCTTTTTCTTGCGAAATGTATGATGTATCTCAAATGTCCATGATGAATTTCAGTGACTGTAACAATTGCATGTTATGCTATTTCAACTTTCAGATTTAGTCATTCTCAATTACTTTGTTGTCGACACAGTCCTGGCCTGAAGAGCTCCTTTCAGATTTTTCTAGGAACATATAAATAACATGAAAAATTGAATAAAAATGTCAATGCTCCTGGCAACGAACCTGCAAAATTACACTCTGAGCAAAGCCTGAGTACTCGTGATTAAATTACAGAAATGGTTAATTTCTAGTTTCCTAGCAAAGAGCTACAGTTTTTTAAGTTGATAAAATTGTATGTTTCTAGAAAAAAACAGAGCAGGAAAGACGATGTATGGTATTATTTGAGAGACTCCAATGTAATTTATTTATTTACTAGAGGCCCGGTGCACGAAATTCTTGCACGGGGGTGGGGTGTCCCTCAGCCCAGCCTGCACCCTCTCCAATCTGGGACCCCTCAAGGGATGTCCGACTGCCCGTTTAAATGGGCAGTCGGACATCTCTCTCATAATCCAGAATTGCTGGCTCTGAACTGCTTGCCTGCCTGCTTTCCTGATTGCCCCTAACTGCTTCTGCCTGCCAGCCTGATCACCCCCTAACCACTCTCCTGCCAGCCTGATCAATGCCTAACTGTTCCCCTGCCAGCCCAGTCATCCCCAACTGCCTTCCCCTGACAGCCCGGTCACCCCCAAATGCTCTCCCCTCCATATTACCTCTTTAGTAGATAGGGTTTTTTCCTTTAACATATTGGACAGTGTACCTGCCGTGGTCTTCACAAACCAGTAAAAATGTAAACCCAAACTAAAAGTGTCATAAAATAAACTTAAACAGGAATTTCATGAGACCTCAGAAAGGTGATATGATGTGGTTGTTTCTTCCTTTTTTCTTTCTTTCTTTTTCTTGATCTTTCAACTTTTGTCCTGTCTTTCTTTTTTCCTTTTATTCCTTTTCTGTCCTCTCTTTCTCTTAACTTTTCCATTGGTAGAATTGTCAGTACTTGAATCTGTCTTGCTTCCAGAAGACAAAGAAGAGGGAAACACACAGTCATCTGAAGAAAAAGATGATCTATCATGGGATCGGTGGTGTTTCTGGTTTTGCTCTTTTCCCGGTTTGATTGTCATTTCTGCCGGCCCCGGCATCTTCAGGACTTGTGCATGGGCACTTCTTATTCATGTCTACAAAACCTCCCTGCCTTGGTGAAAACTGTAGGGGAAAAGGCCTTCCTGGGTGGGCTCAAGCCCTGCCCAAGGTGCTGAGGAACCGGGGTGGGGAGCACTCTGCACCGCCGCTGCAAGAGCCAACCTCTGGACCTCCCTCGGGGTACTCTCCAGTAATGTAACTGCAATGTTCAGGTTTGCCTTCAGAAATTAGTTGTAAGTTACTTCCAATGTGAAAACCCTACCTCAGACATTTCCATGTGGTTCCTAAAGATTTTAAACAAAACCCATTTACCTCCCTAACCTAGTCAGAAGTTTCTACCCAATGGGAGAGGTCTGCTGGGCAGCATCGCCCAGATATCACTGCCCATCTCGAATCACTCGGCTGGCGGCAAGGGAAGTTCCAAGGCTATAGTGTGTAGGGGGGATCACTCCATGGGGGTGCAGCCTGATACCCCAGGATGCCTCTTGGAGGGAATAGCTCTGGGGGCACGGCTGCCTCCCAGGCCTACACCCCCCAGCTGCAGATGGGAGCTGATCTCAGAGGGGGTGGGGTGGAGGGGGTGAGGAGGGAGGTGTATAGGCAGCTCCTGGGTCTCTCAGGCCCACAGCCCAGGCTGGGACAGGCAGCAGATGGCTCCGGCCCTGCACGGGCACCTCGCAGGCCCAAAGCCCGGGCCACTGTGGGCAGCTGATCGCGCCGGCCTTCCGCAGTCACCTCCCAGACCCACAGCCCGGGCCTCCGCGGGCTGCTGATCTTGCCAGCCAGTACTGGCACCTCCCAGACCCATGGCCGGGGCCTCGGCAGGCAGCTGATTGTGCACGTCTTGCGCAGGCACCTCCCAGACCCATGGCCCGGGCCTCCTCGGGCAGCTGATCTAGCAAGCCCAGTGCAGGCGCCTCCCAGACCCTCGGCCCAGGTCGCAGAGGGCACCTGATGGAGGCGGCCATGTGCAAGCGCCTCCCAGACCCACAGCCCAGGCATCCGCGGGCAGCTGATCTCACCGGCCCAGTACTGGCGCCTCCCAGACCCACGGCCCAGGTTGGGGTGGGCAGCTGATCGAGGCGGCCATGCACGGGCGCCTCCCAGACCCACGGCCCGGGATGGGGCAGGCAGCTGATCGAGGCGGCTGTGCGCGGGCACCTCCCAGACCCATGGCCTGGGTCGTGGAGGGCAGCTGATCGAGGCGGCCGTGCACGGGTGCCTCCCACACCCACGGCCCAGGTTGTGGAGGGCATCTGATCCAGGTGGCTGTGCGTGGGTGCCTCCCAGACCCACTTCTCAGGTTGTGGAGGGCAGCTGATCGCGCCGGCCCAGTACTGGCGCCTCCCAGACCCACCGCCCGGGTCACGGAGGGCAGCTGATCATGGCGGCCATGTGCAAGCGCCTCCCAGACCCACCTCCCGGGTCAGGGCGGGCAGCTGATCTTGGCGGCTGTGCAAGGGCGCCTCCCAGACCCATGGCCAGGTTCAGGGCTAGGAGAGGATCTGGCCAGAGGGCAAAGCTGCCTCCTAGGCCAACAGGCTGGGCTGCTCGCTGCCTGCTCTCAGCGGCAGCCTTCCCTGGGTCTGGGGAACTCCTGCGGGCCTGAGAGGACTGGGTGATGCTATCTTGTGTCTATGGGCACCAGCATTTTTTGTCGCGGAGTGATGGTTAATTTGCATATTACTCTTTTATTAGATAGGATACTTTTATTTTTCATTAATGAAGCTGGCCCTGGCTATACCATATAGTAAGTTTAACTTTTCAAAGAAAACTGCCAAACAATTTCCAATTTGATTGTATCATTACCAACAGCAAGGTATCGGCATTTCATTTCTTTCACATCTTTAGTAATAGTTTGGGAAAGTCATTCTTTTGAATGTTAGCCAATGGTTGTGGACGGGTGTTTTATTATAGTTTTAATTTTAATTTTTCTAATGAATAATGATAAGCATCTTTTGATGTTCTTGTTGACAATTCTTACAGTTCTCTTGTGAATTGTCTATTAAACGTTTATTCTGTTTTTCACATTGAGTTGATTTGATTATTGACTTGTAAGAATGCTCAATGCAAGTTGTCAGATATGTATGCAGTGAATATTTTCTCCCAGAATCTGTGACTTGCTTTTTCATTTTCCTGTTGGTGCCCTGTAAAAAGTAAAAGTATTTAAATTTGATAAATTCAATTTATCAAAATTTTCTTTTCTATTTTGTGCTTTTGTTTTTGACTTGAGAAACTTTTGCCCACTTCAAGGTCACAAAGAGTTTTGCTTGTTTTCTTCTAGAAGTTTTACTTTTTTGGATTTTATATTTTTAAAATAATCTCACATTATAAATGGTTGTCTTCTTTCATTAATGTAAATATTAAGATAAAGAATCATTTATTATTTTTTAAAGTTTTATCTATTAAATATTTTTTTCACAGGTAATAATGATGATGAAAATTATCTTAATAACTATAGAGAATTTACAATAGTCTCAAATCCTTCTAACTGAATTATCACATTTAATGCTAAGAAATATTATATAAGATACATTCTAACAGTCCTTTTTATGTGAAACAACTGAAATAGAAAGAGTTTATGTTTAGAGTTACTTTTCTAGTAAGTGGTGCATTTGGGATCTTTCCAAATGACACAATTTCATCAGCAAATCCCACTTCATTCAACATGTTATCTCTAAAATGCAAAATTATTTGACATTTTTCCACTGCTTTAATAAGTAAAGCACACTTTTAACTTTTGATGGTTGACTTGAGACACTCCAACTAATATGCATAATTTAAAGTTTTAAAAATTTACATGAGAAGTAGTTTCCCTTAAGCTTATTATTTATTCTACATATCTATGTTCTGTTTATATTTTTATTTGCAGAGATGTATGAAGACACCATGTGCAGTCAGGGACTCGTCATTTCCATATCAAATGGTCGTTATGGAATGGTGCTGTGTTAAGGTGTAAAGATACCAGTTCAAGTGAACTATTTTAAGAAAAGTTGTTGTGTGCTTTTTTGGTAAATTCCCCAAAGATATACTTCATGTGTTTAAAGCAGTTCACTTGTCTTTGTCTTTGTGGGACAAATGCCACATATGTAAATGTAAATCCACACCATCAGCAGAATTATATATACTCAGTCATTACTCATTCAGTTCTTGTAATTCACATGACAGTTGACACTGGTTGTGAGATTTTCCACTCATTTATGTGAATTTTCATTTATTTTTCCATTATATGTAGACATATTTCTATACATTGAAGACGAAGATGGATGGAACTAAAGTAAGTGGCTAAGATATATGTCAAATAGATCTGAAATGATTTCTATACTGACATTTTAGAGTAAAAAATAATCTTTAAAACTTTTTTGGAAATTTAGGGAAAGTGCTATAAATATTTGGACAGCATTGACTCTATGAAAAATAATAAATTAACTGAATAAACTCATTAAAGATTAATTTGAATATTTGTAATAAAATAAGTTGAAATCCCTATATCGGTAGATTATACTGATTAAAATTGTGGGCTTGTATTCAGCTATTTCATTTTGTGATTGTATTTTAGGGCAAGTCACCCAGCCTATTGTTCTCAGTACCTGTTCTGTAAAACAGATGTGGTAATGACATGTAACTCCATACATTATGTGATATTAAATAATTTACAAATGAAGCACTCAAAACAGTGTCTGACACATATTAAGGGCTAATAAAATGTTAGCTGCTAATTATTATTATAGACTAGAGGCCCAGTGCATGAAATTCATTCATGGGGTTGGGAGGGTGGGGTCTCTCAGCCCAGCCTGCACCCTCTCCAATCTGGGACCCGTACAGGGATCGGGCATAAACGGGCAGTCAGACATCCCTCTTACAATCCAGGACTGCTGGCTCCCAACAGCTCGCCTGCCTGCCTTCCTGATTGCCCTAACTGCTTCTGCCTGCCAGCCTGATCACCCCCTAACCACACCCCTGCCAGCCTGATTGATGCCTAACTGCTCCCCTGCCAGCCTGATTGCTCCTAATTGCCCTCCCTTGCAGGCCTGGTCACCCCTAACTGCCCTCCCCTGCAGACTTGATCACCTCCAACTGCCCTCCCTTGCAGGCCTGGTCCCTCCCAAATGCCCTCCATTGCTGGCCGTCTTGTGGTGGCCATCTTGTGTTCACATGGGGGCAGGATCTTTGGCCACATGGAGGCAGCCATCTTGTGTGTGCAAGTGATGGTCAATCTGCATATTACTCTTTTATTAGATAGGATAGAGGCCTGGTGCACGGGTGGGGGCGGGCTGGTTTGCCCTGAAAGGTGTCCCGGATCAGGTTGGGGGTTCCCTTGGGGCATGGGGCGGCCTGGGCGAGGGGCCTGTGGTGGTTTGCAGGCCAGCCACACCCCCAGCAACCCAAGCAGAGGCCCTGGTATCTGGGATTTATTTATCTGTTATAATAGAAACTTTGTAGCCTTGAGTGGAGGGCAGGGCTGGCCAGGAAGCTTGGCTTCCTCCATCACTGGGGGCAACCCAAGCCTCTTGCTCTCTCCAGCTCCATGGCTGCCACCATTTTTGTTGGGATTTATCTTCTATAATTGAAACTTTGTAGCATTGAGCGGAAGCTCCATTGCTGGGTAAACCCAAGCCTCCTGCTTGCTCCGTGGCCGCAGCCATCTTGGTTTGGTTAATTTGCATACTCGCTCCTGATTGGCTGGTGGGCATGGCTTGTGGGGCATAGCAGAGGTACAGTCAATTTGCATGTTTCTCTTTTATTAGTGTAGATTTCATGTCTTTGGAAAATAATTGAAAGGCCTATTTCTTTTTTTAATATATTTTTATTAATTTCAGAGAGGGAGGATGAAGGATAGATAGAAACACCCATTGGCTGCCTCCTGCATGCTCTCCACTGGGCCTCAAGCCAGCAACCTGGGTTTGTGCCCTGACCAGGAATTAAACCATCAGTTGACACTCCTGGTTCATAAGTTGACACTCAACCACTGAGTCACACTGGCTGGGTGGCCCATGTCATTTTTAGTTAATAGTTATTATCGTCACACCAAGTTTATATAATTATATTCAATTATCTTTTAAAATACATTATCTTGCAAATCTTGATATATTAAAAAACCATTTAGAGACTTCATACTCCCTGAAATTTGTGGCCATAGTCAATGATTTTTGTCTATTCATTCATTCTTTCTCTCTCTCTCTCTTCCCCGCCCCCTCGTTTCCCTCCTCCCTCCATATATCATCACCCATCTCTCATTATGTGTATACTAGTGGCCTGGTGTATGATTCGTGCACATTGAAAGGAAATTAATTAGAAGAAATATTTTAATATCACTATTTGCCCTTTCTCTATAATAGAAGTGTCAGAGATGAAAGAAAATTAGTAAAATGTATATGAAAATAATATATAAATTAATAAGTAAACAATAACAACATAACAGCAAATATATGATATAAAAACAAAAACATGATATAAAAACATTGATACAATGACTGATAAATTGATTAAACTTATTCTTTTTTTAAAAATATATTTTATTGATTTTTACAGAGAGGAAGGGAGAGGGATAGAGAGTCAGAAACATCGATGAGAGAGAAACATCGATCAGCTGCCCCCTGCACACCCCCCACTGGGGATGTGCCCGCAACCAAGTTACATGCCCTTGACCAGAATCGAATCCGGGACCCTCCAGTCCGCAGGCCGACGCTCCATCCACTGAGCCAAACCAGTTTGCGGCGATTAAACTTATTCTAATATCTCCCTGTACACCACATTAAGAGTGAAAACACTTTCAGAGTGCTTGACTAATTTCCCTTGTGATGAAGTATTTACAACTTTAACTTTAATGTCACACGCTCTTCGAATTTAAGAGAAAGCAACATATACCATAACTGACCATGTCCGAAAACGGAGGTCAGGTAGGAATATTACCACTCTGTGTAGAGTTTGTCCTTGTGATTTATTAATAGTCATTGCAAATGCTGGCACCACAGGAAACTGTCTTCGAATTAATTTAAATGGGAGGCAGTGTGAGACGGGGACAAATCAATTCTTGGAATCAGAACAATCTCTCCTTCTGCAGATCCTGTTAATACTTCAGCTTCGATTATGTTAGGTCACAATCTTTTGATAATAAATCTAGTACCATTACAAAGACCCCATTTACTATTAAGATTTCTCAATAGCATGATGATTGCTCCTACTTTCAATTTTAATTTATGTCATGGCATTCCCAAATTAAGAATTTCGATGGACTTGACTTAAATTGGGGATTTTTTTTTTAACTTACATAAAAATGGTTGTTCTTCTCACAGAATTTTGTAACATGTACAGTTCCTTGGCATGGAAACCGGGGCCTGTGGACTACCAGGTCCCAGTTTCATTACTTTCCAGAGCATTACCTGATGGGCCCACTGTGTACCTCAAGAGAAAAATGGGATGTTATGTCTGAAAAAATTCATTGTCAATTTCAATGGTTCTGAAAAATCTATAAATAAAGAAATTTTAAAAGTTAAAAAAAAGAAAAGAAATTCGATGGGGAAGTTTTCCTTTTCAGCATCATCCATTGAATCAATAGAATCATCACTCAAATATGTGTGGAAATCTCCATCAAGTATATCCAAAATTTCTTCATTTAATTTATGAACATGCTCATTTTTTGGACAAAGAATCTCATGTTTAGTTATATTTACTATTTCCAAAGGTAGCTTCAATGATAGATTCATTACAAATCATTTGACATTCAGCTCAGAATGTCAACAAAAACAACCAAATTCATGATCAACTGACAGGTCAAAATACACACGTGCTTTTGATGCCAGTGAGAGCTTTATATGTATTGTGCATGTGTGAGTCCATGTTTATTTTTAATCTAGAGGCCTGGTGCACGAAATTTGTGCACGGGGGGGGGAGTGTCCCCTCAGCCCAGCCTGCACCCTCTCCAATCCGGGACCCTTCGGGGGATGTCTAACTGCCGGTTTAAGCCCGCCAGCCTCGTCGGCCCTTACTGACCCCTGCCAGCCTGGTCACCCCAACTACCCCACCCCTGTCAGCCTGGTTGCCCCTCACTGGCCCCCTCTGCTGGCCTGGTAACCCCTCACTGCTCCCCCACCTGGGCCTGGTCGTCCCCAACTGCCCCCCCTGTGGGCCTGGTCACCCCACGCAGCCTGCTGCTCAGTCGTTTGGTCACCCCTCACTAACCCCCCTGCAGGCCTGGTCGCACCACCCAGCCTGCTGCTGAGTAGTTTTATCGTCCCTCACTAACCCCCCTGCTGGCCTAGTCATTCCACGCAGCCTGTTTGGTCATTCGTTTGGTTGTGATGGTCTCTTAGGCTTTTATTATTATAGATTGCCAGTGCTCATCATATGTACCAGTCGGTCGGTTGGACGGTCAGATGGACGGATGGTCAGTCACTTAGCCTTTTATATAGAGAGAGATATTATCACTGCCTTCCAAGCCAATGTTCCCCAAAGTATAGTCCTGAAACCACTGCATCAAAAGCATCTGTGGTGCCTATTAAAATAAAGAATCCTGCGTCTCACTCACAGTGATGTTAATGAGTTGGGTTTTGGAAAGTCTGAGGATTTTGCATTTTTAATACTTGCTCCATGTATCTCGTGCACACACAAGTTTAAAATTCAAAGTTTTTAAAAACTGATCTATTCATCATTTTGCAAAAGCTCATTTTACTTCAATTGATAAGTGCCCTCTTTATGAACAAATAGCTATTTCAATAATTATGCTGATACCTGATTCCTGGTGTATGCATATAAAACAATTAAGATCTTTACACATTCTTTGCTATTTAGTTTAGCTCTTGTGTCATCCACTCTTCCTATGTATAACCTGGCATCTAGGAGCTGCTGTCTGGGTAAATGAATGAACAATTAATTAGGTTGATGAATGTTTCACAATAATGGTATCCTGGCATTAATTCACAAATTAGCATTTGGGATGGGTTTAGAGATAACTAGTACAAAGCAATTATATCCTTGTTTAGATATAAGAATTTCTCAGTCAAAGGAACAAATATTTTGTATAATGGAAACCAACATTTTAAAATGAGCAACATAATGAATTTGAGATTGTGCATGCAATTCAAGAAAGCATAAAAATAAACATTAAAATAGCTTTTATTCTCTGTATATAATTATATGTAATGACCCATGACTACAAAAATGTGGCGCTGCAGGAAATAAGATTCAGAATGAATTAGCAATGAAGTATCAATAATCAAGTTTTTAAAATTTAGTCTAAATAGTTATCATTTTGGTCAGCAATGTCACTTTGATAAAATGTTGCTCACACTTGTTGGGTCCTCTATTGTGACTATATATAGTGACTATATTGTGATTATATATAGCTGATGCTAATGATAACTGAATAGAGTGATTGAATTTTGTATAATTTATTTACAAGTCTGAGAATAGACTTGGATAATGGATGGGAAAAAATAAAGAGAAAAAACTGTCATTCTTTTAATTAACATAATTTTTACTAGAAACCAGTATATGTACCACTTATGTTATTAAATTAAAATTCATTAAACAGTATTTACATAGAACAGGTATCACTTTTTTAGAATATTTAAGAATAATGAGACTATATTTGGTTATCTGATATGGACAAAGTAATGGTTTTAGAATTTCAACAAGATTTGCAAGTCTATGACATTTAGGTTCCAATTCATCAAGTGTTTATTGATGCCTTTTCTATTCTCTGAAGCATTACTGTCCCACTCTGAGTGAACTTCAAGAAAAAGTTTCAAAATTTGTCTAATTCTCACTGGCTCAGCAACACCTCAAGTCCTTTTCAAAATGCATATTCCTGGACCCATACATACAGAAATTTCCAATGTATTGGCATAAAATTGTTCTTAGGATTTTGCAACAATGGACTTCTGGGGTTCTTGAATATATAAAAATCTGAGAATCACTGGACTGGAAAATAAATTAGATTTTAGTTTTTCTTATTATTTCATGCTTAATTAAAATATTGCATAATTGATGATAAACAGTGCCTTCTGTGCTTTTATCCTCTGAAGTCTGAATAATTTTAAAAATAATTGAACCATAAACAAATTTCAGAAGTTGCACCTTATCCCAGGCAAACAGCTATGCCATACTACTAGCGGAACATATATTTCCTAAATTACTTGCAAGCTACTAAAAGAGATAATTTTTCTGCAGGATACAGACACAATTTTCTTTCCCACTTTTTGTATTTGAGGTATCAGAAACTTTGTGAGACTTCTTTCTTCTTAAGGGTATTAATCTTATTTTTTTCTACTTATTTAAAAAAAAGCTGAAAAAATAACTCAACAAAATTTAATTGTTTTAAGCCTTTGAATCCGCTAAAAAGCAGTATTGGTATGTATCTGTGACTAATTTCTATAAGAAAAATCTCTTAGAGGAGGCCTAATTCTAATCTATTTCTAGCAACATTTAATGAAAGAAATAAGCTTGAAAGTATTTGAAATGTCTTTAAAAATAATTTTCATATTTGCAGAGTTAATGTACTTGTATTATTTTTGAAGAGTTTAAAAGGAAACAACTTATTATCTGTCACATAATTACCAACCGAACAATTAAACCAATTATTGAATACATATTCATTGTATGTGTTACTTGCCTGTCTCAGCAAAGTATTGTACTAAGAATAATAGAGAATATTAATCCTAGGAAAATGGGGAACACCAAGTTAGAATTAGTCACAATTTCGGCTCCTTGGAGTTTGAAGTTAGATATGGACATAAGACGTATAACTCAATGCATAACTTTGGATCTTTTTTTATGGGCTAAGAGGGACTCAGCACATGGAATGGTCCACTTGTTTTAAAGGGAAGGAATGAAGAAGTGGACTAAGTAACAGGAGGCCACACAAATAGTGGATAAAGGTGTTCAGATTCAAAGAGACTTACTAAGATTTGGGCACAGAACTTTAGAGTCACAGCCCTAGAAGAAATGAAGAAAGCCTTAGAACAAACTCCTTCATTCTAAGAAGAGGAAGTGAAATTCCAGTAACCCACCGAAGGGCACAGTGAGTTTAATCACTGGTTGTCAAAAGGCAATGAAAAAATTAAATAGCTTGCATAAAGTACACCATATTAAAGATAAAATGACAATGAAAGTGATCATATTTTCACATGAATAAATCAGAAGATAAATGTTTAATATCAGTTCAAATATGCACCTAATTTCAACTAAAGCTGAATTATATAAACTTTGACATCTATATGTGTAAATACACATTCATTATTTTATTATTACAAAATGGGTTTATAAGGAACAGCTAAAAAACTATATCCTGTTACATTTCTATTTTAGGAAAAATAATAAAAAATTCCGAAGATAATTAAAACAGTATTGCCCTAAAGTCACTGTAAGGATTCAGAAACTATAGTAAGTGATTTCTCAGATGTACCAAAAAAAAATCTAGCCCTGACTAGTTTGGCTCAGTGGATAAAGTGTTGGCCTGCGGACTGAAGGGTCCCAGGTTCGATTCCGGTCAAGGGCATGTACCTTGGTTGCGGGCACATCCCCAGTGGGGAGTGTGCAGGAGGCAGCTGATTGATGTTTCTCTCTCATCGATGTTTCTAACTCTCTATTCCTCTCCCTTCCTCTCTGTAAAAAATGAATAAAAATATATTTAAAAAAAACTGCCAAAAAAATCTAAAGGATTTGCAAAATAATTTAGTCACTGAACTTTATTAAAAGACAACAAACTTAAGAAAAATAATATATGTTTATTATTAAAGATGATAATACTCAGTATAAAAAGGGACAACTGTCTATGCCAAACTACTTTAATGTTTCCTGGGCATAGTTGTGGATCCGGATCTCAGCTTATTTAATAATTGTATTGATAGCATTTTCCATATTTGATTTTGAATGTCACTACCAGCATGATCCAATTTACACACAACACACACACACACACACACACACACACACACACACACATACAGTAATAAAATGAGAAAAAAAAGTGGTTCAGATAACAAATTATCTGTTTTTGTCTTAGTTTATAATTATGTTTATAGATAAGCACTTTATTTTACCTTTACTTGTATAATTTATTCACTTATTTGTATTAGGAGTCTCAAAGCCCTATTTATTTCTCTATAAACTTTTGGGCTTTTAGTAAAAGTAAAAATCTGCTATATAAATTAGAAAAATACAACAGTGTTTGAAGAATTGGGAACAGCCTATTTTCTCCAGAAATGCAACTGTCTACTCATTATGTGGCTTGCTTTAGTCATCTTTTTTATGCATGAATAAAAGAAACATTCATTTCATAAGGTTCAAACTGTCAAAATTACAATTTAGAATACACTTCTCCAGGGTAAACCATTAGCGATTCTGAATTTTAAAAAGGAGCTCTGCTCTATAATATTTTAGGATAAATTGCTGGAGTAAAACAATTTTATTTAGCCATTTAAAATATATTAAACATTTTTAACTTCTTTCAAAAATAACCACTAAAGATTTTCTTGATGTTATAGTCAAAATATAAACAATAATTCATATAATTATAGATGGACCTAGGTTCACTCATGGTTCTAGATGGCAGGATTGCGAAATGATTTGCTTTCTGAAACTTTTTAGTTTGTTTCTATCAATTTGAATTTTTCTGTCTTTTCATCATCAATAGGATGTTTCACAAATTCTAATTTAAAGCATCTAATATATCATGGGTTTGGAAGCCAGATGAAAACAACCAAATATTTTATTAAAATATTTGAATAAAAGAATGAATCAGGTTGAGGAAGACCCTACAGTATTTTTTTGTTGTTAGAAAAATCTGGCCACATTATGGATAGCTTATTGGGTCAGAAATCTGAGATTTTAAACAGATAATAATGTGTGCATGTGTATGTGTATAATAAGGACATTTTTCTGTTTATTCAGTTTGAGTCATAATTGCTTGAAAGAGGAGCTGTTCACTTACTGAGAACAGTGAGAGCTGAGTACATATAAGAATGCTCCTATTGGGTCTCCTGCAGAAAAAATAAAGAGAAAATATTGAAAACTTTAGGGTGGGTTAATAGTAGAAAGACTGGGGCTTGAGCTATTGTAAATGTGCACTAAATCTTTCATTAAATGTCACTTTTTCTAAATATTAGACCACTATTGTTTTCTCTCAGCTAGGAGAGTCAGGGGACATCAGAGAAATAATACAGGGAATAGTTTGATGCTCAAAGTGAAATGAAAAATATCATTGATGCTTATACATCCCAACAAGAGCCAATATCAAGTACACATGATCTTGTGAGTGTACAAAGCTATTAAACAAAATATTAATAGTTCTCCATCATCTCTTAAGTTTCACCTGCCATTTTATATTACTGGATTAAAACACACTTTTAGAATTAAGCAAAATGTTCTTTAGGTTTGCTTAGCAGCTTCCACATTACAAAGAGTGGCTTAGGTAGTTTTCAATGCAAAGCTAGGATGGCATATTTGTATAATGAACATTCAAAAGGACATAAGTGGAATGATATGGAGATACTGGAAAATCTTTGCATCATTTAAATTGAGAAATATTAATTTTGTGGATTAGCAATTTGTCACCTGCATGGAACATACTCTCACAGCTGTGGGGATCAAACCAATGCATGACTTACTGAAAGTCATTTCAGAAGCACCTGTTCCAGACAAAAAGATAAATTACTTTTAGTCTTAGCTTACATGAATATTATTTGAAATGTGTGGGTCATTTGCCACTGATTTGGCATCAGTAAGAAGAATTCACAGATGTGACCACCAAGGATCAGAAATTACTGAGCTGAGCACAAAGAAAAGGTTTACAGAATTAGATAATGAAGGAGAAAAGGTCCCTTTGCGAGCTTAATATTTGGGCCCGTTAGATCCAATGATATTAGATTTTTCCGCCTTACTGGAATACATGTGGATTATGGCAGAGCTAGGGCTTCTACATCTGGTTAGTATAAGTTTTAGTAAAAAATTATTTTTTGATAAGAGTAAAACAAAGACATTGAGTAAATAAGTAAAAGAACAGAGATCTCGGGTACTGTTTTTAGTCTTATATTTGCCTGCACAGGTCAGTTTTAAAAACTATTCCCTTAAAATCAGTATATAGTATTTACTCATATATCAAAAGTTTAATATGTTGCCAAAACCGGTTTGGCTCAGTGGATAAAGCGTCGGCCTACGGACTGAAAGGTCCCAGGTTCGATTCTGGTCAAGGGCATGTACCTCGGTTGCGGGCACATCCCCAGTAGGGGGTGTGCAGGAGGCAGCTGGTTGATGTTTCTCTCTCATCGATGTTTCTAGCTTTCTATCCTTCTCCCTTCCTCTCTGTAAAAAATCAATAAAATATATTAAAAAAAAGTTTAATATGTTAAAATATACTTTCCTTTTTTATATATTACAGAATGATGTGATTTCTCAAATAGCTTTTTATAGAGTCATCAACTTTTAATTGATATCCTATCTAATAAAAGAGTAATATGCAAATTGACCATCACTCCAACACACAAGATGGCTGCCCCCATGTGGTCAAAGATGGCTGCTCCTATGTGGACACAAGATGGCTGCCACAAGATGGCCAGCATGGGAGGACAGTTGTGAGTGATCAGGCCAGCAGAGGAAGGCAGTTGGGACGGACCAGGCCTGCAGGGGAGAGCAATTGGGGGGGACCAGGCCTGCAGGGGAGGGCAGTTAGGGGTGATCAGGCCTGCAAGGGAGGGCAGTTAGGGGCAAACAGGCTGGCAGGGGAGCAGTTAGGCATCAATCAGGTTGGCAGGGGAGTGATTAGGGGGTGATCAGGATGGCAGGCGGAAGTGGTTAGGGGTAATCAGGAAGGCAGGCAGGTGAGCAGTTGGGAGCCAGCAGTCCCGGATTGTGAGAGGGATGTCCGACTGCCCGTTTAGGCCCGATCCTACCATAGGATTGGGCCTAAACGGGCAGTCGGACATCCCTCGAGGGGTCCCAGATTGGAGAGGGTGCAGGCTTGGCTGAGGGACACCCTCCTCCACCCCCCATGCACGAATTTTGTGCACCGCGCCTCTAGTATATTATAAACACAAGTTAACCCACTACTTCCAGAGAGAAAGTTATGACACTTTTAAACATATTCTTTAATGGAATGCAGGAATGTAGTTCAGATAATAGGTGCTTTCCAACTATAGTTTAAAAATAAGAATCACATTGTCACATTTCACAGTTTTTAATAATGTAACCCTTTTCAAAAATGTGGTCAAGTATTAAGTTATTATTTAATATTTAGACTAACTTAAATAAACAAACACAAAAGAAACAACACAGACATATGAATACATATATAATCTCCTAGTCCCTATCTCTAATCCAAAATGCCACATGTGAAAATTTCATGGCTAATCTTTGACCTAGAAATTAATTAAATATATTGAAAAATTACTTCATAAAATCTATCATTATTTACATATTTGATGTACTCAAGTGGACAAAACAACCAAAATTTCCCTGCTCCTAGAAGACCTTATATTTTTGCTTAACGGTATATTAACTTTTAAAAGATTTCATGGTGGTGGGTGTAAGCTAATTCAGTATTAAAATACAGAGACAATATAAAAATTATTATAAATGGGAGTAATCATTTATTGATATTATTCAAACTATTTTGAAGTTGTTTAACAAAACTGAATAATCATTGCATTTGAACAGAATAGCGTTTTCTCTATACAATACAAAATATTTTAAAACTTTACTAAGTAAACACAACTAAATTAGTATTTGAATATTAAAACTACCAATGATATTTCTACCTAAGATTTCTCTTGTGAGTCCTGGCCTTTTGTAACTAGTGAATGACTCGTCCAGAGACTAGTGGTTTTCTGTTCCTTCATCAGAGTGATCAAGTCTAGTCAATTTTACCCTGAATTACCTCTGGTATTGGGTTCTCCATCATCTCTTAAGTGGATTACTAAAACTGCCTCTAAGTTATCCACACTTCTGGATTTAATTCCATTTTCCATGCTAAAGGTCAAAGTAAAAATTTGAGAGATTACTCCCCTAATTGGATGACTTACAAATCAAGCGATAGCCTCTTCTATTTTCCTCTCTCTAACCATTTTCCTCTTTTACCATGGATCCCATTCCTACATTCTATATCCATAAGATACTGAAGTATTATCTCCTCTTTAGTCTTCAATTCTTTGAAGATGCTGTTCTCCCAGCCTGAGTTATTGGTCTCTTCATTTTTGTTCTCATCCTCAATGAAATGAATAAAATGAATGTCTGAGCTGAGCTATATAACTCCAAAATGTGGTTGACATACCCATCATATGTTTACTCTTGAATTCTATAATATAAAAAAGTGTGGAAAATTTAAGAAAAATACTTCTATGTATTAAATTATAATTTTATTTTTATTTTTACTTTTGGCAACTCCAAGAGCTCCCAGCTCAAACATTGCCTGTGGAGAATTATTGTCAGGAATCTTTACCAATGATTAATCTTTAATATTTATTAAGACTCCTTTGCACATAGTAACACAATCTATAAGTTTTTCATCTGTCTACCACAATGTGGGTATTTATTTCAACTTTAAGAAATATGAAATGGCATAACTACTTAAAGAAATGGGTGAATCTCAATGAAAAAAATCTAATTAATGTTGTGTTGTCATGTAGATTTCGTGCCAGCCATCTAATCTAATATATGAGCTGGATGCAAGTTGAGTATGGACCATGTGTCAATAACATCATTCCAAACTCATTAAACATTCAAGGCAGAAATCATTCTGTCAGTCTTATAGTCCAGAAGGCTGACTCTCACCAAGGCTAATTAACTTACCCAATGTCATAAAGTGAGTTTTGACCATAGTTTGCAAAACCAGTTATTTTGAGCTCCAAAACATTGTACCATTCTTCCTCCATGTGATCAATCTAAACTCTTCTCAAAACATAAATATTACACTAGTATATCAAGCAAATTTATTTGTGTCTCAAAAACATAAATAGAAAAATTGGCTAAAGGGAGATGTCTTTATTTCCAATTTATGACTCCATAAAGCTACTCTTTACAGGGATAGAATCTTACAATTTTCTAACTAATAAGATGGCCACATCAATAGACAGCCTCAGAAATAATATCCACAGGATTAGTTAAGGGAAATTTTTCTTCCTATACATTTTCCAATCTTCACATGTATAAAGAGTAATTATGACATGATATAGGCCATACTTGGTGATAAAAGAATCATTGCACCTGGACTTCTAAGGAAACCCTTAATAAACTAAGACAAATTGAAACTAATCTAGATGAAAATGATGTCCAGGAAAAATGTCTTAGTAACTGCCACCTAAACAAAGAGTTATAACTGCACTAGCAATTGTACTCTTAATCCAATTATGTTTTCTTGCCATGATCTGAAGCATTAATCTTTTACAGTAAGATAATACTTTATTAATCCCTTATTATAAAAAAAGCCAACACTAACTTCCCTCTGGGGGAAAATTCTATATATTTCCTAAATATTTGATAGCATAGAATGTATAGAAACTTTAATGCCTCGAGTCATTCCCAAATGTCCTATGTAATAAAAGGCTAATATGCAAATTGACCAAACAGTGGAATGACTGGTCGCTATGATGCACACTGACCATGAGGGGGCAGGTGCTTAACGCAGGAGCTGCCCCCTGGTGGTCAGTGTGCTCCCACAGGGAGAGCACCACTCAGTCAGAGGCCCTGAGCTGGGCTCATGGCTGGCGAGCACAGTGGCAGTGGCGTGAGCCTCTCCCACCTCCATGGCAGCACTAAGGATCTCCGACTGTGAGATGTCTGACAGGGAGCTGGCCTAAGCCGTTGTTGGACATCCCCCAAGGGCTCCCAGACTGTGAGAGGGCACAGGCCAGGCTGAGGGACCCCCTGAGTGCACGCATTTCATGCACTGGGCCTCTAGTTAAGATATAAAAATAGAAACTGGTATGTGTTATGATTGCAGCTTCTGTTACCTTTTTAGAGGGAATTTTAATTTGTTGTTGCTTTTCCCCTCTTTTTTTCTTTTTCTTTACTCTTTTATTTGCTTTTTACTTTATAATCATAGTCAAGTTATTTTAAATTTAGCATGTAATTACAATTGATTAGTTACTGGAGTTGGTCATAATAATCTACTTTCCACCTATTCATCCCAATAGGCTTTGTTATTATAGTTGGTAACCCCTTTGCTCAGACATCAAATTTTCCTCATTACATTAAGAAAATGATATGTTTTTAATTGGCCAGTTTGAACTTTTTACTTTATTTTTTATTATCTATTCTTTCCTAGTACAACACATTGTTTTCTTAGAATAAATTATTAAAAATGAATTAAAACACATCATGGATACACAAATAACAATGCAAATGCACAAAGAGAAAAGGGTTGTTTAGGGGAAAATAATATCACATACAATTTAGTCTTGTTATTTGCTATATTCTGAAGGATTACAAGCATTAAATTTACATTTGTAGAGAGAAGAAAGAATAGCAGCATATCTGAAAAGCAGACATGGAAATGAAGCAAATATATGCTTTTGATCTAAATTACAGACATAAATTTACCAATGGCATGATAATGTTAGATGTTTTTAAACTGATCCATGTAACTTGAAATGCAGGTTCAATGTTTTTCAGCTTGATGAGGCCAGTCAATGTAAAGCAGAAATGAAATTAACTTATGTACATAATATTCATAATAGTATTTGCTCCATTAACTCTTGCAGATGTGGGCTAATATTTTATTTGCATACATCCTCAGGGCTGTCCTGTTGTTTGGTTGGATTTATCGCAAGGCTGCAGACATGGCTTGCTGCTAGAAATGGACATGAACAATTAAATTTTCAGTCTGAAATGCAATGAAAGATTCCACTCCAGCTGCATTTGCTAAGCCCTTTGGTAGCTGTACTGATAAAGCAAAAAGACGTCCAAGAATGAGAAATCTAAAGTGGAGATGCAAATCTTGTGAGCACTTGCTATATTGTTATCTCAGAATATGCTGATCTTGACAGACCACAAACTAGCTTTCCCAGGAAAACTGAAAAGGAAAGAGAAAGCTGTTATGGTTCTTCCTTTCTAAACTATACCACATCTATATTTCATTTATCTTCTTCATTACAGTGGAAAACAATTTAATTAATGTATATTTAAAGCAGTTTTTGTTTCATAAATAGTTAAATGCATAAACTTGAAAAATGCCCTTCCTTTGTATTTTTAGTTGCTTCTCTTTACACACTCAGTTGCAATATACGTCAGGCATTTATGCCTAAATGGTGTCAGATTATGCTTAATCAATCTTGTCAAATTAATTGGTTGAATAAATGTCAAGTTCTATTTTTAAACAAAGCAGGAATATTTTTAATTTGTTTGTGATATTTAAAACAATTGATTGTTTTTAATTTACATGTTCTAAGGATGCTTGCCTCCTAGCTGGTATTTATTAAGATTTAAAAATATACAAACACTCAAAGTAGCGCAGATATTTTTTTTGCCAATTTAATCATCTGCAGTCCAATAGAATTTTTTTCAAGTAGCTGTGCACAGTTACTTTAATATGACAAGACAGATTTCTTCTCAGTGAATTTTCATGTAGCAATAATTTCACTGGGTAAAATATGGGTATTTTTATGACTAAGAGAGACATTTGGAAAAAATAAAATATCGGTTTCATAATTATGTTTATGTTTTAAAATGTAGCTTTTTGATTTAAAATGTATAGCAAGAAACGAGCAATTTTATTAATGGATTTGGTCTTTTTCTTTTTTTTTGGATTTAGCTTCTCTTATCAGTGATAGAAATATGTAGTGTAGGTAAGAGAACTAAAAAGTGACAAATCCAGTTATTTTCTCCAATATTTATAAAAACTCAGATACTATGCCTTACACCCTCTTTGTTGAATGGAGTAAGCATAGATTTATTGCATTTATTTGTAAACTGATATCAAACATATTTCCAAAATTATGGACAAATATTTCTAAATCAGTAGGTGTTTCCTTCATAATTTTAGTATTTTTTTAAGGTTTGTATTCTATTTTTTAAAACTCAACTTGAGTTTGTTCTTTCATGGATCTTTGGCACTCCTTTTGGAAAGCAGCAATGCAAATGTAAAGCAACTGGTTCAACAAACGCAATTTAGTTTTATGCTACACATCAGGTAATGTGTAATGTACTTAAAGATAAAATAAAGTACTAAATTCACCAAGTAAAACATTTATCTTATGCTTCATATCTGTACTCTAAATTGTGTGTGCTATGTGCTGTTGAGTAGGCTCTGACTCTAAATTAGTTTTGTTTTCTTGAGATGGGATACCTATACGACTATCTGAGTACTCAAGGTTTTTATTTTATGTTGTCAGTGTTTGCCATTGCTTTGAAACACTTGACTCTGAGAGATGGAAAATAAATGTTCTTTTCATGGAAAATCCACTGTCTTAACATTCTTAACTTCAATTAAATCTGCCTGCTTAATAGAGAATTACAACTAGTTTCAGCTTTCAAAACAGTTCCTAATTGCTCCAAATACTTGTTACCATGGGTAACCACAATTTCTCTGAAAATTCCATCACATTGTTCTGTAAGTGGGGAAAAACACACACACACACAAAAAGGACAGGTCACTTAATATTGAGATGACGGAGAGTCAGAAGATATAGATAACTCAAAAAAAATCGAAAGCTTATAAAGAAATGCATATGATTTATACAGCAGTTTATAAAATATACTGGTATATTTAAATATGAAACATAGAACTTATACCCCCCCAAAAAATACTGAACAAATAGCCATTTTTTAAAAATAATTTTGTTATCTTATTAATCCACTCATAACTCATATTCACAATGGCTTTTCATTTTATCTATTTGTTTGTCTTTTTACAGAGGAGGATGGGGGGAGAGAGAAAGAGAAACCTTTATATGAGAGGTAAACATCTGTTGGTTGCCTCCTGCATGCACCCCAACCTGGGACGAAACCTGCAATGTAGACATGTGCCCTAACTAGGAATACACCCTGCAACCTTTGGATTGACAGGAAGATGCTCCAATCAACTAAGCAACCTGGCCAGGGCATCACAATGGCATTTTTAATATAACTTCTCCTCAGATATAATTACTTGTCAGTAAATACATAGATTCAAAGACAGCATGGCAAGAAATAAAATTGTGTGCCTCAAAAGAATCACATAAAGGAAGCTAGAGAATCAATATATAGTTTGGACAGAAAACGTTTATAATAAACATTTGTGTATATGTACTGTTTTATCTAAAGCTACTTCTCTTTTGCTATTCAAAATTCACCTCAAAGTTTATATCATAAAGTGTTTGCTCTAAAATGAATTCTAATAATTTCTTTCTGTTGTTTTCTTGTAATATTTATTCCTAACACATATGTTATGCCAACCTCTACAAATGGGAAGAAAATGAAATGGAAATTGTATTGTGTGGCTTTAATTTTAGAATAGCTTCAGAAAAAGAATCCCAAAAAAGGTATGGATATTATAGGCCAAAACAAACAAACAAAAACATATACCACAAATAAATAAATAAAACAAAAAGCATTTATTGGGTCCCAATACATGCGAAGTCTTACAGATTTTATTATCTTATCACAGATATTACCACTGGTTTTCAAAACAAGAAAATGAAGCTCTGAGCTTTCAAGTAATCAACCAAACACCACTTCAAAAGGTTTAGCTAGAATTAAAAAATTAAGCCAGTAGAGCAGTAAAGCCTGTGCCCAGCTTGCTTCACCACCACTGTTCCCTTCCCAAAGAAAACACTTATTTTATGCTTTAGTCACCCTGGCAAAGTAATCCTATGGAGAGCTAGACCTTGCTCTTTTCCATTGTGCACTGTCATAACTACCAGATGTTCATGATATAGTATATATTCAATAAATATTTGTTGAAATGAATATTTGTTTTTGAGAAATATTTTTAGCCAAAAATTAAATAGCCATCACCAGTATGTAATGATTATATGGGGGTTACAATTTGTTTCTCTGAAATTATATATGTTATACTTTATTAGAAAAATATCAATCAAGTCCATAGAATTCAAAGTCTACACTACTTAGTTAATATAATTTCATGACCAAAATACTGAAGAAAACCCAACTTTGGTATTCAAATGGAATACATTCTAACAAATGTTTCTGAATTTTTAAATGTGGTCACTATAATGTTAGAAAACTAACATTTATTGGAGATTTTTGTGATGCATATAAAAAAATATCTGGACTCAAAAGCTAAGCTATATTTGGAATGACAGAGTATTCTCAGAAATAGCTCTTAATAGCTCCTGGTCAATATGTTGTATTTCATCCTACCCATTTCTGATGATTATTTTACACTATCTTTTAAGGTTTTAGTTTTGTGGGAAGAAAAAAAAAAAGGACAATATTTCAATTTGGTTTAATATTGATTTTAATATTGATATTGATTAGTACTGGCATTCTATGTAAACAAGATCTATTATCTACTTGATTTTTAATTACATTTTTAAAAAATATATATGTCCTGGGATTTTACTTCCCTTTATTATACCTGCTAGACCCTAAACTTTTAATTTCAGACTATTCATTGCTATGATATCCCCAGGTCATTTTCTATTCTCTGTAGCTGCAAGATTAATATCATTCTAAACATTTACTTTAGGTCTCTTTCTGTATTTCCCTAGATGACTAACTTAACTTTACTCACACTGAAATTTGGCACAACAAAATCCAATTTCTCTTCTTAACAATATCCTTCTTAGTGCTAACAATGTTTCCTACTTTAGCACTAAATTTTATTGTCAGGAAGATTCTGCTGTAGAAATTCAATTGTCTGTAAATCTGAGCACCAGTAAAGCTGCTAAAATCATTGTGAGTCTTATTTAACTGTCTGGCACATAAATCAGATAGATTTTATTTGATTTCAGTGGGGTGTTTTTTCTGGATCTTAGTGCTCTAACACATACTGATATTAACTAACCACACATTCAAGTGCATATTATTCCTTCAAAGAGGAATAATTCATCCAATAAGCACAGCCCATCTTTCTAAATGGCCATCATCAAGAAACATGTCTTGAGTAATGTCATCCTGGGTTAGTGATGTAAGAGGGATTGCAATTCAAAGCTTTTCAATGTCATTACTTCATGCTATGACCCTGGAATAGCCCTGGAATGCTGAGCCTGTCATATTCTTGTTGCATAGCATCCCAGGCTATCACAATTTGCATTAAAAGTAATTTTTATGTCATTATGACAATTTATTATTGTTCACATGTGTTTAAATATATGCCAATTTCATTGTATGTTTTTTAAATCTAGCAACAACTATGAGATGCAGAATGAAAACAACTTTTCCATAGTAGAAATGTTGGCACAAGCAGAACCAAGATTTTAACAAATATGTTTGAAATGACAGAGTATTCTTCATTACACACACACACACACACACACACACACACACACACACACATTCACACTTGGTTTCAAATCTTAGTTTTTGATATTAAGGTTCAAAAAAGTCTATAATGAAGCTTATACATATAATTTTATTGCATTTCAATAGAATTTACTCTTCAAAATTATGAGTTCTAAAAAGATGCCTAGTACAGCCAAACCAAAATATTTCTTCAATTTCATCCCATTTATCTTTTACATACACTAGTTCCTACACTAAATGACTAAAAATACTATTCTTTTTTCTTTACATGAGTGATGCAAACTCTAAATCATATCCTATATAATAAAAGCCTAATATGCAAATTGTCCCCTCAGGAGGTCATTTGACCAGGAGTTCGACCACTTGCTATGACGTGTGCTGACCACCAGGGGGGCGGCGCAGAACATGGGGTTGTCTGCGACCTGGCGCTGGCAGTGGGCGGCAGTGGAGGCACTGCTGGCCCCAATGGGCCCCAACGAGAGCGGGATCATGGCGGGATGATGGAGCAGTTGAGCGTGTGGCACCAGGCCAAGGCGGGTGCGAGCAGGGCCCGATTGCCCTGCTGATCACCCTGCAGATGGCGACCAGTGGTGGTGGTGGGGGGCGGGGCCACTGCCTGGCTCACAGGCCCTAAGGGATCCGGGCAGGGGCCCCGGCCCTCACCGATCGTCCCACAAATAGGATGTTGGAGCAGGTGAGGGTGGTGCCAGGCCAAGGCAGGGTGCCAGGCAGGGCTATGGGGCTGGGAGGCTGGGGGCGTAAGCTACAGCCCCATCTCCACAGGCCACCCCAAGGGACCCCACCCGTGCATGAATTTGTGCACCTGGCCTCTAGTAGACAAATAAAAGCTAACAGCAGGAAAAGGAGGAGAAGTCAAGTAATATATTTGACTGCAGGTGAATGAGGGGACCACCAACTGTGTAAAATCAATGATGCTAAATTTCAATCTTGTAAAAATATGTCCATGTTATCAAAAGTATTATACTTCCCTTCTTTTGACAAATGGATCAATGGAATGACAGAGGAGAAAGAGGTGGAGACTCCGAGTTGGAATGAGACATAAACTCTCTATATTTTTTCCAGGAGGTTCATAATAAAGCAAACTTCCACACTCCAGACTCTCTTTTTCCCATTTTTTGTAGTCTCGTGTCTTTGCCTTATCATATGTTTGCTTTTACAAAGGGAAGTATTGGACCTCACTACTCTCTGGCTGCAGGATAGTGAGAATCTGCTTCTTACTCACTAAATATGTAGCTGATTTGTACTGGATAGTAGGGGGTATAAAATACAGACACTAAATGTAATGAGAGAGACATTTAACAATAGCATGTTTTCTGAATTCTTATTCATCAACATATGGCTCACTCAACCATTACTTTTTTTTTTTTTTTTTTTTTTTTTTTTGCTTTAAGGCATCTTACCAAAACATTCACCCCTTTGATAAATATTTCTTGTGTTTTGATAGCTCTACTGAATAGGTGAGTCTTATATAAAGCACAACTATCTGTTTTCATTTACTCTCTAAGGCTCACTCTATCCTCCAGATCCACACAAATTATGAAATTTTCTCCTATAGAGGTGGCCTTGTAAATGTATTACTTGCTCTTTTTCAGATCCTGTCTTTACTTGGCTAACAATTTTACTTTCTCCCATTTTCTTTGTAAGAAATAGTTCAATAAACTTCTCCATCTGGTTACTCCTCTCCTGTCAACCAATATTTAAACCAAGAACCGAATTTCAGTTAAATTCAACAGGTTCCATATTAGTAGTATAGACATTAGGTGAACCTTCATTTGTCTTAATCTGAATTTTAGCCGTGATTTCACTTTGCAGGCAATGAACTCATTGGCTTTGCTAGCAACCATATCACTGATGATTTTCTTTAACTAATGGTAAAATAGAGCACCTGAGTCATATATATAATTTCAGAGAGGAAGGAAAAGGAGAGAATGATAGAAACATCAATGATGAGAATCATATTGGCTGCCTCCTGCACATCCCTTACTAGGGATCGAGCCCGCAACTAGGCATGTACCCTTGACCAGAATCGAAACTGGAGCCCTTCAGTCCACAGGCCAATGCTCTATCCATTGAGCCAACCAGCTAGGGCAAGCACCTGAGTATTTTACAGATTTATATTAGAGCTTTTTCATGTGGAGACTATTTTCTTAGCCATGAGTTCAGATATTATTTTCATTTCGTTAGTCTTGGCCCATTATGCCTGCTTTTCCTACTTTTCTTCACTGAATAGCTGATAAATATCCTCATGTCTATGTTTTTGTTTTGATAACAATATTGCACAGAATCTAGCACCTAACCTGTCATCTATAAGTATCACTTCTCACCATAAGAAGAAATAGCAAATCTTGGATCAGGTACAGAAAATTACAACCCTCAAATCTATTGAGATATAAGAAAAAAAGAACTTATCAACAGCTAATGCTATAACTGGTAAAAAAAATAAAAATTTAAGCACAAATAAGCATAATTGAAATTGAAAATAATTAAAATGTTTAACTTTGTAAATCCATAAAAATGCCTTATTGATCACATTTGGAAAATGCTTGCACACTAAATCTTTATTTTAAAATTGAAAAATAAATGGAAAAATTTGGCTCCACCTCTGAATTAAGTTTTTTACTTATTTCGGTAATGAAATGTTTATGATGGGTCATTTCTCTTCACAGAAGTATTTGGGCTGACAAGTGGGAGGCAATGACAGAATTGGAATGTCATAATTTTACATTTCCTAATGGTTTGAGATCCTTTGTAATGAGCACAAGGGAAACTACCAATCTCTAAAAAGAGATGAGATATTGTCTATTACCTAAGAGAGGTCTAAATGCCACTAATGAAGTAGTTTAAAAAATGATCAAAACTAAATCTGATGAAGCATCCAGACCTACATACTATTTTATTAGTAATCATGGCTAATGTATCTGGAATAAAAACAGCAAAATCTACACTGCAGAGAATTTTAGAAAATAAGCAATGCAAATATGGAGGGAGCGGTGAGGATGGGTGGGTGAGAAGAGATCAACCGAAGAAGTTGTATTCATATATGCATAACCCATGGACATAGAAAATAAGTAGGGTAGTGAAAACCTGGTCCTGGAGTGGGGAGGGCTAGAAGAAATCAATGGAGGAGGAAAGGGGACATATGTAATACTTTCAACAATAACAAGAAAATAAAAAAAAAAAAGACGAAACATCAGAGACAATTACAAGATATAGAACTCATTTACATCTTGATTCAAAGAAAACAAACAAACAAACAAAAGCCCTCTAACGTTTTAAAAATAAGAGTTTGGAAAGATCAATACTGGTACTCTTACCTGGAAATTTGGAATCAGAAAAAATATTGTCCTTTTTACCAGTAAGCCTGAAATCACTTCACTCAAACAATGAATTCACCAAAGACAAGTTTGCCTAAAACGTCAATCCTGTTTTAATTTAAAATTTTGTATACTATACTTTTAAATTGAGCAATATTTTTGTTTGTTTTCAAAAAATTAAGCACTTTTTAAAATTTTTGTCTAAGGAGGAAGTGAATAAAAATGTAGGTTTTGATCACAGTTTTATTTATTTCTCTTCAAGACAATGCCCATACTTATCACAGTTGCATCGGAAATTGAAGTATTTTTAAAAATCGTTACATATTCTCTGATTCTGTGATATGCTGCCCAGATTACCATTCAGAAATATAAGATTTGTAACCTCAGCAGAGAGTCTGCAATAACCAACCCCTACTCAGCTTACAACTACCTCACACAAACCAAAATTAGTTCCTTGGGTGGTTCTTATCCAGAGACTGGTGATGCCATCGCAACACAGACCTGGCCAACGTGCCTTGACTGGAGACCACTCTGAACTTCCATCTTAACATGAACTTCCCCGTTGGGTCAACTGAGGCTAAAACCAAAACTGCCTCACAGATCAACTTTTCCCTCTGACTAACCCTACTCCCTTCCCTCCCATTCCCTTCCACCAATAGTGATCCTAAGAGTACTCCCCAATCAAACTTCTCTACAACCAAAATGTCTATTTCTGAGGGAACCTGATCTCTGCCAATAAAAAAACACACAACATATCTCTTTCAATCTTATGTTTCTGTACAATAATGAAGAATCAATTTCAGGAAAGAAATTTTAAAAAGAAACCCACAAAATACACTTCAATTCTAATATAAAGTCAATTTCAACAAGAGAGCCATTTTTATAACATTTCAGTTAAAAATGAAAGTATGAATAATTTATAATGACAACTGCTGTGTGATACTTGGCATCAATTCTGTTTTTATCACTCACTTTGGTCACAGCCATGACAAAACTGCTTTATGTTTTATCAAATTGAATCAGCATCTCCATGACCACAAATACTAACTTTTTAGTGGAAGTTACAGAGACCTAAAACAAACAAATGGTTTTAAACAAAATAGAGGTTTATTTTTCCTCATTTATATGGCCAATATCACATGCTTCTTCTGTTTTTTATTTACCATTCTTAACATTCCATTCATGGTGATACTATGACTGCAAAAGCACCAGCCATCAGGTAGATGCTTTTAGCAGGAAGAAAAATTAAGAGAAAAGAGGAGATTAATAACTGCTTACATATCCTTTCCTATCTCTTATCTGAGATGTAAGTTGGTAAAGGCAATCTTTTTGTTGGGCATGTGTATATCTCTGCCTCCAACATCATAGTCAATCTTAGAAATGAGAATTGGTATTGTATAGAAAATTAGTAATCCCTGCTACAGAAGAAACGCTTGAGTCAAGAGCTGGAGAATTTTCCCAAACTCTCTGCATTCGAGTCATGTTTAAAAATGTTATTGTTTCTCAACCCAACTAAGTCAGTTTTGGTAATTTCTGCAAGTATTTCCTTCTCAGTAGAGAGCTGCAATTAATCTACATTCCATTTTAAGTGATATTAATAAACATCCCTGTCAAAATTTATGTATTGATTCTAGATGTCTATAGATTTCCACCTGCAATAAAATTGGCAAGTCTTCGGAAGCATATACTCCTTTGGCTTTCAATCACCCTTTCCAGACGGACATGTTGACAAATTATCGGCTCAGCGGCCTCTGAGTTTGTAATCACAGAGTCTTAAACAAAAACCTACTCTCATTTGTGTGGCTTCAGACATCTACCCAAGGAGGCAAAACCGTGGATAAACTCCATTGTGTGAAATTGTTCCTTGGGGATTTCATTCTGAAGGCGGAGAAAAGGGGAATGTTTTCAATAAAAATGCCACCAAATGCTTCAACACTATTTCTCTGCAAATCCAGCAAATTTTCTGACTGGTAGGGCAGAGCCTTGCTTTACTCCCATCATATTCATTAAAAACTTCTTAAAAGAGGATGAGTCGAGGCTGTAGCTCAGATAATGACAAAGATTTTTATCATGTTAGACAGAACTGCTGGAATGATACCAAAATAAACACAGCAGCACTTGCCAATGTAGAAATCCGAGTCACTATTTTGTGTACAGCTTCTTCACCAAAACAGCAGATCTGGTGTGTTGTCAGGGATTGTGTGTGTTTTGCTTACATTGTAACTCCAACATTTTTTTTTTTTAGACAGAGCTATGGTTGGAAAAGAGACTTTCTAAACTTTCAAAGGCACTTAATATATTTTCAAGCTTTAGCAATCTACTCACAAATTAGCGATTCTTCTTTTTAATGGAATTAGTATGCATAGCACAGAAGAAAAGCAGAATCTTACTGCCTGGAGGGAAGGCAGCATTTACCTTTTTCCCCTCAAAATTCATTCAGCTTATTAATGAAAATAATATTAATTTCACACATAGTCTAAATAAAGTGTGATAAACACACTGTGTGACCATTTGCCAAAATAAACATTACAAACATTTAAAAAGTGTTCCTGTTCTTCTGATAGAATGATCTGGTAGCTGTGCTTTCTTTGGTTTTCAGAATGGAGTCTATGTATTTATTCATCCCAAATGTACAGTAATTTTATGCATTTAGGGATGATTTATATAGGGAAGGCGGTGTTTTCAATCCAATTGCACAGTGATGGGAAATGGCATGGTTAAATTTTCTTCAAAATAATTCATTTCAAAATATTAAAAGATATTCCAGTATTTCTAACCAGATAATGTAATTTGGTAGCAGGAATGGCTTCGATTTTCTTCCCTTGCTTTAAGGCTGAAACCAATTCACTCATTTCCAAGGCACATGTTCAATTTAGTTATCTGTTTCCTGAACAGATGCTTATATGGTTTTATCTACAGCAAATTATTGATAAACTATTTATCAAATCCTTGCCATCAAATTTGCAAATACCAACCCAGTTTTAATTCAATGAAATGCTAAAGATTTAGGGGAAAAATATCTCAGACTCTACTGACATTCTCTCCTTTCCTGTTTCCATTTCCTCAGGTGTCTATGACAAATGGTTCACTGAAATTAATCACAGTGTTCCCAGTTAAAAGGCTTGTTAAAAACACTCTTCAAAAGTTGATCTACTAACTTGATGTTCTTTTGAGGTACTATAACATTAATTTTACGTTACTTTAAATTGGTTCATTTTGTTTTTCAGTACTTATGCATTGTCAAACTGGAGAGAACTATCACCAGATTATCACATTATGGTTTATTTTTTTCATATCTAGAAGGTGTTCATTTGTATAATGGAGGTAATATAAAGATCACAATAAGTATAATAGTTTATATGCAAATATTTTACATGTAAATATAAACATAATAGTGAGTTTCTTTCTGGGCCAACAGTTCTTTTGAGACCCAATTTCAATGTCACCATAACCATTATTGCTTGTCTCATTTTCGGTTCTTATAAGTGTATTTCTAATAGCACATGATCTCATTCATCTAGGGGAAATAATGAACAACATAGAGTGATGAACAAGAACAGACCCAGAAATAAGGAGGCATGGATCAGACTGTTGGGCCTCAGAGGGAGGGTAGGGAAGGGTGGGGGTAAAGGGGAGAGATCAACCAAAGGACTTGTGTGCAAGCATATGAGCCTAACCAGCGGTTAAGGACAACAGGGGGGTGGGGCATCTGTGGGGAGGGGTGTGGGATGGGAATGGGGGGATGAGGACAAATATGTGATACCTTAATCAATAAAGAAATTAAAAAAATATATAAACATAATATGAGTTCAAATTTTAATTTTATATTCAATTTTATTTTATTTATTTATTTTTTATTGTCTAAAGTTTTACATATGTCTCCTTTTTCCCCAATTGACCCCCACCCTCCAACCATTCCCACCCCGGGCAAGCCCCCACCGCCCTACTGTCTGTGTCCACTGGTTATGCTAATATGCATGCATATAATTCCTTCGGTTGCACTCTAGCCGACCCCCTCCCCTACCATTTGGCCCAGAGACATATGAAAACATGCTCAAAGTCACTAATCATCTGAGAGATGCAAATCAAAAGAACAATGAGATATCATCTCACACCTGTCAGAATGGCTATCAGCAACAAATCAACAAACGACAAGAGCTGGCCAGGATGTGGAGAAAAAGGAACCCTTGTGCACTGCTGGTGGGAATGCAGACTGGTGCCGCCACTGTGGAAGACAGTACGGAGTTTCCTCAAAAAACTAAAAATGGAACTCCCATTTGACCCAGTGATCCCACTTCTAGGAATATATCCCAATAAACCAGAAACACCAATCAGAAAGGATACATGCACCCCTATGTTCATAGCAGCACAATTTACCATAGCTAAGATTTGGAAACAGCCTAAGTGCCCATCAGCAGATGAGTGGATTAAAAAACTGTGGTACATCTACACAATGGATTATTATGCCCCTATAAAAAAGAAGGAACTTCTACCATTTGCAACAGCATGGATGGAACTGGAGAGCATTATGCTAAGTGTAATAAGCCAGACGGAGAAACAGAAATATCACATGATCTCACTCATATGTGGGATATAATGATAAATATAATTTGATGAACAAGAATAGATCAACTTTATTTTAAATTAGTGGCCCAACTTATAGCAACTTATAATGATACTGATATTATGCTGTCAACCAATCAAATAACTTTTTGTAGTGATAGCATTAGAAATAAAATAAAAGAAATATTGAACTGGTTTTAAACAATAATTAACATCCTCATTAAGTCCTTAATAATAAATTATAATTATTAAGAAAATATATTATCCAAAAATATATAATTTTTATTAATAATAAATAATCATTAATTATTAGTAATGAATCATTTTACCACATACTCAATCAGCTATAAAAATGAAAACTTTATTTTCTAGTAAAGAGATGATAGTTATTTATGACTTAAGATGGGAATTGGTAGTCTTTGACTCCTCTTGTAACAGATGTTTACCACTACTATGTTTTAATTAATTTAAACATTTTAGATGAATCTCCTTGAAAAATAGCTGAAAAGAAACTGTATTATCAGAACATATATAGGAGTAATCAGTACATACAACAAATATATTATTTATTAATTTTTAGATATGTTGGATAAGAATTTTGACTTCAGAGACTTTTAATATAAAAACAAGTTTCTATTTTTAGAAAAATTTGGTTTTATTTGAATTAAAGTGGATAAAGTATTTTAAAAACAAACTATTTTGATTAAGTAAAGTTGATCAAATTGGTTATTTTAAATTCAATACACATCTATTATTAGACTCAAAGAATTTAGGTCTAAAAAAGAAGAAAATCTGTAAGTATCTAAGCAAAATAGAACTACAAACACGTACAATAAGGACACAAAGTGAACATGAATTTACTTATTTTGAAAAGTATATCTACATTATGTATAACAAGACAATCTCAAAGTATAGATCAAACATGAATCTTCTTTTATGAAGGCAGAGTGTAAGAGAACAAATATCTGCCAGTTCACATATCTGTCAACCAACTAAATAAGATTTAAATGGATTGCTTTATTTGGATTGTCTTACTAGTCATATACATCATTGTGTAGTATATACATTCTTACAATACCTAATTTTTTAAAATAATAGTTTATGTGTTTGATTTTTTAAGTTTACATATTTGAAATGATCTAGAAAAATATTCTACTGAAAGTCTCCTCTTTATTATCAAACAAATAAAAAGGATTTTAACCCCAATATGAAGCAGCAATATTGCTTACACATTATAATTAGAATTGATTATCTCTTCATTATAGTAACTCAACTGTTTCTAGATTTGTGCATAAACAAATCAGAATAGAAACTATCTTTGTTAAGAATATGGGAATAAAAATGCAGCATATTCTAAATACAAAATAAAACAGAATATTTTATTTGGCATATAAACTTTTTAATGATTTTGGCCAAAATTATACTAACTCTATCAAATTCAGCATGGAAAATATTTTCAATTAAGTACTAACTTCATACACTGTTGGTGACTGTGTAAGTTAGTATGTTTTGAAAAGCAGTATGTCAGTCTATGGTGAGAACCTTAAAAAAATTACATTCTGATTACAAAAATCTTAATGTAATTCTCAAGAGATAACAAAGTACAGAGTGAGGATAAGAAGGATAAGATGTTGAAATAAAATTTCAATGTAATTCTTTCATATGAAAAACAAAGTTCCCCTCAGAGGTATGAAGTTTTGGTTTGGGTTCCCATGAAAGCAGGGACTAAGACACCTGCCACTACTCTATTCAGAAGGTGTTCCTAAGAAGCAAGAAAGGGAGTTGGAAGAGTGAGACTGGAAAAGAGAAAATCCCAATGATGGATTACTGCTGACCTGGATACTGCTTTGAGAGACTAGATTTAGATCTTGCTGTGATCCATCTAAAAAATCATGCCAAATCTGCATCAATCCTATTCCTGCAAAGGAAGTAAGTTGGGTACATTTTTTTCACTAATCTCAATAGATAAAGGCCTTGCTTGTTATTTTAATCCCTCACACTTCTAGGTTGCCCAGGTTTCTATAGCTTAAGGGAGGAAAGGGAGAAAATTTGAGAGTAGTGTCAGGGCTTTGAAATTGAATGCTACTGGGTCACACAGACTCTCACTACAGCTACAACTGGAATTAGTAATGGGCTAAGGATTTGTGGATCGGAGTACTATAAGAAACTGGCATGTAATCACTTTTTATATTCAAAACAACTCATGTCCATGTTATGTCCACTCAATGTGGTGGCTTGTTACATTCTAAAAAGACAGAAGAGAAAGGATTAGAGAAACATACTATATTGTCCAAGCCTGTAAGTGGTCTTGATACCATAATTCATGGTCTTGTTAACTTTCTCTACCACTGATACTCTGCATTAGCCTCAGGCATTTCTTTGACTTTCCTAGGTTGCAAATTTTAATTCCTGAGGGAATTAGCCCCTTATTCTCTTGTCCTGGTCAAACTGTGGTGGCTGAAATTGTTCTAATATTTTCACTAGATGTTGGAAGCAACAGGAGACACCCCAGTGAACTTTTCAAGTCCTAGACATACTCACATGTGCCTGCTAGCCACACATAACAATCAAGATAGATTATCCTTTCCAGCATATAAATTATATCTTTTCCTGCTAAGTACCAAAAACAACACCTTATATAATCAGTGTTTTAATTTACAAACACCATCTTGAAGCACAGCACTCCAACTCCCCAGGGTGCCATTCCAAACTGGCACTTCGGTTAAGTGTTTAATGGTCACTTTCTGAGGTGACATATGCAGGATTTCATGGCTGTAAGCTGCTTAGATCATGAACTCATGAGTGTCTCTTATCACATTCTGTCTTCAAGTGATGTTATACCACTTCACTTTTCATAATATAATTCTATTTCTCCCCTCTAAGACTTTATACTCTTGTTTTCATACATTATGCTTGTACAGGTTATAAATCCCACACTCATTGATATATGGCACACAATGCAATATAAAGATGCTGTATCATAGAATTGTACACTTGAAACCTATATAACCTCATTAACAAGTGTCACCCCAATAAATTTAATTTTAAAAGTTGTCAAATTTATTTTTAGAAGATATCGGATTTAAAACAATATCTGCCCATTAAGTTACCATTTCTAGTGTTCCTTTTATACCTCCAGATTTCAATCTTATATTTTTTTCTGTCTGAAGGACTTGCTTTAAATTTTTATAGTGAGTCTGACAGGTTTGTTTGTTTGTTTATTTTAGTTCTTGTATGTGTGGAGATTCTCTACTTCTTTTTAAAAAGATTTTAAACTGGGTATAGAATAAAATTTTGACATTTTTTTCTCTTCAGTGCTTTAAATATGTCATTGTCACCTTGCTACACTCTTTTCAGTGAAACATCTGCTTTCATCCATATCTTCGTTCTGCTCTACATTACACTCAAGGCCCAGTGCATGAATTTGTGCATGTGTGGGGTCCCTCGGCCTGGCTGCCAATCGGGGCCAATTGGGGTGGTCTCACCCAGTCCCAGTCAACAGGGGCCAATTGGGGCTGGCCAGGCCAGGGGGAGGGACCACGGGAGGTTGGCTGGCTGGGGGGAGGGACCGTGGGAGGTTGGCTGTGGGAGCGCACTGACCACCAGGGGGCAGCTCCTGCATTGAGCGTCTGCCCCCTAGTGGTCTGTGCACATCATAGTGACTGGTCAACTGGTTGTTCAGTCACCGGTCGTAATGGTCACTTAGGCTTTTATGTATAGAGCAGGTCTCTTCTTTGGCTGTTTTTAAAATTTTCTTTTTATCAGTAGTTATTTTTTTAATCTTTATTGTTGAGAGTACTTTAGTCAATTTGGTTATAATGTACAAGCACATATTTCCTTTTGTTTCTTGTGCTTGAAGTTTGTTCAGCCTCGTGGATCTGTTGTTTTATCCTCTGTCAAAATTGGAAAGCTCTTAGACTTTATTTCTTCTGACACTTTTTGCTATCACCTCTGGTTTCCATCACTTCCCTCCTTCAGGAACTACAGTAGATGAATTAATTTTATTCCCATACAAAACAATGAACGTTGAAGAGTACCTCACACTAGATATAAAAATTAACTCAAAACGGATTGTATAATTATTAAAATCTAAAACAATAAAATTTATGTGAAAAATACTTATAACTTTGGGCTGGTCAAAGAATTCTCAGATATGACTGCAACAACTCAATTCTTAATATAATGACTTTATAAATTTGACTTCACTAAATTTACTAAACTTTAGTCTTCAATGATACTATCAAAAATGAATGGCTCTCCACAAATTAGGAGAAAAGCTTTGCAAATCACTTGTACTGGTAGAGGACTTGTATTAAGAAAAATATGAAGAAACTCTCAAAACACAATATATGCAAACAACCCAATAAAATTAGACAAAATATTTGAACAGAAAAGGAGATATACCAGTACAGATACCAAATAAGCATATGACAAAGTGTCAAACATTACTAGTCATTAGGAAAATATAAGTTAAATTTAAAATGGGATACCACTACACATGTATTAGCATCACTAAAATTAAAAACAAAACAAAAATCCTGACCATATCAAATGTTGGCGAGAATGTAGAGGAGCTAGAAGTCTCATATCTCTCTGGTTTAAATATAAAATGATACAACCACTTTGGGAAGCAGTTTGACATTTCCTTAAAATACCAAACACATTTCTATCATATGCTCGACTCAGTTCATTCCTATTTATCCAAACAAAAAGAAAGCAAATGTCCATAAGAAGGCCTTTAGTTTAAAAAAAATGAGTAGTCAATAAACAAGTAGTACATGAATATTTATAGCAGCTATATGTATAGTTACCCCAATTGGAAACAACTCATATTTCTGTCAGTAGTGGAATAGATAAACAAATCAGTCTACATTCATACAGTAGAAGGTAATTCAGCAATAAAAAGTGAGTGAGCTATGGAACATATACAAAAACATGGATGAGAACAAATACTTATACTGCACCTAAAAAGTCAGACAACAAAATACACACTCAATGATTTTATTTATTTAAAACTCCAAAACAAAATAAATCTATAATAAAAGAAGGCATCCTGATGATGATAAGGGGAAGAGGATGAGGAGAGATGCTAGAGGGAGAGGATTTGAAAGAGATATGAGGACTCTGTGGGGGTGGGGGGTGCAAAAGATAGGTTTATTCTTAATTATGGTAATTGGTTCAAGAATGTATCCACATTTAAATTTATCAAATTGAAAGTTTTCAGCATGCTGTGTATTATATATCAATTATGCCTCAATTAAAGTCAAATTTTTAAAAAACTATATAGAGAGAACGTTATGACTTATTTGCAATGAGAAAACAAAAATATTGAAAAATGTTTCCAGGTCATTTTTAAATCCAAATGTTTTTATTATGGGTTCTTAGAAAGTTTCATACAATTCTCCATTTCACTATATTAGCCAATGGGTATAATCTCACAGTTATCATTAAAAGTCATGTTCTGTCAAGGCTAAGAGAGTTTTCTGTACAATTAATGACTTCTGTGAGTAGGACCAATGGAAGATAATAATTATTTTCACAGATATAGAATATTTCAAAACTTGCTCTCTGACATAATAAAGAAGCCTCATGAAACAATAAAAAATATGTATCAGAACATAAACAGGGACATTTTAATTTTAACATGCTAACTCATTTATTTGGATATATGGCATTAGAAACATTAATTTCAAATCACTTCTATGTCTATGTTAAGGCAAACTTTCTGGATAGTATCTCCATAATTGCCACTGCCACATTCTCAGGAGATTCCATTTCACTCTAGCTCTGGCTCTAATTACAGCAAAACGGAGGTAAAAAATGGTTTGGGATCCACAGTGCACTATTGTTCAGAAATGTTTGGCCTAGTTACCTGGGAGGCACCCAAGGTTTGCAGACCAGTGGGAGATTTTTGACAGCTTCTTAACTGCCTGAGGCAGCCTCAGCGATTGCTTTCACTCTATTAGAACTTTAAAGGACTGAAATTGTTGTTCCAGTAAATTTAAGTGGGACAACTTCGTGTGTTTTTTTCTAATGGAAATTATTTAACATGTATAAGATCTGCTACTTCTAAAGTACATGCCATATATTCTATAAATATATATGGCATTGCATCAGTGAAAATTCATGAATAAATATACATTATCATTGTATGAATCAAAATATCACCTATAGCCAACATTTAATTGGTAAGTCATATGTATGATTTAATATTTTAGCATTGATTATAAATTTGTGTTGCACCCTATCTCCTGTGCAGTACCTAAATTAAGCACAGCTAGGTCTGAAACTAGAGTTAAATTTCCCTTGCAAGTACCCAATATGTTTGCATGAAAAGTGACTTAGAAACTGACTGAGGACAATGTTCTCAGATATATTTTATATATTTATAATGTAAACAATTTTGAGTGAATAAAAATCATCTAGCTTTTTCTATGTAGAAATTATCTAATTAGTTCTGTGTATAATCTAGATTTGAAAGGAAAATTATATTACTACTTTGTTGCTTGGATATTTCTTTGTATGTTGCCAGTGAATTGATCTTAAATGACATATCATTTAAAGTATTACTGTGACTTCAAATATTGGCCTTTGTTTTTTATTTAGTGAGTTTTTATGAGACATTTATGATGATTGTACCTACGTTTCTTCGTGTATTAAAAATGTAACGTATTAATACTACCTTAGTAGTTAATCAAGGTCAACATCAACAGTAATAATTCACGTTCCTAGTAGGTACCGCTGATATATGAGGAAAATGGCATTTTACCTCTGTGCTTTTCCTTCTAAAAACACATACCCCACTATAATCATGAGATAAGCATTAGCCAAAAACTTAGAGAGGCAGTCTACAAAATACCTGACCTATACTTCTCAAAACTATAAAGGCCATCAAAGCAAGGATGCCTTTACAATTATCACAGCCAATAGGATGCAAAGGAGACATAACAATTAAATGTAATATGGTGACTTGGATGGTCTGTTAGATCCGAAAGGACTTTGATTAAAAACTAAGGGAATCTGAATAATTTATAAATGTCAGTTAATAATCATCTACGAATATTAGTTCATTAAATATAACAAGTATATCAAATGAATGCAAGATGTCAATAAACAGAGTAAATGTGGGGTATATGGGAACTGTCTGTGGTATCTTTATAATATTTCTGTAAATCAAAAACTGTTTTAAAATAAGTATTCCTTAATAATTAATAACTGAATAACAAAATAAAGATTGATTCATTTTATTCATTATTTAGCTCAACAACAGAAGAAACAGATGACAGATCAACATCCTGGGAAAATAAAACCTAAAATTATCCAAATAGTTCTATTTCATTAAAAGTGAATTTAGCTCTAGCTGACTTGGCTCGGTGGATAGAGTGACGGCCTGCGGGCTGACGAGTCCTGGGTTCGATTCCGATCAAGGGCACATGTCCGGGTTGCAGGCTCAATCCCCAGTGAGGGTTGTGCAGGAGGCAACCGATCAATGATTCTCTCTCATCATTGATGTTTCTATTTCTCTCTCTCCCTCTCCCTTCCTCTCTGAAATCAATAAAAAAAAATTTTTTTTTAAATGAATTCAGATTTCTTCATATACTTTTAGGAAATATATTTATATTCAGAGTTGCTGAAATGAGAATATACAAAGCCAAAGCCTTTATAGCTGAATTCCAAAAATTTTATTAGATTTTTATGTAACTTACTAGTATATTGTTATCTGCCAATATACCTTGACAATTTCATAACAGTTCTAATATAAGAACACATACTTTTAATAAAAAAGTCATATTTCCCCTGCACATAACAAATGCCGCCCATATATCACTGATATGTGTTTGATCCTAATTGTATAATTCTGCATCAGGGGACAATATCTTTTGATACCTGCAGCTAGTGATTAGCTCTGGTCCTAAACCACCAGGATTGTAGTGCTCCTATAATTTTCTCTGCTAGAAATCTGAATAACACACATTCTTTAAGGCAAATGCTGCTTCCATTTTTTAATATTATGTCTACTGAGCACTATAAATTAGTAGAAATGATAAATATTAGAGGTGATCTCTTCTGGCATGTCATACTGTGGATATCTATAATAAAAATCATCTCTTGGAATTAAATCAAGCTGTAAGTTATTCATGATTTAAGTGTTTATAGCTACTTCAAAAAACTGACAGAAACTAATTATGATTTTTTTAATTAAAATGCTACAACAGCCTGGCTGGTGTGGTACAGTGGTTGACCCTTGACCAATGAACTAGGACAGTGGTCGGCAAACCGCGGCTCGCAAGCCACATGCAGCTCTTTGGCCCCTTGAGTGTGGCTCGGCGTTAGAACAACTTCTTCAAAATAGACTCGCCCAGGCCAAAAACCGACTTCTGTGCATGGGCCACGAAGTTTCAATCGCACTGTACATGCACACCCACACGTGGTATTTTGTGGAAGAGCCACACTCAAGGGGCCAAAGAGCCACATGTGGCTTATGAGCCGCGGTTTGCCGACCACTGAACTAGGAGATCACTGGTTCAATTCCCGTTCAGGGCACATTCCTGGGTTGTGGGGCCTGCAGGAGGTAGCTGATCAATGATTCTCTCTCATCATTGATGTTTCTATCTCTCTATCCCTCTCCCTTCCTCTCTGAAATCAATAAAAACATATTTTAAAATAAATTTAAAAGCTATTATATATATATATATATATATATATATATATATATATATATACATGTATGTGTGTATATATATATATATACACATACACACACACACACACACACACACACACATACACTAGAGGCCTGGTGCACTAATTCATGCATGGGTGGGGTCTGGCCAGCCCTCCCCGATCAGGGCCAATGGTGGCTGCCGGTGGGGGGGGGAGGGGCTATGGGAGGTTAGCTGCTGGCCCTGCCCCTGGTTGGGGTTGGAGGGACTGCAGGGCCAGCCTGGAGGAGGGGCCACGGGAGGTTGGCCAGCTGGCCTTGCCCCCATCTGGCCGGTTGGCCAGCCACAGTGCATGTCATAGTGACCAGTTGTTCCTGTTACTTGGCTTTTATATATATACTAGAGGCCTGGTGCATGAAATCTGTGCACAGGTAGGGTCCCTAGGCCTGGCTGGCAATCAGGGCCGATCTGCGGGGTGATCAGGGGGCCCCTGCTGGCACCCACCTTGGCCGGCCTGGCTCTGCCTGCTCGCCGGCCCTGTCCACCGCTGCTGCCAGTTGGGGCCTGCGTGCTGGAGGCAGCTCCTATGTTAAGCGTCTGCCCCCTAGTGCTCAGTGTGTGTCATAGCGGCCGGTCATTCCGCAGTTCAGTCAATTTGCATATTAGGGTTTTATTATATAGAATATATGCAAATGTATATATATATATAGTATGTACAATGTATATATGGTTTATAAAAGTTATCTGAGAGTCTTTAAGACAATTTTGTTAAACATTTAATTGTCCAAGTTTTATTCTGAATTTTAAAAAAAGTTTCTTATAAAAAGAGAATGTTAAATAACTTGGTAATCTGCTTCATGTGTCTCTATGCCCCAACATTAATTTGTGGAATGAGTTAGAGATTTTACATTTTTGATGTTGCCCAACAAATTGAACTGCATATGCTTTTCAATGACTCATTTATAAAATAGCTGATTTGATATTCAGATGGATGGAAGCAGGCCAGTGTTTCAATATAGGAAACAATTCAAATTCTAAACATAGCTAACTGAGATTTCTCTATTGAAAAGCCGATGTTGTCCTTTAGCAAACCGCTGAAATGAATTTAGTGGCTGGGAAAACTGCCAAGCAGAAATACAAACCAAACTCCTTTAAACTATAGAATTACATCAAAGTAAGCACAATTACCATTCTTCATATCCTAATCCTGCTGGCCACTTCATCTCTGGCCTTACAGAGACTGGAAGTTTTTAAAGTGACAAAGGGGGCTTAATTTTGGTTTTAACACAATTTGAATTTCCCTGTACTGATAGCTGCAGATCCAAAAATTTTTAGTTGAATTCTATTTTTTTAATGATAGAATCATTCTAAAATATTTCCTTAAAAAAGAGCGCTTCCTTTTATTCACATATACCATTTTTTAAATGTCTGTGTGGACCTGTCATTTTGCAAAAGATAAAGAAGAGTGGCATTAAGAAAGGCATCATACTTTTACTCAGTGCTTACATCATACCACATCATTTAATGCTTCTAAAAACCCAGAGCTGAGTCGTCATCCTCTCTGAATAAACAGAAGTTCCTTCTAGTGAGGCTGTTTATTCAAAGTCATTAAGTTAAAAAATAACAAAGCAAGAATTTCAATCCAAGTCCAAAGACCCAACTGCCTGTGCTTCCCTCCCAACACTACTCTGCATACCAGGCTCTACGAAAAGGCTCTTTCCTTTGAGTTCCATAGTCATTATTTGTTTTCTTTTTAGCCTCAGGAATTCTCTCAAAATATACAGCCAATTACTTAAGGTAACTATATACTTTGCTTATTATAGTATGCTTATAGATTACCATGTCACATAAATTGTTTTCTTAACAACTTCATTGAAATATTTTATTCTCCTTCAAACTCCTGGCCAGAGAATGGCTATTATTAATCATCTAGAGGCCTGGTGAACAAAATATGTGCACTGGGGTTGGGGGGGGGCCTCAGACCGGCCTGTGCCCTCTCACACGCCTGGACCTCCCGAGGATTGGGCCTAAGCTGGAACTCAGACATCCCTCTTGAAGTCCAGAACACCTTACTCCTTACTACCCTCCTGCTGTGGAGGCAGGAGAGGCTCACGGCACCTCCGCTGTGCTCGCCAGCTGTGAGCCCGGCTTCTGGCTGAGCAGGGGTGGGAGAGGAGAGGGAGAGTGTGGCTCAACCAGAAATCAGGCTTGCTGCTTCTTAGCGCTGGCCCCGCCCCCATCCACTGGTGGGGGGAGATCTGGGGCCAGGCCTGCTAGGGTAGGGGCTGTGGGAGGTTGAGGCACCATGGTTGAACCCTGTCCAGCCTCTGCAGAGACTCTGGGACCACGCTGCCCTGTTCTCCCTGCCTCTGTGGAGGTGTGGAGCTGGAACCAGGCCCACGCCAGGGCCTCTGTGGCTGTCTCTGCAGAAGGGGCGGGACTGCGCCACCCTCTCTCCTGCCACCTCTGCAGAAGGGGCCGTGGTGACCCCTCTCCCACCACCTTTGCAGAAGGGGCCGTGGTGCCCCGTCTCCCAACAACTCTGCAGAAGGGGCCGTGATACTGGGACCTCCGGGACTGCACCGCCCCCCCTCCCGCCACCTCTGTGGAAGGGCGGGACTGCATAGCACCCTCTCTTGCTGCCTCTGTGGAAGGGGCCACAGCACTGGGACCACTGGGCAGCTTTGCCCAGGCTCCGGCTTTGTCAGAAAGGACGTCTGGAATGATGTCCAGAAGCCATCCAATCTATCCAGTCTAATTAGCATATTACCCTTTTATTAGTATAGATAGCTGACTTTCTTAAGAGAAGCACATGTCTAAATTCTTGGCTACACTAAATCTAAATGGGTTAATCTTTATACTTTTGAATATATCCAGTGTACGTGTCCCCTTGCACCATTATTTAAAAGAAAATGTTTTAAGTATTCAAGACATTTAAAGATTTAAGTAGTTATTATTTGTATTCTCTAATTTTTACTACTGGTGAAACTCATTTTGGTTCAGATACTAAAAGTGTAACTTCTAAATAGCATGTTCCTTTCAAAGAAAGTACAGGTTTTACAAAGCACTGAGTGGAACTGGAGCACAAATAAGAAAATGTCTTTGATCAAAATTAATTCGATTTTGTAACAGCCAATTTGTAATCAGGACGATAAATGACTGGTGACACTAAGTTTGGATGGAACATAATTTATCAGCTAAAAACTAGAGGTCATGACACATTTAAGACAGCTATTTGTAGAGCTGAATTTCGTTACAAAATAACTTAGCTAAGACCTTTGAAGCAATTAATTCTTTAAAGGCTGCCATTCAGCAGCCTAAATAGGACATTTCTCGTCCCTTCAAATAAGAAACTGACTATGCCCAATCAGATTCACCAAGTATTTTACAGTTTGCAGTTTAAATTTTTTAGTAAGAAAGGTAAAAACTAATCATTTCAAGCACTCATTAAACTCATTTGTCTTTCTCTGCTCACAATGAATAGAGAAAAACAATTCTCACAGTAATTGTTACTTAATAGAAACTTCATGAGTGATCCTCATATTTACAAATATTTAAAAATAAATATATCAACAAGTAAATCTAAAAGAGCATGGAAAATTGCCATTATTGACCACTTAGAGAAAATATTGCCATTTTTAGTCACAATGCAACATGATTCATATTTGAAACATTTTTATTGAGCTATTATAGACATAATATTTGAAACTTATTACAGCTATGTAACTTCAATATAAATGTCAAAATAGATCATTTCTTCCATATTAAATGATATAAAGATATCTCTACTAATCAGACCATTTGTTATTGTTTCAATTTCTATTAAAACACATTCTAAATATTTACAAAAATCTATGCACTTCTCCCAATTACCTTTGTGAATAAACACTACAAACAGTAAAATATATGTTATTTAAAATATAAATTTATCATAACGCAGCACCATGGAAGTGGAGTGCTATTGTTGTCTTGATGGGAGTGAGGAAATATAGAATTTCCTTTTTGTCAGAAAGTGGTATATAGTAAGTAGATTACATAATTAAATAATAAGAAAAAATAATTTAAGTATTGATTATTTATTGAGGAAGAAGACCAAAAATTTTTAGCAACGTTATGTTTCTGAATACAGATATCTTGCTAATATTTAGAAAAGTCTGTTTGATAGACTATATAAACCTTCAAATGACACCAAATCAGTGTAAAATACCAAGTCATGAACATGCAATTTCACAACTTCAGTGTTGAAAAGACTCATAAAATGATGGAAATCAAAATGGTTGAGGTAATTTCAAACAGAATAATGTACCTCCTCTTAAACTACTTATAACACATAGTTTTGAGAACATAAAAATTACTCGCTTAGCATGTTTTCTTTCTCAGCATTTGGGCTTGATACTAATATATAAATATTCTATCCTTTAACTTTCTCTCTTTCATTGGAATGAGCTGAATGTAAGTCTTAAACTCATTTGTCTTTTTTATTTCAATAATGTTCTATCAGCACCTATTTTTCTTCCTCTCCTGACATATTTCCGCTGCCTTGCACCTTCCCAGAGAATATCAAGTCAATGCTCTGAAGATATTTCCTATTGTCTGCCTCAGAGCTGAGTCTCTCCTTTCATCTTACAATTCCTTCATCTACCATAAAAAAGAACTGAAAAGACTACTCTCATTTTTAATACAACACTATTACTATTCTTGAGGAACTCCTGCCTCCCTTATTTCTTGATCCTTTCAGGTATACTTACCATAGGTTCCTTTACTTTTTTATTTCTTTTCTTTTTTCAGCTTCCTTTATGATGGAAGGTGGTGGTAAGCACTTTTGTATATTCCCTGTCTGCAGAACCCTTCTTATCTGATGGTAAAAATTGGTCTTTTTTATTATGCTGAAGAAATTGCCTCTGCCACATTTAAAAGACCAGTGATGATAATTTTGGTTGGAGAGTACTGACAGTTTTATAATTTTAGTGAAATTTTATAATATTCTCTTATTCTGCTTCTATTTCTGTAGGGGGGAAAAATTCTCCCATACTTTCATACCACTCTCAATTCTTTACTGTTTTAACATCCTCAGTTCATTTTTTCCCATTTCTTAAATTTTAGGAATCCAAACAAACATGTAATTAAGTGTACTTTTTGAATAAAATATTAAAAAATAACATCACACTGACTATTCACTGTATCAATACAGTGAAACTAAACAAAAGAACATCATGGATTAAAAATCTACTTGTATCTAGGTCTTTACCTGATGAAATATGTCTAAGTAGATATTTATGCATTTAATTTACACAGAAATGGAAAAAGTTAATTTTAAAACATTTAACAAAATTATTTTAATTATATATAATATGTGTATATATATTAAACAAAATTCTTACTTTTTACTAAAATAGCTGCACTATGGTTTTCAATTGATTCCGTAGTATCACTTTTTTCTTTGGTTTGCATTTGAGATTATTGTTTGGTTTGTATATAAGTGAATTTAAATTAATTTACTATTTTATTTTATTTTTATTAATTATCCTTATATATACTAGTATGTGTATTTTTACAAACCAAATTCTAAAACTTACAAATTATTTCCTCTAATCATACAATCTTTTACAGGATGTTTCCAACACACTCCCCAAGAACCTCCAAATCAGATATGGTTGATTCATTCATTTATTGAGCATTGTCTAACAAGTATCATTGTGTAACCTTGGACAGTTACTTAAAAACACTACTTTAATTCTTAATCTTTGAAATTGGAAAAACAATGATAACTGCACATTCAGTTAAAATGCAGATTAACTCAGTTAATTACATTATAGCAACTTAAAAAGTGACAATTATATTTTATTATCACTATAATCAAAATAAATATTTAAAACTTAAAAAACTTAATTATCTAAAATTTTTAGAGAAATTCCTGACTCATAATAAGCAGCCAATTTAATTTAGTTATCTATTAAAAGTAGTAGTTGTATTTATTTCACAGCATTGGACCTATTTTATGTTGTTTCCTGGATCATGTGCAAATGATCTATCTACCTATCTTCTTATTACTCTCTCTCTCTCTCTCTCTCTCTCTCTCTCTCTCTCAGGAAGTCACAAAGGTGGAAGAAGTGAGCTGTGGTAGAAGTGAGCCAGCTGGGCTGTGTGGGCTCAGCAAACAAGTTAAGGAGGCAAAAGAAGGGCCCTTGCAACTTAGGAGAAAGAAAGCAAGGATATATGAGCTTGGGGTAAGGAGAGGGGGAAAGGCTCAGGTATGCTTGAGAAAGAGATAAAGAGGGGAGCAGGGGAAGGAAAAGAAAGAGAGCCTGTGCTAGTGACTTATTAAAGAAACTAGAGGCCCAGTGCATGAAATTCGTGCATGGGGGGGCTGTCCCTCAGCCCAGCCTGCACCCTCTCCAATCTGGGACCCCTTGAGGGATGTCCAACTGCCCAGGCTGCTGGCTCCCAACAGCTCGCCTGTTGTCTGCCTATTGTCTGCCTCAGAGCTGAGCCTGCCTTCCTGATTGCCCCTAATCACTTCTGCCTGCCAGCTTGATCACCCCTAACCACTCCCCTGCCAGCCTGATGATGCCTAACTGCTCCCCTGCCAGCCTATTTGCCCCTAACTGCCCTCCCCTGCAGGCCTGGTCACCCCTAATTGCCCTCCCTTGCAGGCCTGGTCGCCCCCAACTGCCCTCCCTTGCAGGCCTGGTCCCTCCCAACTGCCTTCCCCTGCTGGCCATCTTGTGGTGGCCATCTTGTGTCCACATGGGTGCAGGATCTTTGACCACATGGTGGTAGCCATTTTGTGTGTTGGAGTGATGGTCAACCTGCATATTACTCTTTTATTAGATAGGATGTCTGCAGGAGAGAAACCTGTATGGGTGTAAGACCAGTAAAAAAGAGAAGGGTAAGAAGTTTAGCGATGGTAGGTTAAGGTAAGTTTTGGTCTCAACCTCATCCCCTGCCCACTGGCAGTCTGCTGACTTCTTGGCTGCCCATGGAGAGGCGACTGAAGGCAATGTTCCTCCAACCCCTGTCAGGACCACAGGGCAGGCCCCACTCCAGCTGCTCATGTCTAACTTCCTACTAAACACTAAATACATTATATTTTCTCAATATGTTGAAGTGACAAGACATATAACCGCAAGACATATAAATAAATGCCATCACTAATTAATGAGATAAGCAAAGGAAGATATGATATTTGTTCAAAAGCTTAGGACAGGAATTTTTGATTTGTCATTCAAAAAGACATGGATGTCTTCAGAAAAACATGTGACATCTGGAAATTATATAAGTGTGTGCTTCTAAATATGCATACGTACTTTTCTAGAAATATAATTATATTATAAAAGGGTTTTATGACATAAAAAGTTGACTAATCCCTGATGCAGAGTTGGAAAATGATTATGGTTATGTTAATATGGCACCATCCAATATGAAGTCCTGGCCCCTCCACTTGGCCTAATTTTTATTCATATTTAGCTATAAAAGTAAGGGAACATAATTGAAGTAAGTGCAAAATAACTTGATTGGAAGATTTCCAGTGCCTCATTTTAACCCCTTATCCCTAATGTTATAATTAAACAGTGCAACAATAGTTCAGAATTTAATGTATAATCTGTCCTGATTTAATATCACATCCTCATGATTTCAGTTTATTATTTCTGCTTAGATTTTCTCTTTGGCTAGTCACAGAACTGTGATGCTCTATATCTAGATAATACAAAGATTAGACTGGAGGAAAACCATGAGCATTAAAATATTCCCCTTTCTAATTGTAATTAAGTTATTTATAATATTAAAGATGTTTTTCCAGTTTAATGGACAGTGTAGTGTAGAGGTTAAGAGTAAGTTACTTAACTTCTCTATGTTTCTTCATCTCTAAAATGGTAATAACAATAGTAATTTTTCTCATAAGCCCTATGAAATTTCTAGGAGTTAATATCTTCAAAGTGCTTTAAGTAGAGCCTAGCACACAGGAGTACTCAATAATTATTAGCTATTATCCTATATAATAAAAAGCTACTATAAAAATGGACAGAATGGCAGAATGACCGGTCTCTATGACATGCACTGACCACCAGGGGGCAGATGCTCAATGAAGGAGCTGCCCCCTGGTGATCAGTGTGCTTCCACAGAGGGAGTGTCGCTCAGCCAGAAGCTGGGCTAACAACTGGCGAGCACAGTGACAGTGGCGGGAACCTCTCCCGCCTCCACAGCAGCGCTAAGGATGTCTGACTGTCCGCTTAGGCCCGCTCCCCCGAGGACATCCCCCAGGGGTTCCTGGACTGCGAGAGGGTGCAGGTTGGGCTGAGGTACCCCTCTGAGGACACAAATTTCATGCACCAGGCCTCAAGTGTATCATAAAATATTCTCAATAAAGGCTACTATACTGATAATAAAGAAAAGTAATTTCATGAAAATAGCAGGTTGAAGATGGATGATTATCTAAAACACCACCTTTAATTTGTGGAATGGCTTACAAAAACCATGGAGCATGAGGAGGCCATTATCAGTGTGGTATTCTTCACTTATCTAGTAAAAGTAAAGCATGCCTTCCTGAAAGATGTTCATTAGCATTATTATCCCCAGTTGATTATCAGCAAAAGGAACTAACAATAGCCTAAATAGGGGCATGAAACACTGGAGCTGTCCATCATTACTAATGATGATATACTTCTATTGTAAATAGTGATCTTAGATTTGAATACTAATTATAAAGGTGTTTGGTCATCTTCCAACCCTTAGAGTTAAATATTCTGAAAATTAAACAATTGTATTCATCAAATAATATCTGAATTATTTGATTATAATTTCATTTATCATTTATTCAAACAATCAACTGCTTTTCTGGTTTAATTTAGACTTAACCTATGTCAGTTTAGAATATTTAGAATATTGTCAAAAAATAAAAATAAAATAGAAAAGAAAGAAAACATAAAACTCAGCAAGAAAAATGGTTTAATAATAAAAAAACTATGTTTTAAGCTTAATAAGAATTAAAAAGAATATAAGCTTTTTTATGGAAGATATATTTTCTAACTTGGTGCATACAACTTTATTCTAGCAATTGCATTTATTTAACAGGAGTAAATAATAGAGACTTTAGGAATATAGACAGTAAATATGACCTGAGAGTTGCTTTTGGAGAAGATTGTACTATGTGACCTCTGATCTGAACTCTGTAGGATGTCTTGGAGTTAATTAGCATGGTTTGGATGGGAGAAAGATTTACTCTTTGCTCTCTCACCCTAGTAGAAAATTCAGAAAACCTGAGGGAGAGGAAAAGTTTCCAAATTCCTTGTTTTATACCTTTTGTGTATTAAAACTCTTTGCTTTGTTTCTTTACTATCTCCTTATTGAGAAATACATGTTTATAAACTAGTTTAAATTAGGGAAATAAAGGGTGAAAAAAAATGAGAACTTTCACTCTTTAAAATAAATGCTTAAGAAAATAAAAGGTGCCCAGCTGGGTGTGGCTCAGTGGCTGAGAGTAGAACTATGAACCAGGAGGTCACTGGTTTGACTCCTAATGAGGGCACATGTCTGGGTTGCAGGCTCCATCCTCAGTAGGGGGCGTGCAGGAAGCAGCTGATCAATGGTTCTCTCTCATCATTGATGTTTCTATCTCTTTCTCCCTCTCCTTTCCTCTCTTCCTCTCTAAAATCAATAAAAATATATTTTAAAAAAAGAAAATAAAAGGTTAAGAAACAAACTGGGAAAAATATTGGGTTCAAATCTCATAAAAGGCTTGTATGCAAAATCAATTTTTTTTACAATTTAATTAAAAAGGATTCAATTTAAAAATTGGTAAAATTTTAGAATATTCACCAAAACATTTACTAATACCAATAACTATTTTTAAAAATACTCAAAATCATTAGTTATTAAGGAAATTAAAATTAAAATCACAATCAGATACCACAACACACCTATTAGAATGGCCAAAATTGAAGACTGGTGGTGCCAGATGAGAATATGGAGCAACTTAAAATTTCATATATTGCTATTAGTAATATAAAATGCTACAGGCACTTTTGAAATGTTTCAATTCTTTTAATCTTTTACAAAGATAAACATTTACTTACCATACAACCCAGAAATTCAACATCACACTCATGAAAATTTATGTGAATGTAAATATTTATAAATATATATTGCAAAATAAGTTGCCCTTTGCCCCAGCGAGCAAAGAGCGCTCCTGCCACCAAGGAAATGGCTTATGGTCCAGGGTACAGTGACTATTATCGACATGAATCCATGTTGTGTTTGCTTGTTTTCAAGTGATATCCCTAAGGTTCCACTAGCCTATCCTGCTCTGATATTTTCTAGACAATCCCAAAGCACATTTGCTTTTTAGGCATATTTCCCTTCACTTATATTATCTTTTTGCTACCCACATGGAAAACTGTGCTACCATCCATGTGCTTCCCACCTGTGGGAGAAGAGCTCTCTCTGACTTAGAATGTTCTACAGTGATTTATCCAAGACAAAGAACATTTAATCTTCTATCTAATAATATGCTTTTCATGATTAAAAAAGGGTATTTTTAGATATCTTTGTTCTTTTTAATAGATGCAGATGTGTCAGAAACTGGAAGGGAGTTTTAAATGTCTGACAGCTTAGCTTGAGCTCATAGAGAAATCTATGCTGTAACATGTAGAGACCCCCTCATAATATGGCACATGGATTGCAGGATACATGGGTAGACTACAAAGAAGACACCGGCCATGTGAAGAATCACAGAGTCAGTCTCCATGGGAGCATGTACAGAAAACCCCGCAGAGCCACTTTCTGCCTGTATATTTCAAAGGATGGGAACTGCGCTAAGGGACATAGTCTGGAGCATGTCAGGAGGCCCCGGGAGACACAATAACCAAATACTACACTGAATCCATTCTGCTTCCTCAGCTCTGCTGCTCCACAGCCACCAAGCAGGTCTCTACAAAAGACTGCAGCAATTTTCCTACCAAAGGCATCTCCTGTGGAAGCCATCACTCAGGGAAATAGAAGCTGCTGGGTGCATGGAGTTGGTAGAGTTCAGAGACCCGCTCATACAGTTAAATGTCATTTAAAACCCAGTGAGAGTGAAGTTCATTATTCAGAAATGCATTCCTAGTGGCCTCCATGAAAATACAAAAGAGATAACAGCTGTCCACTGCTGTCCTAAGTTTGATATTTTTATTTGCTCCACTCTGAACATTATGTCAAAATCTTCAAATACTTCTTATATTTTTATGAAATCTCCTTTCAATTGGATTTTCTTCTTAGTCTGCAGTGTGTTTATATAAAATGTTGCTTGTAAATTAATATTTTTATGAACAATGCAGTTATGATTTATAATTTGACCCAGTGTTGGAGACTCCTGAGGACAAACAAAACCAAAGCTACAACCATTTGGTTACTGTATTAAGGTCAGATATAAGATGTTGAAATATCATTGCAGGAAGCACCTAGTTAAATCCAAAATATTTTCCATCATATCCCTCATGGAGATTAAGTGAATTTTACCTTCAGTAAGACTCAGGTATATTGAAAGCTGAGTGTTTTGTTTTTAGGAAAGTCTTCATATAAAACACGAAATTATAATAGCACAAGAAAGGAAAAATAAGATTTCTTTGTAAAGTTAATCTTTTTAAAGTAATAAATGATTACAAATGATTTTAAAAAGTAACTGACTGAAGTACTAATACATCTGGAAAGAGTGAACAAGAAAAATGATTTCATTGTTTGTATCACTTTCATAACAAATAATAAGAGAATAACAAGAATGAGGTGAAGAATTGGAGGGATATTAATGGCAATTTTAAGTGCCTTGAAAAGTCGATCCGAATTGCTTACATCAAAGAGAAAATAGACTCTTTAATGATCACTTCCCTGACAACTAACAGTAACATCACTTTTAGCTGTGACTGCTAAAACTAGATACCTTTGTCTTGGAATACTCAGTCCCTGAGAACACCACGGGATGACAGCCTTCACCTCACGATAAGAGGGAAAGGAATAATTCATCTTCAAATGAGCGATTTCTGTGATGAAGGGGAAAAAATACTCCTTCAGAAAGATGGCAGAATAACAAAAAATAGTGCCAAACTAATTACTTTAGCTATACTTAGTGAAATGATTGCTTTGATTTTAACTCAAGAAGTACAGTTTTAAGGTAGTCACTTATTAGGACTATTTATCCCAGGAAAAGAGACTTTTATTGGTGAAAAAGGGACTTTTAACAACCTGTTATAAAATTATGCTTACTTGAATAAATGACACAATAGAATGTACTTGTTAGAAGTGCAAACAAATGCCTTTGAAACTGCTGCCTAGAGGCTGTTAGCTGTTGATAACTAACTGGGCAGGCCATGCCACGATCATTTCTGGGGCAGTGCAGAGCTAGATGATGGGACCTTGTCAGGCCATCCATCACAGCTTGTCACCTGAAGACATAAATAAAAATTCAGCATTTTCCAAGATATATTACAAGGCTGGTATGTCTATTTAGAATCCCCATTGAAAAATTATGGCTTAAATTCGGCCTTTAAAAATATATACATTAGTTCCAGTGCAGACGTAGAGTCAACATTCATTTGACACACTTAAAACAAAATGTGCCAGGAAAGCCAAAGTGCAAGAAATAGCTACAAAAATATTAAGTTAAAAGCCTCTAATTGTATAAATCACTGTAATTTCGCAGATCATTGTGTTAATGGGAAGGGATTGTGTCTATTATGGCTATGTAAAATCGCCAAAATGTCACAGGAGAAGGTAGAAAATCTCTTTCCTGTTCTCTTGAAATATTTGTTAAAGCATACTCCAAGTACAAGTGTGGGTTACAGAATTACTCTGGAACCAGGTCTACACATTTTTCTCTACAGGGCAACATAGAAATATTTTAGCCTCGCGTAGCTGGTGTAGCTCAGTGGTTGCCCTATGAACCAGGAGGTCACTGGTTCAATTCCTGGTCAGGGGACATGCCTAGGTTGCAGGCTTGATCCCCAGTAGGGAGCTTGCAGGAGGCAGCTAATCAGTGTTTCTCCTTCATCATTGATGATTCTATTTCTCCTTTCCTCTCTGAAATCAATAAAAATATATATTTTAAGAAATATTTTAGGCCTTGAAGGTCATATATTGTCTCTGTCACAAAATCTTCTTTTGTTTTATTTCACAATTCTGAAATATATGAAAACCTTCCTTAGTTCATCAATAGTACACATACACACAAAAGTAGAGTCCACTGGCCAGATTTGACCCATGGGTCATAATTTGCAGACCCCTGCTCTAGAAAATAACAAATATGTATATATTTAATGGAAAGAGACAATTTTATAATTCAAAGGACTCCATTCTTCTTTTTTGCAGTAGTTATTTTTCAAGTAATAAAGAATTCCATAAAATATGCCATATTTCATGACATGAAATAGTAATTATTAGATATAATTCCTGGCATGTGAGTGCATTTTAAACCGTATCAGCATTTCTGGCTCTACTTATGCATTTTGAAAAGGAGAGTTTAATGCAAGTGGGATGGTACTCCAAGTGTATATTGTCACTTAAAACGCTGCAGAGAATAGTCTGGAGACAAACAATTAAATTTAGCTCAATGCCAAAAGCAGCTGTCTGAGATGGTCTCGGTGGCACTTCAGACATGTATGTTTTATGGTGTGAGACTGCAAGTCACCTCTTTTAACATGTGTCCATTTTACAGACAACATAAAAGCAACACAAAAATAAAATGAATTTTTAATTCCACTTGAATGTGTGTGAGTGAGTGTATGTATATGTTTGTATTTATCATAGTTGCCTAAGAAGTAAAGAATGATCAGCTTTATTAGATATTTAGGGGGGTGAGGCCATAAGTAGGAATTAGGGAATCCAAAATGAATAAAACTGAAAGAATGCATTTTACTTTTAAAGTTGATTTATTGATTTTTAGATAGAGAAAGGGAGAGAGAGTTCTAGATAACATTACAGAAAGGAGGAGGAGAAAGGAAGAAGCAAGAGAGAGATTGCATCATTGGCCATGCCTTCACCAACCAGTGAAACACACATACAAAGAAGAAGAAAGTCATTATTATTGAAAAGAAGAAGAAAGTCATGCGCAGGTAATGCTGCTTAGTTAGGAGGAAAATCTTTTATATGCAGCACAATCCATCTCATCTTAACAATATGCCCTCATTGGGCACATCTTCACCATGGAGTGTTATTCTCAGAGGCTCTACTCTCATTGCGCCCTGGAAGAATTGCCTCCACAAGGGGTTCAGTTTCTGTAGGCGCAACAGTGATTTCTGACTGCCTCTAAGAGGCTTCATGGAAGTTATTCTCATGAAGTTTCATGCTACGCAACAGGACTTAAGGAGGTGGCGCCACTTTCACAGAGGGCCCACAAATATTTTAACTTTATATTCCCTACAGATTGTCTAACAAATTGGGATTCTACCTGAGGCAGATTTAAATGACTTTTGTTAAATCTTTTGATGCTCACCATGTAAAGTATACCAAACTCCCCTTAGCTTCCACTTAGTGAGCCAGGTTACTTCTGGCCACACCACATGGTTTCTAGCCTTTTGTAAGACACCAGTATCATTCAATTATTAGTTTATTTGCTTATTAACTTATCTACTAGATATATCTGTGGAGCAATGTTTTGATACCAGGAATTTAGGGACACAGCGACAAGCAAGACAAACTCTCCATCCTAATGGTGCTAACATCCTAGCAGAAAATAAAGAATGCCATTTCAAATGGGGGTGAACTCTATAGTAGGCCAGGATGTGGGACAGCAAGGGATACAATTTTAAACAGTTCTGTTATGAAACCTCCTCTGGAGAAGGGACTTTGAGGAAGCATGAGATGGTGGTAAGTAAAGAGATGTGTCTAACTACAGAAAATGATTACCCGGGAGAAGTTCCGGACGTACCAGAATCTCTCGGAATAAGAGCTTGGCATATCAAAGAATAACTATAAGGTCAGTGTGGGTAGAGTCCAGAATGTGGAGGAGAGAGGTGGGAGCTGTGTAAGGAGGGGTTTACTTAGGTAGCCTTTGGGGCTTTGGGTATATTTGGTTTTTAGTATAAGTTTGAGAAAAGCTATTAGAAAAATTGGGGCAGGTGAGGGTGACCTATTCTTATTTATGTGTTAAATTAAAAAAAATTAAGTTGAACATTTATGTTGACATTTTTTATAAGACAGCTGCATGGCCAGGCTCTGGACAGCTGTGCTGGCACAGGGAGATGGTATGTTCCACTGAAACAACATGAGAAAAACTGATGGCTTGAATTGGGGAAGGGGGAGACAGGGTGAAGTGATGAAGAATGGCCAGACTGGAGAACTTGATGATGAATTCGATGTGGCATAGGAGGGAAGAAGAAGAATTAATGATGTGTGTTCCCCTGAGCAACACAAAGGATGTTTGCAATATTACTGAGAAGGTAAACATTGTGGGTTGGCAAATACAGTTTGGAAAATGGAAGTCATGCATTTTGGGTGTTTATATTTTCTGGACATGTTAATTTTGAGATATCTATTACTTATCCATGTATATTTGTTGAGTAGATAGTTGTATGTTAGAACTAAGAACTTAGTGACAGTATCTGGTAGGGAGATTTCAAAGTTATCACTAGAATAATAATGACTTTCAAAAGGACATGAGAGAATAAGTATGTATGTAGCTAGAGAATAGATGCCCTCATATTGAGTCCTAGATTATACCAACTTCAAGTCTTAAGTAATAAGAAGAGGAGTCAGCAACAACAAATACAACAGGAAAAAATCAAAGTGTATGGTGTCTCTATCACCAAATGAAAAGGGTCTTCTGATTCCAGGAGATGGCACAGTAGATGTACATAGAGCACCCTCCCAGCAGAGCTCCTTATAAAGGATGAGCATACAATTTTTTTAAAAAAAAGCTGTTTTCAAGGCAAAACAGAGCAGGTGGTAATGTTAGGAAACAACCAGAAGCCAGACATGACAAGAAAGCTGCATTCCACAAACACAAGCTAACACTGGAGCTGCTGTTTCCCTCCCAAATAGACTGCTGATCCTCAGTGGCCTGGCGGCTGGTCCTAATGAGCCATCTGCCTAGAACTAGATAAGGCAAACAGGACCAGAGGTCTCTATATGAAGCCAGGACTCCAATGTTTAAACTCAGTGGGGAAAAACCCTTAGAAGGTGACTTTCCTGTCTCAATCTTGTCCTACACAAAGCAGGGGTAACAAAAGAGCCTCTTTGGAGAAATGCTAACCGCACACCAGTCCATTGAATTGGTATCTGAGTTCTTAACTTTGTGACCTGCAAAGTCTCCAGTTGACAACTGTTACCCTTTTTCCATGAGTTGTTATGTTGTCAGGCTCTGGGAAAGACTTTGGTAAGAAAAAAAATAATACTTCTTCTTTCTCAAAGAACAAGTTTAGAAACAGACTTAAACTATTTTTACACAGAATAAAGTTTCACGGAATATGAGATGACAATCAGAAAATAGTAAATATATCCCTATCCAGAAACCAATCCTGATGCCAAAGACTGCTGAAAGGTTGGCCGCAGTGATGCCAATTACCTGGAAACGAGGAAACCTGGACAGACTAGATTAAAAATAGAATGGAGGCCTGTTTTGTAATCGGTTACTACAGACTTATAAACACATACTTATTCAAACAGCACGTACTTATCTTACAGTTCCGAGGTCAATAATCCAAAATGGGTTTCAATGAATGAAAATCAAGGCATGACAGGGCTGCATTCCTCTGGGAGGCTCCAGGGAAGAATCTGTCTCCTTGCTGTTTCCAGGTCCTGTAAACTGCCCGCCTTCCTCCTCTCCTAGCCTCCTGCTTCTCTTCCTCCGTCTTCAGTGTCTGCTTCCATACTTACACCTCCTTCTGACCCTTCTGCCTCCCTCCTGCATCCTTTAAGGACTCTGTTGATTACCCTGGGTTCACCCAGATGACACAGAATAACCTCCCAATCTTAAAATCCTTAACTTCATCACATCTACAGAATTCCCCTCTGCCATGTCAAGTAACAGGTCCACTGGTTCCAGGGATTAGGACATGGACATGTTTGGGGGCCATTATTCTGTCTTCCATAGAGGGAATAGGCAGAAGCTAGAGGATCAAAGGAATCTTTTGTTGGATATTTTAAAGAAGTAGGAATCTTCTATTTTCTTTCTTAATCTATTTTTAATGTGTACTTTTAATGGCTGATCATTTTCAATCAGTTTTGTATGCAGGCTGGGATTATAGAGAGGGGAAATGGTGATTCTGGTGAGGGATGGGTATCTGACAAAACAAAACCAAACCCTTAGTAGAGGAAAGGAGATGGACTAAAGAGTGCAAGAGTTGGGGATGACATGAATTGGACATGCACAGTTTATCAAATGTAACTCTCACGGGAAAAGTTTGATTGGCATAGCCGATTTGGGTGGTGGGAAGATGAAGATATAATCTGATTGCTTCTGCTGCTTCAATGAAATAAGAAGGAAAGTTATTAGTAGAATTTGATATATTATTAGAGTTAGAACAAAATGGAAAGAGCTAACAGCACTGCTCAATCTAAAGTTACTGTCACGAAGCCAAGTACAGGGGAAAAATTAAGACATTCTAAATTCTAGGTACTCGATTACAAATGAACTATGGAGCCAGTAGTCAGGGACTAAAGGGAATTATATTGAAAGAGAGAGAGAGAGAATGGAAGCCAGTTAAGGAGTTCTGGAACGACTGGCAGTGTATTGCCTGAATTAAAAGTAAAAGGTAGAAGACACCACAGAAATAGGCTGCAACCACAGAACAAGAGAGCCAGAAAAGCAGTTGGCCTATTAAAGACCACAATCTGCAGTCCCACTTACCTTACTTGTGTAGGGACCTCAAGTCCTACTGCACACACCTTCTAAAATATTTTGGCTAAACTTTTTATGTCCTATCTCATTCTTATTGCAATATATTTCAGTAATTAAAAATAGTATTTCTGGTGAAATATATTTAGAATCATTATCCTAGCTCAGTCATTTGCTAACATTGATATTAAGCACTTTAAATGTACAAGGTGGGGCAAAAGTAGGTTTACAGTTGTTAATACACAAAACATAGTTTTCATAGTTTACACTTGTATATTTATTTATTTATTATTGTACTAGAGGCCCGGTGCATGAAATTCGTGCATGGGGGTCCCTCAGCCCAACCTGCACCCTCTACAATCCAGGAGCTCTCAGGGTTGTCCTACTGATGGCTGAGGCCCACTCCCCATGGTTCTCTGCTCTCTGCGGGCCTGGAGGTTTCCCTGCAGCCATGGAGATGAAGCCCCCATGCCCTGCTGTCTGCTCTCTGCCTGCTGCTGCCATGCACCATGCAAAGGAAGCCCCAATGCCCTGCAGTGTGCTCTGTCTGCCAGGCCTGGGGGCTTTGCCAACAGGGACACACTAAGGAAGCCCCCGTGCCCTGTTGTCCGGGCTCTGTCTGTGGTGCCTGGGGGTATTCCCACCGCCATCTTGCTAAGGAAGACCCCATGTCCTGCTATCCGGGCTCTGACTGCCATGTCTGTGGACTTCGCCACCACTGCCACACTAAGGAAGCCCCCAAGCCCTGTTGTCTGGGCTCTGTCTGCTAGATGAGGGGTGTTCCCGCTACCTCTGCTCTAAGGAAGCCGCCATGCCCTGCTCTCTGGGCTCTGCCTGCAGGGCCTGGGGCTTCTGCGCTGCTGTGATCAGGAATCCACCATGCCCTGCTCTCCGGGCTCTGTCTGCAGGCCTGGGGCTTCCCCGCTGCTGCATTGCTAAGGAAGCCGCCATGCCTTGCTCTCCAGGCTCTGTCAGCAGGACCTGGGGCTTCCCTGCTGCCGTGATCAGGAAGCCGCCATGCCCTGCTCTCCGGGCTCTGTCTGCAGTGCCTGGGTCTTCTGCACTGCCGTGATCAGGAATCCGCCATGCCCTGCTCTCTGGGTTCTGTCTGCAGAGCCTGGGGCTTCCCCGCTGTCCGGGCTCTGTCTGCAGGGCCTGGGGCTTCCCCGCTGCCGCGATCAGGAAGCCACCATGCCCTGCTGTCCGGGCTCTGCTGCAGGGCCTGGGGTTTCCCCGCTGCCGCAATCAGGAATCCGCCATGCCCTGCTCTCCGGGCTCTGTCAGCAGGACCTGGGGCTTCCCCGCTACCGTGATCAGGAAGCTGCCATGCCCTGCTCTCCGGGCTCTGTCTGCAGGGCCTGGGGTTTCCCATCAGGAAGCCGCCATTCCCTGCTCTGCCAGCTCTGTCAGCAGGGTTTGGGGCTTCCCCGCTGCCGCATCAGGAAGCTGCCATGCCCTGCTCTCCGGGCTCTGTTTTGGATCGGACAGGTGCGGGGCTGAGGGGACTGGGCGCCGCTATCTTGTGGCTATGGGGGCCGCCATTTTTGTCGTGGAGTGATGGTTAATTTGCATATTACTCTATTATTAGATAGGATATTTTCCACACAAACAACTGTAAACCTATTTGTGCCACACCCTGAATAAGTTATTATTATAAAGTGAAGTAGTTGTAATCAATAATGCAATAGTCTTCATAGTAGTAATAATTAAGACCCTTTTTTTTTCAATTTTTTTTATTAAGGTATTATATGTGTACATATCTTACCATTGCCCCCCCACACCACTTTCATATATTCCCTCACCCCCCAGAGTTTTGCGTCCATTGGTTATACTTATATGCATGCATACAAGTCCTTTGATTGATCTCTTATCTTCCCCACCTCTCCCTAACCTTCCTGCTGTAATTTGACAGACTGTTTGATGCTTTACTGCCTCTGTATCTATCTTTTTGTTCAAGTTTTTAATGTTCTTTATTATCCATAAATGAGTGAGATCATGTGGTATTTTTCTTTCATTGACTGGCTTATTTCACTTAACATAATGTTCTCCAATTCCATCCAGGTTGTTGCAAATGGTAAGAATTCCTTCTTTTTTATGGCAGCATAATATTCCATTGTGTAGATGTACCATAGTTTTCTGATCCAGTCATCTGCTGATGGGCACCTAGGCTGTTTCCAGATCTTAGCTATTGTAAATTGTGCTGCTATGAACATAGGGGTGCATATATCCTTTCTTATTGGTGTTCCCAGTTTCTTAGGATATATTCCTAGGAGTGGGATTACTGGGTCAAATGGGAGTTCCATTTTCAGTTTTTTGAGGAAACTCCATACTGTTCTCCACAGTGGCTGCACCAGTCTGCATTCCCACCAGCAGTGCATGAGGGTTCCTTTTTCTCCGCATCCTCGCCAACACTTGTCGTTTGTTGATTTGTTGATGATAGCCATTCTGACAGGTGTGAGATGGTACCGCATTGTTGTTTTGATTTGCCTCTCTCGGATAATTAGTGACGTTGAGCATGTTTTCATGTGTCTCTTGGCCTTCCTTCTGTCTTCTTTGGAAAAGATTCTATTTAGGTCCATTGTCCATTTTTTTATTGGATCATTTATCTTCCTTTTATTAAGTTGTATAAGCTGCCTGTAGATGTTGGAGATTAAACCTTTATCAGTGATGCCATTTGCAAATATGTTCTTCCATGCAGTGGGCTTTCTTGTTGTTTTGTTGATAGTTTCTTTTGCTGTAAAAAAGCTTTTTATTTTGATGTAGTCCCATTTGTTTATTTTCTCTTTAGCTTCCATTGCCCTAGGGGCATTATCGGTGAAGAAGTTCTTTTGACATATGTCTGAGATTTTGCTGCCTGTGGATTCCTCTAGTATTTTTATGGTTTCCCATCTTATGTTTAAGTCCTGTATCCATTTTGAGTTTATTTTTGTGTATGGCGTGGTTGGTGATCTAGCTTCATTTTTTTGCATGCATCTGTTCAATTTTCCCAACACCATTTATTGAAGAGACTGTCTTTATTCCATTGTATGTTCATGCCTCCTTTGTCAAATATTAATTGAGCATAGTGGTTTGGGTCAATATCTGGATTCTCTATTCTGTTCCATTGATCTATATGTCTGTTCTTGTGCCAGTACCTGGCTGTTTTGAGAATAGTGGCTTTGTAATACAGCTTGAAATCTGGTATTGAGATCCCTCCTACTTTATCCTTCTTTCTCAGGATTGCTGTGGCTACTCGGGGTCTTTTTTTATTCCAGATGAATTTTTGGAGAGTTCTTTCAAGATTAAGACCCTTTTTTATTGTCTCCAATAGAGCAATTATTTCCCAACTGGTTTTCCAGAATTTTCTTCCTATGCTGAATAGTGGAGCCTGAATTTTTTTTTCTGACAACAAAAGAGTAATAATTATAAAAATATTAAGCCCTAAATATTACTAAGACCTTTCTATTACAGACATTTATATAAATACTTTAGATATAGTAATTCATTTAATCCCCTACAAAACATTAATAGTGTTGGGTTAATATTATTACTATGTCAATTTTCTGAGGTACCTGAAGCGTCAAGATATTAAGTAACTCTGCAAGGTGCTACAGCTAATAAGTGGCACAAACCTCATAGTAGCACTTAATCCTTCATGAAGTGTTTGAAGAAATAGTCACTAAGAAGACAAGCCAAGGTTGGGATAGAGGTAATGCTTTTGCCCGGACTCTCAGAAAGGTACATAACTTGTGCTTTATTTATTTTATTGGCCAGCAAGGTAAGAACGACTAATACCAAAAACTTGTATGAAATTTCTGTTTCTGAATCACATGCAAAAGAAAAGACATTTCCTTGTCCCACTCCCCTGCCCCCGTGCCCCCCCCCAAAAAAAAAATCAGCAGCCTTGAGGAAATAGAGCAAGGGTTTTTCTTACATTTAGAAGTGTATAGGAAATTGAGTGGCACCTTGATGCCTGGATTCCATTGCTTGGTAAATTGTATTTCAGGGAATCAGTGTCAGTGTTACCTTAAAAGTGGCATTCACAAAACAGGGCAGGATAATCATCTCCAGGCTAATTTTACTTGTAACAATTTGTATCTGTGAATGTTCCCACAATCCTTAGAGTTATGCCAATCATCAGCATAAGGCTTTCTAATGTCTTTTAGATATGATTATTTATTTCCATCTGTACTGCCAACATTCCTATCCAAGCTACAATCTTCTTTTATTTGGAGTATAACAATTCCTTCTATCCAAGAACACGATATATGCCTTTACTTATTTTAAGCCTTCATTTTATTTAACAAACACTTATCTAGCACTTTCTATGCACCAGGCTCTATTCCAAGGATTTAAAAAATATCAATTTAATCTTTAGGATGACTCTCTAAGATATTTACAATGATTGTCTGTACTGTGTATTAGATGATGAAAATGAGGCACACAGAGGCTACGTAACTTGCCAAAGGCCACCAAGCTAGTTAGGGTAAGCAATACATAAAACCATACATAGCTAACTCTATATATTGTCTCTTGTACTATTTATTAAGGCAAAAAAATAGTAACATGTTTAAAGTTCACAATTAAAAGGTTTTTATTTAAAGAGTTATTCTTTAGATTTACAAATATGTAATTCCCTCATCATTCTGGCCCACTTAGGGGTTTTATGGGCTCATACTAGAAATAATAATTGTAGTTGATCCTTCAAGTTTGTAGGATAGAAATGAACTCTAACAGAGTCTACGTATCTTTATTTTAGCCATTTCACTTAGTGGATAACAAAACAATGGTGCTGAGTCATGTCTAGAAAACCCTTTTTAAAAATAAATAGACTGTATATTGATATCTATAAGAGCTTTTGAATATGTTAATATCATATTAAGGTAAAATAATTTCATAAATAATCAAAAATAATTGCAAACATTTTTTTCTTGGTTTCTTTCCATGTCCTTGAAATTAGTCAGCTAAAGTAAGGTATATAAATGCTTGAGCTATTAACTTGTAGTTTTCCTCTTTGGGAAAATAGAATTGTTGGTTCCCATTAGGAATATTCCTATAGAATAGAATTTTTGCTTCCCATTTTATCACAACTTCTAAATAATTACTAAATTTATCTGTGTCCTTTATTCTTCAGGATGCAATATTATGATTGAAACATCGATCTCAGACACAGGAAACTCGAAACCCTGATCAAACCATTACAAAATCTAATCTGCCTTTTAATGAAAATATTTCCTTAAGTAAGAAGACAGTACCAGCATATTTAAAACCAGATAAATATTTTTCTGAGTCCAGAATCATGCAAAACAATGTGTTTCAGAAATGCTGTATTAACCATTGTTTGGGATAATGAGTTGACACACACATAGCTCAGTGCAGGGTAATCAGAGATGAGTAGCTCCAAGAGTATTACAAAGACTTGGAAACATTCAGGGGAAAATAATAAAAGACTTGAAACAGGAATAGATTCAACAGGCTCTTTGCAGTTAACCTTTAAAAATGCCATTTGAAGTTATTGAAAAAAACCAATACAGTAGCTTAACAAAAACGTGTCATTATGAAATGTTATTCTAAAAAATAGTCCTGATTGAACTAGTTTTTCTATCTGGTATGCATACACATTCATATCTTGGACAAGGTGGAAAAGTATTACTTTTCTCAAAATGAAACTATGAGAAAAAAAGATTGTTTCTTCTAATAAATAACAAATATATAGCAGCAATTATCTCCATCACTATTTCTTTATATGAATTTTATTTCAAAGCTTTTCTCAGTGCTATGTTGACTTACTTGAAGTGTCCAAAATGTCCACATAATCAAGAATGCTAAAAAATAATAACACCATAATGACCTGCTATCTTAACTGGTCTTTGAGGAATTGGATCTGTTGGTCCTGCTACTTTTGAAATTATCCATTTAAAAAATAACATAAACCTACTAAATAAAAGAAAACAATTTTTCACCGAAGAAATATAGTAAATAGATCTCATATACAAAGTATGTGAATGACAGGTATTTTCAACAGGAAGATTAGTTTAGAAGTTCTCAGTTACCTTTATCTTGATGTCATTTGCCTCACAAGATGGGAAAGATCTAAGAAAAAAACAAAATATAAAGAATAAGAGCAGACATAGTTTTGAAAGCTTAAAACTGTTTGTATTTGTTAAATATTTGTATTTAAAGAAAGCATGTGCTGTTTTTTCTCTCTGTATTATACCTTACTATCTATATGAAGAACAAGCTTCAAGGAGCTGGCTATCCATGATATAGCCCTGCTGTCACTGTTTGATTCTGTGTAAATCCTCCTGTATCCACAGGGACAGCCTTATCATTAGAAACACTAATACTAGTACTATAGAAAAAGTGAAAAGAACAGAGAGATTCCCTATTAACTCCTGAGGTCCTTCTACAGCAAGTCAGTTAAAACCATATAGTACGTGCAATGGGTATAAATTAGAGCACAAGCCTCAGTAGCAGGTTTTTGGATACCCTTTAAAACACAGGGACCTATAATAGGAGCCAAATTGTTCAAGAAGGACATCACATCAGAGCCTTGACAGCTTAACCATCATTTAAAGCATCCTGCTTAAATTCCACTGAAAATGTGTAAGTCCAAGTATGAGAACCAAAGTGAGAGAATAAAAATCAGAGTTAATATGTTTATTGTTCTTTCTCTGAGTGTAGACTTTGAGAAGTGACTCTTTGCTTACTTCTACCTTCTACACACACATACACACACACACACACACACACACACACACACACACACACACAAAACACACTCACACACACAGTATCCTCACCTGAAAAATTACAAATGGAATATAAGCATGTTCATATCGGATTATTACATTTCTGCTTTTACATTATACAAGTTGCTTTATGAAATGAAAATAAAGTTAAAAGCATGTGAATTGAAACATTACATTGCTGGAGAAACTCTTCATTTCCTTAACCCTTTAAAGTTTAATATTCATAAGTAGCATTTGTATGGCAGTGGCATTTGAAATAGTACTTTTGCTTAAGTTTTCATCTTATAGTTACACAGCCCCTCTGAAATAGAGATTATTTCACAACCCCATTTCCCATACAAGAGAACCAAGTTTAAAAGAGAGATTAAATGGTTTACTAAAGGCCAAGTAGCTAATAAATGGTTGAAATAGAATTTCAGATGAGATGTTCTTACTATAAAAACCTTCTGCTTGTGTTCACATCACTATCTCACCAATTATCATGGAAATAGTTTAAATGAGGCTTTTAAAAAGGCATATCTGTCTTTCTGACTCATGATCAATGAGTATTGAAAGTCGCAAGAGGAATTCTAATTAAATAAGGGTTGCCTTAACACTGTGAAAAATTTGCTCTCAAGGCATTAAAGAGAGATTCTTAATAAGTAACTACAGGTAAATATCTTCTTGTGTATTTATTAATTTATCCTCATCTATTTAAAAAAATGAAAAAATTAAGAAGTCTTACTAAAGGCAGTAGGACCAAGGTAGAGATAATAGTGCACAATTAGGTTAAGGAAAATTGCTGGAAATAAATGGAGTGCTACTTAACTTTAATTTTCATTAGAAACCCAAACAAAAAAGTGAAAAAAGTAAAAATTCATTTTGCAACTGACTACTAGATGCAATGTATGGCATACTCTTACTTTCTAATACAGAAAACCTGTGCTGCACCAGCACAGCCAAGGGTGAACCTGAGGAGGGGCAGTGAAGGATTGAAGAAAAGACAGACAAGAGAATACAGCTGGGGCTTGGTAGGTCTCCCATGCCTGGATGAGGACACAAAAGACACAGCCTGCAAGCCAATGCTTTATTTTATAGTCTGATTAAAACAAGGGTAGATTAACAAATGTTCTTGTTTTGGCAACACTTGCTGCACCTCCCACAGCCCATTAGCTACTTAGGAAGGAATTAGGGAGGGCTACAAGGTCAGGCTTAATTATGCTAGAAGAGCTCTGCCCTCCAGGCTGGGACTTGTATGTGGCCCTGATATAGCCCTGCTGTCACTGTTTGATTCTGTGTAAATCCTCCACAGGTCAGCCCGAGGGTTGACCCTAGATCCGCTCCCTACAAAATCCTATTAATCAAAAGAATCTGATACTAACTTGAAATATCAATTTAGCTTTACTAATCTTTTCTTCCTTTCTCTACCTTATTCCTACTGCCAACAATGATGAAAGAAAACATTGATTGGCTGCATCCTGCACACTCCACACTGGGATCAAGCCCCAAACCCGGGCATATGCCCTGCTCAGGAATCAAACCGTGACCTCCTGGTTCATAGGTTGATGCTGAACCACTCATCCATGCCAGCCAGGCAAAAATAAGCATTTTAAATAGTTCATTCTTCCATTTTTATAAATATTTTACATCCCAAGGTCAAATGAAGGTGTGTGAGAGAAGATATAGATAAAGCAAAAAGTGTTGGAGAGGGCTGGTAGTTATAGTAATTCATGCTAGCTTTTGGGTTAGTTTTGTACAATAAATTATAGAAATGACCAAATTCTGTTGTCTGTATATCTATCTACCTATCTATCTATCATCTACCTACCTACCTACCTACCTACCTACCTACCTACCTACCTACCTATCTACCTATCTCTTTATCCATTCATTCATTTTAAAATAATAAATAATAAGTTTTTAATATGTCATATTTATTCTGAACTATGTCAATAAAAGGCAAACAAATTAGATTTTAGGTAGAGGCTTTATCTGAAAGGGTTGTTGCAAGAAAAGAAAAAGGGTCTATTGTAATAGGAAGAACACAACCACCATGATGTCTGCAAGAGTCTCAAAAGTTAGGTAGAAAGCAGCTTTTCTTCCATAGGGAAGAGCAAACAAGAACAGAACAAAACGAAAATCAAAGAGAAAATAAAAAAAAAAAAAAAAAACCCTGAAGGAACCCGGTGTGGAGAGGTGGGATGAGAGAATGACTGGGTGTAGGTGGCAGTAATGAATCAGTAGGTCAGAGACTGTTTACTGAGGCCAGCCAACTCTTGGAGGGGCTGTTGAAGAGGCCTTGTACATGGCTCAGGTAAGGGTGGGTCAGAATTAAGGGGCCAGTGGAAACAGGGAAATTAACCAAAGCTTGGTTAAAATGGATTCTTTTCCCATTAATAAGTGGGCACAAAAGGTTAAGCCAATTCTTTATGAGACAAAGAATGAGAAACTGGAGGGACTGCATCTGCTCTTGACATAGGGAGTGTCCCTGTGTCTTAACTAACTCATATGGGAAAGGATGTTTCTTTACAGTAAGCAGTTTCCTGGAACTTAACAGAGTGGGGCAAGTTTCCTGTTTACAGGTTCCCTGGGGTCAAGCAAAGTTCAAAAGTACCAATTACTTTCTCTGAAGTAGCTTAACACTTGTGTTTTTTGATTTTTTTACTAGTCACTCTTTATGTGTCCTTTTGACATTAAATAAGTATTATGAATATCCAGCTTTAATATTCATAACACTTTGAAACACTCTTTTTATTTTCATAGGACTTTAAAACATAATTCCCTAGGTGTTATGACATGTGGCTTATAGGAGCCTTTTTACTGGGGGGAAGAAAAGCAAATGTGTTTGATAAAATTCAATAATTCAAATAAAATACCACAAAGACTCTGGACTTCTTAAAATTGAGATAATGATAATATTTTGGTCTTAAAACCCTATTCCCTAGGAATTTCTATACCTTTAAAGTTATTCATTAACATCTCTAATTTCAGCTACTTTTTCTCTACCTGATGAGTTAATGGTAATTTGCCCTGTTTACATTCTCTGCATTTGTCTACCACTTTCAGCTCAGAACACTTTCTCTGGCTCATAATTTCTTTCTACCCATTAAGTAGCCCAATGAAAAATAGACCAACCAGAATAAAACCAGTTATTTTATGAGACTGGTTTCTTCATTTCTTTCTAGAGTGACAGCCTAAATCATAATGTGCTTCATGAAAACTAGTGTAAATAATTTAGTGGAGCTTCGAGTACCCAGTAAGGTCAATAAACAGAGATGCTAATATTCATATCACCACAAACCTGTGATGTAATACTTTTGTCTGAATTTTACATATGGAGAAATCGCAGCAGATGATATGGCTCAGGTACCACTGGTGGTTAATGGCAGGAACAAGACCTGCATCTGTGCCTGTCTGTTCTTGCAGACTAACGTCAAATCCACTCTAACACACTGTGGAAACACTGACCAGATGGCTCTTCCTAGCCCAGAGGGATTAGCGGCCAAAATATGTCTGTTACAGGTAGCAGACATCTGTTTATTTGAGTTACTGTCATTGTTTAGTAATGATGTATATAATTCACATAATGAGAATTTGATTAGCAAAAATAAGTCATTTGTTTTAAAAACTGCAATAAAGGACGCCTACCCAGAATAGAAACACTGGTGCCAATGAATCACGGATTATCTTCTTTCACTTTCCATTGCTTTTCCAACCAGACATTATGTTACAAAGGGGAATCACAAATGTAAGGTAGAGATAGCTATCTTCATAAGTGCTGCCTCTGTTGGAACAACAGAAGATCAAAAATATTAAATGGTCTCTATGCTTCAAAATCAAACTGGGACTCTAAGAAAATGTATTGCTTTCTTAACTCTCTCCAATTGACACAGCAGATTTTCTTTCAAGAACTCTCAGAAACAATCTCTCACACCAGCATCTCCATAATCTCACTGTAACATCCACCAATCAAGATCACTCCTGCCATTTATGTTTCTGTATTGCTTGCCCAGATTAACTCTGAACTCCTTTGCAGATATTCTAACAAGTTGACTGTAATATCACTGTTCAATGAGCAGACATGTTGAAAATGTTCTTAATTATGATGATTATAAAGGGGTATTTGCCTAATAATAATATATAAAGTCTACATTTGTCTTATTCATTTTTTCATTTTTGGGTTATATTTGACAATAAAAAGTTGTATTAAACCATTATCAAAAGGACATTATAAATAATCATTTCAATAAATTTAAAATTTTAGATGAAACAGAAAAAATCTTCTAGAAAATACAATTTATCAAAATTATGCCAAAAAGAAACAGAACACTATGCTAATCCTATATATTTTAAAAAATAGAATCTTTGAAAACCTCCTCATTGAAAACAAATAGGCAGACAAATATTTCAAAACAATTTTATTTACTGGTAAATTGAAAGATTATGCCAATTTTTCACAAACTTCACCAGAGTATAGAAAAAGGAGGAAACTTTTCCCCCACTGGCTGTTTCAGAGACTGAAATTACATTCACAAAAGACAGATGAACAGGAGAAAAGGATTATTTTGCATGCACAATAATAAATTGTGGAGAAGTGACTAGACATAGCAAAAGGGTTTGGCTTTCTAGGGGCAGTAAATTGTGGGAAGGTAATGGAGGATAAGAGTTATTTAGAAAGGTTTCTGTGCAGACTTAAGTCAGTGACATTTCCAATGATGAATCATTTCTATTGATTATTCATTTCCATTAAGAGTTACTCTCTTTCTGGTGTAGGAGAGAATGACATGTTTACAAATATAAATTTAGTCAGAAAGGGAGAGAACAGAGAGTTCCTCTTCAGTCTGCTGCTTCTTAATTGCCGTAAGCTCAAAATTATTGTCGTGCCAAAGTAGCATATTGTGTGTTGGCATTTGCTGACCCCCTTCACCTGTTTTTAGTTTGCTGCAACGAAGTACTACAAATGCAGTGGCTTAAACAACATACATTTATCTCACAATTCTGTAGCAAGAAATCCAAGATCATGTTGTGGGTAGGATTGGTTCCTTCTGAGAACTACGACAGATAATCAGTTCTATGCCCCTCAGCTAGCCTCTGGTGGTGTGTGGGCAATCTTTGGTGTCCCTTGGCTCATAAAAGCATCACCCCAATTACGGTCTTCTTCACATTGTATTCGTCCTGTGTGTGTGAGACTCCATGTCCAATTTTCCTCTTGTTATAAGGATACAGTCATATCAGAATAAGGTCCGCCCTCATGGCCTCAACCAATTAAATCTGAAATGATTCTATTTCCAAATAGTATCACATTCTAAAATACTGTATGTTAGGACTTCAACATGGTATGTATTTTTGGAGGACACAATTCAACTTCTAAAACTGACCTCAGTTTTTTTTTTCTTTTCATTTTACACCCAGTCCATTGTGCTATGCCGGATTGAAATGCTGGGATTTAAAAAAAAAGCAAAGATTATGGGGTAGGTTTTAGTTAGACAATAACAAAATGAAAGTGATGATTTGAAAAGATGGATTGAAGGGAAACGTAAAAGACAAGAAAGGCTTCTGTCAGTGTGTTAATGAGAACGAACCAATATACACTGCATATAAGTTTACCACTTTGACAGAAAATTAAAACAGAAGAGAATTTCATTTGTAACTCACCAAGCTGTTTACAAAGAACACACACACCAGCATAAAATCAAAGCGACTTCTCATTTAACAAGCAGGCAGGAATTGTCTGATTCACTCTCCTCCCCGTGAGGCTCCAAACAGGAGGAAGAGTAGAAAGACGGTCTGGGCCCTGTAGACTGGCACAAACTTTGGAGATGTAATGGGCGAATCTCAGACAAGTTGCATCCTCATGGCCAGTGATGACAGGATACCCAGAATGTTTTTCTCTCTGCTATCACTGTTTATCCCCTCAAATTTTCTGACCTCTGCCCAAATGCAACCGTTTATCGGAATGCCTTTTCATATCTATTAGAATTATAGGCCCTTTAGAATGGAAATTAAATTACATTAGTCTATTTATCCCACTCTTATATCTCAAACACCAGAGAGAGTCTCTAGAAACCAGTAGATGCTCCCAGTATTTGTTGAAGGGGTGGCCTTTGAGACACAGTGCTGACTGGGCTGTAAAGGAATGGGCAGAACCCAAGTTTTACTAGCTTTTCTCATCATTAGCTACATGCTCTCATTTCATATATTCTCAACTTGCATTCTATTTTTATTTTATCCATTACTTATGACTTTAACCTTCCCCTTTTCCTATCATTCTTTATTTTTATTCCTTCTGTGATACTTTATTCCTCTTCCTGTCTCTCCTCTCTCATTGTCATTTTATGTAGGTTTAAATTTTTTTCTTTGTGCATTTCATAATTGTTTTAATATAGATCCCAGATTTGTAAAGTGAACTTGACTTTGGAGGGTCAGTCCATGAAGTGTAAAAAAGCCAGTTTAGCCCTACAAGAGCCAGGGTACATAACAGTTAAAAAGAGAATATCTAATTTTGTATTCTGGCTTGTGAAAGCTGTGAGCCTTAAGTAATGACTACTACTACATTGAGTATCAATTACTCAAATGTAGAGTGAAGAGAACATTACCATCGGGTAGAGCTGTCCTGCACATTGTGAGCTAATGAAGTTATGCTACATTTGTGTATCATTTCCTGGTACCATAGCAAGTTTTCCAATGATGTGACTTTGTTATTTTAAGACCTAGAGAACAGACTGAAGTTCTAACCAAATTCATAGCCCCTAATTAATTTGGTGATCAAGGGGCCGTTCTTTCAAAAACAAAAGAGAGAGCAGGTGACCCTGGTTCATAGTGGTGTCATGAAAGCAACGCCTATAAAACAACAGTGTTCAGTTCTGACCTTTTCAATATTTCCTGGTTTATTGCTGGATGTAAATTATCAAGTAGATTCACTTTCTTTTGCCCATTAATTGTTAATTCCACAAGTATTTCCAAATCAGTCACTAAATTACTTAAGCAATACCAATTTGATCAAATGTTGCATGCTTAATAGGCACTTATTTTTGTTAACTATATGAAATTTCCCTGAAATATTTTATACAAAAGAGCAATATATGTATAAATAAAATATAATTTAGGAATATAATTTTTCAATTATTAAACTAAAACACATGAAATAAATACTCCAATGTAAAATGTTAGTAGAACAAAACTATATAGATGAAAGGGAAGATACTACAGTATTGTCCAACAAAATTTTTTGCAATGATGGAAATGTTTTACATCTGCTCTATCCAGTTTGGTAGTCATTGATCATGTGTGACTATTGAGAACTTCAAATGTGAGTAGTTTGATTGAGAAATCAAATCTTTAATTTAATTTCGTTTAAATTTTTTTTCAATCATAAAGTACTTTTATTTTGACTTTTAAGAGGTTCTAGCTTATTTTCCTAGAGCTATTTTTTTAAAATTCTTCATTGTTAAAGTATTAGATATGTCTCCTTTTTCCCCCATTGACCTCTCCCTGCTTACTTATGCCCCCACTGTCTGTGTCCATTGGTTATGCTTATATACATGCATACAAATCCTTTGATTGAACTCTTACCTCCCCCTCCCATCCTCACCTGCCCTCCCTCTGAGGTTTGATGATCTGTTCTATGCTTCTATGTCTCTGAATCTATTTTATTTTAATCAGTTTATGTTGTTCATTATATTACACAAATGAGTGAGAGCAGTCTGAGAAAGATAAGTATTACATTTGAATTTTTAAAGTCACAGATGGCTAGTGCCTTCTGTATTAAACAGTGCAAGTTTATAATGTCAAATTTGTGTGAGTTTTTTTTTTTTACTACTATTAGTACTTAAAATTTGTCAACAAAATTTGCTTTACAATATGCATATTTTTAAATAATTACAAGATGGTTTTATAGTGATCGATATAGGTCTTGATATACGTAGACAACCTTAGAAATATTTAGTTTGAGAGTCAATTTACTAAGTAAGCTACATAACTTATTGTCTTCATCATAGTGAGCCCAATTATTTTGCTTTCTAAGTAATAATTGTGATAATGTCTTTACCAAAAATACAGTAAAATATTTTATTAAAAATCTTATGTTGTTTCTGCATAACCACCTATAATTTTTTAAGTTCCAACAATCAGTGTTGTCCATGTTTCATACTGAAAGTCCATGGGATCAAGGAAAATTGATAGTGAGCAAAATACTTTCTTCAAATCTATTCTTGCTCAATTCATTACTGAAAGAAGAAATGACTACATCTTCATCATTAATATCATTTTTTTTCCAACAGCATCTGTATCACCAGGAACTTTTAGATAGATAATTTTTAAAAATATATATTTTTTATTTCAGAGAGGAAGGGAGAAGGAGAGAGAGATAGAAACATCAATGATGAGAGAGAATCATTGATCGGCTGCCTCCTGCATGCTCCACACTGGGGATCAACCTGGCATATGCCCTTGAATGGAATCCAACCCAGGATCCTTCAGTCCACAGGTGGATGCTCTATCCACTGAATCAAACAAGCTAGGCTAGATAGACAAATTTTAAACCCCCAAAATCTACTGAATCAGAAATATACGATTGGCCTCAGTTATCTGTATTTAACATGTTTCCGATGATTCCAAGGAATGCTAATATCTGAGCATAACCACAATATGGTTGTGCTCAGATATCTCTTAAGCACAGCACTATACTATATTGAATATTTGCTATTTTTAAGCAAACAGATGTTTATGATAGATGTCTGTACTTGAGTTAAGTGAAATTATTAGAATACTCTCTTAGTTTGGGCTGCTGTAAAAACGCAAACAAATAAAAAAAACATTGACAGGTTGGCTGAAACAGCAGACATTTATTTTTCACAGTTATGAAGGTTGATAAGTTCAAGATCAAGGTGCTAGGTAATTCAGTTCCTGGTAAGGCCCTTATTCTGGCATGCAGAGGGTCACCATCTGGCTGTGTTCTCACATGACATCTTTCGGTGCATGGAGAGAGAGTGAACTCATGTCTCTTCATTTTCTTATGCAGGAATCAAATCCATTATGAAGATGACCTCATTTACTGGTAAACCCAATTTTTTCTCAAAGCCCAACTTCCAAATACTCACATTGGGGGGCATGGTGTCAATATATAAATTTTGGGGAAACACAAACATTCATTCTATAAGAGGAACCTAATATTATAATGGATTCCAACAATGTGATTCTCAATTATGAGGCTTAAACACATCCTACTTCAAGACTTAAGTAGATCTTCCTTTAATGAGATTAAAAAAAGGTATCTGTGACCCTTGAAATTATTTTATAGATGCCACATTTAAATAGGTTGAAATAAAAAAAAAACCATGAAATAATAAATAAATCTGATTTGTACTATAGCTAAATGAACAAAAATTTTAGTTATATCTGAAATTTATCTAATTTTCTGGGTATGGAACTAGAATATGGTTGTTTAAAATCTGTATATTCGTTTCTCATGGCACTATTTATTTAGTGAAGGTAAATATTAAAGTTGCCCATTGTTTTAAAAACATAGTTGATCATTGTATTGGAAAAATATAGAATCATTTGAACCCTGAAACCTTCAAAAGCAAAGAATGCTTTTCAATAAAAAGGATCAAAATTATGGGAAAATGAAGGTAGATAAAAACATCTTCAGAAGTTTATGTGTTAATAAATATGTATATTAGTGTCCTAGGGCTGATGTTACAAATTACCATTTTCTAGTTGGTTGCAAGCAACAGAAATTTATTCTCTTATAGTTCTGAAAGTCAGAAGTACAAAATCAAGGTGTCAGCAGTCACACACCTTCCAAAAATTTAGGGGAGAATCTTTCCTTGACTCTTCTAGCTGCTGGTAGCTCCTAGAATTCCTTAGCTTTATGAATCTCTGCCCCCACCTTCCCATGGTTTTTTTTCCTTGTGTCTCTCTGTGTCTGTCTTCTTAGTGTAAAGACACCACTCATTGGACTTAGGGTCCACCTTAAATTTAGGACAAGTTTATCTTGAAATCCTTAAAAAATTACATCTTCAAAGATGCTGTTTCCAAATAATGCCACATTCTAAGATACCAGGTGGACAAGAGTTATTGCAGAACACTATTCAATCCAATAGAGTGGGCAAAAAGCTGGAGGTTACATTTTTAAAGGTTATACTTATTAATCACATACATTTTGTAAGAAAATGCTCAAAGCATATAAAATGCATTGTTCATGCTATTTTAGTTTAATTTATGTAAATCATTGAAATTCCAACCTTTAATAGAGAATACTCTTCTGAAAAGTAAACATCATTTTTAATTTAAGCTAATTTAATCCAGTGTCATTGCAGATCATTTTTTTTGCATTTTAATTTCTTTATTGGTTAAGGTATTACATATTTGTCCTCATCACCCCATTACCTTCCCCCCCTCACTGCTGCCCTCACCCCCCTGTTGTCTGTGTCCACCGGTTAGGCTTATATGCATGCACACAAGTCCTTTGGTTGATCTCTCCCCCATACCCCGACCCTCCCCTACCTTCCCTCTGAGGTTTGACAGTCTGATAGATGCTTCCCTGTCTCTGGATCTGTTTTTGTTCATCAGTTTATGTTATTCATTATTTCCCATAGATGAGTGAGATCATGTGATATTTATCTTTCTCTGACTGGCTTATTTCACTTAGCATAATGCTCTCCAGTTCCATCCATGTTGTTGCAAATGGTAGGAATTCCTTCTTTTTTAGCACAGCGTAGTATTTGTGTAGATGTACCACAGGTTTTTAATCCATTCATTTACTGATGGGCACTTAGGCTGTTTCTAAATCTTAGCTATGGTAAATTGTGCTGCTATGAACATAGGGATGCATATATCCTTTCTGATTGGTGTTTCTAGCTTCTTGGGATATATTCCTAGAAGTGGTATTACTGGGTCAAATGGGAGTTCCGATTTTAGTTTTTTGAGGAAACTCCATACTGTTCTCCACAGTGGCTGCACCAGTCTGCATTCCCACCAGCAGTACACCAGGGTTCCTTTTTCTCCACAACCTCACCAACATTTGTCGTTTATTGATTTGTTGATAGCCATTCTGACAGGTGTGAGATGGTACCGCATTGTTGTTTTGATTTGCATCTCTTGGATAATTAGTGACTTTGAGCATGTTTTCATATGCCTCTTGGCCTTTCTTCTGTCTTCTTTCGAAAAGTTTCTATTTAGGTCCGTTACCCATTTCTTGACTGGAGTGTTTATCTTCCTTTTTTGAGTTGTATGAGTTCCCTGTAAATGTTGGAGATTAAACCCTTATCAGTGATAACATTGGCAAATATGTTCTCCCATGTAGTGGTCTTTCTTGTTGTTTTGTTGATGGTTTCTTTTGCTGTGAAAAAGCTTTTTATTTTGATGTAGTCCCATTTGTTTATTTTCTCTTTATTTTCCATTGCCCTAAGAGCAGTATCATTGAAGAAGTTCCTTCGGCATATGTCTGAGATTTTGCTGCCTGTGGATTCCTCTAGTATTTTTATGGTTTCCAGTCTTATGTTTAAGTCCTTTATCCATTTTGAGTTTATTTTTGTTTATGGTGTAAGTTGGTGGTCTAGTTTCATTTTTTTGCATGTATCTGTCCTATTTTCCAACACCATTTATTGAAGAGACTGTCTTGACTCCATTGTATGCTCATGCTTCCTTTGTTGAGTATTAATTGGGCATAGTGGTTTGGGTCGATTTCTGGGTTCTCTATCCTATTCCATTGATCTATATGTCTGTTCTTGTGCCAGTACCAGGCTGTTTTGAGAACAGTGGCTTTGTAATAGAGCTTGTTATCTGGTATTGAGATAACACCTACTTTGTTCTTCTTTCTCAGGATTGCTATAGCTATTCGGGGTCTTTTTTTATTCCAGATGAATTTTTGGAGAGTTTGTTCTAGGTCTGTGAAATATGCTGTTGGTATTTTAATAGGGAGTGCATTGAATCTATAGATTGCTTTGGGTAGTATGGACATTTTGATGATGTTGATTCTACCAATCCATGAACATGGCATGTTCTTCCATCTGTTTATATCTTCCTCTATCTCTTTTTTTCAGGGTCCTGTAGTTTTTTGCATATAGATATTTTACCTCTTATTAAGTTTATTCCTAGGTATCTTAATTTTTTTGGTATGATAGTAAATGGGATTGCATTTTTAGTCTCTCTTTCTGTAAGTTCACTATTGATGTATAGAAATGCCATAGATTTCTTGGCGTTAATTTTGTATCCTGCTACCTTGCCGGATTCATTTATTAAGTCTAAAAATTTTTTGATGGAGTCTTTAGGGTTTTTTATCTACAGTGTCATGTCATCTGCAAATAAGGACAGTTTTACTTCTTCTTTTCCAATTTGGATGCCTTTTATTTCTTCTTCTTGTCTGATAGCAATGGCTAGTACTTCCAGTACTATGTCAAACAGTAGTGGTGAGAGAGGGCATCCCAGTCTTGTTCCTGTTCTTAGGGGGAAATGGCTTTAGTTTTTGTCCATTGAGTGTGATGCTGGCTGTGGGTTTGTCATATATGGCTTTTATGATGTTGAGGTATGATCCTTCTATTCACACCCTGCTGAGAGTTTTTATCAAGAAAGGATGTTGGATTTTGTCAAATGCTTTTTCTGCATCAATTGATATGACTATGTGATTTTTCTCCCTCAATTTGTTTATGTGATGTATCACGATTATTGATTTGTGGATATTGTACCATCCTTGCATTCCTGGGATAAATCCTACTTGGTCATGGTGTATGAACTCTCTGATGTACCGCTGGATCCGATTTGCTAGAATTTTGTTGAGGATTTTGGCATCTATGTTCATGTGGGATAGTGGCCTGTAATTCTCTTTCATTGTGTTGTCTTTATCTAGTTTTGGTATTAGAGTGATGCTGGCTTCACAGAATGAGTTTGGAAGTGTTCCTTCCTCTTGAATTTTTTGGAAATGTCTGAGGAGGATAGGTTTTAGTTCTTCCTTGAATGTCTGGTATAACTCTCCTGTGAAGCCATCTGGCCCTGGGCTTTTGTTTGCTGGAAGCTTTTTGATGACTGCTTCAATTTTTTCCATAGTTACTGGCCTATTGAGATGTTTAGAATCTTCCTGATTGAGTTTTGGAAGGTTGTATTTTTCTAGGAATATGTCCATTTCCTCCAGGTTGTCTAGTTTGTTGGAATAGAGTTATTCATAATATTGTTTAACAATCCTTTGTATTTCTGTGGAGTCTGTTGTTATTTCGCCTCTATCATTTCTGATTTTGTTTATTTGAGTCCTCTCTCTTTGCTTCTTGGTGAGCCTGGCTAGACGTTCATCAATCTTGTTTATCCTTTCAAAGAACCAGCTCTTGGTTTCATTTATCTTTTGTATTGTTTTTGGTCTCTATGTCATTTATTTCTGCTCTAATCTTTATTATCTCCTTCCTTCTGCTCACTCTGGGCTTTTCTTGTTCCTCTCTTTCTAATTCTTTGAGTTGTAGCATTAGATGATTTACTACCATTTTTTCTTGCTTTTTGAGGTAGGCCAGTAGAGCTATAAACTTCTCCCTCAGGACTGCTTTCATTGTGTCCCATAGGTTTTGGATTGTTGTGTTTTTATTGTCATTAGTTTCCATAATGTTTTTAATTTCTTCTTTGATCTCATTGGTAACCCAATTAATATTTAATAACATGCTATTCAGCTTCCAAGTGTTTGAGTGTTTTGGATTGTTTTTATTATAGTTTATTTCTAATATTATGCCATTGTGGTCTGAAAAGATACTTGGTATGATTTCAATCTTCTTGAATTTGGGGGGATTTTGCTTGTGACCCAGTATGTGGTCTATTTTTGAAAATGTCCCATGTGCACTTGAGAAGAACGTATATTCCGCAGTTTTGGGGTGAAATGTTCTGAAGATGTCAATTAAATACATTTGATCTAGTGAACCATTTAGGATTGTTGTTTCTTTGCTGATTTTTTGTCTAGAGGATTTATCCAGTGATGTCAGTGGTGTATTAAAGTCCCCTATTATGATTGTATTGTTGTCGATCTCTCTCTTGACATCTTCCAGGAGATTTTTTTAATGTATTTGGGTGCTCCTGCATTGGGTATATATATGTTTATCAGGGTTATATCCTCTTGTTGTATCGATCCCTTTAATATTATGAAGTGGCCTTCCTTATCTCTTGTTATGGCCTTCACTTTGAGGTCTATTTTGTCAGATATAAGCATTGCTACCCCAGCTCTTTTTTCATTTCCATTTGCCTGAAAGATATTTTTCCATCCCTTCACTTTCAGTCTGTGTGAGTCCCTTGTTCTGAGGTGGGTCTCTTGTAGACAGCATATATATGGGTCATGCTTTTTTATCCATTCAGCCACTCAATGTATTTTGATTGGAGCATTTTGTTCATTTACGTTTAAAGTTATTATTGAAACGTACTTGTTTGTAGCCATTTTTATTTTTTTGAGGCTGTGTTCCTTCTTACCTTTTTGTTTCTTCTTTTTACAGCATTCCCTTTAGCATTTCTTGTGTTGCTGGCTTGGTAGTGATAAACTCCCTTAGCCTTTTTTTGTTTGCAAAGCTCCTAATTTCCCCTTCAATTTTGATTGATAGTCTTGCTGGATAGAGTATTCTTGGATTCAGCCCCTTGCTTTGCATCACTTTGTATATCTCCTTCCATTCCCTTATAGCTTGATGTGTTTCTGTTGAGAAATCATTTGATAATCTGATGGGGGATCTTTTGTAGGTAACTCTCTGTCTCTCTCTTGCAGCCTTTAAGATTCTCTCTTTGTTGATAACATTTGCCATTGTAATTATGGAGTGGGTCTTGGTGTGGGTCTTTTGGGATTCATCTTGCTTGGAACTCTCTGTACTTGAGTAACTTTTTTCTTCTCCATATCAGGGAAGTTTTCTGTCATTATTTCTTCAAATTAATTTTCTAATTCTTGCTGCTCTTCTTGTCCTTCTGGCAGCCCTATTATATATATGTTATTTCCTTTTGCTTTGTCCCAAAGCTCCCTTAGGCTCTCCTCCTGCTTTTTAATTTTTTTCTCTAGTTTTGTTTAGAATGGCTTGTTTCTGTACCTGATCTTCTAACTCACTAATTTGGTCCTCTGCTTCTTCTAGTCTTCTGTTGAAGCCTTCCATGGTGTTTTTGATTGTAGCTATATAATTTTTCATTTCTTCCTGATTTTTGCATAGGTTGTTGATTTTCTTGTCCATCTGGTGTATGAACTGTATGACCATTACTCTGAATTCTTTTTCTGTCATGTTGCATGCTTCCATTTCACTTATTTCCTTTCTTGGCGATTCCTCCTTTTCTTTCCTCTGGGGATTGCTTTGTTGTCTCCACATTCTGAATATCACCAGAAGGTTCAAATGTCGAGTTGCGGGGGCCTGGGCTGTGTGCAGTGAGAGTTGTGAACCCCCCAAGTGTCACTGAAGAGCTCTGACACCAAGACGTGTGGTTGCTGTGGGTTGGTGGGAGCCATGCTCACCCTGGGTCAGAGTCACAGGTGCTTAGTGTGGCCTCGTGTGTGCACCTAGAATCAGGGACCTAGTGTGGCCTGCGCCATGTTGAAACAGAGAACCCACTGGCATGTGCCAAAAATCAAAATCCCCTATTGCATGTCAGGAGTCAGAGGCTCCCTGTGTCCATGCCGAGAATCGAGTATCAGAGTCTCTGTTGCTTGGTACTACCTCGCACTGAGAATCAGGGTCCCTGTGTGCACATGCACCAAGAATTGGAGTCACTGGCTCTTAGTGTGAATGTACTGGGAATCAGGGATCCCATGAACACGCAATGAGGAACAGAGTCTAGTCACTGGTGCTCATTGCTGCCTCTAGTGTGGAGATTCAGGGTCCCTGATCTGCTTGGGAGACTGGTTTGCTCAGTCGCACTGTGTTAGCAGGAGGTCCACTTCTGCCCTGTGGTAAACAGCCTTCTGTGTGCACTTGCCCTGAATCAAAGTCAGGTGGCACTGCCACTTAGTGTAGGTGTGGGGTCTGGTCATGCGGGTGTGCACTGTGGAAAACAAACTCCCCGTGTCCATGCACCCAGGCTCAAATTCAGTGCTGCCTCCTTGTGTGGACACAGGGTCTTGTTGTGGGAAACAAACTCCCCGAGTCTGCACATTCAAGTTCAAATTCAGCGCAGCCTCTCTGCTAAGGTGCAGGGTCTGTTCATGGGAAACAAACTCCCTGGGTTTGCACCCCCAGGCTCAAATTCAGCGCTGTCTCCCTGCATGGGCACAGGATCTAGTCACAGAAAACAATCTCCCCAAGTTCCTGTGCCTATGCTCAAATTCAGGACTGCCTCCCTGCCTGGGCGTGGAGACTAGTTGCGGGAAACAAATTCCCTGAGTTCGCAAATCCAGGCTCAAGTTCAGCACTGTCTCCCTGCCCTGCGTGTGCGCGGGATCTGGTCGCAGAAAACTACCTCCCTAGGGATGAGCAGCTAGGCTCAAATTCAGCTCAGTCTCCCTGCCTGGGCGTGGAGACTAGTCGCAGGAAACAAACTTCCCATGTCCGACACCAAGTCTCAAAGTCAGGCAGAGTTGCCACTGTTCTGTATGTGCAGAAAGCCTTATTGTGCGTTTGGGGTCTGGTAGTTTCTATGTCGCTGCCACGGGGGTGGCGGGGGAGGGGGATTGGCTTTGACTCACAGAAATCTGCGGCTGTGGTACCTGGAGTCTTGGTGTCCTTGGGTTTGCAGCATTGATCACAGGTCTTTTACCAGAGTGGCTGTAGGGTCCTGGTTTGCTTCTGAGACCAGACTGGGTGTTGGTGAAGCTAGGATTCTAGTCTCAAGCAGTTCTGTTCTTCAAGATGGAGTGGTCTCTGTGCTGCCGGTGTCCTCCCCAGAGTGTTTGCAGTGGGAGTGGGGTTTTGCCATCTAAGACTGCCCTGATTGGCAGCCTCCTGGAAGAACTGCAGGATCTAACTATCCCTATTTCACTCACTCACACACCCACACACGTCCACACACACCTCTATCACTCCCTCACTCTCTCACACACTCTCCCGCCCTACCTTCCTGCTGGTCGCCATCTTGCCTTCTCTGCAGCTCATTTTTATAACCAGAAACATGGTTGGCCACAAACTATAATTCACATTTTAAGGAATATTATTTTTTTTTTAGTATAAAGAATATAGAAGTTGGTAAGCCAATTTCAGGGGGGAAATGTCTGTTTTTATTACTCTATATTTTCAAAATCCTCACAAGCATATTTATAAACTTTGAGATTCCCATTAATATTTTACCCATAATAACATAAAGACTGTCATTGTTGTGTACAGTAATGTAACTTCTAATTAATGGTTAAGAAATTCACAATAAAAATTTAAACAGCAAATATAAGTCTGACAATTCTACATAGGTTTATTTATGTGGCAATAAACTACAGATAATACTAATGAGTTATGTATAATTTACACTGAAGATAGAATTCATTTACTTAAATGTTTCTGAGCCAGACTCAGGCATCATGCATACCATAAGTAAATAGCTCTAAAGAGTGGAAGGTATCATAGAATCAGTATGCGAAGATAGGAGTCACAAAATTAAATTTTCTAGAAGAGATGCAAAATTTCTTAGAAGCAGGTATTGATGAAATGGCATTGATAAAAACTTGAAAATGGATGATTATGTGCCCCCATTTAATGACATGGAAATGCAGATAATTTTAAACAAATTAGGGTCTTCTGAGACACCAGAGTGTCTACAAATAAAAATAGGTTCGTAAAACCATCAATCCAGTACAGAATAATGAATGTTACATTAGGGACATATATAGGTACAGGTTCAGGAGGGTGAGGGACAACTTTCCTGAAGCAATGGCATCTAAGTTGAGGGTTAAAAAGGGCAGATGAGGCTTAATAGAGAGAGAAAGCAGAGACCATTCCATTCAGAGGGAACAACAGCATGTGACTACCTGGAGACCAGTTCAGTTCACAGTATTATTGGCATTGGAAAGAGTAGAGCTAAAAGTTGAAACTGGGAAGGTAAATAGGGCCCACATCAGGGAAAGCTTAGTAAGCCTGTAGAGTTTCATTCTGGGAACATTGGGGAGCTAATAATATAGTTTACCAGAAATGTGACATGATGAGATTTATACTTGTAAAAGGACATTTTGGCTACAGTGTGGAAAATGGATTCAATTTGCAAATACCCCTGGAGGCAGAGACACTGAATGGAGACTATTAGAACAGTTCCAGCCAGAACTGCTGGTGCCACAGACTAAAGGATACCAGTGGAAATGCAAGACAAATGGAGCGACGTGAATCATATTTAGGAGACAGACCTGACACAATCTGGTGATGGATTTGATGTGGGAGATAAGATAGAGGAGGAAGCAGAAGTTTGATGATACCTAGTTTCCTGGCTTGAATAGATGGGTAGATAGCAGCGCCACTTTCCCTGAATGAGCGAGAGGAGTTGAGCATGCTAATCAAGACTACAATTTATCTCTTATTCTTCCTCATTCAATTTTTTATGGCATAATTCCACAGCTTGAAATTCATTTTGAGGATATAATATGAAAGTTGTGACTATATAATAAGTTGCCAACATCTCAGTAGCATATTTCTCACTTTTTATTTTTTTGAAACCAGGATATCTTATAATTGGTGCCAAATAAATTTGCCCAGCACTTGGCAGAGGAGCACTGTGAGAAAATTACAGAGGGAATATTCTGGCAGAGATTACACTTGTGTGTGTTAGCACTTCCTTTTCCTTAACGAGGGTAGTTAATAAGGATAGGTACATAAACTGAAAGTCAGCTTGGAATTACCAAGAATGCCTTCACCAGACAAGGCGGTAGCAGAGGTTCTATTCAAGTTACCGAATGAAGGCTACCATACATAGGAGCCCAAGTTCATGTCCACAGAAATAACTGCATGTTTTCCCCTGCAGGATGAGTCTTTGGAGAAAGGGAGTAAAATATACAGCTCTTAATGGGAGAACTGAAACAGACAAGCAGATTGACTTCTTGTGAGTATAAATTGGGAGAATTATGGAAGAGTGCTCCTGGGTCTCTCAGATAGAAGTTGCTGACTTTAACCCTAATTGCTAGCAGCCATAAAAGACAAAGATATGTGAATCTAAAGGCAAAATATAATGGCTACAAAGTCCTATGTCAGATGTTAGCCCTGAGAGGGGCAGCCTTTCATGACCTTCCTAAGAATGCACGCACACAACCTTCCCCACTTAAGCCACACCCTCACATATTACCTTAATTTATCCAGCTTTATAAGAATTATTACTACATAAGATCATTTTAAAAGGTATGCATTAACTTGTTTATTTTCTGTCCATTACATTAGGATGTTAACAAATGAAGGATAGCAGTGACTTAACAATGTATCCACAGTGTGTAGAATAGCACCAGACAGAGATTAGGTGTTCAATGCAAATATTGTTGCATACTAGATGCCCGGTGCACAAAATTCATACACAGGGTGAGGGGGTCCCTCAGCCCAGCCTGCACCCTCTCCAATCTGGGACCGCTGGCTCCTAACCACTCACCTGCCTGCCTGATCACCTCTAACTACCTCTGCTGCCTGCCTGATCACCCCTAACCCCTCTGCCTGCCTGTCTGATCACCTCTAACTGCTCTCCCCTTCCAGCCTGATCACCCTAATTGCTCCACCTGCCTGCCTGATCACCCCTAACTGCCTCTGCCTCAGTCCCCACCACTTTGTCTGGAAGGATGTCAAGAAGACGTCCAGTCTATCCAGTCTAATTAGCATATTACCCTTTTAATAGTATAGATGTGTTTTTCCAGCATGTTCCATAAAAAATGTCCTTCAAGATAATTAATGATTAATATGTGCCAAAAAAAAAAAGGAGTCATTGCTAAGAAATATGCTCCTAGAAAAATACTTATCTCTTTGGACAAGTAAATATTGGAAAGTGTTGGCTAATTTTGCAAAGAATCAGCAATAACTATATATATTCTCCTAATGATAATATTAATCTCTGTTGTTGCCTTGTTTATATTTGAGAAGGCATTTTAATATTTAGTTTATCCATTTTGGTGCTAGCTTTGCAATTGTCTCTTCATCCCACTGATGCTCTAACTTATTTATTAGTTTTTATATCTTTTCTTAGCAGGAAACTAAAACTTTTTCTGATGCTTAAAAATGCCACTGGCTAATTTAGAGGATGGATTATACAGAAATTTATCATTTCTATTTATAAGTTCCTTAGATTTAAAGACTTCTTTAACTTTGGTTTCTTGGAAAGAATCCTCTTAACCTTTCACTTGAAAATGAGTGATTGTAAGGCAGCATTCATATACAAGTCAATGTTATGATTATAAACTTAGAAAAGGACAAGTGTGATAGATAATAAAAAAAATGAAAGAATAGGAAGAAATAGAGAATGCTAAAATAATATCTGGTTTTATAAATTAGTCTGAGTTAGAAAGGCTCCATAAATTGGTTTGTTGAAGATGGATGTGGAGGTGATACTGACTAAATTATTGTGTAATTGGATTTAACTCTAAAAATATTGTAAATTTTGTCAATTTGGCCAAAGATTAAACATAACTCTATTATTCTTGACTTATGCCACATGAACCCATGATAAATATTAACTAAATATGGTCAGTGTAATGTTAGGTGCTGAGAGGATTTTAAAAGTGCTAAGATGTGTATCCAGCTTTTGATCATCTTAAATTTGAGAATAAAATTTAAGAATGGTGGGTAAAAGAGGAAACCCTCAACTGTCAGGGAGTTCAGAGAAAAAAGAGATTACTTTTAAATAAAAAGATTAGGAGAAGCTTTATCAAGCAAACATTTGTTCTTGTCTGGGAAGGATGAGGATGAAGTAGACATTTGGCTGTGGGCAATCGAATATCTTTGATGGGGGGAACAATATAAAAAAGAGTATATTAATGGGAAAACCTGGTGTATACATGGAAATTTTATTTTCTGAAGTTTGAAAACTGGGAAAGAGAATGTAGGCAGGTAAGACAGTACTACAAATGCTGTATACAACCTTGAATGGGAGTAGAAATTTATTTCATTTTTAATGAAAAAGCGGTGGATATTTTTCCATGAGGGCTGGGCATGATTATTATTGTATTTTAGGAATATATGTCTGATATCAGTTGGTATGTAACATATAAACAGAAAATTAGTTAGGAAATAATTTTCAAGGTCCAAACAAAAAGTAATAGAATCTTTTGAAACAGAAATTTAGTAACTTATGATAATACACTTAGATGTCAGAATACTTCATAAAGGATAATGAAACTTGGCAAAGAAAAAGGAATTAAAGCAAATTATAAGTAATTTGGAGTTATGACAGTGCTTAAAACTTTTCATAAAATTACTACATATGTATTAGATTGCCTCTCTTGGGATTTATCTGATTCCTTTTTCATGATTGGAATGGGATTATGTACAGTAGTACAACTAAGAAAAACTAAATGAAATATGGACTTTAGTTAAGATAATGTATCAATACTAGTTCATTAATTATAACAAATGTACCATAATTAATATAAGATATTAATAGTCTGATTAACTGAGTGCTAGACAAATGAGAATTCTCTAGTTTTGGATTTGTTTTCTGTAAATCCAAAATCATTCCTTTATAAAAAGTTTATTTTGAAATATATTTGCTATTCTGATTTAAAAAATGAGACAAATGTAAAATGCTTTCCACATGCATTGCATCTAACAGATGCTACATAGTAGCTATTGTTTACGTAAGTTTTATTGTATTTAAAAGTATTAAAATAAATATTGAATAATGATTATTAACAACAAGGGAAATAATCCCCCACATTTGCAACATCAGCCTCCGCCTCCCTGTTTTTAATAACGCATGCCAAATGTGAATCTCCTGCTGGGATCTGCAATGAGCGAACATGCTTTAGCAAATTTACAATTTGTACTAGCCTTTGGATTGCTATTATCAAAGTTAATAGTTTTAATAAAAGTCCTATCTTGACTATAGTAAATGAAAATGACTTGTAATTGTATAAATATGTTACACTGAATAATGCTTAATATGCCTAGATTGTGAGACAAGCCCAATTTCTATATGCTGATGAGTGGTTTGGATCAAGAAACTTAAAGTAATTATCGATACTGATAATCTTTGGGGATGTTCATGAGGATATGATCATGGTTGCTTGGTTCATGTAGTTCAGTGGAGAGACCTGAGTCTTCCTAAAGAATATTCTGCTTCACTGACAGAGACTTCATGCCCCTATGTCGGAAATGCAGAGGATGATCTTGTGGCTTTAAGAACTTCTGCTAAAGTACTAACTGAAGGTCCAGTTCAGGCCACCCCTTGCAGCAGTCTACAGAATCCTATACAATCTGTCATTCTTTCTTCAAAGTCCTTCCCTCTCCCTAGATGACAGCTCCAAAATCACACACCTCATTGCGGGTCCTCAGTCACCAGATCATTACATGCCCCCACCTCAAGGCTTTCAACTCTCTTTCCTTTGAAACATTCTTCCCCATCACTGGCTCTTCCCCTCTGCTGGGGTTTTCCTCAACATTCCCTCTCAGTGAAGGCTGCCTCCCCACTCTATTTAAAACTGTGGCCCAAGTTCATATAATGTCATAAAAATCCCAAATCTTCATGGAATCATTATGGGTTTTACAAAGGAGCCATTGTGGTTTTAATTATATAATAAACTAAATCTCAAAAATACACTCAATACTAAGATTTTATGAATACACAGAATATCAGAATATTCCTGTTAGTGACTGAAAAAGATGGGTAAATATCTCCCTGTGGTCTATTATTTATTTAAGCTGGGCTATAGTTCATTATTTTATATCCTTGAGTTATTAACATAATAGATTTATCTGGCAACAAGTAGGTAAGAGATTACCCATTTAAATAATAAAATAGAATGTGATGATTTTTATTAACATATCATCATTCAAGTAATGCTCTAAAACCCTCATAAAAACATGAATGTTGATGTATGGCATAGATGAGAACTAAATAATAAACATGGAGAGAAACAGTGTAAATGATTTAGATCCATGGATGGATTCTAAATTAGTCAGCAACTAAGTGGGGGGGAGTATAAAGACATCAGAGTGATTAAATGGACAGGCAGCAGATGTCTGTTGAATGAAGTAAAGCACATAAAAGTCTTTAAGCATGAATGTCTCATGAAAAGGAAGACAGTCTTACTATCTACTTTTATAAATGTGTGCCATTTACTTTCAAATAAGATATTTCATTTTGGCTCCTACACATTACATAAACAATTACGTAAATAAAAATAAGTAGAAATGTTAAGAAGATGCTATTAGAGTTTTCTTTCTTTCTTCTTCTTCTTCTTTTTTTTTTTTTTTTTTTACATTGCTTGCTATATTTATTCTTTTCACTATAGCTTTGCAACTAGTTAAAACCCAATCATTTGTGCATTTTGCCTGCAGGCAAGGAAAATGATACATGGACTTTATCCCTGTATTTTATGTTTGTTGATGGTATTTATCTCTATAATTAACATTTATTGTATTTCTATGTTTTTAAAAATGGCATAAATTACTTTAAATTGTCTTAATAAGAGGTCGTATAATAAAACCCAACCATACATACACCCCAGATTTAGCTTTTATGGGCATTTTATATTTTCTTCAAGTATATTTTAATAACTACATACTTAATAATGGCAGACCACAATTTTTAGCTATTTCCTCATTGTTTTAAACGCTGGCTTTGTTTTTTGCCATTGAAAACAGGTTACAACTGAAATCCTTAGACATTGTCTAATTTGGTTGCTTCACAAAAACAGGGCCAGCGGGGAGGTCTGGGTGCAGATACTTTCTATCAGAGAGCAGGGAGCCAGGAATGGAGAAGCGAGGTATTGAGGGGTTATGATTTAACTGCTCTGGACTGGCTGGGTTCATTCTCCCTGGAAATAGCAGGGGAACTGTGTGAAATATATCCCAGAATCGTCATTCCTAGAACAAGAGGAGGATTTATCTATTTTGTCCCTCTGTCTCACTCACTTCCCAGCTTCCCTGGCTCCCAGCTGAGCTAGCTGACCTGAGAAGGCTTAGGAAGAGGCCTGGGCTACAAAGCATAGGCCACTCATAGTGTTAGTGTAGGGCAGGTGGCCACGCCTCTGTGACCTTAGACACCCGTTGTCCAAGCCAGGCCAGAAGCAGAAGATCCCCTGCCAGGAAGCTGTGGACCTTATGAACTTAACAAATATGCCAGGTTCTAAAAATTCCCTCCACTCAGACCTAACAGTCAGCAGGCAAACATGGCATCATTTCCCCTACCTTAAAACAAGCATCTCTTGATCCTCTTTACTTATATGCTATCACTGCATTTCTCTCCTTTTCTTTACAGCTAAACTGTTTGAAACCTTCCCCCCCACCCACACCACCCCTCACTGTCTCAAATTTCTCTCTTATTTTCTTTTGAAAGTATTTCAGTTGGGCTCTTGCCACAAATCCTCTAAAACCTCCATTGTCAAGTTTGCCAATTACCTCCTTGCTAAAATCCAATCTCAGATCTCATCTTACTTGACCTGTTTGCAGCATTTGACACAATTGTGTCTCTCTTCTTTCCTTGAAAATTTCTTCACTTCACTTAAAAAATGTTTCCAGTGCATCATTGGCTGCTGTATCTCACGGTCTTTGGACATGTTCTCCCCAGCTCCCACATTTTATCATTAGTATGACTAAGGCCTCAGATCTTGGACCACATACATGTCTTTCCAATATATAGTCTCTGTCTTGATCATCATTTCCAGTGTCCTGGATACATATACCATCTGCAGGCTGTTGATCCCTAAATTTACATTTATAGCTGAACCTCTTACTTGGTTCTCTAATAGGTATATGAAACTTGTCAAAAACCAAAACCCCCAATTTCTCTCTTTTCAAACAAACAACATAATCTCCTCCTTTCATCATCTTAGTCAATGTTTTCTTTATTTCGCCAATTAAGTTGTTTCTTTCACCTTTCATCTTTTCCCTGCATCCAAAAATTCTGCAACCTTATCTCAAGACTTATCATCTCTAGACACACTGTCCAAGCCATTTCTTTCACTAAGAAATTGCAAATCTCAGAAGTTGTCTCCCTTCATTTCTAAATTCACGTTTGATCTATTCAATGAAGTCACACGGATGCTGACATTATTCAGAGTATGTCATTCTTTTCAATGCTGTCCAAATGGTACTCCGTAAGTAATACAAATAAAAAGATGTATACACATTTAAAAAAATCTTTACCTTCAATTAAAATATAGAAATGAAAAAAATTGACTCTATGTTCTTTAAAATTTCACTGTGAAATCATTATTGGGTGTCAAATATATTCATATTATTATTTTTTCCTTTTATTTTTTTTCCAAATTTCCTCTAAAGGGGCAATTATGGGAACTGGAAGGTGAGAGGCCTGAATGTTTACTCATCCAATGAGGAGACAAACACATAATATTAAGCAAATATTGTCCTTAGAAATTAATTTTAAAATATAATAATATTGTAGTTTATTTTTTTCTATCTCAATAAAATGTACAAAGAATTGTTGATTCATTATTCTAGGTGTTTTGTATTTTCAAATATTTTCTTTAGTGATTTATAGCAAGATGATGTGAACATACAGGCTACCCAAAAAAAAACACTAAATTATCTCTACAGAGGCATGAAAGCTGTTATCTCTAGTAAGATTCTTCATTTGAAGAATGGACCTTTATAGAGTTCTTATTAAATATTTAACCTCAAAGCCAAATTTGTCAGTACACTCAGCAAGTTGGCTGCTTAAGTCAAATCTGTCTTTGAACTCAGAAACTAATCAATGACAAGTTAAAATTAAAACATTCTAAATGATTTAGCTTTTCATCTATGAGTGAAAATAATAGAAATTCCATTAGTAGAATTGTGATTTCATTATGCTGAAGGTCCATTTATTTTCTTTAGGAAGAATTAGTATGTTCCACATAAGTCATCAAATTTTAGATAGTTATAATGCAAAAATATAACCCAAAGCTTACTGAGGTTTGAATTATAATTTGAAGGAAAGTATTTCAAGATGTTTAGAAAGTAAAATGTTAAAACAATGAATACCAGAACATTATCATTCACCAATCTTATACTTAAATGAAAAAAAAATCTTTGTCTAATATATGCATTTAGTTTGCATAAATGAATTAGTCATAACTGAGAAAATATTAAATTTTGTAAAATTGAAATTAATAAAGTCCCTTTCAAAACATGTCCTTTCTATCATTATTAATTTATTAAAGTTAATAATGCTTAATGCCATGATGTTCTAATGTTTAAATTAAATTTCAGTTCTATTCTACTTCAAAATACTAGACTGCTAAAAGATTGCCAAATATTTTAATGTATTTCATTTCTTTTGTTAATTAAAAAAATAAAATACTTTGCCCTACCAGGGTTGCTCAGTAGGTTAGAGCGCTGTCCTGATACTCCAAGGTTTGGGGTTCAATCTCTGGTCTGGGTACTTACAATAGTCAACCCTTGAATACATAAATAAGTGGATCAACAAATTGATCTCTCTCTCTCTTCCTCCTCTCTCTCAAATCAAAGATAAAAATAAATACATACATAAATAAAAAACTCAATATTTTAAATGCTGAACATCCTACTCTTTGGAGATACACTATAACAAGTTCTTATTTAAAATGAAATTTATTATAATCCTTTAAATGTTTGCTTACAATTCTTTCAAACGGAGTTAACTCCATTTAAAAGAGGCTTACATTTAAAACATATAGCCTATATAGACTAATAAGAAATTTGAGTAAATTAGAAATCAGCAATTTTCTTCCTTCAAGTCCAAGCATTTTAAAAATAATCTTTTTCTGGCATCTTACTATTACTCCTCAGATTGATCATATAAATTGGTTAAAATAGTCACTAGTTATGTACTATTACATTTATAAGTAATCTTATTTTTTTGTTAATCCTCACCCAATTGATATTTTTCCATTGATTTTTAGAAAGAGTAGAAGGGAGAGGGAGAGACGGAGAGAAACATTGATGTGAGAGACACACATTGATTGGTTGCCTCCTGTAGGCACCCCGACCAGGGCCAGGGACCCTGCAACCAAGGTACATGCCCTTGAACAGAATCGAACCCAGGACCCTTCCGTTGTGGACCTATGCTCTAGCCACTAAGCCAAACCGGCTAGGACACAAGTGATCTTACACATGGTTCTCTTTTCTCCATTCACCTTACACCTGAAATAAGCAAACAGACTTTATGACCTCTGTTTATGTGAGGAAGGACCAGATGCCAAAATAGAATTCCCCAAATTCAGCATTAAAACCCGTGGGTGCCTTAAATGAGTAATTAATTCTCACGTTGTCTTCGGAGTTTGAGTGCACAAAGTATCACTACAATAGTTAATCAAATACTAACAAATTGATCAGTTACACATGTTCTCATTTTTACTTATAAAAATTTACCGTAATATTTTCTCTTTTAAAATTAGTTAGTTTGAAAGTGAATATCTGCACCTAGGTCTTATGCTAAATGAGGAGGAAAAAAAAAAAAAAAAAAGGTCAAACTTGAGAAATTACTTAGAATAAATGATCACGTGTTTTTTTTTTTTTTTTTTAAATTTTATTTTATTATTTAATGAGATAACTTTGTTCATTTTAAATGTTTTAAAAAAGTAACACCACACCCTTTTTACTGAGCATCTGTCTATATTAAGCCCTTGAACAATTTTCAAAGTTTATCTTTAATTTATTTTTTCCAGGATTATATGATTAACCTGTGGTATAATTGAAATTTAATCTAAATTGTTCAAACTTCAAAGCCTTTTTTAAGTCACTAATATAAGCCATACTCTAAACAATGTGGTAATGTTGACTATATTCAAATTTTGAGACAGAAGAAAATATTCAATATATATGAAGCTAAAATTGGTATCTTCTATGGAAAAGATTTTTTTCCAATACGTTGAAAATAGATATCTTTCCTGCTTGTTCAATGGGAAATCCTTTTGCATTTTACATATATTTGCTACCCATAAATCCAGATTACTTTCTTGAGTTGAAGGTTATGTTATATGAAATTCTGACTATGTTTGATTTGAATAGAATTTACTTGTATTGGCCAAAATCTTATTCAAAATTGTATTTCTGATGAAGGCCTAGATCACAAAGTTATAGGCCAATTCACAGAATCTCCTTATTTTTTAAAATTAACTATTCTCCACATGGAGTTATCTATAAACAAATTTACATGAGGTCTTGAGGTAATTCAAGTAGTTGAATCTGAGAGGTGGTGGTGAGGTGAATGAAATTATTTTATAACAGTTATCAAATAATAATTCTCTTCAAGACTAATTTTAATTTTAAACCAAACAAGCTTGAGTGACTATGAGAATACGTTGCAGGAAAGTCCAACATAGGCTCATTTTATAAGATAGTAGAAGGCAATTTAAAAGATCTTATTTCTAAGATAGTTTAAAACTATTTTATTTTTATCCATAAAGAGGTTTCTCTTAAATTAAATACTAAGTGTGTACTTATTATGAGAAAGAGTAGTGAAGATAACTCAGTTTGGGATTTTTTATGAGCTATATGAGGTGAAAATTCAATTCCATTTTTCATTATCTTCTAATTTTGGTAGTCAAGCAAGTATTTAATTATTAATATTAACCATGTTAAACATGTTAAATTAAAAACTATCTTCTAAGAGTGAAATTTTAATTTTGATAATGAATGGTTCCTTTTTATCCTTCCAAATATTTTACCAAACCTAAGGTTTATAAATGTGTAGTTAATTTTTAACAAAGGTTTTTGTGATTTCTAAATAACAAATTCTGTGTACATTCTTACAAAGGACTGTGGGGTTACATATAGGAGCCCACTAAGCCAGAAAGAAGAAATAGTTCCTAAATATGGCTACAGATAAGCGTTATATGAAGAACTTTCAAAAATATAGATTTAAAAGTTTGGCCCCAAATTATGTTGAATCAAAATAAGGGTAGAGCCAAAGAATATAAATTTTAAACTGTTCTACATATGATTCTTATACAAAAGCTCATGTTGTCCAAAATGAATAAAGCAAGATGGCAAAGTTAATTTCCAGTAAGTTCAAGAGTTTTCATTGTGATAATAAATTCAAGTAGGTTAGTCTCTCTTATAATCAATGAAAGTTGTTTTTAAAAAGTCAGTGACATGCTGTGTCTAATAGACATTCCCCCCAAAACAGTGACTCAGTGATATTAAAAAAATAAAATAGCCGAAATCGGTTTGGCTCAGTGGATAGAGCGTCGGCCTGCGGACTCAAGGGTCCCAAGTTCGATTCCGGTCAAGGGCATGTACCTTAGTTGAGGGCACATCCCCAGTAGGGGGTGTGCCAGAGGCAGCTGATCGATGTTTCTCTCTCATCGATGTTTCTAACTCTCTATCCCTCTTCCTCTCTGTAAAAAATCAATAAAATATATTAAAAAATAAATAAATAAATAAATAAAATAAGTGTATCACATAAAATATAAATAGTATGTAAAATATGAGTAGTTGTGATAATGAAAGGGTAAAATGGGAACTGGCAGCACAATGAAGTTAAATGTATTTCCATCAGGACTTCTCAAAACCTTTGACAATATTACCTTGCTGATCCATGAGATGTATTATGCTGTACTGCCTAACTGATCTTAGGTATTTTTTCCCAACAAAACTTTTTCAGAACAAAAATTACTTGAACAGATTAAAACCACATTTTGGACTCATAATACAAATCTATTATAATATATGCCTTTAGACTTTTAACCAAATGTACTTTTATCTTATCTTGTTAGAAAACAAAATTCATCTAAAGTTCTTTAAAAATATATTTTTATTGATTTCAGAGAGGAATTAAGAGGGAGAGAGAGATAGAACTATCTGATGAGAGAGAGTCATTGATTGGGTGCCTCTTGCATGCTCCCCAGGTGGTCGAGCCTGCAACCCAAGCATGTGCCTTGACTGGGAATTGAACCATGACCTCCTAGTTCATAGGTTGATGCTCAACCACTGAGCAATACCGGCTGGACTCATCTAAAGTTTAATGGTCTCACTGGCTTTATTAAATGATTAAAAAATTAAGCAGCATCCCATCTAGCAAATAGGAAGTTGCTCCAAAGAACTATACTAAAGGAAAGATTATCTTAGGCAGGAGGAGTGGGACAAGGAGCTTACTAGCAAAGAGTGAATTATTTGTGGCATAATTCTGGGATTCCTTTTTAAGGTAAAGGATAAAGAATATACTACCCCAAAACATGCTGCTTTGGTGAGTATTTTGAGTTGTGGGCACTTGAAAACAGTAAACACAAGGGTGTTTTCTCTTGTTAAAATGATTAAACTAGGATGACATTACACTGAGCTGGCTCTATTGTCCTGGCAGCCAACATGTTGAGCAAACAGAAACCTAAACCAGAATAAATTCCTGTAAATACCACAAGGTTAAGAAATAAATACCTAAGAACAACCTATCACAAACAGACCTGTAGGCTTTAAAATAAGGCAACCACTTCAGCTATAGGAAATCAAGCCATTTTGCTTTGCTTCTGTGTCTGCTCTGTCAAAACCATTCCCCGAGCTCCTGCGGCAGAGAGATCCTAATCACTTTCACTCAGGCACTGCCCAATTGGAATCCATAATACGTGCTCAAATAAACTCTTGAACATTTTAATATGCCTCTCTTTATCTCAACTCTCCTTAATGTGCCTAAAGACAAATCCTGCAAAAGGAACTCAGTTGTCGCAGACTCCCTCTCTGGGAATGCCATCAACCAGAGAAGATTCCCTCCTGTCACAGGAGATTGGAAGTCCCAGGTCACATACAGAAAAATTCTGTCACCTCCCTTCTACTCTTCTAGGGCCCATTCTTCTTTCCTAAAAATAATTTTCTCTCCCCTAAGAGGCCTACATACTCTCTTCCCCTTTTCCTATTAAGATGATATTTGATTCAGAATTCTAAGTAAGCTTTGGGAGTTACTCATACTTATTTAGGTATTTCCTATGTACACATGAGGTATACATGTTAAACTTCTGTTTTTCTTTCATTAATTTATCTTACAAGGTCTCAGTTAAAAAATCAGAAGGCTAAAGGAAAAATCATTTTTCTCTTCTACATAGGATTTACAAAGTGGGTTATATTGATACTGGCATCACATTATATGAATTTTATATTTCTGATTCTTTCTGTTGTGCCTTGCTTAGTGACTTCACATCATCCCACTTTATATTATATACATTTGATGGCAGGTTTTAAGTGTCAGCTTGTCTAGACTGTCTGACATTCCTTTAGACTGCCATTGATCCTCCTTTTCAATTACCACTCATGATAAATGGCTAAAATATATAAGATCTCCATTTCCTATTGACATACAGGGTAAGGCAAAAACAGGTTTATAGTTGTGAGTACGGAAAACACAGTTTATTCTTGTGTTATTGTTACTGTATTATTTTCCACACAAACAACTGTAAATCTGCTTTTCCTTCACTCCATATTATCATTAATCGTTTTCTTCCAAGTTTTATAATTGTGAATCATTTACACAACTAAACAATTCACGTTTGTCTCACTTAATACTGAGCAACAGGATCATTAAATGCAGTATTTTTGGTTTGAGAAAAAAGAACACTATTCATTTGTATGTGTCTGATAGAAATTTAAATATATTTTTCTCCACTTATCTGAACTTTTATACGGTTTCAAGTTTTGAAATGAGCTAATTTTATTGTCAATGTAACTTTTATGTCATGGTTTTATCTGATAATATATTTTGGCCACAAAAGACTTTGAAATCCTTTTCACAACATTTTTAATGATTTCAACTGTTTCATCCCTAAAACTATTTATTTTCCTTATGGTGCATAATAACATTTTATTATGTTCTTTTGTTCCTTTTTATTACATATTCTGAAACATAATCATTTTACTGTCATTCACTTTGTTGATGTCAATATTGAACAATAATAAGAATGTAATGACCTTTTTTAATAAGTCTATTATAAGCATTCATGTATTATAGTTTCTATTATGATTTGATATTCATAAGTGTGAGTAGATGGTTTATGACGAGTAAATAACTGAGCAGCACTGTTTGCAACCTCGGTGATAAAATAAATGAGTGTGTATGAGAAACAAGTAAGTGAACATGAAACACACTGGTGGGCGCAGCTTTTTAGCTCCTGAGAAATGTTTGCAAGTTCATTAGGTTCTATAAGGCACTGAATTTCATGAGCAGTTAGTGTTAATGACTTTGTACTGTGAGACATCCCTAGATATTTGCAGTTACGGCAATAAAGTTTAGATGATATTAAGGCTGCACTTGATAAATCTGACTGACATCTGTGAAGAATAGAGGGAGAGTTATTGTAAGATAATTATGGATAATTCTATTAAGAAGTTATGCAAGAACCATACAATGTGTTTAGAATGAATATTAAAATGACAAATATTAATGATTATTATGTAATATTGAAGGAGGTGGTTAGAAGAATTTGAATGACATAGGCTATGCAAGCATATTATTTTAAAATACATGATGTAACATTAGTGTTTTTCCTTCTAGAAATGTTCAAAATCCAGTAAAATCCCCATAAAATAACCTTATCCCCTCCCCCCTTGTGTTATTTCTTTTAAATAGAAAATGATAGTAAGTGAATATATGGTAGAACCAAATAGAGTTTCACTCTCAAAGTGTTGGAATGTGTCATTGTATATCACACTTTCAGCACAGAAGAAAGTAGTATACAGCTACCTTCTGTCCTGGGGATTAAGTGCCTTTTAAGTATCATATATCTTTATCAGAGCCTCATGTTTTTGTGAGAGGATCACTTAAAAGTTCCTGAACCTTATTCCATGGATAGGACATACAGAAGATTCAAAATCAAAATAGCTCCTTACAACACTATGTGGCTGTGTGTTTGTGTTTAGAAGGGACAGACAATGTTTTAAGAAGAAGAGATCCAACTTTTATTTATTACAAATATTCTAAAATTAGAGTGCATGGCTAAACCTCAGGGGATAGGTAATCCACAGAAATATGCTTGGAATAGTGGCAGTCGAGAGTGGGGGAGATCATTATTCTGAAGAGACCAAGCGTTCATTTGTTTCCAAGTGGATTTATGAAATGACCTACACAAGTAAAAAAAAAAAAAAAAAAAAAAATTGAATGACTTTTTATAATTTTAGTTACTTAAGTTATATTACCCTAAAGTAAGTACTTTATTATTGTTTGGTGATAAAATTTTATGTAAACATGCATACATACATTTGTTACTGTTTATAGTTTCCTATATAATAAAGAGGTAATATGCAAATTGACCCTCACACTGTTGCACAATATGGCCACCCCCATGTGGCCAAAGATGGCTGCCACAAGATGGCCTGCAGGGAAGGGTAGTTGTGGGTGATCAGGCCAGCAGGGGAGGGCAGTTAGGGGCGACCAGGCTGCCAGATGAGGGCAGTTGGGGTGGACCAAGACGGCAGGGGAACAGTTAGGCGTTGATCAGGCAGGCATGGGAGTGGTTAGGGGGTGATCAGGCTGGCAGGCAGGCGAGCAGTTGGGAGCCAGCAGTCCCGGATTGTGAGAGGGATGTCCGACTGCCTGCGTGATCGGGCCTAAACCTGCAGTTGGACATCCCCCGAGGGGTCCCAGATTGGAGAGGGTGCAGGCTGGGTTAAGGGACACGCCCTCCCCCAGTGCATGAATTTTGTGCACTGGGCCTCTAGTAAAATAGTAATAAACCAAGACATTTATATAAATAAGTACTTGATCAGTGTCCTAAAAATGCCAGAATTTATTTTTATAGATATCTAAAATTTTTTGTGGTAAACTATACATGCAATGAATGATATTTATAATTTTAACCATCAGAAAGTATACAATTCAGTAGCATTAAAGACATTTGAAAATTTGTATAGCCATGGCCATTGCTTAATACCTAAAACATTTTCAGCATCCTTAACAAAACTCTGTGCTCATTTAACAATACTTCCCACTCTCCTCACTCTGGGCCCCCAATAATCTCCATTTTGCTTTCTGTCTCTATGAATTTGCTTATTAAAAATACTTCTTATAAGTTAAATCATGCAATATTTGTCCTTTTATGTCTGACTTATTTCAGTAAGAACAATGTTTTTAAGGTCCACTATGTTGTAGCATTTATCTAAATTTTGTTACTTTTCATAGCTGAATAATATCTCTATAATAAAGAGTCAAGGTGTAATGACTGATCACGACCAACGGCTGACCAACCTGAAGTCAGCACTGGGTTGCCATGGGGACCCAGTGCTGACTACTGAGGCTGCAGGCCCGGTGACGAGCAGAGACTGCTGAGGGGCCTTTGAATCAGGCCCAGAAAGAGACCTGAAGAGAGAAGCAGGGGCTGATCTGTAGCATCTGAGGCAGCTTTTGACCAGCACTTGCCTCTTTCTTTCCCTCCGAGCCTGGCCAGCAGCCCAGCATCCATTTCTCTGCAGGCCTCCACCAGGGCTGCTGATCAGCCCTGCCTTTCTGATCAGGCCCCGTTGATAGGCCCAGAGACGGTGACTGGCATAGAAACTGGCCAATCAGAACCAAATCTGGGTCAACTGTGAGGAACCAATGGCTGCCTAGAAGGCGGAGCTTTTGACGCTGACTGGCATAGAAACTGACCAATCAGAACCAAATTGGAAAGCAGAGGAGGGCAGTTGGGGGCAAGATCAGGCCTGCAGGGGAGGGCAGTTGGGAGCAAGATCAGGCTATAAGGGGAGGGCAGTTAGGGGTGATCAGGCAGGCAGAGGCAGTTAGGGGCGATCAGGTCAGCAGGGAAGGGCAGTTGGGGGCGAGATCAGACTGGCAGGGGAGGGCTGTTGGGGGCAACCAGGCTGGCAAGGGGAGGGCAGTTAGTGATGAGATCAGGACGGCAGGGGAGGGCAGTTGGGGGCGAGATCAAGCCAGCAAGGGAGGGCAGTTAGGGGCAAGCAGCCTGGCAGGGGAGGGCAGTTGGGGGTGAGATCAGACCAGCAGGAGAGAGCAGTTGGGGGCGAGATCAGGCCGGCAGGGGAGGGCAGTTGTTGGCAATCAGGCTGGCAGGGGAGGTCAGTTAAGGGCTATCAGACAGGCAGGCAGAGGCAGTTAGGGGCAATCAGGCAGGCAGGCAGGTGAGTGGTTAGGAGCCAGCGGTCCCAGATTGCGAGGGCGATGTCTGACCACAGGGATCAGGCCTAAACCGGCAGTCAGACATCCCCCACAGGGTCCCCGATTGGAGAAGGTGCAGGCTGGGATAAGAAAACTGCCCCCTCCATGCACAAATTTCGTGCACCAGGCCACTAGTTCTATTATAAATTTACTGGAGGGGGGTTGTCCCTCAGCCCAGCCTGTACCCTCTCTAATCTGGGACTCCTGGAGGGATGTCCGACTGCCCGTTCAGGCCCAATCCTCCAGGAGAGGATCATCCCTCTCACAATCCAGGACTGCTGGCTCCCAACTGCTTGCCTGCCTGCCTTCCTGATTGCCCCTAACTGCTTCTGCCTGCCAGCCTGATCACCCCCTAACCACGCCGCTGCCAGCCTGGTTGATGCTTAACTGCTCCCCTGCCAGCCTGTTTGCCCCCAACTTCCCTCCTCTGCAGGCCTGGTCACCCCTAACTGCCCTCTCCTGCAGGGTTGATCACCTCCAACTGCCCTCCCTTGCAAGCCTGGTCCCTCTCAACTGCCCTCCCTTGCAGGCCTGGTCCCTCACAACTGCCCTCCCTTGCAGGCCGGGTGCCTCCCAACTGCCCTCCCCTGCTGGCCATCTTGTGGTGGCCATCTTGTGTCCACATGGGGGCAGGATCTTTGACCACATGGGGGAAGCTATATTGTGTGTTGCAGTGATGATCAATCTGCATATTACTCTTTTATTAGATAGGATAGAGGCCTGGTGCATGGGTGGGAGCCAGCTGGTTTGCCCTGAAGGGTGTCCCGGATCAGGGTGGGGGTTCCCTTGGGGCATGGGGCGGCCTGGGCGAGGGGCCTGTGGTGGTTTGCAGGCCGGCCACACCCCCTGGCGACCCAAGCGGAGGCCCTGGTATCTGGAATTTATTTTCCTTCTACAATTGAAACTTTGTAGCCTGGAGTGGAGCCAAGCCTGCTGCTCCCTCTGGGGCAGCAGCCATTTCTGTGGCAGTTAATCCACCTTCTACAATTGAAACTTTGTAGCCTTAAGCGGGTGAGCCCGGCTAGGGTGTGCGGAAAGCTTTGCTTCCTCTGTTGCCGCCGGCAACCCTGGCTTGCTCTCTCAAGCTCCGTTCTGCCACCATTTGTTTGAATTTGTTTACCTTCTATAACTGAAACTTTGTAGCTTGAGTGGAGGCTTAGGCCTGCAACGGCTATGGAAAGCTTGGCTTCCTCTGTTACCTAGGAAACCTTGCTCTCTGTGGCTGTAGCCATCTTGGCTGGGGTTAATTTGCATACTCTCCCTGATTGGCTGGTGGGCGTGGCTTATGTAGCAGAGTGATAGTTAATTTGCATATTACCATTTTATTAGAGAGGATACCACATTTTGTTTCTCCATTTATGTGTTGATGTACACGAGTTGTTTCTAACTTTTGGTTATTGTGAATAACACTCCTATGAAATATGAACATGCCTTCTCGCTTTCAAAGTTTCTGTTGAGACACTGGTTGCTAATTTATTTCTCACTGTGAAGTCTTCTCAGTATTTCTGTGAACCATGTTTTTCCCTGAACAATAGTTTGCAATGACTTTCTAAATTCCACTGTATATGGGATTGATCTTGACTGTTTAATACAAGAAATACAAACAAATCAGGTGCTGTCCCTTTGAATTACCTCGAAGATGCTTTAGTGTTTTTTTTTTCTTTTTCTTTTTTCTTGTTTTTATTTTTAACTATTTAGGATTATTTTTGTTCTCTTTATAGGACACTATTCATCTGAAGTTCAGTTCATTTTTTCTTTCGACATACCGGATGCACTGCATTTTAAGTTACCATAGTTGTTAATTCAGAAGACTGCAATAAAGGTAATTTATTCTATCTTAATTTCTTAACATAGAAATATTTACACATTTGTGTTAATCTTAAAAATTCAAGGAATTCCACCTTTAAATACATTGTGTGAATTTTTTGTCAGTTTGTTAATCCTCACTGCAGGTTATTTTTAAATTGAGTTTTAGAGAGAGTGGAAGGGAGGGGGAGATGTCCCTGCATGTGCCTGAACAGGGAGAGGGGTCAAGCCTGCAACCAAAGACAGTGTCCTTGACCAGAATTGAATCCTCAGCACTTCAGCGTGTAGGCTGACACTCTATCCACTGAGCCAAACTGGCCAGGGCAATTGTGTGAAAATTTTTAATTTAAATTAAGACTAGAAACAGAGAAATTATGAGACTCTACTTTTATAAATAGTCGATAGAAGAGGTTTCTAAGCATAATATACTAGTAGGCCAAAAACAGTGGAAATTAATATATAATAATATAATAATTGTGTCTTGGCTCACATTTTATATATTGAAAATTATTATTAATGGAATTATTTTAATATTCTAAATATTAAATATCATAACTACCTAGTGTCTCAAAAATTTTGTCTCAAAAATTTTGTGTTAAGGTTGCATTTTATTATATTGTCTATTAGAAAAAAATGAAGACTTTTTTTCTTTTAGTGTGCTACTCAAACTCTGTTTCATAAGTGACTTTTGGTTTGGCCTTGTCATCACTAACAATGCTTCCGAAATCTTATCTAATGCATTTTCTTTCACTAGTGCTGATTCACATTCATTATTGACTCTGAGTTGCCGAGAAATATAAATTAAAAAATGTGCAAAGTTTAGTTTCATATAATTAGAGAAGATATTTCCCTTGTTCTAGACATTTCAAACATACCCATGTGAAAACACTAAAATATTATTGCACTACAACAGTACATCATAATTTTCTCATTCAGATTTTTCTTCCTTTTTCATCACATATATGACCAAATACATTATAGAAAATCTTCCTGAAGTTACTTACACTGAATAAAAACCTTAGGTCATTGGACTGCAGCACTCTCTTTCTGAAGGCTGCTAAAGGGGTCTTTCTTTAATGGCCAACAGCTTTTCCTAACTTCCTGTGATTCCAGAAATGCTAATCAGCAGTTCTAGTCTGCAGCACATTTATTACACCCTGACATGCTGAAGACAGCCAGTTGCAAATAGAACTGCCTCTTGAAAAATGCTGCTCCAGTCAGTGTTTTATAATAAAGTGCACCAATTAGATGCATTCATTAGGACAAACTGCTTGTCTTTTCCCATATTAGAGCTTTTTAAAAAGCACAATGTATTTCATAGCTCAACCTGCTCTGTATTATTATTAATTGAACATAGCACATTACAAAGTTTTAATCCAATAACTGTAAATACATAATAAGTAATATTTCTTTGGAGACTGTCTAGTCTGCAAGGGCCTACTTGGTTTCATAATAGTGTAGGGGATAAATAGTGTAGGAGAAGTCTTGTTCATTTCCAAAGGGTTCCCAGATATTTTGGGGATGCCATTGCAATAAACAATGACACACACACACACACATATATATATATATATATATACATACATATACACATATATATATATATATACACACACACACACACACACATATATATATATACACACACACACACACACACACACACACACACACATATATATATATATCTTTGCCTAAGCGAGCAAACAACCTACCGAATGACCAGTTGAACAGTCTCTATGACGTATAGTGACCACCAGGGAGCAGACACTCAATGTAGGAGCTGCCCCCTTGTTGTCAGTACTCTCCCACAGCCAACCTCCTGCGGCCCCTCCCCCAGGCCTGCCTGCCCTGATCGGCCCTGGGCCCTGATAAGGGTGGGAGACAGCCCTGATGGGGCCGTGATCGCGGGCCAGGCTGAGGGACCCCACCCATGCACAAATTGCACCAGGCCTCTAGTTGACTTACAATTTAAAAAATTTTTTAAAAAAATATATTTTATTGATTTTTTACAGAGAGGAAGGGAGAGGGATAGAGAGCTAGAAACATCGATGTGAGAGAAACATCGACCAGCTGCCTCCTGCACACCCCCCTACTGGGGATCTGCCCACAACCAATGTACATGCCCTTGACCGGAATCGAACCTGGGACCCTTCAGTCTGCATACCGACGCTCTATCCACTGAGCCAAACTGGTTTCGGCTTGTTTCATTTTAAATGAAATTGTTGTTTCATTTAACAATTGATTAGGATCCTTTTCTAAAATATATTTTAACTTCATTAGGAATAAAGATTTATAATATTACACATAATACTCTTAAATTTATATGTTCCTTCCACACATAAGGTAATATTTTGATATCAGTAAAGTTCTGCAGCTAAGAATTACAAAAGAGAAAATGGAATCATAAATGCTGAGTATATACAAGAATCTCTCCCTTTCAGTGTGGGGAGAGCATAGGATTATTATACAATACTAGAGGCCTGGTACACAAAATTCGTGCACGGGGGTGTGTGTCCCTCAGCCCAGCCTACACCCTCTCCAATCTGGGATCCCTCTCACAATCCAGGACTGCTGGCTCCCAACTGCTCGTCTGCCTGCCTTCCTGATTGCCCCTAACCACTTCTGCCTGCCAGCCTCATCACCCCCTGCCCACTCCCCTGCCAGCCTGATTAATGCCTAACTGCTCCCCTGCCAGCCTGTTTGCCCCTAACTGCCCTCCCCTGCAGGCCTGTTCACCCCTAACTGCCCTCCCCTGCAGGCCTGGTCCCCCCCAACTGCTCTCCCTTGCAGGCCTGGGTACCCCCCAACTGCCCTTCCCTGCAGGCCTGGTTGCCCCCAAATTCCCTCCTCTGCTGGCCTGGTCACCCTTAACTGCTCTCCCCTGCAGGCTTGATCACCCCCAACTGCCCTCCTTTGCAGGCCTGGTCCCTCCCAACTGCCCTCCTCTGCTGGCCATCTTGTGACAGCCATCTTGTGTCCACATGGGGGCAGCCATCTTTGACCACAATGGGGCAGCCATCTTGTGTGTTGGAGTGATGGTCAATTTGCAAATTACTCTTATTAGATAGGATAGAGGCCTGGTGCACGGGTGGGGACCAGCTGGTTTGCCCTGAAGGGTGTCCCGGATCAGGGTGGGGGTTCCCTTGGGGTGGGGAGCAGCCTGGGCGAGGGGTCTCTGGTGGTTTGCAGGCCAGCCATGCCCCCAGTGACCCAAGTGGAGGCCCTGGCATCTGGTATTTATTTATCTTCTATAATTGAAACTTTGTAGCCTTGAGCGGAGCCAAGCCTCCTGCTTGCTTTGTTGCTACAGCCATTTTTGTTGGGATTTATTTATCTTCTATAATTGAAACTTTGTAGCCTTGAGTGGAGGCCTGGGCTGGCCAGGGTATGCATAAAGCTTGGCTTCCTCCATTGCCGGGGAAACCCAAGCCTCCTGCTTGCTCCATGGCCACAGCCATCTTGTTTGGGTTAATTTGCATACTCACTCCTGATTGGCTGGTGGGATGGCTTGAGGGTGTAGGGGAGTGATGGTTAATTTGCATATTACTCTTTTATTAGATAGGATTGTGAGCAGAACAGAACAACATAGATTGGGCTGCTTTTCCTTCTGGCAAGAACATAATTCAGTTTTGTTCTTATCCATTCACAAACATGTGCACTAGTTGGCAATACCCAATTCCTGTCCACAAAGGATATACTTTGAATGAGGACCTGACTTGTATTATAACTATTTAGTAATATCTTTGAATGCAGACACAGTGGAGATAATAATACTTTTGGTCACTAATTTTTATCTATTCATAAGTTACATAGTTTATGTCCTTCTACATTACTAGAAAATGGAAATATTTGTCTCTCAAAAACTTTTGAGGTTGACCTCAACTTAAAGAAAACTAAAAAAGCTATTATTAAAAAAAACACACACAGTATTATTACATATTCTCTGGAATATGTCATCTAGGTGATTAAAGTGGAAATCTGGATTTTAAATTATAATTTTTGTTAATTTACTTTATTCAAAATAACTTTACTAGCTGGTGTCATTTGTTAGTACAGTATGTTTAACAAATCCTACTGGCACCATCCATTATCATAAAAAATGTATTTGCAGTCACAGGTCTGCTCTAACATTTTGATTCTGAATAACAGTAAGGAATTTATTTGGCATATAAATGTGAAAATGATATAAATCATATTCAAGGTTGGTAATGAAGACATTTACCATCACCTCTGGCATGGAATACAGCATCAGAATTGAATGATCAATTCATATGGGTGCCAAACATAAACAGCTATTATGGCCATGCTGGCTTTTACTAGCCTTAGCTTATGCACATATAAAATGGAAGTTAAAATTCTGTGAACTATACTTATTCTAAATATTTGAAACAACTTTGTTTCTTCCTACTTTCTCCCATTTTAATCTAGTTTATTTTGTGTTAACGTATTAGTCACAAAGCACTACACTGAATTCATGATCCACTGAGTCTAGATCTGCAATTTGACAACCATAACATTAGATAATACCACCATAACATTTAAACAAACAAATAAACAGTGTTTATAGTGCTTGCCTTTCCAAGGACAGAATGAGACTTTTGGTCACACATAACAGTTCTTCTATCATTATCTATACACAAAAGGCTTTAAAATATTCCACAAATATTTTGGGGGCGCCATCTACACATGATGCAAGTTGATTGGCTACTATAGCTATTTTCATCAGTAAGTTAATAAAGATATATTTTTCTGTGTTTGATTTTTCTTCTGATCTGTATATGTATTATTGCAATATTTAGTTATACTAATGAAAGTTATCCAACTCATAATACTTAAAGCTCTAGAGTCTTATTTTTAAGTAACTTGAAATTTTAATGTGTGATTAACAATAATTGAGAGATATATTCTAACATGGGCCAGAATTTTAATCTTGGAAGATTCAAAGCCTTTTCACTCTTTAAGTATATCAAATATTACATGTATTTTGTATTTGCTTAGACAAGTCTCCATATTTAATAGATATTAACAGTATTAAGTGAGAATATCTTTGTTTTATTTTTATAGTATAAAATTCATTGTGATATTTTCAATTATAGATCCAGGAACATTTCATTTTTAACATATATGCTGGAGTTTTTGACATAATGCAGGGATGATTTTTAAAAGTTAATTGATTTGGAAAATAAAGATTTCTTTTTTATAGTGTCAAATGGAGTTACATATGCCCATAATTAGGTTGAAAAAAATAACATAATAGTGACTAATGAGCCATTATATATCTTTATATTTGAACATCTTGGAGAAAAACATTGAAAGTAAAACCAAGACATAATTGCTGTCAGTTTGAGTAATGTACCCCAAACAGCAAGCCAAACAGCATTTCAATGTCCTCTCATTTCCAGATATCATTAGCTTTGTTCCTAGTGATGTAAAGCCTTTGTCTGAATACCCTGCAACAACCTCAATTCAATTTTATGCTATTCTTATATGGTTTCTTGTTATTTCTGTTACATCATTAATTGGACTTGTTTTGTCATTGTTCTTCAGATGCATGTATTTCTTTACTATGGATATGCAAAGAGTCACCAAAATACTGTGTATGAACTGCCGAAACAGCAAAGCCACAGGAGGGGCGGTAGATCAAAACACTGGTTTCAGCCTTTCATGGGATTTTCAATGAACCTCATGTATTAAAGTAATAGCAAAATCATTTTAACCTGATACTCAATTGAAAGCCAGAAGATGAACTAAATGTAGTCCTCACTCGTCTCAGAGAAGCCAGGATCCTGAGCGCACCTAATAGCAGTTCCCCACTGGGTGTAACCATAATCCATGTCCAGGGCCTCCGGGGATAAAGAAGTGAGTGTAGTTCTTGACTAAGAAGAAGACATAGGACAAAAACAAGGAAGTCAAATCTTTGATAAAGATTGGATCCCTAAATTTTATATGAGGACAAAAACAGAACATGAGTATTTCCTATTAACAGCAAAGAAGGCTTTAATACCAGGAAGTGACAGCCCAGAGCAGAGAAACAGGCTAATTAATAATACCATGAACTGGCTATGGATAAATAAGGAAGAGAAATATGGAGAGGTGAGAATAGAAACTATTCACTTAGCTCTAGTGATGCTGTAATGAAGAAATGTATATTATAAGAATTGTATATCATGAATAATTTGTCTCCTAGAAATGTGCTGAACTTGTCTGGCAGTGAATTGGAGATAATCTTCATGCTTTGGTGAGGGTGAAGAAATGTGCTATGCGTTCTGTTGACATCTTAATACCGTAAGGCCTACTCGGTTCGACTCCCTTCGGCATGTCAGACAGATGGAGATTCAGAGCAACCGTTTCCTTTCCACTTCTGATGCCCAGAGAAAGCAGACTCCGTGAAAGGCGATGATGTATGCGGAACTTTTACTTTCATATAAAAGATTTACATAGGACTATGGCAAATAAAAATAACATATATAAATCATTTAAGCCAATGATGCAGCTGCCTCAATAATTGACATACTTAAAAGGGCATTTGATTTGAAAGGGCCTTTATTATTTATAATTTTGAAAATATACCTCATTCAAATTCATTGCTGTCTACAGTTGGTATGGGTTAAATGTAGCACTCAGAAAACACAAAGGAAAAAATATTGATGACAAGAGAAATATAACTTTAATATTTGTTAAAAATCCCTTCTTCTATCCATCTCAAACTTCAGGTCTTAGTGAAAATCCTCAGGATTATCTGTCTTGCCCTTTCATAATTATTTACTTGCTTATATAGTCTTCCCATCCAAATAATCTTTTTCACATTATTATTTCTCTAAAATACAAACTAAAATAAAACCTGGATCATGTTTTCACTCTCCTGATTACTAAATGTACCCTGCCTTGTGATTTCCTATAGATTGAAGTTATACTACTGTCTTCATCAATTGTCTCAGCTAACTATTTTACTGTTTTACCTACCAGAATGGCCACATCCTGCTTCTTGGCCACACTTAACTACTCAATACTTTCCAAATATGTCATATTCAATCATGTTTATGTGCCTTCGGACATGTGCATGAATTTTCCTGAAATGCATTTTTCTCATTTTCTTCCTAAAGACAGCACTTTCCCTCATTCAATCCATTTCTTTGTAAATTTCACTAATTATTGTATAGTAATTATAGATAACATCTGTTTGTATTCATTAGATTATGCAAGTCAAGAATGTTTTAAATTCATTTTTATATCCCTGTGCATACCAAAATATTCAATAATGTTTGATTGACTCTAACTTACAAACTGACTAAATTTTTATTGCCTGCTCTTCTAGAAGTCTAACATTTAAATTTGGTTTAAAAATGAAAACTGTATGCCTGACAGTAATCTATGTTGTATCCCAAATATTCAAGCAAACCAATAAACAAAAAACACAGGCCTCTGAATTGTCTACACACTACAGACAAGATTAGTTTTCTGGGCCCTGTGTTATTTGTAAGTTTCTTTCTTACTACTTTTACATTAAAAATATATGCAATTGCAAACATTTATTTCAAGGTCTTTTTTTTAAATAATGGATTGCTTTGCATTTGGAAATAATACTAATTTGTTTATCTCATCAACAATTCAACAGCTGTTAGAAGTTGATGCTGTCAGTATTGACTATATTAAATTTGAGTTGATTTTTTGATTGATCACTTACTCAATTGCAAGCTAACCTCAGGTTTTAAAATTTTAGTCGATTCATTAAATTTATTTAGTGCATAAAAAACAGTCACATTGCTCCCCATACTCTGTCAAATCCTTTCAATATGCACACCAATCAATTTGTTAACGCATTTTCAATAGGTAATTACACCAGTGTCTTAACAATGGGAGAGCAATAATGGTAAGAGAAATTCATTTAAAGTATATTGTTTAAAAAACAATCAGCTCCAAAGGAAAGTTATGCTTCTCCTCAATCAGCATATTATTTATACAAACATTCTGGCTCACATATTACAAGATAAATTTATAAAGCTTATTTTTTATAAGCTTTTATAAGTGGCATCACTTGTACTTGGAATTTTTATAAATTTATGTATTTATTTTTGTTGCAACTTGCAGTCTGACTTACTTTTTGTTAACTTTTTCTTGCATCTTTTTATATAAGATTATATAGAAAATGGCATATATGATATTATGACAATTTAAAATATAATATAGAATATTTTAAAGTTACATATGCAAATAATTCTACACAGAGAAAAATTACTTGAGCATTTAAATTTATGAATTGTTTAATCATATAATACTTTTGCATGTGGAAGTATGTATCTTTATCAATAGCATGGTAATTTAGTTCAATTTTTTTCTATTTTGATAATGAATTTCTTTTTAAGCTAAAATATCATTTTTTACTCCACAATTCATTACATTGTACTAATATATAATTTTATAATATACATACATATTACATACCCTACCACACCACACTTTATCTCTTAGCTATCTGGTAGGTGTTTGTGACTTTTAGTAAGAAACTACAAGAGGAGAAGCAGACAGAGATAGATGTCAAAATTATTAATTATTTTTGTTTTATAAACATAGATCTGAACCTGACTATGGCACACATGAATGGAGAGTTCTCCAGAAAATTTTTATATATGTGCCAGCATTTCTCTACCTCAGGGGTTTTATTTTATTATTTTGTTTTAGATGATACAGTTGAACATGCTTAAAAGCTTATGAGTCAAAGAGCCTGAGGTTGAAGATACAGGAAAAATAAGAAGTAATTAACAAAGTAAAGTTCTAGGGAAAGAGGCAAAGATAGTAATCAGAACCTAGGTTGAAAGATTCAACCTGAGAAGAATGATATTATATATTGTACTAAAAAAAAAAAAAAAAAAGGAATGACTGTGCTGGTGCAAGTATGTTTCTTGGTTCAGAGGGTTTCTTTTTAGGTAAGAAAATGAAATTATTTCCTTAGAGTGGAGTTTTAGGTGCATACAGATCTTTTGAAATAATCATAGTAAAAGGAGAGAGAAAGGGAAGAAAGGAAAGATGAGAAAGAGCGAGGAGGGAGAGGGGAAGAGGAAAGAGAGGAGGGAGGGAGAGAAGGGAGAGAAGAAAAAGAAGAAGGGAAGGAAGGAAGGAAGGAAGGAAGGAAGGAAGGAAGGAAGGAAGGAAGGAAGGAAGGAAGGAAGCAAAGAAGGAAGAGAGGGTGGAAAGAAGGAAAGAAAATGCAAAGATGGACCTGGGACATTGTTGAGGATCTACTGGAATTTGAAGATTATTAGTTTAAAATGGAACCAATCTGCATAGTCAATTGTTGTCCACCAAGGTAGACCTGACTTCCACAAATGAGTATTTTTATTCAAGGTTGAGATTTTTCTAGACAAAAATGTTGTATAAACAATGTGACAAGGTGTTTGGGTTCATCATATATTTGAAGTGATACCCTATGATCTTAGATATAGATTATAGAAAAATATAGAGCACAGAGAGATTTAGAAAGTAAAATAGAAGGATCAAGAGTGTAGACATGCCAAAATAGTCAGAGATGCTAAATTTATTTCTTATGTTTAATGGTATGAAGATGTATAAACAGCCTGCATCCAGAATGCTACAGCATATGTATGTCCATTCATACTATTCAGTTATGTACTAATAAAACTCACCTGCCAAATGTGAAGCATTGAGATACGTTTTCCTATTATGTTTGAGTAATAGTAATTAACACCAGTCTACCTTTGTGGTTGGACAGAATTTGGGGCAAGCAAATCCCTTACATAGCTTGTCATAATGAGAAGGAAAAGTCAATACCTGAAAAATGTAGCTTCAGAATTTATAGCTGCATATACAGTATTTTCCTCATTTAATGTTTTGCTATGTTTAATTTTAATTCATTTAAAGGCTTTAGATACAATTTTTAGGCACCAACACATCATAAATTGACTATAATTTTGTTAACAAGATATCCAGAGCATTAAACTTTGTTTTGAATTTCCATCTTGAGAAAGACAGTGTAATAGTGTCACTGTGTACAATCACTCATAGCCTTGTTTCTCGTGTGCACACGTGTGAATAAATTAAAGTTTTTTTCTCAATTATTTATTATAGGTTGCTCTCTACTATGAAGTTTAGGGGGGAAAACTTTTTCAAAGTTGGTGTTTGGAAATTCTGTAAAATATAGTTGCCTAAAGTAATTTTTACTTCATCTGTCTTCCTTGAAACCCACAAAAAGCCGCAAAAAAAAAAACCCTCTACATCTAAAAGAAAAATGTCCCATAAAACAAACAGCTCAAGGAACTAAGCTCTAGAGCATTCTTGCCAAATTATGTAATAGTTGCACTAAAATAGAAAAAGATGTGTAAAAACAAAATGAGCAAAAAACCTAATGTAACCTAAAAGAAAATGAACAATTTTCTAGAAATCATTATTTCTCATAAAAAAGACCATAAAAAATGCCATTAATTAAAATAATGTCCTAGGAACTTGATGAAATCAGAAAATTAGACATTTTTTCTATAGAGAAGAGAAAATGGTACAAAGGTAAACACCATACTTAAATGCAATTTCTATTTTCAACTTAGGAACCCAGTCTAATGTTTTAAAAAATGGAAGGCAAGCAGAGACATGCAGGGAGCACAAAGTGACCTTGCGATTTTAATGGCTTTACTTGTGTAGCACCAACCTTGGGAACACCAACCTCTGAAAAGCACTAATGCACTGCTAAGAAAACAACACATTTGATGGAAGAGTATTTAAAGCAAAAACAGGAATGTGACAAGGACACTTCTCAGTTCATTTTCTCTTCTTTATTTACCTTCAAGAAAATAAATTTCTGACTATATTTGAACATAAGTAATATTCTCCAAAATATAATTGTACATAACATCAGAATGGTAAAGAACATATCAGAAAAGGATTGTTCAAAGAAACACATAATTCTAATCAATAACTCAATAAAATTATGGCAGAATGATATTATTGAGCAAAACAAAATAAAAAGTAACAGAGCAACAGCTCAAAGATGAGACTTTTTTTCTAAAAAAATTAAAAACAAGTGACATATTAAAGAAATAATAGAGAACAGTAAAAAGAGTATAGAAATTAATATAACAATAAAAAAATCTAAGAATATTTGAAATATCCATTGAAAGCCATGCCAAAAGTTAGGAAAAAGCCAAAAGAAAGAAATATAAATAAATTAATTGCAGAATTCAAAGTTCCAATTATATTATAGAAAGAAGTTCCAATGTGCACAGAAAATAATGCCCCTGCCTGAACAGAAACTTTTCTCCCCAAAAGACATACAAATGGCCAACAGGTATATGAAATGATACTCAACATCATTAGCTATTAAGAAAATGCAAATCAAAGCTACAATGAGAAACAACCTCACACTTGCTAGAATGGCTATTATCAACAGGACAAGTAATAACAAATGTTGGAGAAGTGGTGGAGAAGAAGGAAACTTCATTCACTGCTGGTGGAAATATAAACTGGTTATAGTCATTATGGAAGAGTTCATTATTAAGAACAGATCATATGACTCAGCAAACCCTCTTCTGGGTATCAACCTGAAAAAAAATTGAAACCATATATTTGCAAAGATATATGCACCCTTATGTTCACTGCAGCATTTTTCACAGTGACCAAGATACAGAAACAACCAAAGTGTCCTTCAACAGATGATTGGTTAAAGAAGATGTGGTATATATATACAATGAATACTACTCAGCCATAGATAAGATGAAATACTTCCATTTGCTCTAACATGGATGGACCTTAAGAATATCATGCTAGCCCTAGCCGGTTTGGCTCAGTGGACAGAGTGTCAGCCTGTGGACTGAAGGGTTCCTGGTTTGATTCTGGTCAGAGGCACGTGCCTGGGTTGCAGGCTCTGTCCCCAGTGGGGGGCCTGTGGGAAGCAGCCAATCAGTGATTCTCTCTCATCATTGATGATTCTATCTCTCTCTAACTCTCCCTCTCTGAAATCAATACAAATATATTTTTTAAAAAAGAAACTAAAAGCAAAGTTAAAAAAAAAAAAAAAAATATCATGGTAAATGAAATAAATATGACAGAAAAGTCAAGAGCCTTGTGATTTCACTCCAAGGACGGAGGATATAAAACTAAAAGCAACAAATGGACAAACAAGAAAAACAAACAAAAACTCAGAGACACAGACAACAGTATGGTGATTACCAAAGGGAAAGAGTGTCAGGGAGTAGTAAAGGATAAAGGGGGTCAAATATTTGGTGATGGAAGATTATTTGGCTTTGGATGATATACACACAATGCAATGATGCATCATAGAATTGTACACTTGAAACCTATATAATTTTATTAACCAATGTCATTCCAATAGATTTAATGAAAAAAAAAGAAAAGATAATAATCCTATATAATAAAAGCCTAATATGCTAAGTGCCCGGTTGTCCGGTTTGTCCTTTCAACCAATCAAAGTATAATATGCTAATGATATGCTAAAGCTATTCAACTGCTTGCTATGACATGCACTGATCACCAGGGGGCAGACAGTTGACTGGTGGGCCAGTTGCTATGATGTGCACTGACCAACAGGGGACAGACACTCTGACCAGTAGGTTAGTTTGCTGGAGCCCTCCTGAGGTCCCTCCTGGCTGGCCAACCTCCAGCGTCCCTCCCTGGCCCCGATCGTGCACTGGTGGGGTCCCTCAGCCTGGCCTGTGCCCTCTCACAATCCAGGACCCCTCGAGGGATGTTGGAGAGCCGGTTTCAGCCGGATCCCGCAGCCAGGCTAAGGGACCCCACTGGTGCACGAATTGTGCAACAGGTCTCTAGTAATAATAATAATAATAATAATAATAATAATAATCTTACCTAATAATAGAGAAACATGTAAATTGACAGTACCTTCACTACACCTACAGCCAATCAGAGTGAGTATGCAAATTAGAAGACCAAAGATGGCGGCCGCCCAGCTGCTCCAGGTGCAGAGTGGCCAGGTGGGGCAGGACGCCTGCTATGAGAGGGAGGGCGGGGGGCAAAGGGATCTACAGGAGTGGAGTGCCGCAGCGAAGACAAGACTGCAGACTCCAGAGTCAGCAGCGAAGACGAAGAAGGCAGATTCTGGCCGGAGTGAAGGCCTGGGTCCCGGGTGCCAGAGTAAAACCGGTGCTGGAAGCCAAGGGAAGGAAGGCCTATTGCACGAATCACTTCGTGCAATGGGCCTCTAGTAATAATAATAATGATCTTGAATAAGAGAACAGAAAATAGTGAAAAGAATAAGAGGAAAAAAATCTTAAAGAAAATATGAGTATTAGAATACCTATAGTCTACTCAAGTTGATTTGGAGAAGACAATATTAAAATATATTTATTAATTGTTCAACTTCAATCAAATAAGCAAATAGGCAGAAAAATCAGATTTCCTATATAAATAGCAAAGGAATGTTATTAGCCGCCTACTAAATTATTAGTCATATTTCTCCATAGAAACACTGAGTACCAGAATTCAGATGAGTAACATCTATAATCTTATGAAGGAAGTAAACAATGTCCCATGAATTTTACCTCAATCCAAATTTTACTTCAACATAAAAGCAAGTATAGAAAAATCAAAGGGACTTAATTTATAAATATTTATCTACAGTTTTTGCATCTAGTTATAATTGAAATTGTTCACAAATGGTTTTTAATTTTGAAAAGTTTTTTGAGAAATAAAACTTATACTCTGATAATGTAAATAGAAATAATGTAATTGTTTGTTTTCTTTCTCAATATTTAGAAATATGCATATAACATAAACCATAAAATTTCTACTTTTGGGTGTAAATCATTGAGAAACCTTTATGCAGTGAATAATTATACCTGCCCAAGAGCATTTATTAAGTGATTTCTGAAGAAGATTATTTAAGTGCTTAAATTATCAATCATGTTAAAATGTTTGACCTAAGATACCATTATCAGCATAAATAAATTTCCAAAGCATATGAATAAATAAAAATGTTGTAGACTATTAGCACAATACCAGAAGTAAAACTAAAAAGTTAACATAAAAGTCAAGTGAACAAGTAATTGAGATACTCTAACAGGTCAGAGCAGATAGTAACTTGCATTGTTTTGCATAATCACATAATTTTTCATATGCAGTACTCTAAATATTATTTAAGTCTATTGTATCATGAAAGTACATATATTGCCATAATCTCTTCCATACACATACATATATACACTGAGTGGCCAGATTATTACGATCTCTGAACTCATAATAATCTGGCCACTCAGTGTGTGTATGTGTGTGTGTGTGTGTGTGTGTGTGTGTTTGTGTATACACACACACATATATATATATATATACATATATATATATGTATACATATATATATATATATATATATATATATATATATATATATATATATATATATATATATATATATATATATATATATTAGAGGCCTGGTGCATGAATTCGTGCATGGGTGGGGTGCAGCCAGCCTGGCCAGGGAGAGGGGACATGGGCGGTTGGCCAGCTTGCCTGCTGGTTGAACTCCTGGTCGAGGGGACAATTTGCATATTAGCCTATTATTACATAGGATATACACTGAGTGGCCAGATTATTATGCGTTCAGAGATCATAATAATCTGGCCACTCAGTGTATGCCTATATTTTTAGAAGATAGTTTTGAATAAGGAAATAATATTTAGAAATAAAAATCTGATTTAATAGCATTTCAGACATTCATATGAAACAACCTATGGCTTATTACTATTTTATGTGACATCAATAAAACATAGGTATAATTTTGAAAGTTATATGGTCAATGATAAAAGTTCAAGAAAACAACAATAACAAAATTAATTGCCAATGACCAGAAAAATTTCTGATTGTTTTTATCTTATATGTAATCTAATTTATTCCAATTTGAATCTGTCCTAGGATACAAATAAATGCAAATGCTTATGCAAGCAAACATCAACTTAATTTTAAAAGTGTTGATTATGACATTAATTTAATGCATTTATTAAAGATGGTGTTATGCTAAAAACAATATTAATGCATATAGGCTGAGATATGGTGTACAAACAAGTGGCAAAAGGAAGTCTTAAATTTGGATAATTAAAATTTAAATGTAGCTCCAATCATATGTTACTATTTTTCTCAGATATTAAAAATTATCCAAAATTTTATTTCTTTCATAGACTCACTAAAAATGTTTATGGTTATAAAAACAAAAGTCTTGTTGCTGTTTTTTTCTTTAGTTTTCTCATTACAGGAAATTCTCCCATGAGAAAAAAATTGAGTGTTACATCTTTGTTCACAAAGTGTACCTAGCATTATATCTTTTCCATAATAAATGTCTGTAACAAATAAAGCGTCAATATTAGTGTGAAAATCTAGACTAGAATCTATAATGTGATAAATGTTATACACACTCTGGGATATACATATTTTAGCTTTCCAAAACCTCTGAAATACCAACTAAGAGTAATGGAGATAGTGGATAATTCTTTCAGTACGTGAAAATAGGCCACATTGACATATAAGCAATACTTTTAAAATGTACTGTGATGGGCTGTCAAAACAGGCTTTTCAGTCAGACTTATAGCTTTCTCATTCTCTCATTTTCTCTCTACATTCTCATCTATCAAACACAATCCTTGCTCTCATATTCTACCTAAAGACTTTTCTGACAACTTTGAATTCCATTATTTTTTTCCCTTCTCTGTTCATTATTTTATTTCCTTTTTTTTTTTTTTTTTTTTTGCTAAATGTTCACATACAAGAAATAGACAACATTTTCTAAAATCTTCCAGAAATAAATAATAATAAAGAGGGACAGATAAGTCAGGATACTTTCAGCTACAAATACCAAGAATTTACTGAAAATGTTTAGAAATAAGTAAACTGCATTAGCTCACTTGAGAGAAAGTCCTAAGGCCACATAATTCCAGGGATCTTTAATTCCAAGACATTATTAGGATCCAAATGTGTTTTGTATGCTCTGTTGTTCTATTAGGCTGGATCCTCTCATGCATTCTAGCCTTCTAACCCTAGCCTGTTTGGCTGAGAGGATAGAGTGTTGGCCTGCAGACCAAAGAGTCCCTGGTTCAATTCCAGTCAAGGGCACATACCTTGGTTGCAGGGTCTGCCCTGGCCCTTGGCCCTGGTCAGGATGTGTGCAGGAGGCAACCAATCAATGTGTTTCTCTCTGTCTTTTCCTCCCTCTTCCACTCTCCCTAAAAATCAATGGAAAATATTCTTGGGTGAGGATTAAAAAACACACACACAAAATGCAAACAACAAATAGAGGCTACTTCATAATTTTGTCTAAGCACAAATGAAAACAAGATTATTGTAAAATCTGTAAAATATAAAACCCCTCCCTCACTTTCAGAGAAAAATAAATATTTCTTAAATAATTACAGTTTATAAACAATTAATCCTTGTTCTAGTCTCTGTTTTCTAGAAATAAATTTTATTGAGATAGACAATTACAGATTTACCTCCATTTCTGACAGCATCCAATCTAGAGGGACCCCTTGCTTTGTTACACCCTCCTCCAATTTACCCAACAAAGCCCAAATCTATTCATAGGTTATTTCTGACACCTTCATACTGAGGCACCCCAAGTTTCACTATAGTGTGTGTTCTCTCTTCCTGCAAGAGTGACAAATCCACTTTCTTTTTTTTTAAAAAAAATATATTTTATTGATTTTTTTACAGAGAGGAAGAGAGAGGGATAGAGAGTTAGAAACATCGATGAGAGAGAAACATCGATCAGCTGCCTCTTGCACACCCCCTACTGGGGATGTGCCCGCAAACAAGGTACATGCCCTTGACGGGAATCGAACCTGGGACCCTTGAGTCTGCAGGCTGACGCTCTATCCACTGAGCCAAACTGGTTTCGGCCAAATCCACTTTCTTTAACTACAGGTGTTTCTGGTGGTCTTTGGCTTAAGTATGTTGAATGAAAGTGACAATTTTTAAGGAAAATGAAGCAAATAGAAAACAACCATTGTCATTGAATATCTAGGTTATGCTTATCTTATTTCAAATTCTCTTGTGATTGAAAACAAATAAATACATGCATACACAACCCTAAAATATTCAAACATAGAGGAAAACAGAACAAAAATGCTATGAGTTCACTATCATTATGAGAAGTAACACCTTGAGTCAGGCACACACAATGAGAGGAAACGTGTGTGTTTGTAGTTGTGTATGTGAATGCACGTGTGTGAGCATTTTTTTTTTATTTGAAAGGTAAAATTAATCAATTGTGTTTTCTTAGTGTCTTCCCCCTGCCCCAGGAACTTGGTGGGTGATATGGCAGGCTGAATAATTGCTCCCAAAACATCCCAGTTCTAATCCTTGGAGCCTATGAATGTTACATTATAGTTAAAATGGGGATTTTGCAGATATAATTAAGGTTATGGACCTTAAAATAAGGAGCTTATCCTGGATTGTTTTAATTACCCCATTCTTAAGCACAAGAGCCTTTAAAAGAGCACTTCCTTTGGCTGGAGTGTGATGTGAAGCAAAAGAAGGAGGGATTAGAAGGAGAGAGAGACCGGACTTGCTGCTTCTGGTTAGAGGCTACATGGAAAGCATGAGAAAAAGTGTGACAGCATCTCCAAGCGAAGACTGCACTCTGCTTGACAGCTGCCATGGAAATGGGGGCCTCAGTCCTACAACCATAATGAGGAACTGAACTCAGCCAACAACCTGAATGATATTGGAAGTGGGGCTAGAAGCTCATGAAAGGAATGTGGCATTGCTCACACCTTGATTTCAGTTTTCTGAAACTCTAAGCAGAGGACACAGTTGTCCATGCTGCACTGGGGCCCTGACCTTCAGAACTGTGAGAGAATCAATGAGTGTTATGTCCAACTGATAAATTTGTAGTAATTTGTTATTGCAGCAGTAAGTAACTAAAAATTCTGTTTGAGGCCCAGTGTTAAACAAAAGAGTTAGCTCTGCACATTTTTGGAATAAACCTTTTACCAGGATAAAGACAATTTTCTAGCTCAACATTTATTTTTGCTTCATGTGCCTTTTTCACTTTCTTTAAAATCTATATTCTCCTTTTATAAATAAAGAATGCATTCTATTTTTATGTAGAGATAGGTATATGAGCACTGCCTGAAGGAAGTATCTAGGCAAAAAGAAAGTGTAGTGAAAATACAGAGCATGCAAGAAATTTATCTAAGTATAGGTTAATCTAATGTATGGATGCAGGAATAAAAATCTCAGAATTGCTGTAAGAGGTTGATGAGGAGATGAGTGGATCTTGAGAAGGGTATGTGGCCTTTGAACATGATGAAAGAAAGAAAGTAGGAATAAAACAGTACTGAATCTAGGTGTGTGTAGCTAGAAATTTATCAAATTTTCAAAGGAAGACATTCATTTTGAAACAGATAACTCAAAAATGCATGTAATTATTTATGAGTTTAAACAAGCATATATATATATATATATATATATATATATATATATATATATATGTTTTAAAATTTTAAAGTACACAAAAATCCACATAATATTCTTATGGAATTATTTTTATTACTGTTAACTAGTTTATATTTTTTCTCATTCCTATTAGGAGAATAAGTATCTATCACTTTTATTTTATAAAACATACTCACAGTGTACCTTCTACAATTTCCACTTTTAGTTATTTTAAGGGAAGTGAGAACTTAGAGACACTTGCAAAGATATCTAAATGCAGTATCTCCTAGATAACTTTGTTTTTATTTATTTCTGAACTTTCACAGTTGTCTCACCTACACTTGTTTACAGCAATTATTTTCAGTGCCTCTACTAAAGGCTTTTAAAAAATCCTTAGTTTTTATAAATATAGCACTTTTTCATTCATGTTCAGTATGTTGTTTTTTTAAAAAAGACAGCATAGCATGTACTTTTATTCACTTGTGTTTAATTAAATTTTGTTAAATAAACATCCAATCCAAAATTCATCTGACCTCATTCACCTTGGATCTTTATGATTGCCTTCGCTATGTACTTAAAAGCAATCTAAGTGTAATGGGTCTCCCCTTACATCCATTTATTAGACTATTTTAAGAAAATATGATCAAGTTGTCAGTGCAGTAATGGAATATAAAAAGTGTAACATCAGCATTTTTCTTTTAGCTCAGGCATTGTTAGATACACAGAAAGTTAACTGCACACCACAATTAAACTCTGTGAATTCCATGGGCATGAAGGGCAGCTCTGTTTTGAAGATTGCACCTTATTGTATTGCCTGGGGACATATAACTCAGGCAAATTGAGATCACTATTGTAAGCATCACAGTGCTATGCTGGTAAATGCTTAGCAGTCGGCTGGTTAGGGGAGGGGAGGACCCCTGATTTGTAGCATCTGCCAACTGATGTGCTATAAACAGCCCCAATCATTGATGTGAAATGGAGTAGGGAGTGGAAAGGATGGAGGCACCTTTGCCTTTCCAGGCAACCACTCCAGCACACAACGGCCTAGATTTTTTTTTTTTTTAATCAGTCACAGGTGTTGTAATAGATAACATAAGGCTCTGTTAACTACTCCTACTTCAGATTTCACATTAAATGGCAGTCAGAAATGTAATAATATACTTTAAAATCATTTTTCTGTGAAACTAACATTTAAAGCTCATTTCAGAAGGATTAATATACTAAATCATTTTAATTCTACCAACAATGTCAAGTATATTTGACAAAAGGGCAGGAGGCCTAAATTGAGGATAGACTTTCCTTATTACATAAGGATCTATGCAAAAAAAAAAAAAAAAATGGCCTCAGGAAAAAACTATATTTCATTAGTTTAGTCTTTGCTTTCCACTACTCTTTTAATAGCTATAGCTTTGTTTCAGATATCTTTCATGAGTGCCCCAGGATAAGAATTACAATAGAATTTAAATGACAGAATACCATTTTAGCATGGATTGTGCGCAGGTTTACATTTTTAATATTGTACTTCATTGTCCATTATACATAAACATGTATTTTAACCTATTTATTTGACTGAATAACTTTAATAAAGAGATATTTAGGGTTTTTAAAGACTTATCTTTAAACTGGAGTGTGAGCTATGGACATGTAAAATGTACTACAGTTATTAACAAGTGGAACATTTCCATATCTTGCTCCAATTACACAGTTAGAGAGAATCCTCCAATTATTATGTATTCTCCAAAGGGACGACCTGATTTGCTGGTGGCTTCCTGTGTGCCTTCCATTCTCCTATCTGTGTGCAACTTAGTTGCACTGGGAAAAGATGGATTTTGAGGGAGATCTAAGTTTAGCTGCAAAGCAATAGATTTTATTCTTAAATATTTAAAAACTCCCATTGCACTAATGAAGTGATGTGACCCCATATTGCATAAAAATATATCATTAATTTGCATAAAATTAATTTTGTAGACTCTTTAAAAAATCTATTATTCTGATATAATTACGTAGACATTTCTGACTTTTGGTGGTCTTCATACATTTTGTGAATGGATTTTTAAATTAATCAATAAAAATAACTTTGGAGAATACTTCATTTGTGCTGTTACTGGACCTGGATTCTAGGAATGAGTTCCCATTGCAATAAGGGTGGTGACTAAGACAGGGGATACAATTTATCATTCAAAAAAGGCATAAAACAGCATGATATGCCTAAGAAGAATTGGCACTGTGGCACAGATTTCAATGCACTGATATTTAGAAAACTTTGTCTCTATCATATTCGTAACAGGTTTTAACCGAAGTAAATTGCACACATGAGAATTGAATGATCATCTAAAGACAACAGGCCAAATTGATAATTGAGGTGAATAATTTGTGTAATATGTAAATTTATTTAAGGGACTTGATTGCCCATATTCATTATCTGCATGATGTGAAGTGCTCTACTTTCAACTCTGCTTTAACTAATGAGAACATCTTTTTTAACATAATTGGTGTTAAAGTTATCTTCTTGATAGGTTTTAGTATTTTTGTGTGAATTGCTGCTACAGAACTTCATTTACATCTTGGGACAAGCATTTTTAGGTTCCCTAAATATTAACATATATGATTCTATGCTATTTTGAGATATTAACTTAGGTTTTTCTTGACTGTTATTTTTCCAAATTTTCTCTTTCTTTGCCCATTTTCAAGTGAAAGATATGAGGCAGAATAAAATAACAAATAGTCTTAAGTCTTGGTATTTGCTTCCAAACCCTACATTTCTAGGAGTGTTGATAGGAGTGAAGTAGGTAGTAAAAAAAAAAAAAAAAAAAAGTAGAAGAGAAATTGCAGATAATACAATATGCACAGACTCAAAAGAGAGAGTCATTACGGTTGGGAATGGGATTCCTTTGTGAAATCAGGAGAGTTGGGAAAAACAAAATAGTGGTGGTTTCCTGTGTAGCAGTCTGGTAGACAGAATAATGTCCTGCCTCTGGGTGTCTTCCTAAACCTTGGAATCTACATGGGCTCCATATAATCACAAGCGTTCTTATAAATGATAAAGGGATGCTAATGATTTAGAATGATGAGATGTGAGAAAGACTCAAGGGACCACTGCAGATTTAAAGATGGAAGGAGACCATGAATGCAGGCAGTCCCTAAAAGCTGGAAAGAACAAACACAGTCTCTCTCCCAGATCCTCCAGAAAGGAGTGGCACCTTGCTGATGCTGATACCTTGACTTAAACTCCATGAGATCAGTTTAGGACTTCTGGTCTCCAGAAGTGTAAGAAGATAAATGTATGGTTCTAAGTCATTAAGTTTATATACTTTGTTATAGCAGCAATAGAACATAAATACCAAGAGAAGGGCAAAAAAAGTGGCAAGAAAACATATTAAATGGCTCTGATGTGGGTGTGTTTAGTAAAGGGAGGATTATAAATAGTCTCACAGAAAGATTCTCTTGCCCTAAAGATGGCACAGAATCAGAAGCAAGCCAATGGGCCTGCAAAGCCATCCTCTGAGAATGATGGAGAAGGAGCAGTGAAGAAATGAGTTTGGACACCAAAATTAATTTCTGTGTCGAGTTCATGACCTTATGCCTGACTTTGATATCACCCTCATTTTAGAAATAACTTCCAGAGTCTTCACTTTACACATGTTTTGTTCACAGAGAGAAATTCAGAAAATATTATGTTTGTATATTTCTCGTTCATTTATTTTTTGACAAATCTCAAAATATTGACAATAATAAGCAATACAAAAGTAAAAATGCTGTATCCCTGTTAATTTTACTGCAATTCCATTTTAGACAGGTAACCAAATATACTGTTTCTTTTTATTTCATTTGGCTCTCAATAAAATAAGTACAAACTTTTAACATGTATATAATCTCATTCATAATATCATAGAGTTTGAGATATTTAGAAATTCATTTGAAAAACAAAATACATATATTAGACAGAATCTACACTCAAATTCACCTGAGAGTATGTATGGGGAATTTTATTAATATTTGTAAGATTCTTAAGTAAATCACTAATTTAAGACTTATGAAAATAAAGTAGAATTTTAAAAGTATAAGCCTAGCTGGATTTAATTTTCTTTTACTCATTTTTAATTCTGAGTTCTGGATTTTAACAAAAAATAAAGATAGAACAAGGGCATTGGCATTCAATTTGATGTGCCCTTAAAATTGGAAATTATATTAGAAGCATGAAAATGTTTCATATGAACTTAACAAGAGCTCTCACCTGGTTTCTGATGTTAAAACATTTGAAATTATTCTTAGCTGCATAAATTTACCTCCACTCTTTCTTTTCATTTTAATAGATACTTAAATTGATGGAGTATTTAATGAGTACTTTAATATTAAAAGAAAAATCAATCTTGTTAATTTCAAATGAATAACAAGACTAAGATTATTTGTAAGGGAGGCAATTTTCTGTGTCAAGTCAATTTGGAGAGCCCAAAATATTCTTTTTGTTATAATTGAAGTTTAGAATCCAGGTACTGGAACCAATTTATTGATAGCATTCATTTTTTTCTCTTGATGTCTATGCACATAGTATTTTCAACTATCTAAACTAGAGAGAAAGGGAGAAAATAAACTCAAAACAATATTCAGTGTATATTTATTACATGGTTATGTCTCCTAACTATTCAAATTATGTTGGTTATTCAAGAGGTTCAGATTTCATTTTTCATACTATTATAAAAATGAAGAAACTATTTCCACTGTAAGTATAAAGGTAATTTATGGCAGCAAAATGATATTTGTATATTGATCTAGTATAAGTGATCATCTGATCTACAATTTTTCTTTCAATAAGAAAGAAAATTAAGAGTAAATATTAATGACTTACCCAAGGCTTGTAATTTCCCAAGAGCATTCAAAGATAGGAAAGTTTATCTTCATTTTAGTGTGTGTGTTTTTCCCCCCTTAAAATTACTGCAGTCAATGAAGCCATTTTTTACATACAATACTATAAAGGTGTTATTGCACACAATCTTTTCTTTGAGTACTGTACTTTAGGTTAAAACTGGGAAGCATACATTTTATTAAAGCTGGCTTAAAAGATTTTTTCCAATATTTCAACTTACACTTGACTACAAAAATAAATCTATTGATGTTTGCCATAGATTTCAAAAGAAGTACAGCAAATATCTCTATCCTTTTTCCAGTTCCTCCTCCCAAGCTTCAACACTGGAGAAGGCAAATAGATTCAGAAGAAACAGAATGTGAAAGAAAAGAAAGAGCAACCAAAGAGGCCATGCTCTGCTTCGGCACTGTGGCTACCTGAGTGATGAGACCACATGTAAACTGAGATGGACAATAATTTAATTAAACTTGACATTAAAGTTTTAGAAGCATTAATATAGAAGCATGGAGGTTTCCAGAGGAGAAAGCAAAACAAAATACTGGGATTGCATTAAGGACACTGGTTTTAATGACTTTGCAGGGATAAAAAGATGAGGCCTAGCATTCAACTCAAATGCAAGTGTAGGAAATGAAATGACTATTTAAAGCCAGGATCCTCAAAAATCTATCTTGCTCAGTGAAATGATGGGCTAAGAAAAATAAAATAAAATTGAGATAAGGGTGACCAGAATGAGATTATACTAATTATCTTGATCTCTACTGAGCTGGATAACATATAAGAAAGAAAGAGAGAAATAACAGAGAAACCAAGAAACTTCCACCCACATGTGAGTCCATTGTCTTGCTATCATAAAAGTTTAATGTTTAAATATGCACACATGTATGATACAGGAATCCTAAAGGTTAGAGATTAAAACAAAGTGGACTCAAGCTGGTAGCCCAAGTGCACCTGGAAGATGTAAATAAAAGTCCTTTCTCGAGGAACTCACTACCAAGGTATAATCCTCATGCTTTTTTAGTATTTAGATCAGCTAAATATCAGCTTGCAATAAATAAGTAGAAGAAAAATGTGGAAAAAATTTATAACAAGGCATGACTAAAGACATTGGAAACTATTAACAGCAAAATTTACCTTTGATGTTTTGAAATATGATATTATGATATGTGAGAACTATAAAAAAAGTTATATATAAAAAAGATGATTTAAACACATAGAAGCATGGAACAGATTGCAGATTCTCAGAGGTAAGGTAGGAAGCCTGGATTCATGCACTAGTAGGGTCCCTCAGCCTGGCCTGCACCTTCTCACAATCCAGGACCCCTCCTTGAGATGTCAGACTGCCAGTTTTGGCCAGATCCCCACAGGCCAGACCAAGGGACCAAATCGGTGCATGAATCTGTACACTAGGCCTCTAGTATGCATATAAGATCTTGGTTAAACTCTTTCTGCCCAACATCCTCCCCACTTCCCTCTGAGATTCATCAGTCTGTTCCATGTTTCCATGCCTGTGCATTGAGCATCTGTCCCTAGGTGGTCAGTGCATGTCATGGCTACAGGTCAAAAGGTTGAATGGTCAAATGGTCAAATAGTCGCTTAGGCTTTTATATATATAGATATGCATCACCCAGGGACACAGACAATAGTGTGGTGGAGGCTTGGGTAGGTGGCTACCAGTGTGGGGTAGAGGAGGTCAATGGGGAATATAAGGGGACATCTGTAATGCTTTCAACAATAAAGATAAATTAGAAAATATAAAAAAAATAGAAACGTTTTATGACTATATTAAAGTCTTAAAATAGACTTTAAAGCAAAAATAACATTAGCAGGTTTAAAAAGGGCCATTATATAATGACAATTTCAATTTACCATGAAAAAATATGCATTTCTAAATTCATGTGAAAAACTTGTCTCATTTCTTTATTTTTAATGATGATAAGAAGACATGTTTACTTTCATAGCAAGGGGAGAGAGATTTTATGCTCTCGAGTTTTCCTTCCAGATACAAAATTCTATGAAATGTATATTCTTTTGAGAATGACTGTCCGTTTTGGACAAAGGCACATTTGTGCCAGTCTAAAGTTATTGGACAGCTTCCAATACGGGAAATGGGCTCTGAAATATGTGGATATTGCTTTTTCACTCATTCTGATAAAGAATCAGCTTGTTAGGCACATTATCCTTATTAACTCTCCTTGACATAATACAATATCTAATCTATTGTTTCCAAAGTATTTTTGCAGCTGCAAGAAACCAAATTTCAGAATAAAAATATAATAAAATGAAGGGTAATACATGAGCATGCCTGATTTCACATAACAAAAAGAGCAGAGGCATTGCAATCTCCAGGTATAGGGCATTCAGGTCTATGGATCCACTTCTGTGTGGTTTTCTTGATTCTGCCTGTTTCTGTATGAATTTTAGACCCAGGATGGTTGCCCCCTTCATTCAAGAAGGCAGTAGAAGCTACTGAAGCAATATAGGTATTTGTTTACATCCATAGGGAGGAAGGACACAACCTATGCCTAACAATGAAATGCATTTTTTTCTTGAATTTTATTAGAATATTTCAGATTATTAACTAATACCTAACCTATAAACCAATCAGTTTTATGTCAGGCACTAATGGGATTATGCCCATATTCCTGAATGAAACACAAACTACTGAAATTATCAGGGCTCACCAAGACTGACTCTCACTAATGAGAACCCAGAAATGCAGCTGGGGTTGGCTTCAGTTTTCCCTGAGTCACCTGAAATGTGTGGGTTGAGTGAACACAAGAAAAAAAGAAAAGTGTGGTTTCTCAAGTAAACTTGACAGTGGGGATTGGTTACTTAGTATGTGTGCTACTTAGAATTTAGTGTGTGTTATAGAAACACATTTTCTCTCTGTTGAATCTTACTAAAAATGATAAAGTTAAATTTTTAGTTTGGAAAGATAGAAATCTCTACAATATGAACAAAACTGTCATGTCTATATTATTTTTACAAATTTTATTTTTTATTGTAAATCAAACCACAATTATTGCTTTATCTTCAATGGAGCATAGATAATTTACTTTATCAACTATTAAACCAGGGGCTGTAATCTTTGGTACTTTGAATATTTTGAAATTTGGTTATATCATAATAGAGGCCCGGTGCACAAATTTGTGCACGGGTGGGGCCTGGCCAGCCCACTCTGATCAGGGCCGATCGGGGCCACCTGGCAGGGGGGAAGGGACGTGGGAGGTTGGCCAGCCAGGCCTGCCCCTGATTGGGGCAGGGGGAGGAGATTGGGGGTGGGGCTGGCTGAGAGGAGAGGCTGCAGGAGGTTGGATGGCTGGCTCGCTCCCAATTGGGCAGGTTGGCTGGCCGCAGTGAGTGTCATAGGAACTGATTGTTCCAGTCTTTCAGTCGCTTGGCTTTTACATATATAGATTATGACTTTAGTAAATGTATGTTCTCTCCTCTGAGAGGTCTATAATGGGGCTTGTATCATTCTGGGTTCTCCAAATAAGCAGAATGAATAGGAGAATATATAGAAAACTTACATATTGTATAATTATATACCTATTAGAGGCCCGGTGCATGAAAATTCATGCACTGGAGGGCGGGTCCCTCAGCCCGGCCTGCCCCCTCTCACAGTCTAGGAGCCCTCAGGTGCGGGAGGTGACCAGCAATCAGGGGAAGGTGACGCCCCCATTACGCCTCTGCTGCTGTCACTGCCTGCAGTGCAAGCCTCGGCCGTCCCTGGTTACCTGAGCCTCGGGCAGCCCAGGGTGGCTGGGCAGCCACCATCAGCGGCTTGCCTGCGCCTTGGGCCAGTCCTGGGCTGCTGGGCAGCTACCATCTGAGGCTTGCCTGCACTTTGGGCTGGTCCTGGGCAGCTGGGAAGCCACCATCGGTGGCTTGCCTGTGCCTCGGGCTGGCCCTGGGCGGCTGCGGGGCTGAGGGCACTGGTGGACTCTGGAGGAAGGCATGTGGAGTGGCTGGATTCGCCTGGGTACGGGCCCAGCTGTGCCGTGCACCTGCCGCCCCAGCGGGGCTGAAGGGACTGGGTGCTGCCATCTTGTCACTGTGGGCACCGCCATCTTTGTGAGGGTGTGATGGTCAGTTAGCATATTCCCTCTTTATTAGATAGGATATATTTAAAGAAAGAAAGAGAGAGAGAGATTTACTCTTAGCTATGTGATAATGGAAGCTAAGAAATCTATGATCTGGTCTGAAGGCCTGATAATCAGGAGATTGGATGATGTAAGTTCCAATCCAAAGCCCAGACCCAAACAGGAGAAGATTAGTATTTCAGCTCAAAGACAATCAGGCAGAGGGAGATAATTCTCCCTTACTCATTGAATGAAGCCCATCCACGTTGGAGAAAGCAATCTGCTTTACTAGTCTACCACTTCAAATGTTAATCCCTCCAGACACACTCAGAAATAATCTTTATCCAAATATCTGGGAATGCCATTGCCCAGTCAAGTTAACACATAAAATTAACCATCATAAGACTTACATAGTCAAGGAAACAATGAGAACGTGTTTCTGAGAAAGCTGGTTTTTCAAAAGTATATGTTATCCATTACTGACTATGGAGGTTTTATAAATTTGCTTTTCATGTTTCTAAAGAAACTGTGAACATCTGTATTTTCATATGAACTTGAAATCTGTGTTGGCGACTTTCACAATTGCCTTAATTAGTTGAATGTTACTAAGTGAAGGCAGTTACACTAGTTTACTATACTACTTAAATATGCTCAGGGTTTAACATCATTTTCTCCAAAGGAAAACTTTAAATATGCCCTTAGCTTAACCCATTGTATTATTTAAGTGTCTGGAAATCAAACAGAATATGAAAATTAGGCTTATGTATAAAATGGGGTTTAAATAGAAAAACATTCAGATAGTAATGCAATGAAACAGTGAAAATAAAAAGAAAATTTTAATGTTTTCTTGCATTAATCTGAGATAATATCTGCTACCCGTGCAGACATAAATGTATATAACATATAAACATATGCATAATCCTATATAATAAAGAGCTAATATGCTTATTAGACCGAACAGCTCAATGACCATCTGGACGACCTTCCAGATGAAGCTGAGGTTGCAAGGGCTGCGAGGACCAAGCTCCTTGCACAAATTTTGTGCATCAGGCCTGTAGTATTTACAAAATTAATTAAGTTTATATCATTTATAGGTTTAGTGTTTAATAGGCCACTGATTCTCTCTCTCCAGAGAGAAGTAAATTGTGATCATTCTAATTTTATTTAGAAAAATGTCTTCCTAATATTTACTCTACCTTCTCTACCAAGAATTTAGGAATAACACTTTGAACAACCAATCACATGGCCAGTGACAGGCTTATTTTCATGCACCTAAAGTACATATTTTCACAAGCCATAAAAAAAAGTACCAAGGTTATTTGTAAAGCATTTAAAAATTTCTATCTGTCCCATTAGCAGACTTTAAAATGTGTTTCAAATAACTTCAGGGAAGATTTTGTTCATAAACTTAATATGTATCTTGCAAATAGCATACATTCCATGAATATTAGAAAAAGAAATATATAAATATGGAATAAATATAAAGGTGCATACATATATCTATAGATAGTTATTCTTTTAACATTTATTACTGGTTATAGATACATAGATACACATTTGCATATATGGTTTTTGTTTATTTTCAAACTCTTTTAAAGCAGAGATACTTTATCTCCTGCCTCACCATCCTGTTTCTAGCATACTTACTGAGTCACAGTAATCATAGTGAATGCTTACTAATTTATTTTACATTAAATGAATGAGTGGATGCATAAATACTAGAAAGAGAAGATATGTAATTTTTTACTCCCTAATGCCACTAGATAGAAAATATTTCCTGAAAAATAATCATTAGCTGTCATGGTTTAGCTTTACTTTTTTTAACTTATCATTAATCCAAATAAGTAAAGTGCATTACTTATGATAAAACAACAAAAAACAACAACAAAAACACCAAAGTTTCAAAAGTTAATATTGAGAGATTTGAAAAAAACACCAACTGAAAACTTTCCATATGTTCAGTATTAAAGAAAGAAATAAAAAACACAACTCCTTAAAATATGCCTTTGGAAACCTGAAGAGAATAGGAGGTCCTGAGAGCCCAAGATAAAGTGTTTCAAATGGCAGGAGGATAATATGAAAATATGAAATGTGAAAATGAGTGAGGAACACAGTCCCTCACTCCATCAACACTCTCTGAGATGCTGTAAAAGGGACATATGGGGAGCTCCAGCTTAAATAAAAAGTGGGAATTTCCTTGCAGTGATCACTATGATTTCATAACATTTCTTGTACTTCTGAGGAGGTAAAGTGGGTTAAAGATAAAAATTTTTGAAATATATTTTTAAAGTAGAACATTATGTTCATATCATATATATAAGTATGGATATTTTTATATGAATACAGTGTGAATATATACTTTCAATCAATTATTGCAGACTAAGTATATACTATCCATATTATTTAATTTGTTCCCCCAAAATATTTCAGATAATAAATCACAAATTCCTTGTTAAAAATCTATTATATGAGTCCATTCATTTTACATGTATATATATTTTTAATTTGACAGTGTTCACAGCATCTAGGGTCATTTTTCATATTAGGCACTGTTGCATATTTAATTCTCAATAAAAAGTGGATAGGATTTTAAGCACATCTAATAAACTTGAAAGCATATATTTGACATGGATATCTATGGAGGATATATGTGTGAGTGGAAATACTCATTGACATAGGGAGATGCCATATAAAGGTAATAATACTGGAGAAAAAGGTGATGCTTATACATAGATAACATCACTGCCACATCTGTTTTGCTAGGTGACCTGTACATATGATTTGAGGGGTTATTTGATGTGTTTCTACAGAGAAGACAATAAAATATCCCAGTCTTAGTGATTTTAGAGTGGCATGTTTAAAAATTATATATACAAACATATACATATATACATATGCATACATTTGCATATGTGCATATAATATATTATAGATTCATATTTTTATTCTTTTGCCATTCCAAAATATTTGGTAGAGGTTAGTAATTGACTAGGCTGAACATATCTGTAATTCTTATCATTTAACTTTGAAATATACTAAATGTTTTAGTTAGTAAAAAGTTCACAGTAATCAAAATCTAGATTATCAAAACAAATTGTGTGAAACAAATCTATTTTTGCAGTTAAATCTATGGATTCATTCATTTGAGGCTATAGTGAACATATTCTTTTACATATGCAAGTGTGTATGGGCAGTGGTGAAGAAACCTTTGAAGTATTATCTTATTCTACTAGAGGCCTGGTGCAAGAAATTCATGCACTCGGGGGGGGGGGTGTCTCTCAGCCCGGCCTGCGCCCTCCCACAGTCCAGGAGCCCTCGGGGGATGTCCGACTGATGGCTTAGGCCCACCGCCACTGCGCTCGCCAGCTGTGAGCCCGGCTCAGGGCTTCTGGCTGAATGGCACTCCCCCTGTGGGAGCACACTGACCACCAGGGGGCAGCTCCTGTATTGAGTGTCTTAGCTCTGGTGGTCAGTGTGCATCATAGCAACTGGTTGTTCTGAAGTTTGGTTGATTTGAATATTAGTCTTTTATAAAATAGGATATTTTAATTGCATAAGGCTTTTATCTTCTAACTAATTCCACACAGGAAGACCTATGTTTCTTATTTCCTTGGGAAGACAGTTGTCTCTGTGGAAACAGCATATCAGACATGTGAAATACATTTCTTTATGAGTATGTTTTATGCAGATAGAAAAAAAAAATCCATGAGCTACTCAGTGAATATCAACTGGGAGAAATCCTCCTAATGGGGTACATGTCAATGTCTGCAGTCATTTTTGGTTCCTGTGACTGAGGGTGGAAGGGTGCTATTGGCATCTAGTGGGAAAAGCCAGGTTTGCTCTATCCTACAATGCACAAGATTTTCCACAACCCAGTTATCCAACCAAAATGTCACTAGTGCTAAGACTGACAACACTGGGCTAGAGAAAGTGGGGAAAGAAGAACCAGATTAATGTGGAAACTGTCATTTTGCAGAGACCTTGAGTCTCCATCCCATGAGTGCTAAACATCAGCCATGCCAACCAGATACATAGGTATCTTGTCTTTGCAAGTTAATAAGGATTTTCTTTCTACTTCAGGAAGCGTCCAAGGTGTTCACATGCCTACTTTGACCACCCGCCCGCCCCCCCTCAGTTTGTTACCTTATCAAATGAACTCTTTTAGGCCACCCTTGTTTCAATGACCCAGGACAATGGACATGTTTAAGGGAAAAGGTGGTTTGGTGGCCCAAGAGGTACAGCATCAGGTGAAGATTGACCCTTGAACAGTGTAGTGGTCAAGTGTCCTCCAACCGGTCCCATACACATTTTCCTCCCAAAACATGAAGTTTCTGCATGATACTGTTATACAAAAACTAGAGGCCCAGTGCACGAAATTCATGCACGAGGAAATTCATGTGTGTGTGTGTGTGGGGGGGGGGTGTCCCCTCAGCCCAGCCTGCACCCTCTCTAATCTGGGACCCCTCAGGGGATATCTGACTGCTGGTTTAGGCCCAATCCTTCTCACAATCCGGGACCACTGGCTCCTAACTGCTCACTTGCCTGCCTGTCTGATCACCCCTAACTGCCCCACCCTGCTGGCCTGGTCACCCCCAAATGCCCCCCCACTGGCCTGGTTGCCCCTAACTGCCCCCCCTGCTGGCCTGGTAACCCCTCACTTCCCCCTCTGCCAGCTTGGTTGCCCCACGCAGTCTGCTGCTCAGTCATTTGGTCACCCCTCACTAACCCCCCCTTGCCGACCTGGTCGTCCCACGCAGCCTGTTCATTTGTCTGTTCAGCTGTGATGGTCACTTAGGCTTTTATATATATAGATAATATACATATTCATCCTAGCCAATGATTGAAAACATATTAGAAATTTTTATTGAAAGAAAATTATATTTCTGTTGTTTTTTGCCTTTTATGCATAATATTTTTCCTTGTAAGTCCATAGTAATTTTCAGAAAAAGTAACTGTGATGTAATTACTTTCATGAGATTGATGGCAACAGCCAATCTATTATAGATTTTTATGACATGCTAATTTCCCATCTGTCCAGGGTACTTTTCTTATAACATTTTAGAGAAAAGTTATAAAAATTGAAAGCCTGCTCCTCTACTAATTTCAGGTTGACAACTATTAATGCAATATTCTTGCTAAAGGAGAAGGCACACCTCTTCATTTTTTAAAAATGTTACTTTTATTTTAAAAAATGAGAGCTCATTCTAATTTCCAAATAGAAAATTATTTTCTAGTAATATAAGTAGGCTCTGTCCCTCTTTCACACTTAACCCTAATCCTAAAGTGGTTTCATTTTTCACATTTATTATTCCTACCATTGTTTCTGAAATTTATTTTACATAAACAACCTTTCCAAGAAGGCTTTATTGAAACATTGCATGTAGAGGAATATAAGATTTTTTAAATATATTTTTATATTTTTTACTGAATTCAGAGAGAAAGGGAGAGGGAGAGAGTTAGAAACATCAATGATGAGAAAGAATCATTGATTGGCTGCCTCCTGCATACTTCCTACTAGGGATTGAGCCTGCAACTTGGGCATGTTCCCTTGACAAGAATTGAACCTGGGACCCTTCAGTCCACAGGCTGATGCTCTATCCACTGAGCCAAACCAGCTAGGTCAATGTTAACTCTTTTTAAAAAACATTTTGAATGTTATCAATGAATCAACCAATCACAAACTGATTTTTTTTTTCTGTTATGAAAGAAAGCAGCATGCAGAGAAGGCTTAAGAAACCACAAGTCGATGCTAAAATTTAAACCACATCAGAAAAGATGTGTGCAAGGAGTGGATTGCTTGTGCCCATGTTTTGCTTCCTTTGTCCTTCTGTGGGGCTCGATCGTCTTACTCACCAGAGGCCTGGGAGAGTGGCTTCACATCACAAAAAATTTATATTCTTACTCAGGTGTATGCAGATTTTTTTTCTTGTTTTGAATATAGTATTATATTATTAAGTAAAATGGGAAAAAGATTGATGGCATAGAAAGGGAAGAGAGCGACAGATCCTCCCTTCCCCCAACTGGTGGGCGGAGTATGACATAACCTGCACCTGTGGCCTGGACATACCTGAATACCTAACCAGGCACCTTATATGGACTATACACTGAACCACCAATCAAAATCCCTACGAATAGGCTTTCTGCCCACCCCTCCACTCTTATCCCTCGCTTTGCTCCTCATTTTCCACCCATCAGATCCTCCTCGCAAAGTCCTCTTCACCCTCTCAAAACGGTTCTCAGCCTTTCTCTGTCTTCTGATTCTTTCGACCCAGCCAATCATTCCTCTCCACCTCTCCCACCCCGCCGCCCCCTTACAACCTTGCCGCAGAATTCGCACCCCAGGCTCTACCATCTGAGAACTCTAACCGCCCGCCTTCCCCTGTGCTCTCAGCCGAGTCTCTGCCCCTGTGACCGCCAGCAACCGAATTCACAGGTGGCTGGCCATTCCCTTCTCACTTTCTGATTTTTCTTAAGTTGAAAAACGCCTCCGCTCTTTCTCTTCAGACCCTCTTAACCAGCAGCCGCCTTCTCCCCAGTCCCTGAGAGCACAAATCCTGAGAACGTGAGCTCCAGAACAGCCTTTCCCATCTAACACTCATTCTCAGGGCACCCAAAGACTGCCTTCCTCAACAGCCTCTTCTATTCCCGCATCCATTCTACCCAAGGGAGGCAGCAGGAACTGAGGGCATAGTCTGAGTCCATGTCCCATTCTCTATGTCCAGCCTCACAGACTGAGAGGCATCTCAGGTTTCTTTTTCCACTGACCTGACCACCTTTACTCCCCTACATATGCCACAACTTCAAAAAATAGATACAGGTCCACAAACCCCTCAAAAAGACCTCATTAACCTGACCTTTAAGGTCTTTAATAATAGGGACAAAGAGACCCAAATCCGAAATCAAAAGCAAGATCAGGCCAAGGCTGAGGCCCAGAAGGAAGCCTTCCAGCTCCTAGCCACCGCTCTCATGAACCCCAAATGAAGTGCCGGTCCTACAACTGTGGGTAAGTCAGGAGCTAAGCTTTCTCCGGGCCCATGCTTCAAATGCAGCAAGGAGGGACACTGAACCAAGTCCTGCTCAAACCCGAGACCCCCGCCTGGGCCCTGCCCAAGGTGCGGAAGGGAAGGCCACTGGAAATCAGACTGTAGTCTGGCCCCTCTGGTTCGGGCCTCAGGCAGTCCAGCATGGCCTCCCTCTGGATCCGGTTTGGAGCTCCCAGACATCCTGGGACTGGCCACCGAAGAAGCTGCCCAGGCCCTGACAGGGCCCCACAGACTTACATCACCAGGACAGAGCCTCGGATAACGACTGTGGTGGCAGGTAAGCCGATCTCCTTTTTAATTGACACTAGGGCCACTTATTCTGCCCTCTCCGAATTCGCTGGGACACTTGTCCACTCCTCAGTCTCTATTATGGGGGTTGACAGATTAGTCTCACAGCCATTAGCAACCTCACCTCTACACTGCATCTTACTAAATTCCCCCACTCATTCTTTTCTCATCCTACCTTGGTACCCGGCCAGGGCTACCATCCCCTCATAAAGCCCAGTTGTCCCAAACCATGGTCACCAATCTCAGTTTCACTCTCTCACCCCACAAGGCTGAGCCTGCAGCCTGGACATACCTGAGTACCTAACCAGGCACCTTATATGGACTATACATTAAACCACCAATCAGCACTTTCCAAATACCCTAAGCCGTTGTCCCTAAGTACCTGAGTGATTAACTATGTACCTTATATGGACCTTACATTAAGCCACCAATCAGCGCGTGCCGAGTACCCTAAGCCCCCATTCCTTCCCGTTCCTCCCCTCAAAAGGCATGTTCACCTCTGCACGTGTTGCTGTTCTCCCCTTGCGAGACAGCCCGGCAGGTCCTGCTCTTCTAATAAAGCCTGTATTCCTGGTTTTCGTCCTCTGTCTCATCTTTCAGAGGATGCATGGGAAATTAGTATGGAGGTCCAACTGAAACACACCAAAAAAAGAAGATACTATAGCAATTGGTTTGATTAGAGACAACATACATGGTGTTGTTGACTATTGAAGGTTTTGAAAATACTCTGCAAACACAGATATTAAACAAAATTCCAGAACAAAGATTAAATAAAGGGACTAACATTCAGAAGTACTTCCAAGAGATGATGCTTGACAAAGGAAGCATACATTTTTAAATGACCCCACTGTAGTTTCTCCCACTTAAGAAATCCCTCTATGAGTAAGGACTTTATAGTCTTCTTTCTTAAGTGATTAAGGGGGGACTCCTCAGTTTGACTAAAATGCCACTAAAATGATGTGACAGAAGAGAAAAGCAGTATTAGTGAGAAGGTAAATTTAGCGCTAATTAGATACTCAGCTGATGTGACAATTATTGAAACCAGCATTTGCAAGTTGCATTAGATCTGCACCTTTTTTATTTAATTTATTATAATGCTCTGAATACAGATTAACTCTCTCAGCCTTATATTTCTTGCTTCATTAGCATTAAAATGAGAACTGCAAGTTCCTTGGAATAACCTTTAAATTGTTTCTTCCAACTTTAGCATAACTTCTGACAGTATCTCTAAATCTCCTTGAACTATTATTTTGTGATGTTCAACTCTTCTCAAGCTGTTTTTAATTTAGCTTTACCAAGGGCTAGAGTTTTAAAATTGACTTTTAAAAGCTATCCACAAATTTTGTTTTGGAGACTGGGGGCACATAGCAAAGAACTTCCAAGTCTTTATATGCATGCTAGCAAAACTTGGGCCATATGGTGGCTCTAAGAAATCCCTAAAATATACCTAAGGGCATAGTGAGGGTGGTCAGACAAAATGTTTTATGCATGATGTTTTCTCCAAATCTTAAGTAGCAGAAAAGAAAGGATCAACAATAGAGTTCTTGTTATTATGTCTGTGGCTTTTTCAAAGGAATCAGGAAGGAAATTTGCCGAGAGCACCGCGTGGTATAAGGTTACACCAGATAGACTTGCACAGACAGCAAATAGTTTCATAGAAAAGTATTTTGAAAATGGAGTAAAAAAATAAATAAATAAAAGGGAGTGGGGAGAGGGTCTTATGACAAGACTGGAGAAACATCTGCAGGCAAAGCTGGAAAGAAAATAGTCTCAAGCCCTAGCTGGTTTGGCTCAGTGGACAGCGCATTGGCCTGCGGACTGGAGGGTCCCAGGTTCGATTCCGGCCAAGGGCACATGCCTGGGTTGCGGCCTTGATCCCCCAGTAAGGGGTGTGCAGGAGGCAGCCAATCAATGATTCTCTCTCATCATTGATGTTTCTATCTCTCTCTCCCTCTTCCTTCCTCTCTAAAATCAATAAAATATATTAAAAAAAAAAAGAAAGAAAATAGTCTCAAGATTTCTTACATGACAAGGAGCTCAAAAGTGTCACCTGAACTTTCTTTTGAATGAAATGATTGAGGATATGATCTAATAGTTTTTGTTGCTGCTGCTGTTGTTATTTTAATATGTATGTGGTAGTAGGAGTTTTGGGAAGAAATCTGAAACACTTAGTTCAAATAAAATGCATTTTAAACAGGCGAGCAAGTAGGATTTTCGAAGTCAAAACAATCTTCAGAAAATAAAAATTAATTAACTTTATGAATGCTCCAAGGTGAAAATTGACTAGTTTCAAAATCCATGATTTATCATTATGGCACTTCAGGAAACTATATTTTTAAGCTTCCTTTTCAAATGTGCTAAATTAAAATGATCATTTAAAGTATGTCACAAAATCAAACATATTGACTTATCAACAAAATTGAGAGGTGGTTATACTACTGATTTGAAATTATTGTATTTTACTAATTCTGATTATATGTGTAGTAGTTCAACAATATTGACTATGTCTCCTAATCTAATATATATTTTAATGATTACCTATAGTTGCCTTAGGTTTTCTTACTTCTATTTGCAATAGTCTCTAATCTTTTAAAACACATGAAACATAATTTTACATTGTTCACTTTGATCAATGAAATTGATTCTTAAGCATATCATTGATCCAATCGACATTAGCTGTAATAAATAAAATTGAGTTTTATAACGCATTCAATTTTTATCTAAGTGAAATTTTGCAGTCTGTGTGAAAATAGCCATCAGTGCACACATGTCTGTCATAGCCAGACACAGTAATAAAACACAGTGAAATCAATGGCTTGTATTGTCACTTCTGGTTTCCCATTATGACCTTCACAGGAGTGTATTCTCTAGTTTAGTGCTAAGTGCTAAGAAAAGTTAGACCATAGCTCCTACCCATTGAGAGAACACTTTCAAATATATTTCAATTTCCACTGAAAGAAAAGTTAACAAACATATGTTTCTTACTGATACCATTTTGATCTGGAATTAATTTTTTATTTTTTTTTTTTTGGCAGTGAAGAAATACTTTTTCTATGCATCACATTGCATTACTACATTGCATTCTCTACTTTCCCATGCATCACATCTCATGAAGACTCTTCCCATTTAGGCAAACAATGTCAAGTTGATTCAATTTAAAAATAACTACTTGAAATCAGTAAAACTACTATGATTTTGTCTGCTGGGAGGAAACAACATATTTCTCTAAATCTTGGCAAACATATTTTTAGTTAACAAAATTCTGCCATTTAGTTGTCACACATGTATTTGAAATAATGCAGCGGAATCAAACTTATTTTAAATATTTTCAGATGATTATATTAATCTTAGACACAATCTTTTCTTAGGAAATAGCGGCATGGTAGAAGAAAAAGTTTTAAGATCTGTAATTATCAGTCTTTGCTCTGCATTTGATTGAAACCAAAATGTGGGGTGTTTGAGTCTCAGTTCATTGTCTTGCAAAATTAAGAATGAAGTCGTGGATAAAAGCAGTTAAGGGAACCAAAGTTTATTGAGAAAAGCCAGTCCTGGAAAAGGTGCAGCTGGGGTTTCAGGAGCAGGCCAGTTTCCTTTCCATCTTACAGTCGGGTGTTAAAGTCTATTAGTCCATGTGTGGAGGCCGGCATGGCTGTGGGTGCAGGGAGTGCATTTCCTGCCATCAACCCAAGAATCTAGCCCACCAGGGGAGAGAGAAGAGGAAGCATGTGCTTTTTTGTATATATGGTTGTTAGTTCTTGATTAGTCCTTTCAAAGAATTTTGCCTTAGCAACATCCTTGGGATTGGTTTATATGCCTTACTACCTGATGATTGGTTATCTGCAAGCTGCCTATCTTAGCAACATTCGTACATTTTAAAGTTCATGTCTCCTGCTTGTACCTATCCTTCCCTGCCCAGATGGGGTGCCTTAGTAGCTTTACCTAGTTGGGTTTCCCATTCCATTTCCTCCCTCCCCCCTCAGCAGCCCCATGGTTCCAGTCTCTGACTAGCTTCCCTCTATCTCCTTATGATTACACTAGAGGCCCGGTGCATGAAAATTCATGCAATGGAGGGGAGAAGGCGTTCCTCAGCCTGGACTGTCCCCTCTCACAGTCCGGGAGCCCTCAGGGGCGGGAGGTGACCCGATGATCAGGGGAAGGTGACGCCCCATCACACCTCTGCTGCTGCCACTGCAGGCAGCGCAAGCCTCGGCTGGCCCTGGTTACCTGAGCCTTGGGCAGCCGCCATCCAAGGCTTGCCTGCACCTCAGGCCAGCCCTGGGCAGCTGGGGCTGAGGGGACTGGGGGACTCCGGAGGCAGGCGCACGGAGTGGCCATGCACCTGCCGCCCCAGCAGGGCTGAGAGGACTGGGCACTGCCATCTTGTGGCTGTGGATACCACCATCTTTGAGGGAGTGGCAGTCAATTAGCATATTCCCTCCTTCCTGGTTGTGGGTGCCGCCATCTTTGAGGGCGGGGTAGTCAATTAGCATATTCTCTCCTTATTGGCTGTGGGCACTGCTATCTTTGCAATAGCATGAGGGTCAATTAGCATATTCCCTCTTTATTAGATAGGATACATTTTTACTTTTGGAAGGTTATCAAACTCTTAGAATTTGAATATGCTTATTATAAAATGTCAGCTGTATTTAGGCAAAGGAGATGTTTATAAGTTTTCAAATCCCTGCCATCTTTAAAACAAGTGGACTGTTTTTTTTTCTTTTGTTTTCTTTTAGTAAAATCACTCCTGCTTCCTCATTTGTAGTAGATGTGATGATGAATTTGAGCGACTTAGCTAGAAAACATGTTGTTTTTTTCCTTTGGGTTTATTTTTCTTCCCTGCAAAGGGTAATCTTTGATAGTTATTTTAGTGATGTTCTAAAGTGGTAAGCTTTAATTTTTTTTTGTATTAATAATTTCATTATGTTTGATTTCATCCTTAAATGATGGCTAATTTAGATGTAAAATTCTCAAATGAGAATTATTTTTTTAATCAGTCTGGAAATGATTAAATGCTTTCTGGCATATGTATTTGCTAATGAGAAATAAAATGTCTTTTTAGGTAATTTGCTTTTCTCTTTGACAAAAAAAATCAATAGTTTCACTTCATTGAATCTAGTTATACATTTATTTTTATAGATTTGATTTGATAATCCAGACCTTAAGCTGGCACAAATCTGCTGGGACAGAGGAATCAACTTTTGAGGATTCTCTAAGTGCTAACTCAGTAAAGACTGGCCACCAGGACTGCGATTGTTGTCCTGGGCAAGATGGAAGTCATTTTCTACTTTTCTAGGAAATTCATCTCTCAATTCCCCACCAAGTAGGACCCTGTGTGCTGAGTAATTAACTCCCAGTGTTAATTTAGGTGATGACGTATTTCTTCATATTATCTCTAATATTTATCTGTACATTTCTTTTTAATTTTAATCCTCACCAGCAGATAGGATTTACAGGGAGAGAGAGAGAGAAAGAGAGAGAGATGTGAGAGAGAAATAATGGTCAGTTGTTTCCCATAGGAACCGTGAGTGACCATGGATCAAACCTACAACCTAGGTATGTGCCCTGATGGGAAATCAAACCCGAAACCCTTTTAGTGTACCAACACTCCAATTAACTGAGTCTCCTGGCCAGAGCTGTACATTTATTTTGATTGAGAATCAAATAGACCTGCATTACTACATTTTCCAATCTTGTACACAGAATAATTGTGAAAGAGAAGTGAAAATATATAATTTTTAATTCCCATGACCAATTGTATTTTTGTTTGAAGTATTTTATTCTCATATTTGTTTCCATTAAATCCATTATATATCAATTTGATATTTTCCCCAAGGACAATATGTTAAAGTTTTTTAAAAATTCAATTTTATTACTATATTATAATTATATTTCAGTTTCTCTATCAATTCTGTGCTCTGCCTCAATAAATTAGTTTCCTGTTTTTCTTGGCCATAGTTTGTTTCTGTAGCTTGAAAATAATGAATTTAGTCAACAATATCCCTATAGACATAGACTTCTCCTCTACTTCAATGGACATGGACCATTTTTGTATTATGTGAGCTCTATCTCTCTTTCTGCACCTCTTCTCTTTACCAACCCTATCATTTCCTTACTTATAGGGTTGTCTGTCATGGCTACTCTGACTTTTTGTAAATAGTGTCTACTTAGATTCATCCATTTGTCAGTCCTAATAACAGACTCTGTTCTTTGCAACTTCTTTGGTCAAATTCCTAAAAAAACAAATTCCGTTGGCCCATTTTTTCATGGCCACACTATTGTTGGGCTCAACAGCCTAGGTGACTGGATGGTACACCTGTCCATGGTTATTCCGATACCCCAAAGTAAGTTAAGGGAGGACAGACAATTTCTGTTAATAGAAGAGCAAAAGTATTTGGTCTTCAGTACAGATACAAACTGTGAAAGCAGAACCTTACAATCCTTCTTTTCTTTGAAGTCTTAAGTAAGAGGTGTCAGAAAAGTTACTAGAAGTATAACTGGAATACAGTGTCCAAATAACTCTTGGTAACTCTAGCTTTTAGTCCTCAATATTGGCTCTTCATTGTGAAGCAGACTTCATCAAATGTTGCATTGTTCACCCATTAATGAGAATGTGAGCTGGGGTTAGGCCAACTTGAGATAGGACAGTGTTAACCTACTAATGATTTGCTATTGCCAAAGTAATCTGCTCAGCCAGTTCTGATCTATAGGTAGCACATATGGCCAGAATAAATATAAATAAAATTAAAGTTAAGCAAATTATATTCAAAGTAAGTTGATTAATGAAATAATAAAAAAAATATTTGTTCAAAAATATATTTAAAATGTGTGCATACATGTTTTCATGTCTAGATGGACATGTCTATAGGGGAACATAGGTCAAGTGAGAGTAAATGTGAAAAAAATAACACAGATTAGAATAGCAAAATATCTTAAAGTAGAGGCTCGGTACATAAAATTCGTGCATGGGGGGGGGGTGTCCCTCAGTCCAGCCTGCACCCTCTTCAATCTGGGACCCCCTCAAGGGATGTCTGACTGCTCATTTAGGCCTGATCAAGGTAGTATTGGGCCTAAACGGGCAGTCAGACATCCCTCTCACAATCCAGGACTGCTGGCTCCCAACTGCTTGCCTGCTTACCTTCCTGATTGCCCCTAACCACTTCTGCCTGCCAGCCTGATCACCCCCTAACCACTCCCCTGCCAGTCTTATTGATGCCTAACTGCTCCCCTGATTGCCCCTAACCACTTCCCTGCCAGCCTGATCACCCCCTAACCACTCCCCTGCTAGCCTGATTGATGCCTAACTGCTCCCCTGCCAGCTTGATTGCCCCTAACTGCCCTCCCCTGCACCTACAGGCCTTGTCACCCCTAACTGCCCTCCCCTGAAGGCCTGGTCACCCCTAACTGCCCTCCCCTGAAGGCCTGGTCACCCCTAACTGCCCTCCCCTGCAGGCCTGTCCCCCCAAACTGCTCTCCCCTGCAGGCCTGGGTCCTCCCCAACTTCCCTCCCCTACAGGCCTGGTCCCTCCCAACTGCCCTCACCTGCTGGTCTGATCACCCACAACTTCCCTCCCTTGCAGACCTGGTCCCTCCCAACTTCCCTCCCCTGCTGGCCATCTTGTCATGGCCATCTTGTGTCCACATGGGGGCAGCCATCTTGTGTGTTGGAGCAATGGCCAATTTGCATATTACTCTTTTATTAGATAGGATAGAGGCCTGGTGCACTGTTGGGGGCCAGCTGGTTTGCTTGGAAGGGTGTCCCAGATCAGGGTGGGTGTTCCCTTGGGGTGTGAGGCGGCCTGGGTAAGGGGCCTGTGGTGGTTTGCAGGCCGGCCACGCCCCCTGGTGACCCAAGTGGAGGCCCTTGTATCTGGGGTTTATTTATTTTCTATAATTGAAACTTTGTAGCCTTAAGCAGAGGCCAAGGCAGGCCAGGGCTGCGGGAGCTTGGATTCCTCCTTTGCCAGGGGCAACTCAAGCCTCCTGCTCTCTCCAGCTCTGTGGATGCCGCCATTTTTGTTGGGATTTATTTATCTTCTATAATTGAAACTTTGTAGCCTTGAGTGTAGGCCTGGGTCAGCCAGGGCAGCAGGGAAGCTTGGCTTCCTCCATTGCTGGGGAAATCCAAGCCTCCTGCTTGCTGCAGCTCCATGGCCACAGCCATCTTGGCTGGGTTAATTTGCATACTCAGTCCTGATTGGCTGGTGGGCGTGGCTTGTGGGTGTAGCAGAGGTGCGGTCAATTTGCATATTACTGTTTTATTAGATAGGATGAGTGGTATGTACATTTAAGGTAAAAATAATGTCTTTGTTGAAATAGAATAAGTTAATAAATGGCAAAGACTGAGTATATGTGTGTGCCCATACTATGCATTACGACTTTTTAGAAATTACATTTAAGAATTTACTGTGACATTTTTCATTGCTTTGTGAACTCCACTTAATTTAATTTATACATATCAAAGTCTTTTATTAGATGCAAGTTACTGTGCCAATTCCTGGGATATAATTATTAATGGGATAGTTGTTCCTTCAAAAAATACCTAAATTTAGAAAGGAGTACCAACACATACATAGACAGAGATATGGTATATCACATGCTATGATGACAAAAGGAACAGGAATTTTTAAATGTAAAAATCTCATTAGATGAAATAGAGTACAAAACAAAATATTAAATGCAAGTAAATAAGTTTCAGATGAAAAAGAGATAGAAGGTAGAGTATTCCATCACCAGATGCAATACATATAATTTCCCCCAAAAAAGGAATAAAGATCATGACATTGTAGACTGCAAAATAATATATTCACCTGGAGTAAAAATTATGAAGGATGGGAAGGTGGATAATAGTGAAGTGATAATATTTGAGCCAAAGAGATAACCAAAAGCTAGTTCATGCATAACAGGTAATATGTATCTATATGTATAATAGTCTAAGGCCAAAGGCAAGTCAAAATCTTGGACAGTAGTGGAGGGTGGAAGAGATACATGATCGCATTTGTCTGTTGAAAGATCTTTTTTCTTGCAGTGTGATAAACTGATGAGGAAGACATTGGGGAAAGGCAGTGAAGGCAAGAAGCAGGTAATATCAGCATTCTACATGAGCAATGAGCCAGGGGCTTCAGTGGTTTCTATGAACCATAACCAAATAAGCAATCTGCTATGTATATTAAGAAAAAGAAAAAAAAAAGTAATTTAAAGTCATGTTTTATATGAGAATCAAATTCAAACATTTATTCAAATTATTAATATTTCAGAGCACAAATATTGGCCATTAAATCGAATGCGATTACTACATCATTATGACTAATTTAGAGCTGTCCGTGTTCTTAGCAGATACACTGCCCTAGTACTGAATATCATCTAAAATATGAGCAATTGAATTTTTTTGTTTATTCTGCTGACATTTAATCTAATAAAATTTTCATCTAAACAGTACTTAGGACTTTTAAGTCTATATGGGATATGTCTACCCTTAGGTTTGCCAGAGGCAAAATGTATTTTTGTTGATTGAGTGAGAATTATGCTTCCCTCTGGGATTCCCTACTCATGGCTTATTCAGTAAATCCTTTCAGTTTATTCAAAGAACTCTCTTTTGTTTTTCCTTTCCTTTTTTTTAACACTGGTGAGAGCCTATATGATTTTATTTTTTGTGTGAATTAACATGGTAGAGTATTCTTTTCAGAAATGAAATAAATTGATAGAAATAGACATCTTTTCTCAGTTACAAACCATTACAGGGAAACAGTTCATGGGGAGATTTGTGTTAGGCAATGAAAATGTGTTCTGTGACTTTAGATAAAATATAAACTGCTGATTCATTAAAATGATATTTATCTTAACTTTAAAGCATAGTACTTAGACTAAATAGGGTTGTGCCCTTTCCTTCTCTCCGCCAAAGCTTTTCTTCCTTTTTGTCCTTTCTTTCATTTTAGTTCGGAATTATTTTTAACTTATATAAATTAAAAGAGACTTGGTGATTATATGTTTAAAGACCTAAAATATAAAGAAACATTTTCACATTTATATCAAAATAGCAGTTCACAAAAAAAATAATGGGTAGATTTAATATTAATTAAATGTCACCATGAGTCCATAATTCCATTGAGCCAAAGTACCAACATATTAAATAGTAACTGCTTAAATGTGTAGTGACTTTCATGTTTGCTAGTTTTCAGTTGCCATAAATTAGGACCTCTTAAATAACATGAGAATATAGGTTAAAGTTATATGATAATTTAGTAATAAGGATTCAGATTTATATTTACAGTTTATAAATACAGAATAGTTACCTGTTTTTTTTAATGTTTAATAAAATTGGAAGAATCAGAAATATACAGGGCATGTTTCAGCCCACACTGAGTACGTAGGAAATAACAGTTATTTAGAAATTCAGCATCATTCATGTAAATAATTGCTGGATCACATAAGAAAAAAACAGGGATATAAAAAATTAAAACCTAATATCAATGAAAAGATGATATAAAAATTCATAGTACAACCAAAGTAGCAATTAGAGAGACTCTTATAGCATTAAATACTAACAAAATATACAAAAGCAAGCACCCAAAATTTCATTGTAAGATATATAAAAAATAAAAGTAAATTGTACCCAAACAATAGACATAAGATACAGAACACAAATACCAAAAATCCAAAGCCATAGGTTAATTATTTGAACAAATTTTAAAAAATGAAATACAAAAACAGAGCAAAAACGCTTATAAGCACCTGCTCAAACTGGTCAAGAAAAACAAACAAACAGAACTCATAGATACAGACAACAGTATGGTAGTTACCAGAGGGGAGATGGGAGGATAAAACAGGGTAAAGGGGTCAAATATATGTAATGAAAGAAGTTTTGACTTTGGGTGGTGGGCACTCAATATAATATACAGATGATGTTATCATAGAATTGTACGCTTGAAACCTATATAATTTTATTAACCAATGTCACCTCAATAAATTTAATTACAAAAGAAAGAAATATATCAAAAAAAAAGAAAACACCTACAAATTATACTATCATTAATGAAGAGGGGCTATCACTATAGAGCCTATAGATAGTCAAAGGATAATAATAAATATTATGTCCAACTTAATACCAACAAATTGGAAAGCAGATGAAAGGACATAGTCCCTGTAAAATGCAACTGAGCCAAACTCAGATGAGACAAAATAGACCATTGTAATAGCTCTTTATCTCCTAAAGGAACAATTTGTCATAAAAAAACTTTGCTACAAAGAAAATTTCAGACCCAGATGGTTTCACTGATGACTTTTGTCAAATATTTTAAGGAGAAATAATATGAATGTCAGACAAACTCCTCCAGAAAATAAATGAAGAGAAATTCTTTCTTACTTGTTTTTATAAGGGCTAGAAAAACCATAATCCTTAACCTCACAAAGACACACAAAAAAATTAAGGACTAATATTACTTATGAATAGAGATGCAAAAATACTTTAATACAACTTATTAAAAGAATAATACATCATGACCAGGAAAGTGTTATCTCAATAATGAAAGATTGTTTTAACAGGTCATTTCAATAGATGTAGGTAACAAATTTGAAAAACTTCAACATCAATTTCTGTTTTAAAAAGTCTCTCAGTAAATGAAGACTAGTGGGGAAATTCCTCAATTTGATTAAAATAACAAATAGAAATAATAATTGCATTTTGTACATTTTCAAAATACAAGGTTAATATACAAAGTTCATTTAATTTCTAAGCACTAGAAGCAAACAATAAGAAAAAAAAATTTTAAACATTTTATTTACAATAGTGCTGATATTCTTAATGGTTAACAAAGAGAAATAAAATATTTAGCACAAGGTTAACAAAAATGCATAATGAAAAACACCAACAAACCATGAATTTTAGAAATTAAAGAAAATCAGAAGAAATAATGCTATTCCATATTCATGGTTTGGAAGATTCAGTATTGTTGAGAAATCAATTCTCCCCAAAATGTGCCCAAATCTTGAACAGAAAAAAAATAAAAGAAAAATTGAGGACTTATACCAGATTTCAAGATTCATATAAGTTTGCATTGGTCAAAGCAATGTGGCATGTAAATGAAGAAAGACATACAGATTACAGGAACAAACTAGAAAGTCAAAGTGATGAGGAAAACAACAACTACAAAGAGAAATTGTTTTAAATTTCATGTAATACTCTTGTTGATAAATGTCTTTCCAAACACTTAATAGTTATCTATTCAAATACTTTGTCATTTTACTTGGTTAGAAGTGTTTTCTACCTCCCTTATTTATTTATTGAGCATTAACTATTTAATCATGTTTATAGTAAATAATTTTCCAAGTGCCTTTCATTTTTTTCTATTTTGTTATATAAAGTTGTTTCTATTTTTATATCATGAAACGTACCATGAGATGTATCAATATTCTTTCCTTGGTTGTGACTCTCCTTATTTTTAGATCTCTTTCCTTATTTCTAATAGTTTTCTATCTTTAACTCAATCTATAAACATCTATTATTTATTTGGTTGTATGGCAGAGTGATCATATTCAGACATTATTCAATATTATTTCTCCCCTAATGATCCTTCTTTAATAGGACTTCTAGTTTAAAATGCTGGGACATATGACATTGTCTTTTCTAACTTTTCAGCTAATCACCTAATAAAACATAGAAATGACAAAAAATTTATAAAAACATCACTAAAAGAAATTAGTGATTGTCAGAACTCAACTCCTATAGTAAACAATGACAACTCTAAGTTAATATAAAATGGAGTAAGTCCTCCCCAAATGTTTTAAAACACTTAGATAAAAAAAAAGAACATTCCATTTCAATTACAGTATTATTGTGTCTTATCTCATATCTGTGATGATAAATTTACAAAGTTTTTTCAGCTACATAATGTTTTATTTTATCCATTCACTACTTATCAAAATTTCTTTAAAATTTGGATATATTTATGTTTAATAATAAATGCAAGATTACCAAAGAGATGGCTGAATTCATGATAAGTATGTTACCAACATAATTAGTAGTTTATTAATATTAATAATAAAAAAAGAGCAAAGGGGAGGCCAGACATTATAAGCAAGGTCATCTGGGAAGCTTTGCCAGGAAGCTGCAGCTTTATGTTCCCCAGGGAAGCACCAGTCCATTCCCTGCAGATTGTTGGGGGAAGATGGGCACATGCACAGTGAAGTCGAGGTGACCAAAGGAAGGTGCTAGCCTATCAGTCTAGCCTTAGGAACAATGGATTGGTGAGGGATAGACCCCATCAGAGGTGTGTGAAATCTAGGAAGATTGGTTAGTTCGTTTGAAGAAGCTCCTGGTTAAAACACCCAGGCGAAGAGTTCCCTCTCTCTTGCTCGTGCTCACCCTTGCTCTGTGACCCCTCCTTGCCTGTGTGCTTGCCTGTTCTCTCTCTATAGCCATACAGCCTTACGCAGTCTCATGGCCATAGCTGTGCAGACCCCACACACAATGGACTGAAGCTGGGAACACATGCTAAACTCTAGCCAGATGCTGGGCTGGACTGAACTTTAAAAAGGAACAGAAATTCTGGGTAGTAGGCTTATTTCTAGCCCTGCTGAAGATATGACTGGACTTCTTACATGGTGAGAAGAACTGAGATAAGATCTTGGAGGGGAACCCCCTTCATTTATCATCAATAATGCCCATCGCCAATGGGGGCCTCAGGAAATTCTTTTCCTTATGGCAGGCACCTCAGTAACTCCACCTCAACCAAAAACAAGTATAATTGAGTTACTATTTCTGAGTGATGTTTGCCTATCTATCTATCTATATAAAAGACAAGTGACTGGAATGACCAGAATGACCAATTGCTATGACGTGCACTGCAGCAGCCAACAGGCCTGATCGGGGCTCTGATTGGCTCCCCCCTAACTTCCTGTGGCCTCTCCCCCCAGCTGGCCTGGACCCTCCCCATGGCCAGCCCTGCCCCCATTGCCCCCTCCACCCTGATTGGGGGCAGGGATGGTCAACCACCTTCAACCCCTTCCCCCAACCAGCCCAACCCTGACCATGCACAAATTTGTGCACCAGGCCTCTAGTATATATATTAAAGCCTAAGTAACCCTTACAACCAAAAGACCGGAATGACCTGTCGACCAGTTGCTATGATGCACACTGACCACCAGGGGGCAGACACTCAATGCAGGAGCTGCCTACTAGTGGTCAGTGCACTCCCACAGCCAACCTCCCACAGCTCCTCCCCCCCTGCTGGCCAACCTCCTGTGGCCCCTCCCCCCAGCCAGCAAACCTCCTGCAGTCCCTCCCCCTAGGCCCTGATCTGGAGGGCCAGCAGGCCAACCTCCCACGGCCCCTACCCCCTGCTGGCCAGCTCCCCCAATAGGCCCCGATTGGGGGGTTGGCTAGCCAACCTCCTGGGGTCCCTCCCCCCAGCCAGCTGGCACCCAATAGGCCTCGATCGCTGGCCAGGCTGAGGGACCCCACCTGTGCAGGAATTTGTGCAACAGGCCTTTAGTATTTTATAAAACATCAGCCAACTCTATCATTCATACTGCTATTCTTGTTTCAGAAATCTTAGAATACAACTAAAAAACTATTGCCAAAGGCCTTTTTAAATTTTTATGTTGTTTTTGATCATTAAATTCAATCTTTCTTGTGTCTCTCTTTTTGTAAGTTCTTACATAGTCAAATATTTAATATTCTATATATTAAGTAATAGAACATTTTTATTTTCTAAGAGATGATCTCACCTTTCTTTTTGTATTTGTTTGAAATAGAAGGCAGGAATAAAGTATTTCAAGTAGAGAAGCTAAATGTGTCATACAAGTATTTATTCATGAGTACCTGCTTAAGCAATTTAATGTATAGATTTTTAAAACAGCTGAAACATATAAGAGCCACGATGTTTATAAAAAAAATAAACATTATAACTTTTAATATTTTAGTGCTTTATCACTTGTTTTTTAAAAATAGGTGAAGCATTATTTCAAAGCCATTGTCTTCTGTATGAGATTTCATTAATTTTTCAAGTAATATTTCCCAGAGATGTCTGACTTTAGAACTGACTAAAATGAAAATGTGTCTAAAGAACCTAAGAGATATTTCTCTAAGAAATGTTTCCTGAGGGTGTCTGTCAGCCGGGAACACATGACAAAAATTCTAAAAGAATATTTTTACTCCATTAAAAGATAACATCTTAGCCGTGACTGATACATAAAATGTGGATACATTTTAAAAATATGTATATACATTTAAAAAATAAAAATCCTTGTAATTTAAGATGATTCCTATGACATATCTGAGATTTCATTTTGAACTTTTTGAATTATTAAATTTTTATTTAATAGCATAGGATTAATGCACTGTTAATCAGACTTCACAAGATCTTTGGATTTCTTCTTCATTCCAAATTTCTTCTGTGACTGCCCTCAACATTATTATCATCTATTGGAATATGTTTACACAGAACAGATTTAATCAACATCTCCATTGGCTTAATGTGGACAGCAACATTTTAGGGTTTTTTTTATTGTTGTTGTTCTGTTTTATGTTAAATTTCCTGAGCCCTTTGCTTTGTTTGCTGTGTCACCATTTTTCCATTAACCTATATTTTACCACAGTACTAGGTTACCACACATCAACAATCACACATATATTCTTTGAAAATTAAACCAGGTATTTACTACAACTATCATCAAATCACATAAAAATATATGCATAAGTACAAATATTTTAACAGAGAAATGAATATGTAAACTTCAAATATCACATTGTCATATAATGTATAGATTTTGAATTACTATGATCACGTGCTCATCTTTGGTTTACATTTAAATTACCATTTATTTATGAGAATAAAGTGAATCTGCCTTGGATAACAAGTAGATCTTGAATTAGAAATTAAGATTTGGAGCAAAAGGTTACACTTAGCACTTTGAAAAATATAATGGTGTTTTGTTTTGCTCTATGTTGTGAGACCTTGAGAATGAAGTCATAAAAATATCATTTAGACATGTTCTTTCTGCCCCTTAGTATAGTGAAACACATTCACACTGTTATCATAAGTAATCACTGTAATTTATAGTTATAATAAGCCTTACTTATGGTGCAAACTTGGGCCCTTATGAGGTTAAGTTTGGCCTACTGTATAGCTTTGTTTCTTAGAATGTTTTTGGAAAGGCTTAGAGATATTTTCTGTGGGGTAAGACCATTTTACTAGACAATTTTATTTTTAGCATTTTTTAAAGGCAAATAAAGCCAGGAAACCTGAATAGTAAATGATAAGATTATTATAGATTTATAATTTCAATAGATTTTTTATATGGCAAACTTTTATAATATTTCTTATACTAACTTAACAGATGGTGCTGCTTTCATAAAATGCTAGCATTGGCATATAAATTAATAGTTTTAATTAACATTAATTTATCTGAATTAAAGAAATAGGATGTTTTCATACCAGAGTTAATTTAAATTTTATATAAAATATGGAAAATGTTCAAATATATATATATATATGTATATATAGCATGCATGTTTATTTGTATATTATATGTATATGTTATACACATTATATAATAATATACATTGTATCATTTTAACACAAAAAGTTGCTGTACAGCCTGGCTTATCCAAAAATGCCCTGGTATAAGCAGTCATTCTCTTGGCTGACATGTCGTATAATAAGAATCTCCTTCACTTGCTGTAACAAGCAAACTCCCTGTTTCCCAAGAACATTCTTTTAGAGACTCTTGAATGTGTATCTGACTTGAAAGGATGGCCTATCTCCATTGCCATTTTCTCCTTTTATTTTCAGTACTTGGAATTCAGCTCAGGTCCAGACCAAAGAAGCTATTCTACCCGCAAGTGCTGCAGCTGGGTGCCTCCAGGGCCGCTCTATTCATAGGGAGGGAAGGCGTGGCTGACTCTCACAAGATGAGTTTAAAAGGAAAATCAATACTGCTTCCTCGTGCTCATGAAATCTTGCTCTAGCCTGGCCAGGATCCAAAGAGAAGAGGCTCAAGTGGAAAAAACTTGGCTGCCAGTGAGAATGATACTCAGAGATGCATACCAGGCTATTTGGACTTTTGCCAATGAATACATCACTACAAGTTGGAGGCAGCACGGCTTCCCTCCAACCATCCGATTTAAATGAAAAATATAAATATTGGAAAACAATAAACTAAAAGTTTGTTTCATTTACCTATGTCTTATTGCCTAGTTATGAGTTGAATTATGTTATCAAATATTAACAGTTTTCTTAAATGTGTGCACAAATATAAGATGAGAACTAATAAATCACCCTTATATTAATATTAGAAACTAATGGTGAGTTTTATCAAACTATTTTGGTGTGAATTATTTGGATTCTCCTCAGTAGTATGTTTTCCTCTTCCCTTTATACATAATCTATGTAATCAAAATTCAAATGCAGAAATTCTTTCAATTTCATAGAAATATATATTGTTTACTCTATATTTGTTTAACCATTCTAAGAAAAGAGTGCCTAGTGCCTAACAGAATCAAAAGATGCATAAAATTATATCACTATCAGGTAAAAATTTGACTGATATGCAAACATTTATCGCAATCTGTGCCCTTCTTTTGTCTTTCTACAAATAATGCCTATTATGTGCCAGAAGTTTAAAACACTAAAGAGAAATATAACAAACAAGAAAAAGATCATTCCATCTTTCATGGAGACTGACTCAAATAGAGGGAGACCAATGTTAACCCATATAAATACATTTCTAAATGAACACAAATATTAACTAGAGGGTTCTTTTATCCCAATACAACTCCTTCTCCACTAACATAATTCCCCACAAAGTTGAGAATCACATAAATATAACTTAAAAATATTTTACTCAAATCATTTTGGTAATATTGATACAAATGATGATGTCATTACTTTCTGGGGTGAAAGTACACATGGATTCCTAATATGTTCCACATTTTTACCATTACAAATAAGCAGAAAATATCTATACACAAAAAATTTAATCCATATTGTTCAGTTAAGAATTAAGATTACAAAATTTTACATGATATAGTCAATATTTCTCTAATAAATATTGTATATTTTATACAAACAATTTAAACATTAAACATCACCTTCAGAATTCTAAATATAAATTAAAATAATTTTAAATTAAAATAGGTAAATATAAAAGCTCCTCCTTTTTTCTTCTTTTTTATAAAGAATATGTTTTTAGTGCTTTTAGAGAGAAAGGAAAAGAGAGAGAGAGAGAGAGAGAGAGAGAGAGAGAGAGAGAGAGAGAGTCATCGATGTGTAGAAGAAACATTGATTGGTTGTCTCCCATGTGCCCCCACTGAGAATCAAACCAGCAACCTTTTGGTGTATAGAGCAAAACTCCAAATATATTGTTATCATTTATTAGACTTCAAAATTAAATTCAACCTTCTAATTTATTTTTTTGGAATACGTCACTGAGAAAGTATAGCAAAAGATATTCCCCTTTTATAGACTATTATTATTTTTAACATACAGATAAATACTTGCTATTGACTTTTTGTTTAGTGGGTACTCTTTTCACTTTTATCTTATTATTATGAAAACTGTAAAGTGAAAACCAATTTTAATGTTTCATACTAAAGACTGCTTTACATAGAGTAAATAGCTCTATATAATATAGAATATTTCAAATAAATCATAATTTTTGAATTTACAAATATGAAGAGCAACTATAGCAACCAAGTTAGATGTCACACTGTGCTAAAAATATAAGAAAAAAAATCTGTGCAGATGGTGAAAATCAAATCCATTCTCAACTTCGTAAACCATGTCTATATGATGAAAAATATCAGTTCAACAAACCAGCCATATGCCATATCCATCCATCTTAAAACCAAATAAATACAAATGTAAATGACTTGTAGCTAATTGTAAGAAATGTTTTGACTTTTTTAAAAATTATAAACAATAGATATAACTCCACTCAATAATTCTTTGGTAAGCCCATTTTTATAGCTACTATTAAGATGAATATGGCATTAAGGTATTTTTTAGTTTATATATTTAAAGTGAGGTAGTTAATTAAAAACAAAAGAAAATACATAGTTTTAGGTCTGATCAAATAATTGAATCAATACCCCCTCTCCTGGGAACTGACCTTTAGACCACTTAGCAACCAACATTCCCTTTTGATCAGACCACAGTTCACTTGCTAAGACCAGATTCCTCTTGCTAAGACCATTATGTTTCCCCTTGGGACCCACCAGAGAATTCTCTGCCCAGAAAAAGCCCACCTAAAGTCCTTTAAAATCTATGACTGCCTGTCCCTGGGTGTTGGCAACATTTTGGGGCTCAGCCCATCTGGTTTTCCAGATGACCTAATAAATTCATAATTCTTTACCACTTTTGACCTCATTTGTTACTCCTATGGTGATCCTAACAATTGTTAGGCCCAATTGTGTGTGGTCTAAATTACTTTAATTAATGTATGTGAAATTATTTCCAAATAAATAGTTGAGAAAAGTAGAATATAAAATATTTTTGTAATGGTATTATCTTGGGAAAATAATGTATTTACTAAAAGCTTTGGAATATGTATATTCTTATGCCTGGCTCTGGAATCAGACTCAAGCTACAGGTAAGTTGCTAGATGATCTTGGATAAATCAATGGATATATCAATTTGTCAGATCTTTTTTCTTCATAAAGAAATAATCTGACATATTGGTTTCAAGGCCTCTTCTTGTTTCAAAAGTTGTTATAATTTATAATAATAAAAGCATAATATGCAAATCGATCAAACAGCCGAATGACCATCCAGATGACCTTCTGGACTACCATGCTATGACATGCACTGGCACCACGCCAGCCAAGGCAGGTGAAATGTAATTGGTTGGGGGCCCTGCCATCGCCCCACGATTGTCCTGCAGAGGGAGGCCCCACCCACACAGCCAGGGCTCCAAGATCAATCGCAGCACAGAGGGAGGCCCTGCCCACCCGTCACAGTGACACTGCTGGCCGGCTGGGTGGGACCTTCCTCTGCTGGACTATCCATCGTGGGGGGCCCCATGATGGGTCACCCGGCAAAGAGAGGTCGAGGGCTGGCGGCCACAGAGGGAGGCCCAGGCTATCTGGCTGGAGGCACTGCCGTGGGAGGGTGGGCCTCCCTCTGCAGGGTGACTGATCTGGAGGCCCTGTGACTGATCACCCCACAGAGGAAGGCCTAGTCTACCAGCCAGCGATGATGTGGTGGGTGTGTGAGGCTGGCCAGCGATCGCTCCATAGAGGGAGGCTCAGGCCAGCTAAGTGATCTCACCCCACGCCTGTTGCCTGCAGAGGAAGGCAACTGGTGGTAGGGGAGGGAGGGGCAGAGCTGCACAGATGGCAAGCAGTGGCAGCGGCGGGGGCGGGGCCAGCTGCCGGCAGCCATGGGAATCAAAGCCCAGATAGCCCTGATTGCTGAACAGGCCTACCTGAGGGGTCCCGGATTGCGAGAGGGCCCAGGCTGGGCTGAGGGACCTTCCCCACCCCCATGAATGAATTTTGTGCACCGGGCCTCTAGTACTTAATATGACACATTAGACTGATGTCTAAATAAAAAAGATGGCTGTAAGTTTATAACAAATATAATAGTTTCATGTAACAATATTTAAATATGATTGAAATTAAGCAATAGGATATAAGGGAGTTGGGGGGCTGGGTGGAGAAGGTGGAGGGATTGAGCAAAACAGAGAGAAAAAAAGAGAAAAAGACTCATGGGCATAGACAACAGTGTGGTAATTGCAGGAGAGAGGGGAGGTTGGAGGAGGGTATAGTGGGAGATAAATGGTGATGTACGGCAACTTGACTTGGATTGGTGAACACACAATACTGTGTACAGATTATGGTTGTGGAATTGTGCACCTGAAACCTGTGTAATTTTGTTAACCAGTGACACCCAAATAAATTCAATAAAAAGGAAAAAATAGAATAGAATAAAAAATATTAGAGGAAAAACAAAAAAATAAAAAAAAGTAAGTCTAGAACAGGCATCCTCAAACTATGGCCTGAGGGCCACATGCAGGTGTTTTTGCCGTTTTGTTTTTTTTTACTTCAAAATAAGATATGTGCAGTGTGCATAGGAATTTGTTCATAGTTTTCTTTAAACTATAGTCCGGCCCTCCAACGGTCTGAGGGACAGTGAACTGGCCCCCTGTTTAAAAAGTTTGAGGACCCCTGGTCTAGAGGTTATGCCTATATTCAATTGAAATTCTTTTTTATTTTATTTACTATTGGCCCGGTGCACAAAATTTGTGTATGGGGGGGGTGTCCCTCAGCCCATACTGTGCCCTCTCCAATCTAGGACCCCTCGGGGGATGTCTGACTGCCGGTTTAGGCTCGATCCCACAGGGGATAGGGCCTAAACCGGCAGTCAGACATCCCTCTTGCAATCTGGGACCGCTGGCTCCTAACCGCTAATCTGTCTGCCTGCCTGATCACCCCTAACTTCCCCCCCCCGCCAGCCTGATCACCCCCAACTGCCCCCCCCGCCGGCCTGCTCACCCACAACTGCCCCCCCCCTGCTGGCATGCTTGTCCCCAACTGCCCCCCCACCAGCCTGCTTGACCCCAACTGCTCTCCCCTGCTGGCCTGATCGCCCCTAACCACCTCTGCCTCGGCCCTGCCACCATGGCTTTGTCCAGAAGGACGTCCGGAAGGTCTCCCAGTCTAATTAGCATATTACCCTTTTATTAGTATAGATTTTTGCTATACTTTTTAAATTAAATTTATTGGTGAGACATTGGTTAATTAAATTATGTTGGTTTCAACTGTACAATTCTATAAACATCATTGTGTGTTTACCATCCAAAGTCAAATCTCCTTCTGTCACCATATATTTGACCCCCTTTACCCTTTACTACCTCCCCACCCCTCTTCCCTTTGTCAACCACCATATTATTATTCAATGTTTTTGTTCATGCCTTCTCTGCCCTCTATGTATTGGTTTCACATGAACCTTACATGGGATTCTCCTCACATGACTGTCCCACTAAGGTTCACTTTTTGTGCTGTAAAGTTAAATGGGTTTTGACAATTACATGTTGATATGTATCCACAGATATAATATTGTACAGAATAGATTCACTGCCCTATACTGTTCCTGTGTTTTATTCAACCGTCTCCATCTGCCCCAAATCCATAGAAACCACTGATATTTTATAGTCTCCACAGATGTGCCATTTCCAGAATGCTATGCACTAGTATATATAGTTGTAATTATACAATATGTGGCCTTTTCAAACTGGCTTATTTCACTTAGTAATATGCACATAAGAGACATCAACATATTCTCAATGGCTTGTTACCTTATCCTTTTATCATTGAAAAATATTTCATTGTTTGCACATACCACTATTTATCCATTCACTTCTTTTGAAGGACATCTTATTTCCTTCCCGATTTGGCAAAAAATGCAGTTATAAACATTGATATGCAGGGTTTTGTGTGGATATTTTTTTTCCAAATATTTGAGTAAATAAAAGCAAAATTATTTAGCATTGGAAGAAACTGCAAATTGTATTTATTGGGCATGGGAAATTGTATTATAAATGGGTGTTAGGTTTTGTCAAATTCTTTTTCTGCATCAATTGATATGATTATGTTATTTTTATCATATTGCATGTTTACATTAATTAGTTTTTGAATGTTGAACTAGCATTGCATACCTAGAATAAGCCCCACTTGATTGCATTGTACAATTCTTTTGAGACATTCTGGTTTTGACTTGATAATATTTACTGGAGATTTTTGCAAATATGTTCATGAATGATACTGTTCTGTAATATTCCGTTCTTGTAATGTCATTGGTTTTGTTATTTAGGTAATGCTGGCTTCATAGAATTAGTTAGGAAGTAGTCCTCTGCAGGACAAAGGTTATGTTCTGAGTTAAATCAATATAGGGATGAGGATGAGGGGTAGGGATATCTCCTGCATATCACTGGTGTTTGTTATAATTATATCAGGGATATTTTCAGTCACTAACTAACATGGACTAAATCTTCTCTTTTTCTGTTTTAACTTGTTCAAAAGCAAAGGTCAACAAAATCATAGTCTCCGATAGATTTTAGTCATGTCACTGTTTTTAGTAGGCTTATTTTAATTCTCTCCACAACCTATCAAATTATACAATGACAATCTTAGTTGATTGTATTGTGATTTTGAAGAAAGTTTTTGCCTTCATTGTCATTTTAATGACATATTTGTGGAGGAAAAATAATTTGTTCATGTTCCCCCATTATGACTAGGATTTATTTGTTCTTAAACTTTTGAATGCCTTCTTCAAGAATGCAATAAGCAGTATTAATAAGGATAATGAAAAGCTGGTAATAACCAAATATCTAATAAGAAACATATTAAGTATTCTTTATCTGCACATATATTTTTTATGAAAAGTTCATTTTAAAAGTTGAAAATTGCTAGTTAAGTTGTGAAGTACAAAAAGATCAGAATGCAAAACATTAACTTAAGTAGTTCACAGCCTTTGAAAATGCATAAAAAATGGAATTAGGGGTGCTATATTTTTCCTTCTATTTTTATTTTATAATATTTTAAAACTGACATATTATTCATATAGTTAGGAAATATAAAGTAAACTTTTTACTTAGCATGAGTACAATGAGTTCCCCAGTTCTTTAATCATATCTATTAAAGCTGATTAAAGAAATGTGAAGATTTTCAGAAAGTTAACCTGAAGTAGTATCCAGATTATGTATGCACACATAATATAAGTTAAATTGTAGATCTAGAATTAATTTTCAAACATACAATTTTAAAACAGACTTCAGTCTATTCCTATTTGCAGAGAGCACATGGACAAGATCACAAATAGGAACATACTAAGAGACTGATTTTTTCTAAAGCTGTGAAACAACTTCCTTGCCAAAAATAGAAAGCACCACCTGATTTGCATAGTGAGGTTTGGGGGTTCTTTAACAGATGTCTTCCCTAAGGCTGGTTTGGAGTTCTTTTGAAACACTGACCTGCCTCTACAAAAGTGTCCGGGCAGTGTGTGGAGATGCTATCATGCAACTTCTGAGGGGTGTATGTCAAGAATCTCATGCTTCTAACAACTCAACTTTGCAATCTTGGGAAAACCAAGTGATAGATAGATCTTGAGTGTTTCCGTATTGCAGAGTTTTAGCCTAACTTAGGTCAGGAGTTGGTAATCTTTCTCTGTAAGTGGCCAGTTCCATATTTTAGGCTTTGCAGGCAACATACATCTTTGTTGCAACCACTGTGCCATTGCTGTGAGAAAGATGACATTTAAAGAAAGGGACATGGCTGTGTTTCAATAAAATTTATTTACAAAATAGTGGGCAGGCTGGTAGGCCATAACGTGCTATCTCCTAAATGAGATTACAAGATGGATGTGTGCCTTGGACATAAGGTGTTGCTTATTAAGTATTTCTAAGATATAGAAATAATTGTCATAGTTTTTTTTTCAGTTTGTATTATCAATGTTTTGATAGTTTCTATATTACTCCCTTGAGTAATGAATCATAAAAGTGGTTCTTTTTTAATCATTCTGTAATATTTTGTATTAGGATGAGAAGAATCCTACTTGCCTTTTTAATACCCAATACTGCTAACTGACCAGTCTAACAATAAATAAATAAAATATTCATTCTTCAGGTGGAGAATTACCATCCTACATGCATACATATAGTTGAGTACACTTCATTTGTATAGTTCTGAGCTTTCCCGCTGTAACTTGATATATACATTCTTGAAAATTTCACATTCTATAAAATTTCACTAAAAATATATGACTATGGATATGGTAAGAAGATAATCTAGCAACTACACCAAGACACTTTTGAGAATGAAAGAAGACATTCATAATTATGCCAGAAACAAACAAACAAAAAGAACCTTAAACTAGGACTGTCAAGGGTGATTCAGGACTTCAGATCACCCTATTCATGAAAAACAAGTTGCAGGAAAGACAACTCAGAACACATGCAGGCCTGTACCAAAGCTGGAAGTTAAATGGTAATTGGTCCTTTGGGGAGATAATTTGGACCACAGAGTCAGCTCAGCCTGCTTAGAGGCTGCCCCTGAGATATTAAATAGGCGTGATGGCAACAATATAAAAGTTCTGACAGCAGTTTCCTTAATGCTGAGGCTACGCGGCTGCTGTGGGATGAAGCTAAGGTGGAGCCCTGCATTAGTGGAGCTGCCATTCAAGTGCACGGTGGGCTGTGCAACCTTGTCAGGAGCCAAGAGCTGCTCAAGGTTGAGAGCCCTCCTCTCAGTGGAAGAAACCCCAGGGCCAGGTGCTCACTTTTAGTTTTGTTGAAATATAGCCCAAAAAAGTCTGGCTTCAGTGAAGCATACTTGCCTTTTACTACGGGAAAAGGTTAACTTTACCTCTGTTATTCTAATTTTTCTTGCTTAAGAATGATGGTGAATGAAACAATGTAACTTCCACACTTTCTGATGTTTCCCTATTTAGCAATTGTACATGAGAGTTGATGTTATAAAAGGGGGCTTTTTTCCCTACAATTCCAGATAGAACAATACATTGAATTAACCTTTTTTGAGATACTGGTAATTATAGATTCCCATGCAGCTGTAAAAAATAACCCAGAGAGAGAGCTCCTTTGTACACTTTGCTCTTTCCCCTGATTATAACATTTTATAAAATCTATATATATAAAAGGCTAATATGCTAAGTATCCCTCATACCAGTCGCTATGATGCACACTGACCACCACAGGGCAGACGCTCAATGCAGGAGCTGCCAAGCTGCAGTGACTTGGCAGAGATGGGTCTCGGGTGATGCACCCCAAAACAAGAGAGGAGGAGGGATCCTGGAATCTGGTTTACTGAACACTTGCATTTGCGTTCCACACCCTATATGACAGCAACTTTGCAGAGTGCCCTCTCACACTCTGGGACCCTTTGGGGGATGTTGGAGAGCCAGTTTTGGCCCGATCAATCCCCGCAGGCCAAGCAAGGGACCCCACCTGCTGGAGGGACCCCACTCACTCCGTAGACACTGGAAAGGGACCACGGGAGGTTAGCTCCAGGGCGTGTCCAGTCCTTCACACCCATTCCCACCCCACTGGCCACCTTCTAATTAATTTCCTTTCAATGTGCATGAATCCGTGCACTGGGTCACTAGTTATAATATAATATCATAACCAGGATATTGAAATTGATGCAATCCCCCAATCTTGTTCATATTTGCCTATTATTATTACCTGGATTCATTTGTGCTTGTGCATAAAGATCTATGAAAATTATAATCTGGGTAGTTCCTGTTTCCATCTCTGCAGCCAAGATCCTGGACAATTCGTTCCTACACCACAGGAATCAATTTTGTTACTCATATAACCACCTCCACCTTCCTCTTCTTCCACCACTTGACTTTATCATCTGCCAACCACTAATCTGTTCCTTCATTTAAAATATTTTCTCATTTGAAAATATTATATAAATGGAATAATTGTGGGTAAAAATTTGGAGTTGACTCTTATTTGCTCAGCATAATTTCACACAGATTTATTCAAATGTTTGCATGTATCAATAGTTTGTTCCTTTTGTTGCTGATTAGAATTCCCTCTCGGCACTGCTTTAAGCTGGATCCCCTAAAGTGGTGAACATTCTGTGGGCATTTTAAAAAAAGAAATGTTTGCCCTGGCCAGTGTGGCTCAGTGGTTGAGTATCAACTTATGAACCAGGAGGTTACAGTTGGATTCCCGGTCAGGTCAGGTACCTGGGTTGTGGGCTCAATTCCCGGTGATTCTCTCTCCTCATTAATGTTTCTATCTCTCTCTCCCTCACCCTTCCTCTCTGAAATCAATAAAAATAAAAACAGATACATAGATCAATGAGACAGAAAAGAGCACCCAGAAATAAACCCATGCCAATATGGTCAATTAATAGAGGGTAGGGCAAATGTTGGTTTACAGTTGTGAGTACCTTAAACACAGAGCTTATTCTTATATTATTATCTATTAAATATTATAGTATTTTCCATAAGAACAAATGTAAACCTACTTTTGCCTGACCCTGTATATGCAAAGGAGGAAAGAACATGCAATGAGGTAAAGATAGTCTATTCAATAAATGGTGTTGGAAAAATTGGACAGATAAATGCAAAAAAAAAAGAAAGAAAGAAAGAAAGAAAAAAAGAAACTATACCACCTTCCACACCATATACAAAATGGATTAAAGACTTAAATTTAAGACTTGAAACCATAAAACTCCTAGAAGAAAACATAGGCAGTAAAATCTCTGACATTTCTCTTAGTAATATTTCTTTCTGCTATATCCCCTTGGGCAAGAAAAACAAAAGAAAAAAATAAACAGAGGGGACTACATCAAACTAAAAAGGTTTTGCACAGCAAAGAAAACCATTAACAAAACAAAAAATACAACCTACTAAATGGGAGAAGATATTTGCCAATGAAACATCTGATAAAAGGGTTAATATCCAAAATGTATAGAGAACTCATACAACTAACACCAAGAAATCAAGTAAACTAACTAAAAGATGAGCTGATGGCCTAAAAATACTCTTCTTCAAAAGGATATAAAAATGGCCAATAAACCTGTGAAAAGATGCTCAATATCACTAATCATCAGAAAAATGCAACTTAAAACCATAATGTGGTATCACCTCACACCTGTCAGAATGGCTATTATCAATGAAACAACGAACAAGTGTTGGTGAGGATGTAGAGAAAAAGGAACCCTCACCCACTGTTGGTGGGAATGCAGATTAGTGAAACCACTGTGGAAAACAGTATGGAGATTCCTCAAAATATTAAAAATGAAAGAAAGTGCTTTATAACCCAAATGATTCCACTTCTGGGTGCATTTGCAAAGAAACCCAAAATTCTAATGCACCCCTATATTCATTGCAGTCTTATATATAATAGCCAAGAGTAAGGAACCCAGTTCCTTCATTAGACAAGTGGATAGAAAAGCTGTGGTATTTATGTACAATGGAATATTACTGGACCTTAAAAAAATAAAATCTTACTATTTGTGACAGCATGAATGGACCATGCTAAGTAAAATAAGTCAGATAGAGAGAGACAGATACCATGTGATTTCATTTATATGTGGAATCTAAAGAGCAAAATAAATGAACAGACAAAATAGAAACAGACTCAGATACAGAGAACAGAGTGATGGTTGCCAGAGGAAAGATGGGTTAGGGGACTTGGCGAAAAAGGTGAAGGGATTAGGAAGTACTGAATGATAGTCACAAAAAGGTCATGGGATGTAAAGTATAGCATAGGGTATATAGTCAATAACATCCTAATAACTATGTATGGTGCCAGATGGGTACTTGAAATATTAGAGGGATCACATGTAAAGTATATGATCACTATGCTGTACACCTGAAACTATAACAAAATAATATTGAATGTAAACTGTAATTAAAAAATAAAATTTAAAAGGTGTCACCATATTGAGGAATATGTTCTATTGCTTTTTTTCTTTAGAAACATCCTTAAAACAATAATAGAAAAATTTTTATTCTATTAACCAGTATGATAATACTTATAAGGATAAATGTGTTTGTTTTGAAATCAGTACACATGCTTTTATGATCCCATTTTCAAGTTTAATAAAAGTACTTGAAAACTGTAAATAACAGAAGTCAAGAAGTCTTCTTGTCTTCTTTTTAATGTGATATATGGATATGGTTGAAGTATTTCAAAGATATGGTTAGATCTTAATTTTAAAAGAGGAGATAACTATAGTGTATAACTAAATGTAGGTCTTAGTGAAAAGCAAAGGAGAAAACATTTTCATAATTAATATATGAGTTTGCAGTATACCTAATAGTGATTTACATAATGAAGTATAGCATTTACATATTGCTTATATTTCCAGTATCAAGGTACTAAATCATCATAAAGAAAGGCCTTGAGTTCTGGAAATAATATGCTTTCCTCATAAAATAATGTCCTGAATTTTAGATGAGAATTTTGCACTGTAAATGTACTGTATAGAACATTCTGCCAAAAATTATAATAAATCCTTTTTTCAAATTTTACTCTGTGTCATATGTAATAATGACAAGTGGAACCACACACAAATTAAAAACAAAATATTTATCTGATATGGTACTTCAATCAAACACATTAGGTTACAATTCTTGCCACTACAATTGCACTTTAAAAAAAAAGAAAAAAAAGCCACTCTCCTTTAAATATGTGAGGAAATATTTTTGGACATGATAAATATATATTTTCTTATTGAAGAAGTCATATTACATAAAAAATATTTTGGTCAAATGTCAAAATCTCAATAATTGTTAGAAGCATAAAATATAAATGTATGAAAAAATGAATGGGCTTGAATATTATGGAAATATTTGTTTTATGCATGTTTAGAAGCATGAAATTCAAATTCTAATTACTAATGCCAATAATAAAATAATAAATGTACAAAATTTTTAAATGTATATACATCTATTTTATATTTAAAATCATATAAAGAAATATCAAATTACTTTGAATATTTAAAACATGCATTTAGATATTTCATATATTACTTTGCATTGAGTAGAATCATCCAATGTAAATTCCAAACTTGTAATATATTGGCTAAGAAAATGAAAACACATACATAAAAAGACATGCGGAGCATGAAGCAAAACTCTGCTATTATAATTTTTCACAAGTAACAATTTTAAAATTTTTCTGAAAATTATCTAAAGTGATAAGTGTTATTGCTAATTATTTTGTAGAATGATATAATTTTCAAAATCTATATTTAAATAATTTTTATGTGCAAGAGATTTTTTTTGTAATTTTAAGAAACTATAGATTTAAAAAATTTTAAAACGCAAGTACATGCAACTTAAGCATTATACAATAATATGTCAATTGTTTCCTTTTCAGAGCCTTTGGTAAAAGTAGTGATACATATATTTTATTAGCAGATGAGATATTTGGGGTATTCCATTAATTTTATACAACTTCTTCACAAATTTCAGGTCTTTGAAACAAAGACACCAAAACAAATGAATTAGCTCTGTCGGTTTACTAAGCTTAAGTTTGGTTTAGATATTTATTAATTCACTTTTTAATATGAATAGGTAATATTCAGTCAAGACAAACGAATTTACATTACAAATTCAAGCAACACTGGAATCGCAATATCTTTAACTAATTAAGGTTCATTTCTTATTCACATCCATTGATAGTTGTCTGAGGATGCTGATACATTTGAGTTTCATTGAGACTCACAGGAAGACAAAATCTGATATATGGGTATCACTGGAAAATGTAGTTTCTGCCTAGAATTGGCACACTTGACAGCTCCTCATATTTCTTTGGCTGAAAAAGTCACATGACTATATTTAACTAGAAAAGGCATAGGGATGTGCCAACCTATCATGCATGGGAAAGAAAAAAACACAACTTCACTTTTTTCCAGTTTTTAAAATTTATTTAGTCTCTTCTAAACTACTTCTATATAATAACTTGCCTCTAGATTTTGCTGTTAAATGTGAATATTGGGACATTTTTTTTTTCAAACATTTTTAAACATTCCTTATTACTAATTTTCTTATTTCAAATTTTATTTTTAAAATGGCCCTCTGTGTTGTATGAAAGTAGGGAATATTAAAAACAATCTGCCTTTTGAGTGTGTACCTAAATCTCATAAAATAACAGCTGCTCCCAATATATTGATTGAACGTAATTTCAAAAAACTTTATTAAGATATAGAGGTATCATGCTATTGTAGAAAAGAACATTGCAAAAGAAATCAGTAAAAATAAAGCATTGCACCTAATACTGGAAGGCCCATGAACATGTTATTTAACCTTTGAGATGTCATATTATGATTTTTATGACTGTTGGCTTAAATTATATCTATGATTTCTTAGTTCTAAAATTCTGATTTATGTGAATTGATAATGAAGACATATTATTATGATTGCAACTTACTCCTACTTGCTCTGTTTATAAATTGCCCATTGAATTTTCAGTATTCCCAAGCCTTGTATCTAACTTTAACTTCTCTTTGACTAATTAGGCAGCGAAACTAAAATAGATTAGTACAATAGTGTATTTTTATGGTCCACTGTTGCAAGGAAACACAATAACTGGAAGTTTTAACTCCACATATTATCTTTTAAAAATAATTACTGAATAGAAGAAAGAGCAGCATTGGATAGTCATTTTAGAAATATAATTTTAAAAGTATCTTTTAAATAAATCTCACTAATTTTAGGTAGTTTTAAGTTTTGTTTCTATTAAGAATTAAATATACTGCCCTAGCCGGTTTGGTTCAGTGGATAGAGCGTCAGCCTGCAGACTGAAAGGTCCTGGGTTCGATTCAGGCCAAGGGCCCATGTCCAGGTTGTGGGCTCCATCCCCAGTAGAGGGCGTGCCAGAGGCAGATGATCAATGATTCTCTCTCATCATTGATGTTTCTCTCTCTCTCTCCCTCTCCATTCCTCTCTGCAATAAATAAAAATATATATTAAAAAATTAATTATACTAAATGTGTTATTTAGCTATTCATGAGATGTATATGTGTATACATTTTCTCTTTGAGGTTAAATCTCTCCTAGGTGATTGACAGTCATCTGGGAAATACCCATTTCTAGAAGAAAACTCACAGACGTATATGCCAGACAGGCCATGTATGAAAGCACATTAAACTACCATCCAAGCAGCCCAGCAACTATACCACATGCCGTACCAAAAGGTATCATGGAGGTTATTCCATTGTGAGACTAAAAATACCTGATGATTTTAATTCAGCATTTGTGGCTGAATTAAACTGTTTATGTCCTTTACTTTATAAATCCCATGAGTCATCTATAGCTTTTATCTACAAAAATCAAAACAATGTGGTTTTCAAAAAGAGAGTTTTAATGATTCTCTTGTAGATAAATCACCCTGTGAACATTTGATTTATAGTGCCCAACATGAATCTGTTGGTATATGGTGGAAAATTAGCTTGAATGTATTTTTGATGATAAAGGACCTATGACACCAATTAGTCAAAAAACTGTTTTAGTCTATTTCCATAGTTATTAACACTTAATGAGAGCCTACAATGTCCCAGGCTTTATGCTTTCCACAGTTTATTAAATTGAATCCGTATTTTGTAAGGTGAACGTTATGCCCAATTAGACATAAAGAAAAAAATGGAAGGTTAGAAATGTAAAGCTAGCTGTCTAAGGTCATGCATCTGGTAAAAAATAGGGGTGGCTATGTCTATGCAATCAGAATAAACAGTTTTCCATTTTTCCCCTCACGAGGAACATTTTTTTTTAATCTAGAGATGACCCTGTTAGAATCCATATGCATTTATCAGTAAAATATCCCAAAATTTTTGGTATTTTTGCTTAAATAATCAACTTTCCTGATATAAAATTTATATTAAATTTTAAGTATTTTACATTTTTCTTTTAAGGAAATTATTAAAATTTGATCATTTTCTTGAATAAGATGGTGTTAGCTTTTATTTACATTTATTCCTTAAATATGATTTAAAAGAAAATCTATTTCCTGGAGAAAAATAAATTTAACAACTTGTGTACTGAAAATACTTGATACTAAATCAAATCTAGGAATTTCATCATTAAAACCTGAATGTTAACAGCGATTTTAAAAAGAAAAGCAATATACTATAATGAAATGCTCCATGAAACTACTTCTGATTACCAGACTAAGACAATTATCATATCCCTTTACTATAGTAAATTTTGCACATAAATACACTATTTGCTATTTAATCATTTTTAAGCAAGATATATTTCAAGTCACTACCTATAACCCTGATTAATACATTAACGAGAGATCTGTAGAAATAAGCTTCAATGAAGAATGTTCAATAGAAACCAGTGCTCCCCTACCTTTCACTCTTTTATTCACTTATTAAACTATTGATTAGTTTTTCATTCATTCATTATTTTCACTAAGCTAGTAGTAGATATATTTTAGGGTCAGACAAGTTAATGGCAAGAAATCTTCAAAAACATATCTTTAGATGTACTTTCAGTCACATCAATTATTTGGAGTTGTTGAATACCTATTCATAAAATATAGTCAGTTAAATGAGTTAGACCAGACATTTGAATATTTAGATTGTTGATAGAAGGGGCGGTGATAGAATCTGGGATTCACTCAAGCTGAATTTGTATTAAGTTTCATAGTCACACACATTTCCACAGCAATAGACTCCAGCATTGCATGTACTTGAAATGATTGAGAGCATAGGTCTATCCTTAAAGAACAATGGACTTGTCAGACCTTAACCACAGGAGTGCTTGTTGACTTCCACAATAACAGGAGGATTTCTTTTGTCAATTTGTGCGTTATTCAATTTACAAATAGCATCACATTGGAGTACTAAGTGATTGATAGTTTTGTGCTTCTTGACATTGTTAAAACACAGATCCAACATCATAAGTCTAAGGACTACCTGTAACAAATGTGACAAACAATAACATATTCATCACAATGTGCTAGTTTACACTCAGAAATAAGTAGAGATGACTCATTGTTGAACTTAAGTGAATAGCCACTTGACTCTGCAGAAATAGTTCTTAAACTGAAAAATTTAGTGCAATGGGATACTTTTTTTCAAGTCCTCAGAGAAGTGACTTAGAAATGGTTGTTTTGAGTAAGGAAAAACATGACAGCTGTTTAGTATTGTAAAGCACACTTCAAACCCTAGCTGTAAATTTAGAGGAGGGAATAATAAATTGTATGTAATTTGCTGAGTATAGAATAGCTTGGAAACAGAAACCAGTAAAACTGGAATTGGAAATTCTCTTCTATTTTATCTGAATGTCAGTGGCAGTATATTTGTGTTCATTTCCTGCTGATCCCATGATCAAACCACTGTTAGAATATCATACCACAATTTACATTTATATATTAATGCCTACATGAGACCACCAGAAAAAATTCAGGAGTGACTACAATTCTAAAGTAAAGACACAATCTAAATTTCTTTATAGAAATGCTTATTTTCAAACAATCAAAGATTGATGTTAATATAAAAAGTGAGTAGTCATTAATAATGTAAAATGATAAATAAACTCTGATTTTGAGGTCAAAATAAGCTTGAGTTTGAATCATGATTCCTCCATTTCTTACATTCAAATAACTCTATGTGACTCATTTTCTTATGTGGAAAAAATATTTCATGAGATTATACTTAACATGAATCATTATTCTATGTAAAGTACTTTGTAATCTACCTAATAAAAGAGTAATAGAATCCATATGCATTTATCAGTAAAATATCCCAAAATTTTTTGGTATTTTTGCTTAAATAATCAACTTTCCTGATATAAAATTTATATTAAGTTTTAAGTATTTTACATTTTTCTTTTAAGGAAATTATTAAAATTTGATAATTTGCTTGAATAAGATGATGTTAGCTTTTATTTACATTTATTCCTTAAATATGATTTAAAAGAAAATCTACTTCCTGGAGAAAAATAAATTTAACAACTAACAACGTTCAATGCAGGAGCTGCCCCCTGATGGTCTGTGTGCTCCCACAGCGGGAGTGCTGCTAAGCTGATCTGTGGGTGCCAGACACAGGGCTCATGGCTGACGCTGTGGTGGCACGACCCTCTCCCAATCGGGACTGACTGGGCGCAAGCTTGCAGCAGGTGCAGCAGGGCTGGGATGAGCGGGAGCGGCAGGCGACATTGGACTGCCAATTTCAGCCCAATCCCCACAGGCCATGCCGAGGGACCCCACCGGTGCACGAATCCGTGCACTGGGCCTCTAGTAATAATAATAATAATAAATTAAACATACAGCCAAAACCGGTTTGGCTCAGTGGATAGAGCATCGGCCTGCGGACTCAAGGGTCCCAGGTTCGATTCCGGTCAAGGGCATGTACCTTGGTTGCGGGCACATCCCTAGTAGGGGGTGTGCAAGAGGCAGCTGATCGATGTTTCTCTCTCATCGATGTTTCTAACTCTCTATCCCTCTCTCTTCCTCTCTGTAAAAAATCAATAAAATATATATTTAAAAATAAAAATTATTTAAAAAAAAATTAAACATGCAACTGCTATACAGGAAAGAAAAAAACAAATCAATTGATGTAAGGTAATATAAACTGCCTGGCTAGTTCTGGTCTTCATTAAGAATGAATCCTTTCACTTATCTCTTAAAATGACTCGTTCTATTATAAAATATCTATCTTTATATCCTGATGTACAAAGTAACAGGTTTCTTTCTGAAGCCTATTTTGCCATTCATCATTCTGAACTCATAGAGTAACAGATATTTCAACCTATAAATAATTTATTACACCAAACCTGATGGAACAGTCTTTAGAGTATAAGCTGGAAGCTATATTAATTGCTATTTATACTAGTAGCTTAGACTAGTGGTTATTTCTTTGGCATTTTATACTCAGTATATATTTTAGTCCACAAAAAATTTAAATTTAGTTCCCTCAAGATTAGTCATTAAGGAAAATGTGCAGATAATATCACATGTTATTTGTTTGTTCATTTATACCACACTTTTTCCCCCCAAATAGGTTTTATGTTACTAATACATCATCTGTAAATGTGAAGAGAAATAAATCCCATGCTTTTTTAAGATGAGCAATAATGCATTCACCAGATTCCAGATTCTGGTTCTGAAATTAACAATGCTTCATTATTCATTTTAGAAATGGATATACTTTAATCCCCCAAAATATAATAATTGCAAGTAAAATAGAAGTAGAGGATAACTTTTAGGTCTGTTGGATTATCAGAGGCCAGAACAGCATTTTGGAGTGCTGTATGTTTTCATCTAACAGATTTGAATTTTCTGCCTGATTTTTAATTACAAGACAATTACAAGGCCGTGTTGTTTCAGGACTGCACCATAAAGATACTCAAAGCACACTTAAGTACGAGTTTCTTCTTGATGCTTTTGAAGCAAGCTCTTTAATTTCCATAATCCGTTTGTATTTATTACAGTAAATTCTGATTTTTATTTAAATTATTTTAGACAATTTCTGTTCCATACAACCCAATTTAGTTCTAATAGTGTTATTTATAAATCTGAAATGGAAAAAACATGTTTAAAATCAAAGGTTTTTAACTAATGTGGCAGCAAATTCTAGTAAAATCTATGTCGATACAAACTAACAGGATACTTGTAGACTTCTTTACTCCCCCTTGGAATGAACATTCTAATATTTTATTGAGAAGTGGTAATGTAGAGCTGCCTACACTCAAGTAGGGATATTACACAATATGTAAAGTTCTGAAATGTATCAATTTTTATATTTTATATGCTTCATTGAGTAATTTGAGCGCTTATTACATTTTTAGTGGGATTTTTTTGTTTTGTTTTTTTCATTCTTTGCCAAAATTGTTTTGTTTGAGGGACTGCCTCCATTTTGGTATTTTCTATTATTTATTTTAGAAATAAATTTCCAGATAATAACAACAATGAATAAGTAGTTGAAACTGACAAAATGGAAAGTTCTAAAGCAAAGGGTGACTTCAGTGTTTTGCTCCCTGAAGTGAAAATGAAAAACCACTACCAATACACTTGCATTCTTAAATTCCTTCTTCATTCCTATTTCTCTGCTAATGGTTGGCTGATGCACTACTACCCACTGGGGAGATGCCACTAATGCTGTTGCCGCAATTGCTGCTGCATGGCATAAAAAGACTTCTTTAGGCTATTATGCCAGGTATAAAAGCCAGGCACAAGTTCAATCTGGACCCCTGAAGAGCCCTCTCCAAGGCCTTGTCAGCTGTAATCTCTCTGAAGGTTCCTGCTCATCAGGTCTAGCCTAGAATAAATAGGACATCCCAATAGGTAGTCTGTTCAGGAAAATAGAAAAATCAGTGGAATTAGATGGTTTTATGGCAATGCAATCAGTGAATGAAGCAGTTTCCTCAGTTTCATCTATTTCTTAAACATTTTACTTGGCTAGTGTATATGCACAGTCTCTGGAAGTCATTTGAAAAGTCAGTGCTTATATATCCTGCCACTGATTTTCTTACACTATAGCTGTAAATTGTTGTCTTTAAATAGCACAGGGCTTCTGAAGACAAGGGAAGCAAATTTCAGCCAATGAAATCTATTCAGTAATATTTTAGTACAAATAAATATAAATTCAATGTGAACTACATATGTTTCTATAATAAATAATATTGCTTATTTTGTTGCTATATCATAAATAGTATTGCCTGTATTTGGACACATATTTATACTTGCCTATTTTGATATATATGACAAAGATTGACCCTAAAATCTTCTCACAAGCTATTTTATTTGAATCTATTTAATTTAGTTCTACAAAGATATACTTTGCAAGAAAAAATTATTTGAAAGTACATTAATAAATGTATTATTTATATTTACATAAATTTTATTTCTCATATTTTAGTGGACCATAACAATATTATTAGTAGTATAATTATTATATAATAGTAGTTTAATAATATTTGGACTGAAATAAATAAGATAAAATCTATTTAAATGTACTAGTAAATAATGTATTATTAATACAAGCTATTTGATTATTACATTTTTAAAACTATTTGCAGTTTTAAAGAGGTAGGAATATTCTCAAAGTGATAGGGAAGATACTACCAAGGTTCATATCTCCTAAGTGTTTCTTTATTGTAATAACCAGTGAGTATAATGACTCTTAACATTTAACAACATCATTGATTTTTTTACTCAAAGAGTTAATCCTTTTCCAAACATGGGTATTAGGAAGGGGTCTCGTGACACTCTAGATGTCCAAGGAGATGAATGATGAATTCCCATAAAGAATGACATCAAGTCAAAAAATAATCTCTGATAAACCTATACTTTTTATAGGTATCAATAAGAAATAGGATCTAGTGCTGGTGAGGATGCAGAGAAAAAGGAATCCTCGTGCACTGCTGGTGGGAATGCAGATTGGTGCAGCCACTGTGGAGAACAGTATGGAGTTTCCTCAAAAATCTAAAAATGGAACACCAATTTGACTCAGTGATCCTACTTCTAGAAATATATCCCAAGAAACTAGAAACACCAATCAGAAAGGATATATGCACCCCTATGTTCATAGCGGCACAACTCATCATAGCTAAGATTTGGAAACAGCTCAAGTGCCCATCAGCAGATGAGAAAATTAAAAAAAACTGTGGTACATCTACACAATGGAATACTACACTGTGGTAAAAAGGAAGGAATTCTTACCATTTGCAACAGCAGATGGAACTGGAGAGCATTATGCTAAAGGAAATAAGCCAGTCAGAGAAAGATAAATATCACATGATCTCACTCATTTATGGAATATAATGAACAACATAAACTGATGAAAAAAACAGATACAGAGACAGAAAAGCATTGATCAGACCATCAAACCTCAGAGGGAAGGTAGGGGAGGGCAGGGGTAAGAGGGAGAGATCAACCAAAGGACTTGTATGCATGCATATAAGCCTAACCAATGGACACAGACAATAGGGGGGTGAGGACATGAGTGGGGGGGATAAGGACACATAGGTAATACTTTAATCAATAAAGAAATTAAAAAAAAAATAGAATCTAGGAAGGACTCATGTTGTACCTCAAAGTTTTGATAGCAAAATTATTTCTTTTAAGCTTTGTTGTGAGTACCTTGGTCTTTGTTGTATTATTATTATCCATGCTTTTCACATAGCTTATAAATATTTTTCTATTAAAAATTTATTTCAATTTTTATTTAAATCAAGGGAATAATAATCTCACAATTCAGGATAATATTTACTTGGGATGAGAAACTGGGAAAGGATGGCAATCTACACAGGAGATATAGTTCAATTTTAATTTTGGAAACCTTTCGAGTAGGTGAAAAAAATATTGGAATGTCATTCTTTTAATATAAAAAATCATTAAAAGTTGAGATTTCACATTTTAAAAAATGGCTGAACTCTTTATCATGCCATATAAACATGGTTTCATGAACATTAGTTTTTCCAGTACATACACTGTGAAGCAACTGTCATTTGAATAAAACGTATTTTCTTGACAACATGAGTCACATTATCTTTTATAGAATATAGTGTTCTAATCTGTCAGGACCCAAAAGACATTTTCTGATGAAAATTTATTTTCCGGCAGATGAGTCCACAATACAAAAACCATATCTATTTTTTTATAATTATATAGAATATACAAACACAGAGAGAGTACAACAATTTCCAGAAGAGAATAGAGGAGTTTTAATCTCAATTGTCATAGAAAACTGAAGAGCAAAGTTTTATTTGATTCACTACAAAAATATTTAAATAAATATCAGACTTGTACTGGTATATGAGGTCTATGTTGTCCCATTAAAGAGGTGTTTTTTTTTAAGTTTTGGGATATTTCATGATATAATTTGATTTGTTATTTTATGAATATATTTCTATAAAACATTATGAAAAATAAAATATTTCTAATAATCTACGGAATTAATGTATTTGTTTCATTTCCTAATATTTTTTTTTCCTAATTCTGAACAATTTATTAAGACCTAGATGGTAACCTTCTGAATATATACCTAAAATTAAGCTATAAAATCATTTTATTTTTTAAATCTATAAAGTTACATTTGTGATAGCATGTATTGTTTCTTCTTTCATTTATATATAGATACCTACGTTTTCTTTATTAAAATACCATCTTAACATGGTTCTCTATACGTACCTATGGAATTTTGGGTTAGTCATACCTAATATGACTAGATGTATAGTATTTATTTACTTTTTTAAATAATAGCTTATTGATGTTTTTAGAGAGAGAGAAAAAGGGAGAGGGAGAGAGAGAAACATTGAAGTGAGAGGGTAACATCAATAGGCTGCCTCCTGCATGTCTCCCACCAGGGTTTGAACTAAAAACCCAGGCATGTGCCCTTGACTGGGAATCAAACTAGCAACCTCCTGGTGCATGGAACAATGCCCAAACAACTGAATCACACCTACCAGGGCTAGATGTGTAGTATTTAGGTCATAGATATTACACTTTTAAATAGTCTTATTTTTAGAGGAATGTGCATATGTACATATGTCTGCCTACTGCTTCACTAAACTCCTTTATCATAAGGTATGTAGTAATATTTGCATCTGATTTAGAAGGAACAAGGAAAGAGGTTTGTAATTTCCCTGAATCTTTCCACATAAGCATAATCTTTAATGAATTATTTAAAACACATTACAGAAACTACATAACCATTCGTTTTTAAACTATATGAATTTTATTTTAATTTCAATATATTAAAAATTATTTTCCCTAACAGAATTACATATCATCATTTAGTCATATTAAGTAAAGGTATTTAAGCTTGTGTTCAGAAAAAAATGCAAAATATGATATTTTCTAACCAAGAATAGATTTCATGAGATTGTAAGAAAAAGAGTTAGACAGGTACAGATAAGAAGCAAAACTGCTAAAGGCGTTATGCTTCAAGTAGACAGAGCAGCGATCTTGATGGAGGCTATCCATGAATTTTAAAGGAAGTGAACAAAATCCAGTGAACCTTTAACTGACATTTTTTAAAGTTCACTAGGCTTGGGAGAGATTCTAGAGGATTTGAAAGCAGCAAACATGACTATGTTATTTCAAAAGGGTCAAGACAGAAGCAAAAAAATATTATGGGAGCAGCAAGTTGAGAAAAGTCTTTCTAACTGAAGCTGCATGCTGAGAGAACATTAGAAAAATATTCTTTCAATTTAAAGTAATCAGCATAAATACATTATTTAGTTAATGTACTTAAGTAATATATACAGCACACATAAAATATGTAGGTTTTTATTTGAAGTGAAAGTTGATATTAAAATCAACCTTGAATAGTCACAAACCCAGAAGAAAAGAGATGTAAAATGTTATAGTTTTTGTAATGCTTTGAGAAGGTCAGGAAAAGAAGTAAAAGCACATGCCTTAAACTTAGAAAAATACTGATTTAGTATAGCATCTAATCTATGGCTAACTAATTTGCAAGGTACAAAAAACCACTCAAATGGGTTTACCTAAAGGAATGGGTTTAACTAGAAGCCCGGTGCATGAAATTCATGCACAGGTAGGGTCCCTAGGCCTGGCTGGTGATCAGGGCCGATTGGGACCTTCCTTTCCCCAGCTGCCAGCTGCTGGCCAGGGCCTTCCTTCATTCCATGCTGCCCCCTGGTGGTCAGTGCACATCATAGTGAGCGGTTGAACTCCCAGTCTATAGAACTCCCGAGGGGACAATTTGCATGTTAGCCTTTTATTATATAGGATTCCTGGAAGGATCACATGGGACCTAAATTTAAGAAAATCTTCCCATGAGGATATGTCATATACACTGTGTTCTTGAGAGAGCAAAGTTCTGTCTATTGTATTGTACTAAAACAATTGCTACAGCTCTTATTGGTTCTTATTATGCTTTTGATATTTATCCAGTAAGCAATGAGTAACCATTGACAAATCTATAGAAAGGTGATGACTATCATACTTAGATGTGTGTTTTAGAAACATTTCTCTGTCATTAATGTTAATATTACCCTAACATTGACACAGTAGATGTTTTAGATGGGCAAAACAAATAAAGTAGTTATAAGCTTTGCAATATTTTAGTTAAAATATTACTGGGCCTTAAGTAAGAAAGGGGCAGTTTGGCTGGCAAGAAGGCACTGGGCATAAAACATGTGTAAGATCTGTGGAATTAACAGGACTCGGCAAATAATGTAATGTAGAGGCAGAAGAGCAGCAATGTTCCTCATATTTCTGGTGTAGGTGGCTTAGGGGTAAAAGTGCAAATCTCTACTATCACAGACACTGAAGCAGTAGAATGTGTAGGGTGTGGCTAGCCTGGGAGGGAGGTTAGGGAATGGCAGCCATCAGATACATTTTTCAAACACTAGAGACTGATACTTTTAAACAGAAAAATTAAATTATTGAAATGGTATTAAGTAGGTTACAATATCAATGAGGTCTACAGAACTAAGAAGCTTCAAAAACTGGCAGAAGCCTTGGAATGCCGGGCAGTGAGGGTTCTTACACATGTGAGTATGTCAGTCATCACCTTGCTACAGATTTGTCAGAAATCAATGATTAAAACCACCTCTTGCACCACTAACAACTTTCAATACTTTACTGAATTTCCCTGCTATTTCTGATTGGTTCAAGTCTCAGATGAAAGCTAAGTAACTAGATAAACCTACCTCACAGGTCGTAGTTTGGCATCAGGGAGAATTTTTTTACTTTGTAAAAGACAAAGGCCTTCCTGGCCACCCAAAAAAAAAATATCTAGGGTGTTCTGCTCTAACAAAAAGTGTTTTCAGATGATAGTTGGCTGAAAAATAAAATAATAAATAAAACGACAAATGCGCTCTATGGAGAGTACATGAGGTGAGAAACTTGTGACGCTGGAGCCTCAAATAGAGATTCGGGGTTTTGGTCTTCAGCACCTGGTGTAAAGCTGTAGCAATAGCTCTGATCACTGAGGAAGTAAATCTGAATTAAGAAAAGGAAAGATTGCTGAATATTAAGGATCCGTAATATTCAAACATAGGAAAAGCCTCAGTGGCCCATAAAGCAGAATGAGAATAAACAGTGAACAGGGCAGAAGAACTGAGAATGAGTCATGTTCACGTAATTTTAAAAAATATCAGTTTCACAGGAGGGATTAGGCAACTGCTTCAAAGCTGCTGCAGGGAACTAGCACTGCAGCCGGTAACTGAAGTTAATATTAATTCAGTAGGAGTTTGGAATAGAGTTGATAATTACTAAAATAATGAAGTAGTGGAAAATGCTGAATCGAAAGAAGCATGGAAAATATGTTTTTATTTTTACTGTTAGAGAAAGGAGAGAAGAATGGTAGATAGAAAGAGATTTTGTTGTGTTCTTAGTCCTTTGAATATTTATTTGAGAGTAACATTAATGTGGTGATAGGATAAGAGGAAAGGGGTTGAAGTTGGGTGAGGAGATGTTGGAAAGAGACTGCTTACACTTGAAAATGAAAGATTGTAAACCTCATGTCATGTTATTCTTTGTGCTTTCTCCCCTCAACTTGAAATATTTCAAAAGAAAAAAAGAGAAGAAGAAACAAGGAAGAAAGGGAACAATATAAAAAAAATGCAAGAAAAGAGAGAAAATAAATGAAGAAGAAATTTACAAACTAAATCACAGCAGAGGAGCACAGACAGAAAGCATAATGTATTCTGCACTGCTATCTACATTTGTTCTGCAAAAGACAAGTACTTTTTTTCATAAAAGGCTAATATACTAATTAGACTGGACGTCATTTTGGACATCCTTCCTGATGAAGCCAGGGGCAGAGGGAAGCCATCCTGGGTCCCAGGTGCCTGCAGGTGGCTCGGGGAAAGCCAGCCCGGGTCTCGGCTGCCCGGGAAGCCTGGGTCCCGGGTTCAGGAGGGAAGCCGGGTGCCGGGTGCCGGCAGCCAGAGGAAGGAAGGCCTACTCTTGCATGAATTTTTGTGCATCGGGCTTCTAGTTTGTAATAATATCTTTAGATAAGGTATGAAAGTGATGTCTTCTCAGGCAGAATTTTCTATATAAAGCATAGGTAATTAGGGCCCCAGGTTATGTATCAGCATCTAATAGGCCAATTAGTCCTTCAGGGAAGCTGGTTTTATTGTTCCATTGTTTCCTCTGTAGTGTTTCCAATTTTAATGTAGGATCCCTATTTAGAAAACTTGCTTTGTGCTTTGATTGACTCCACTTGAAAATTAAGGAACTTTTAAATCTAATTTATTTATATATATAACAGTTCCTCTCTCTCTCTCCCTCTTTCTCTCTCCCCCCGCCCCGCCCATGATCATTCATAGGCTAACTCTAATAAGGTCAGTATAGATGACCTCTGACAAAAACCTCCTTAACTAACCTTTACTCAGGCTCCTCTGAACCCTCATCTTGATTAGGCCTCATTCTTGCCAAGCTATGCAGGGCTAGGACAGCCCAGTCTTAGCAAGAGTCCTGCTAAATCAGTTTAGAGAGAATCTCCCACCACTGACATCTGGTCATAATTAAGGGCTAATGAAATTCCGCATCTTCCACCATCTGCCCAGGTGACATCTGGTCTCCCTGGCCAGCCTTCACCAAGAATTCTATTTGGTCAGTCTAAAAAGAATTCCCTACTTCTTGATATCGCCTCTTAGTAATTTTGCATTCATCCATACCCCTGCCCCCCACCACACACACAAACAAACCTGATTCTTGACTATAAATCCCCATGTTTCTTTGTCATATTTTGAATTGAACCCAGTTCTATACTAAGGTCTCTTTTCCACTATTGCAATAAATCCTAAACAAAATCTGTTTTTACTTCTTTATTGTACAGCTCTGGTTTTCTTTAACACCTATTTCTAATCTAATCTAAAGTAAGGCTCATTCATATACTATACAAATGCTCATATCTGCTTATTGTATTACTAATAAAATACTTTTAAGTATAATTTGACATTTTCCAATTTTCAGTTAATAATAACTGTAGTGTTCAATAATTTTTCTTTCTGATATATTATAAATTTGTTTCCAAAATATTTATCCCTTTCCATGCTCTTTTTATTTGCAATGACTTCTACTCCTTTAATTGGAAATTTTATATATTGATTTTGACCTTAGATATTTTTAGCTTTGGAAAAATTTGAAAATAAAAGTTATGATTGCTGCCAAAACAGGTTTGGCTCAGTGGATAGAGCGTCGGCCTGCGGACTCAAGGGTCCCAGGTTCGATTCTGGTCAAGGGCATGTACCTTGGTTGCGGGCACATCCCCTGTGGGGGGTGTGCAGGAGGCGGCTGATTGATGTTTCTCTCTCATCGATGTTTCTAGCTCTCTATCCCTCTCCCTTCCTCTCTTGAAAAATCAATAAAATATATTTTTTAAAAAAGTTATGATTGCTTATACTTCATAAAATTATAGTCACTAATGGATATGTTTTATTCTTATATTAAGAATAGCTCTGTTTTAAAATGTGTATTTTCAATTGGTAAAGAAACTAGTATATATTAATGTATAGTTTTTAGAAAACTTCCATAATTGTCCTAAAATTATAGTAGTGTTATTCTTCTCAATACATTTTATATATTATCATTCTTCTTTATATTCCACAGTTTGAAATGTCTTACAATATATTCATTATTTATTTGAAACAGAATGCAGACACATGTGTGGGTATTTTTACCTTCTTCTGGAGTGGGCATTATTAACCTATAACATGAAAACTAAAATCCTATATAATAAAAGCCTAATATGCAAATCTAGAACTGCAGAATGACTGGTGAAACCACTGATTGCTATGGTGCTGACTGACCACCAGGGGTCAGATGCTCAATGCAGGAGCTGCCCCCAGCCCACAGGCCCCAGGCCAGCCAAGGTGGGTGCCAGCAGGGGGCCCCTAACTGCCCTGCTGGTCACCTCGCAGAGGGAGGTGATCGTAGGCAGCAGCAGGTTGATTGGGGGTTGGGGCCGGCCAGTGAGGGGGCCGGCACTGGCCCCAGATCACCCCGCTGGAGCGGGTGGCACCAGGCTGGCCAAGACCGGTGCCAGTGGGGGCCCCCCCCAATCACCCTGCTGGTCACCCGACAGATTGGCCCTGATTGCCAGCCAGGCCTAGGAACCCTACCCATGCACAAATTTTGTGCATCAGGCCTCTAGTTGTAAAGAATATACAATACTTATTTACATTGTCACATCTTTCCTTTTCCAATGCCATTTGATAGAAATTAAAATAATAAATGAATTATAAGGAATCTGTTATTGGTCTTAGTAAGTTACTTTATAAGAAATTTGTTGCCATAGAATATAAAGAATTCACATATTCTTCGGGCTATTTTACCTGCTTTGTATTCTAGAAAAATACCCAGATTGATCTTCTATCTTCTATTCCCGATCACTCTTTGTATGTTTCTTGTGTCTGTATCTTTCCATGAGTCAAAGGCATTCTATTCTGCTTCTATTTAGACCAATACTGCTGCCCTCTTTAAGATCTGGTTCATTTCACCCAAATGACTATTGGAGTTAAAAAAGAATTGCCAATTTAGTAATCTTCTACTTTGCCCACCGCCTGCCAGTTTCCCCCAGGTCAGCCTTTGATTGGATGAGAAATTTATGCATTTTTGCACAAGTCTCATCAGAATGCATGCAGGAAAACGCCACTGCACAATGGAGATGACTGCAAAAGCCCCAGAGTTTATGTAAATAAGGGGTTGTTCGAGGCAGCCAATTTGAGCCTCAAAAAGCTTGATTTGAGTGTGCCCAAGAATAGCTATAGAAAAACACCCCTAGTTTGCATTTTAGCAGATGAATTCTCCATACTGATTTTTGCATCAAGGGAAGTTAGTTCAGTTCCTTAAAGAAATACAAAAAGCATTAAAGAAAGTGCTTTTCCCCCCTAACATACAACCAAAGACTGCCAGCTAATTAAATTAATTCACATTTTAAAGGGCTTTATCATTACATATTTAAAAAAAATGAATGTATGTACTTTCTTTGTCAGGAATAAATTCAAACATCATTAAAGTCATTCAAAAGAATTTCCTTCTTATCCTGCCAATGACATACTCTAGTCAATCAATTGTATTATACGTTAATTCAGCCAATCTCAGTTTTGTTTATTTTTCTTTTTACATCAAATATTAATAAAGTAGAAATAGTGATTTTCTCAGTTTTTATTTTGCATCAACCAGAATCAACAAAAAATGCGCATATTTCAAAGGGGTTTTGATGGTTGTCCCAAAACTTCCATACTATTCTAAATCATTTGGTACTTTGAATATGATTATTTTTTAATAGCATAAAAAACATTACTTTGTTAGTGCTTTCTAAAAATTTCTTTTTACCACCTAGAGGATTGTTCCTATTTGAGGATATATATTTCATCATAACTGCAGCTGTGTAAAAAGCTTGTTGAGAATTGGCTTTCTCCTTTGCCTTTCATGCCAGTAACAGTAAACAGCCTGTGGTATACTGAAAAATGTCACCCATACTCAAAAGAGATGTCTATGTATTGACAACCTCTGGAACTTGTAAATGTGGCCTTATTTGGCAAAATGACATTTGCAGGTATGATTGAGTTAAATGGCTAGAGATGAGGGGATCATTCTAGATTATCAGAGTGGGCCCTAGATGCCATCATAGTGCCTTTATAAGAGAGTCCAAGGGGGATTAGACATACAGAGAGCAGAAAGTGCTGGAAGAAAAGGTACAGGTGGGAGTGATGAGGCCACCAGCCAAGAGTTGCTGGCAGCCACCAGAAGCTAGAAGAGCCAAGGAATGGATTCTCTCTTAGAATCTCCAGGGATAGCACAGCCCTTTGGACATCCTGGCTGTGAACTGTGAGAGAGTAATTTCTGTCATTTTAAGCCACCAAGATTTTGGTCATTTGCTACAGCTGCCCTGGGAAACTCAGCCTCCTCCCTATGCTGTTTCCTCTCTCAAAGATGTGTACATCTCTCTCCTTATGTCTCACGATATTCTCAGTGTTGAGTGCCCATCTTGGTCCTGTCCAGGTGTGTTGACAAGGTAAAATGCTTTCAGTCTTTATTTTCCCTACCCTGAATAAATCTGAGACTAAAACCTGAGACTCAAAGTTTATCTGTTGGAGTAGGGAATAAAGTGCCTAAAATAAAGTTCTTGTTCTAAAGTTATTCAGAGGTGACAACTTTAGGAATACAGGATTTTCCATGTCAGACTATTTAATCATCATCTTTATCCGAATTGAAGTTTGGAGAAAAATCACCAACTAATAATATGTGTATTTACTATCTTTACTCTGCACAGTGTGTATTTCCTACATTATCTTATAAGTTGGAATGATTAGTTCAATGCAGCTTTTAGACATTGTTGTATCTTCTGACCAATTAGTATATGACAATATTTGATCATAAAGTAAATAAAATGTTATCATTTCAAAATAAAATGTTGAAGTTGGATATTTATAGTAAAGTATTATGATGATTCCTGTAGGTATTACTATTCTACATAGGTAAAACAAGCCTTTTTTTTCAAAGTTCCACTAGTAATCTAGCTTGTTGGTTGAAACTGGAAAAAGAATAAAACAGACAAAAAGTCCAATTCAAAAGAAAGTCTCAGGTATGTGGTAAACATTATTTTATGTGCCACACAAATTGCATATTATAATGGTAAAGCAAACTTTTAAGGAACCAGTGCCCAGAGCTGAGAGAGAGAGAGAGACAGAGAGAGAGAGAGAGAGAGAGAGAGAGAGAGAGAGAGAGAGAGAGAGATCCTAGACCTACAGCAAGTCAGCATATTGATATATCTGAGGGCCCTGAAGTTGTTAGTACTTGATTCAAGGCAGAAGTGGAATTTCTCCACTCTTCATCTTCAAGCAAAGATGAATGGGCTTTCATAATGGACCTTGCTCTGACAATGGGAATAAATGACTGTGATATCTGAACACTTTCAAGGAGACCAAGAGATTCAATATGCAAAATCTTTCATTTTATCACTGCAAGTGCAACCTTGGATTATTACTGACAGCCAAGATGAAGTTAAAGTAAAGGTCAGGCAGACTATTGACAATAATAAATTTTAAGATTTGGTATCTTTTTGCTGAGGCTTTCTCCAAGTCATTTATAAAAATAAAAAAAAAGAAAAGAAAAGGAAAAGAAGAAATAAGCACTTTGCCTTAGTGCAATTGAAAACAATATATGCATTTTACAGATTATTTCTGAACAAATATCAAAAAAACATGTTTTTAAAATGTGTTAATAAAACTGTTCTCTGAATTCCTAAATAAGGATATCAAATCCTACAAACACTGGTAGTATAATGTATCTAAAATTAATATAACTCTGCATTTTTATAAAGGTTGACAATATATAGTAGGAAGTTTATTTTTTGTTATATATGCCTGAGGTTAATAGGTCCTCCAATATTTTTACTAATTATTTATTCTAATTATGTATTAAATATTTACTGCCTCAAAAACAAAAGAATATAGCTTTTAAATTCACTGTTAAATTGTTGTTGACGTGTTCACAGTTAAACTGTATGGAAAATTAGAAAAGGATTTATTTTATTTTTTATCAAATCTTGTCTTTTTAGTGTAGCAATATACTTCTATCAAGAAAATTATCTATTTCTAAAATTATAATTCAATATAAACTTTATTTTAGGACTTAACTGTTATAGTTATGAGCTTTTTTCCTTATTTGAATTGCCCTTTGTTTTTCAATTTTAATTTACCAGTTGTCTATATTCTTCATTCTAACAATGCATATATTTTATGATTTTTTGTAATTTAGGAAAAAGCAGATTGTTTTAAGGCTTAACTGTTTGTATATTTGTTTGTTTGTTTATAAGAATATCTTGGGGAAATTAAAACTTTCTGATTATATAAGCAATGAATATACCCATGTGGGAACACTTGATTCAAAATCCAAAATCCCTCCCCTAAAAAAATACCACAGAAACCAAAACATCTTCTACTTCTTGGAAATCATAGACATGAAAATTAGAGATTAATAACCAATATAAAATACATAATTAAGAATAGACACCCTCAGTTCAGCCAGGGCTTTTCTGCTTGCATTAGTTGCCCAGATGCACAATTTTTGGCACCGCACCAGGGAAAATTGTCAGAACAATAGACTATTCATAAGCTCTGGGTTGTGATCATGAAAATCCTGTAACAGGACAGGGACCTGAGGAGCTTCAGCCACCTTATTACTGGATTTATCATATTCCTTCAGCACAATCACAATCAAAGACATATAGAAAGAAATTTCCAAGAAGATGTCCACTGCTAGCAGGTACATGGATTAATAATAATAATGATAATAATAATCTCTGCTCCCAATTTTGTCAAAGACTTTGATAGGGGAGTGGGTCAAATGCATCTTCACTGTGTAGGTTCCAAGGACACAGAGCATCTGGCTAATGTTCTCTGGAAGCATGCACATTTTGTTAAAATGTACATGTTAACGATTCATTGCCATTTAGGATAAGATAGTGACAGAATATATTTTAATATCTCACTATAATTTAACAAACATACATTTATCACCTAACAGGGTGTCTGGCACAGTGTCATTTACTTTGAGTGACATAAAATGTGGAAGAAATGGGCTGCACTGTGATAACTAAAATATATATACCTACCTAGATCTCTTTAGTTTTACAGATATTACGAATATAAGCTTATTACATGATTATTTATAAAAGCAAGTTATGGCATCAGAAGTTGAGAAATGTTCTCTGTTAATAATTATGCTTAATATTAAAAAGCAGAAAAATTGTACTAGTATCAAATCTTTTTGTTAAAAACTATGCAACAGATTATGGTCCCTGGTATTGAATAGAATAAATGTTACATACTTCTATTGCAAGTTGATTGGATATAATTTGGTGACTCTATACAAAAAAGACCATAAATATAGAAAAAACTTAATATAGGCAATAAATAATTATTTTAATAATAATAAACCTGTGTTGAGTACTTCTCATATATCAGAACAGTCAGCTCTTATATGTATTAAATTATTTAATCATCTCCATAACCTATACACCAGGCGTCCTCAAACTACAGCCCGCGGGCCACATGCGGGTGTTTTTGCCATTTTGTTTTTTTACTTCAAAATAAGATATGTGCAGTGTGCATAGGATTTGTTCATAGTTTTTTTTTTAAACTATAGTCCGGCCCTCCAACGGTCTGAGGGACAGTGAACTGGCCCCCTGTTTAAAAAGCTTGAGGACCCCTGCTGTACACTAAGTGATTATTAATTTCTATTTTAAACAAGAAGATATGGAGGCACAAAAGTAAACTTGGCCAAATTTACAGAGCTATGAGGGGCAGAGCCAGGTTACATAGCATGGCGACTTGAATTCTGGGCTATGGCACTTGGGTTTATCTGGCACAGCTATTGATATGCCTTGGAGTTTAGAAATTTAGCTCTTCAATACACTGCTGCTTCATCAATTAAAGCATGGTATTTTAGTTGAAAAATTGACATTTCAAAGTGACTGATGAGTGGAATGTTGATGGTGCTGTTGAGTGCATACAGAATGGCACTGAAGCTGAGACAGAGTTTGGAGCCAGATGTTAAGGTGTCTTTGCGTCTCTACTTCCCCTCTCTGTAATATTGGTTAAACCAGCCCCCATGAGCAACGGTTTCCTCATTTACACAATGGGGAAGGGTAATATCTCCTTATAATCTCATCATGAGGATTGAATTGTAAGCAGTGCCTGGTGACTAACCTTTCTGTAAACAGAGTATTTATTTTTATAAATATTAAAAATTGCAGATTAATGTTGATATAATTTATTATTTAGCACAATGTACAAGCATCTATTCTAAAATAGAGCTCATGAGGCTGCAAATCTCAACATTTTAGCACTAGAATTAATATTTTATATTGCTATAAAACTTCCCTGCATGACTATACTTTTTAGTTAAAGGAGCTCTGTCCCTATTTAAGGGCTGACACTTTCTTTAAATTATGGACATGACATAAGGAAGGCTCACAGTGTTTCAGCTACCACATCTAGGTGTATCAAGCTCTTGTGAACCAACAGGAAACATTTTTTCCTGATGAAAATACAACTTGAACATTTAACTAGGAGAAATAATATACTTGCATGCATATGTACACACACACACACACACACACACACACACACACACACACACACACAACTACCCCCAGGATTATACCTTTGAATAATAACTAATATAGAAATATTCCCCAGGCATATTTGGATTTTTATATAAAGTGCAATACATTGGAAATCTGCATATTTGAAAATTATTTTTATAATTTATATTCTTTTTGAAAAAGGGAAGCTGAGAATGAAATCCCAGGAACTCCTTCTAATGTTTTTTTATTTACAAAATGACCACTGCAATTGACACTTTTACTTCAAATTAGATGAAAACTGCTATAACATAACAGTCGATGGCAGATCACAACTGCTATTGTGTAACTGTCACTACACATATTTTTTATCCAATAATTGCATACTCGATAGGAGTTTTCAATGTGAGGAAATAATTTTCAAGTTCCTTGGAAATGCAGAAGGCAATTATGTTGCTCTATGCACTGCTGCATTTCTGGAGATGAAAATTTTTGTTCATTAATGCTCCTAGCACCTGGGTCTTTTGTTCAGTAATTCTCTTAGTACAGTTTTCCCAAACAAGGCAATGGTTTAATCAATTTTTAACAGGTTATGGAAGACATTATTGTTTTCAGATGTCACTAATGCTGGGAATAAATACATTCTAAATTATTGATTTAAAGATGGAGCAGACTGACGGCTATCAGAGAGGAGTGGGTGAAGGGGATTAGATGAAAGAAGGTGAAGGGATTAGCCAAAGAACATATATGCATAACCTATAGATACAGACAACAGTGTGATGGTTAGAGGGAAGAGGGGTGAGGGGTGGGGGGAATGGGGACATCTTTAATACTGTAAACAATAAAAATAAAGTAAAAAAATGTGATGCAAGGCATATATTTCCTAATTCCAAGAAAACTAACCAGAAAAGGAATGGCTTTGGGAAGCAGGTCCAGCATTCACTTCTTGGTTACACAATCCATACCGAGAACACAAAATGCTTCAGGATTCCTACATTTATAGTTCAACCTAAAAGATAAGGTTATGTTGTACCAGACTCGCTCAATCTTTAGAAGTTAATGCTTCATGTCTCCATCAACAGGAATAAGTCTTGTTTATTAACACTTAGTCATTGGTTGGTGGGCTGATAAGTTTGCTTTCCTGTGTTATTTTATTGTTTGTGTTGTTGTTGTTGTAGCATCTTATTATAAATAGATCCACTAAGCATTTTATTCAGGAATTGAAATGAAACAACTTTAAGTCTTTATATGTGTTGATATGTCTCACTACAGATATGTTCTATCCTCTACTGAAGTCTATGTTAACTGACATAATTAGATCCCTAGCTGGAGGTATACAATATTGATAGTAAGTCTAACTCCAGACTGTTATTTAGAAGGCTTGTTAAAGACAAAACAATAAAGAGAAAATCATCCAGAGTATGTTTCAGTGCCAAGATGGATGAACTAAACAATTTTGCTTGGCTTTCTCTGATGGTCCTGAAGATCTACCTTCTCTGTACAAAAACAAACAAATAATAATAAACACACACAAAACAACCCATCAGGATCCCAATAAATGCTTGTAGGTATAAGTTTATGCCATGATGTTAGGCTTTGCAGGAAATAGTTACACATCTGGTGTCTTTCAATATTTTCCCTTTTAACTTATATTTGTGGCTTTAAAACAGGTGTTCAAGGCTTCCTATTTCAATTTAACAGATGTCATTACTTTCTGTATTGTATAGCGTGTGCTAAATTGTCTAAAATACTATCTTTTTTTCTTAGAGTACATTTTAATGACCCTCTTTCATCTGGATTCTCAGAACTTATTCATTCCATTCAATATTTCAATTAGTAAATATTTGTCAAGCACTATTCGGTGCCAGGCACTCTTGTAAGTGGAGAGAATAGAACAGTGGACAAAAGAGAGAAGCTATAGGAACACTCATTGAGCAGATTATCTAGTCAGCACAGGCACTACCAATGGGAACCATAAAAGCTCCCAGTCTAGTTTCTCAATATGCTCTTGCTGATAGAATTACATTTAATTACATAGATGTGCCTTGCACGAAAAATGGCATTCTTGAGTGGTCTTACATATACGCCTTAGGAAATCTTCCTCTTTCTGTATTTGCTTGACACAAATACTTGCAATTATTTGATAGAAAATATCTGTGTCTCAAGTTATTTATTATTCCTGGAAATTAGATTTTTCATAAATATAGTTAAAACATTGCAAAAACTTTGTCAAATAACATTAAGAAATAAGCTTGTGAATTCTAATGAATCTGAGAATAATTTGAATAATTCTTAAGCACACTCAAAACACACACACACACACATACCATTTTCAGATTAGCTGATGATAATAGCAGCATCCAAAACAATGGATAAGTTTATGGAGCACTTACAAATTTATGAAACCATATCCTATCTAATAATAGACAAATATGCAAATTGACCATACCTCTGACACACCCACAAGCCATGCCCACAAGCCACGCCCACCATCCAATCAGAGCGAGCATGCAAATTAACCCAAACCAAGATGGCTACAGTCACAGAGAGCAAGGTTTCCTAGGTAACAGAGGAAGCCAAGCTTTCCACCTGCCCTTGCCAGGCCTAAGCCTCCACTCAAGCTACAAAGTTTCAATTATGCAAGGTAAACAAATTCAAACAAATGGAGGCAGAATGGAGCTTGAGAGAGCAGGCCAGGGTTGCCGCCAGCAACAGGGGAAGCAAAGCGTTTCCGCACACCCTGGCCGGGCCCACCCGCTTAAGGCAACAAAGTTTCAATTATAACCCAACACAAATGGCTGCCGGCCTCGGAGGGAGCCCCAGGCTTGGCTCCGCTCCAGGCAACAAAGTTTCAACTGTAGAAGGAAAATAAATTCCAGATACCAGGGCCTCTGCCAGGGGGCGTGGCCGGCCTGCAAACCACCACAGGCCCCTTGCTCAGGCTGCCCCACACCCCAATGGAACCCCCACCTGATCCGGGATGCTCTTCTGGGCAAACCAGCTGGCCCCCACCCCTGTACCAGGCCTCTATCCTATCTAATAAAAGAGTAATATGCAGATTGATCATCACTGCAACACACTATATAGCTGCCCCCATGTGGTCAAAGATCCTGCCCCCATGTGGACACAAGATGGCCACCACAAGATGGCCAGCAGGAGAAGGCAGTTGGGAGGCACCCGGCCTGCAAGGGAGAGCAGTTGAGAAGGACCAGGCCTGCAAGGGAGGGCAGTTGGAGGTGATCAACCCTGCAGGAGAGGGCAGTTAGGGGTGACCAGGCTGGCAGAGGAGGGAAGTTGGGGGCAAACAGGCTGGCAGCAGAGTAGTTAGGGGGTGATCAGGCTGGCAGGCGAAGTGGTTAGTGGCAATCAGGAAGGCAGGCAGGCAAGCAGTTGGGAGCCAGTAGTCCTGGATTGTGACTGGGATCGGGATTGGTGGGATCGGGCCTAAACGGGCAGTCGGACATCCCTCGAGGGGTCCCAGATTGGAGAGGGTACAGGTTGGGCTGAGGGACAACCCCCTCCGTGCACGAATTTCATGCACCGGGCCTCTAGTCTATATTAAAAAGTGAGAGAGGTGTTAATAGAAAGAATCATTGGAACTTTATTTCACATTTCTAAAATTAAATTATAAAAGGAGCCAATATTCATAACTGGGTATATCTTTACACAAGCCTCAATTTCAATGTGTGAGACTGCATCCTTTTCTTCTTAATGACTGAATTTTTTTTTTCTGAAATGCAGATTGATTATATTTTTGCTCTGTTAGTAAACTGAGGCACAACATGTGACCAAACTTTGCAATGTAAATAAGTTCAAAGGCTGTTATTAAATTCAGGTTTGTTTCATCTTATTTTATCATTTCATTTTTCTTTTACCAATTTTATTTTCTTTTAGCTTTAACTGGTATATTTCATGCATTTTCAAGCTGTTTTCCCTCCATTTTGGAAGAAGGCAGAGTGTCAGCAATTAATTAAACAGGGAAAAATGTAAAATATGAAATGCAGATAATGTTTTTTAAATGAAGTTATATTTTATAAAAATGCATATACGACAACAATAGGGTTTATAAACATAAAAATGATATAGTTAAATTATTCAGAGTTAAATATGAAAATAATTGTATCAATGAGTCATATCCTCTCGTGTAACTAAAAAGATGGAAATAATTCATCAGTTTCAGGCACTTTTTAGGGAGAAACATTAAATACTCATAAATATAAATCTCTAGTTTAATGAGTTTCACAAGTAAACTTAATAAATAACCTTATGTAAATCTAATTTTGTTAGAGTAATATCTGATATGGTATCAGTAATACCATACTGAATAAAAGTTTCTTCTGGGGGTTTTGATATCTATATATCTAAAAGCCTAAGTGACTGGCCAACCAGCCGACCGTTCATCCATTAGCTATGATGCACACTGACCACCAGGGGGCAGAGACTCAATGCAGTAGCAGAAACCACAGGCATGGATACATGGAACAGACTGATGAATCTAAGAGGAAAGGGGGGGGAGGAGGGAGAGAAGAGATTAACCAAAGATCTTATATGCATACTAGAGGCCTGGTGCACAGATTCAGGGGATGTCAGAGATCTGGTTTCAGCCAGATCCCCACAGACCAAGCTGAGGGACCCCATCCGTGCATGAATCCATGCACTGGGTCTCTAGTACCGGAACATTCTATCATTTAAATATTATATTATTAACCTATATTATAAAACCATAATATGCAAATCGACCAAATGGCAGAACGACTGGTAGCTATGATGCACACTGACCACCAGGGGGCAGATGCTCAATGCAGGAGCTGCCCCTGGTGGTCAGTGTGCTCCCACAGGGGGAGCGCCGCTCAGCCAGAAGCTGGGCTCACAGCTGGCAAGCACAGCAGCAGTGGCGGGAACCTCTCCCACCTCCACTGTAGGCAGGCAGTAAGGAGCGAGGGGTCCATGACTACAAGAGGATTGTCTGACTGCTGGCTTAGGGAGGATCGGGCCTAAGCTGGTAGGTGGACATCCCCCGAGGGGTCCCGGACTGTGAGAGGGCACAGGATGGGCTGAGGGACCATCCCCCTGAGTGGACAAATTTTGTGCACCAGCACTCTAGTAATTTAATAATAGAAGAAAATAATCATGAGTTGTTCCAACAAAAGTCCTATAAATTGAACATTATCACTGGATTTCAGAAATTGCTCCAACCCCAAAGTGACTCTGTACTGACAGTATGAATAAAGTACTTACTCTTACATACATATTCATGAGAAGGCATTCAAGCAGTTATGTGAGAGAGCTTCGTGACTGAAGGCCTCCCAATGGAGGGCCCCCAATGCATGAGGAAGATAAGGTCTTGTTGACCTTCTAAGGAAAACCTTTAAATTAATAAAGCATAAAACAATGAAAAATTGATTCTATAACACTATTCCTCTCCCCAGAGGAGATCAGAACAGGGAAGCTTAACTGTGAACATAGACACCAGAACTTACAGTATTGTTGCCAGTAGCACCAATGAAAGGATCAATATGCAAATACAAAAACACACTGGGTAGTCAGAATTCTCCAGAGAAACAAATTCAACAGAATGTATGTATATATGTAGATTTATTTTTATCAAATTGGCTCAGGTGACTATGAAGGTTGGCAAGTCTAAAACCTGCAGGAAGATCAATGTTGTAATCCAAGTCGGAAGGAAGTTGTCTACTGGCAGAATTCCTTCTTGCTCTGAGAAGGTCAGTCTTTTGCTTAATTGCGCCCTTCAACTGATTAAATGAGTCCCATCACATTTTGAAGAGCAATTTGTTTTACTTAAAGTCTACTGACTTAAAAGTTAACCTCATCCAACAATACCTTCACAGAAACATCCAGAATAATGTTTGACCACGTATCTGGGAACCATGCCCCAGCCAAGTTGACATATAAAATTAATCATCAACAACACTGGGCCACTCAGTCCTAGACAATCAACCATGTACTTCAAGAAAAGTCCATATATATATATATATATATATATACACATATACACATATATATATGTATATATGTATATACGTATATATATGTATATACGTATATATATATGTGTGTGTATATATATATATATTTATATATATAATTTAATGAGTGGGACTGGTGAGAAGGTATATTTATTGTTGTTACTATAAAGGCTAATGTTATTTAGCCATCAATGACACAGGTATTATACTGGAAAATATATATTGTGTATAGGATAATTTAACTTGCTTGCTTGAATGCTTGAATCTGTGTCTTGGCTTTCTTTTGAACTTCAATTATGATCCAAACTCAAAACATGGCCTAAAATCCTTTGGGGATCTGGGCCTTGTTCTACTTTCAAATTCATATCTTGCCTCTTTTCCCATCGATTTCTGTTTCACCTAATTTTTAGAAGACAGCTATTTTTTTAACTAAGTACTTTTGAACAAATTGTTTCTTTTGCCTAGACACATGTCAGCATTCATTACAAGAGAGCACCTTAGTCTTTGTTCAGTCCCAATACAAATGACATATGTATTGAGAGGATTGCCCCAATTCCTAGTTTCATCAAGTCCTTCTCTCTAGCATAATCCCCCTTTATGTCCACAGTTTTTATCACAACTTGTAATTGTATTATCTTTCATTTGTTTAATATTCTTCTGCCAGCCTGTTTTATTCACTGCTATACTTTCAGAGCCCAAACCTATTTTTGGTAAATTATAGGAATTCAGCAATCACATTTAACTAATCCCCATTACATGTTAAAAAACTAATACACTAAGATGTTTTATCTATTAAGTGCTGAATAGGTTGCCAAATTTCTAGTTTTGTTAATAATATGAAAACAACAGCTATTACTGCTAAACATTTCTTTTTAGCCCAATAATTGAACCATAAATAATGTTAAAATTTGAACTTTACCATCCATGTATGTATTATCTGCTATAAATTTTTTACCAATTTCAAACTCAGGAAACATGCCCTTTATGCAATTTTCTCCACTGATTTTTATATGCAAATGAGGGGACTTCCAGTTGAAATAATTTAATAAATCATTCATTGAGCTCCTTCTCTTTTTCAAATAAATAGCAATAAAAAGATAAACAATAAGAAAATACTGACAATCTAAAAAGCATAAAATGAATAATTTCGTGAAACAAAATAATTAATTTTGTTCAAGTCTCAGAAAGTCCAAGCTGATTCAGAATAAGCAGATGGTTCAGAGGAAGAAAAGGAGAATAAACATATTTCATGTCAAACAAAAGACTAATTCCAGACTCAATGATTAAATAAGAATCAAAATATACAAAGTCAATATGGCTAAAAGTTTTCAGAATTGAAGATATAAATTCTCAGTTTCAAGTGTATTTTGAGTTCTGAAGAATAAAAACAAACTCATAACTAGCTACTTGATAATAAAACTGTAAAACATCAAAAGGGGAAAAAAAAATCTTAAACACTTCCAGAGGAAAAGCCAATGGGTTTTCTATAAAACCATGATGATTAGAAGACAGCAAAAATTTTTACACTAACAATTAGGAGAGAACAGAATGGGATATTTCATTCTGTATATTAAGGAATACATGCTGCTATTCAGAATTAACTTATCAGCTAAACTGCCATACAAGAGCTTGAGAAAATCTTGTGTACTTGTTTGTTTCTTTTAATATAGCATAATAGCTTGAACATATTTTTCTAATTCTTAAAAGTACGATATGAAAATTTTTATCAAGTGTAAACTTTAAAGAATAGCTGGGATCTCATAAAATCTATACTAATAAAAGACTAGGTGGCCCTCATGTCCTTGCACCCTCAAGTCATCACAAGATGGCCGTCCCACATCATCACAAGATGGACACTCCCACGTCATCACAAGATGGCCACAACAAGATGGCCGTCACAAGATGGCCGGCAGGGGAGGGCAGTTGTGGGCAATCAGGCCAGCAGGGGAGAGCAGTTGGGGGCAATCAGGCCAGCAGGGGAGGGCAGTTGGGGGTGATCAGGCTGGCAGGGGAGGGCAGTTGAGAGCCATTGGGCCAGCAGGGGTGGATAATTGGGGGGCTATTGGGCCGGCAGGGGAGGGAAGTTGGGGGTGATCAGGCCAGCAGGGGAGGACAGTTGGGGGCGAACAGGCCAGCAGGAAAGCAGTTAGGTGTCAATCAGGTCAGTAGGGGAGCAGTTAGGGGGTGATCAGGCTGGCAGGCAGAAGCGGTTGGGGCAATCAGCCAGGCAGGCAGGCAAGTGGTTAGGAGCCAGCGGTCCCAGATTTTGAGAGGGATATCTGACTGCCATCCCCCAAGGGGTCGGACATGCCCCGAGGGATTCCATATTGGAGAGGGTGCAGGCTGGGCTAAGGGACAACCCCCCAATGCATGAATTTCATGCACCGGGCCTCTAGTAAATAATAAAAAAAGAAATGTCACAAACAAACAGGAAGTTAAAAAGAGAGTTTATGATATGATAAAGGCTATTTGCCTGTGTCAGTACACACACACTCTATTCTGGGTTCTTGCTATACTTCTTTGATATACATATCTATGCCAAATTACGACATGGTAATTATTCTTTATATCTTTTGTTTCCTCACACTTTATTATGCTTCATATTTTTGACAATTCTTAGCCATTTACTCTTACATCACCTTGGTAATTTCCACTGAAAAATTATTTTTTAATAGAAGTTTATCTGAATTTATAGATCAACTGTCACAGGATAACATCTATAATTTACAAAGGATTTTCATCTAGGGGTGAGATCTCGTCATGTGCTGAGATCTTATATCATACAATAACATTTAATAATTTTCTTCATAATATCTTAAACATCTTTTATCAAATTTGTTACTTAGGTAACTTACAATTTTTGCTATTATTACATTTTAAAATTGGTTGTTGATGTTGTATAGAAATGGTATTGATTTCTGGGTTTTGATCTTATATCTGGCAACCCTGGTGAAATTTATGATTAATTCTTATTGCTTCCAGATTTCATTAGATTATATATGTTCACAATTGTATCATCTTTAAATGACAACTTTACAATTGTTATATTTCATTTCTTTTTATTGCTTTCTCATATTATCTAGGACCAATAATATACTCAATAACAAAGGTGAGACTAGGCATCTTCTTCTTGTTTTTAACTTTGATGTGTTTCTAAAGTTTTACTTTAATATTGATGTATGCTCTACACTCTGTGATGCTAAATTAGCAGCTCTTCTCTTCCTAGTTTATAATAGTTTTATATCATAAATTAGTGTTAATCTATATAGATTATTTTTGTATCCATTTAACTGATTATAGAGTTTTCTTAAAATCTTTGTTACATTATATTGACATGTTTTCTCATTACAAAATATCTTTTTATTTATTATAAAAACTCTGTATTTGGAATATTTGTCTTAATTATCTCAGTATTCAGCCTTAGACAAACACCATCATTTATATGGATGTTAACAAGGTTGTAGAGGGCCCCCTAGGAAGACACAGGGACATTCTTCAAATTGTTGTTAACTGAGCCCAAGGCATTGGCAGAGTCAAGTCTTGGTTACACGCCCCCCAAGAATGCCGGGGTGTTATCAGTTCCTAATTTACCTTTGTCCAGGTACCAGGAGAGGGGCTTTGAGATGTAAATCCAGTCTAGCACCGGGAAAGAGGGAATGAATAGGACCTGGGCCCTCCCAAGCTCCTTTGATCCTTGTTTTCCGGTGAAACCCACTTGTATATTGGAAAATAAATAAATGTGCTGCGTGGCTCAGGGCAGTCGTCTGTCTCTCCAGCAGAAGTGGTCAGCGACCCACCTGGGACCCAGCTTGAATCTATTTCTGTGTCGACTCTCTTTATTTCATTATTTCTCAATCCCCGGCTGCCTCTACCAAGAACCTATTTCATCTCTCTCCGTGCTGGCCACGGAAAAGGGAGATCCCCGCCGCATCAGGCCCCAGCACAAGGTGATACTTTTGTTCACTTTCTCCCTGCTCTGAAAGATGGTGGTTAAGGGGCTGTACTACACTACTGCTGGTCATCATGTTTATTCTGGGATCATCTCCTTGGGCCTCTCTGTCATCTCTGTGCAAACAATGGGAGGAAATATAAAACAGGCACACAGCTTTCTTTAATTCGTTTTCCCAGAATTGGTGGCCACAACCTTTTTTGACTTTCTCCTGAAGAAAATATAGTTACATAGACACACAATATCAAATGATTTTTAATGAAAAAATGTTTCATGGTCATACCTAATTTCTAATTTCAAAACTAAATACAACTTACTTTTGAATATAGAATTATTTAAGTGCCCATATTTGAGCCATATTTTTTGTTTGTGTTGTTTATTGTTGTTCTCCTTAAGCTGTTTACTATAAAAGGGGGAAGCAGATTGAAGAGTGAAAGTCACCTTATCACTTTTTAGAGTTTTAGCTTTCACGTTTATATCTATAATCCTCAGAGAATGTACATCTAAATATGGTGTGATGAGACATCTGGCTTTATTTTCCTTATAGGGAATGAATTTGATCTTCTTTTAACCTACTATGATCTTTCAGTCTTCCCAAGAGATATAAAAATTCTTGTGATCAATTCCAGTAAACCTGTCCAGAATCACCTAACTACTTACCTAAGCAAAGGATATCAGAGCCAGAATGAATTCCTTGCAATATGATAATCTACTTCATATACTGTTTCCTCTCCTTAATTACACTTACCTTTTCTCCCCTGAAAATTCTACAAAGGCTTTACCATTTCTTAAGAAAGATATTCTCCTCTTTACCTCAATAATGCTTTGTTTAAACTACAAACAAACAAACAAACACAAAAGAACAGGATTCTATTTTCCTTTTTGTTGGGCTCCTCAATGATGAGTCTCTTTGCAAGAATTTGTCTTTCTTCTTTCCCTCACATAGTGCTTTAAGTATATATAGTAGTGTTTGCTAACTCTATACATAAATTAATATGTATTCTATTTTCTACTGTATGCTATGATTTCAAGTTGTATATAAAAGAAATCTCTCTCCCTGTCATCTATCTATCTATCTATCAACTGTCTATCATCTATCTAAGTGTGGGTATGTGTTTACAAAAGTAATGAATCGTTTATAATACCATGATATAGAAGTAAACAGTATTATTATAATGTAAATCTCATTTAGATCCCATTCTAGTAATGATTTAGTAAAGCAAACAAAGATGTAATGCATACAGAAACATGAGTTTCTATATTTTTTAAGATACACTGTGACTCTACATACATGGCAGGTAATTCAAGCATTCAGAACATCAGGGCTCTCATATCCCATATCCTAGTTATAATATATATAAACAGAAATAGATAGCGATAGAAAGTGCAGTGCACTCATTTTTGTACATTCTTCATGTACAAATGCAAGTCTGCCTCATGTTTATACCTCAGTGATTTTTGAAAGAAGATTAATGACATGAATATTTGCAAAGAAAATGTCTTTGTGGCCAACATTGATGCGCTTTTGAAGATCAGTGTCATGGTGCTTTGCAAAGGCTGCCTTTTTGCTACACAACCCTAATTCAGGGAGGTGACAGGCTGTCACATGTAAGGTTTATTTCTATTACTACTTTTGCTGCTTTAATTCATAGCCTCTTTTCAGTGTCTCTTCCTTTCCTTTTCATATGTTAATTGTGATTTGAACCAATTAACATATCTAACAAATCCTAGAATTAATGCTTCAATTCAGATGAAGGCACATATTCTACTGAAATATATTAGTAATTTTTTAGTAGTTCAGTTTCCAGTATTTAACTGCATTTTGGAACAAGGTTATGCCTACAGTTACTTAGTTGCTGACTCTCTGGCTTCTCTCAAAGACCACTTTTAAAGAACTGGGCTTTAATGGTGCAATTTCAGAACATTCCTGTTAAGCATTGTCTCTGAAGTCAATCTCTAATATTTCTTGAGCATATATTTGTAGAAATACCATTGTGAGCTCAAATAGGATAGTCTTCTTTTGGGACATATGAATGAGGATGGAGCTGTGAGGGAATATGGAAAAGGATCTTAGAGTAGAAAAATATGATTAAATTGTAAAAATAGTGGTATCTAAGATGTCAGGGCTGGCGGGAAAAGATAATTGCATTTATGCTTTACATAATACAAATAACATTTTATAAAATTGTGATGAACTATTGAATACAGGCCAGAAATCATTTTGTTTTATAGGAAACTTTTATATTCATTTGCAATTATCAGTGATTTTATATTTACCTTTCAGAGACATTTTCTGTTTTCAAAATTTCAATATAGCTTAAAAACAAACCAATTAAAAATATTCAGGTTATAGAATTGAATTTCTCTTAGAGCAGGCAGTTTTTAGATTAGCATTTGTTTACTTATTATTTATCCTACACCATTGTAAATTTTGTGCAGATGCGAATAAAAGATAATGTTTGCTTCTTGACAATTTAATTATCTCTCAAGGAATGTAAAGACCCACAAACCTAAAATCTAAAATATAGGAAACACTGATTGTCTAATGCTCTTTTCAGTGTCTAGATTTTCACTGCATTGGGTAAAATGTGATCCATGGCAAATATCAGAATATCCAACTCACACAGACAAATGACAGAAGAGATTTAGGCACTTGCCTCACATCCACAACAGCAACAGAGTCCACAGAGGCGGTCTTTTCTATCTCACAAAGAACTAAGGAGCCCAGATGAATTTAGTCAAGTGACCACTCAGTATCACTGAAAGGTTCTCATCTCTGTTCTCTTCCAGGTGCCACCTTCATCCACAGGCTGACTTGTCTTTCAGAAACAAAATTGATGTTATAACCCAGTGGTCGGCAAACTCATTAGTCAACAGAGCCAAATATCAACAGTACAATGATGGAAATTTCTTTTGAGAGCCAAATTTTTTAAACTTAAACTTCTTCTAACGCCACTTCTTCAAAATAGACTCGCCCAGGCCGTGGTATTTTGTGGAAGAGCCACACTCAAGGGGCCAAAGAGCTGCATGTGGCTCGCGAGCCGCAGTTTGCCGACCACGGTTATAACCTAAGGTTTCACAATCTTTCCCACACTGTCCAGAAGGAAAAACTTCATTTTTTTCCAACCATTAGCCACCACTCTGTGCTTGATTTCAGTTAGAACAATTTAAGGTCAGATTTTAAAGCAACAACTTTGCAAGAGTGAGTACCAATCATGGGCCTCTTGGTGGTAGGAGAAGGGATTAAACCCACTCCTACCATAAGGCTGCAGAACTATGAAGGGGGAGCAGATGTCGAGGAGGCAGGCACTGCCCAGTACCTTCCGGTGGTAGGGAGACCTTATATTTAAAGACAAGTCATTTTAAAAGTCTTAACTAATGGAAAATCAGAACAGAACATCTCTCTAAATATATTATTGTAGATTACTGTCAAACTAAAAAATCAATAAATGGCCATTGCATCAAAACCAAACTCCACACAAAGGCAGACATCTGACCTGCATATTTCCTGTGATGTAAAACTTTACCCTATCAAGTCAAACAATATTGCAAAAAGCACCTTCTGCGCCAATCAGAAATATGAGACTAAAAATTATATCCAGTGGACTACATAATATACCTCAACTCTTGTGAAGAAAAAAAAAAAGTAAAAGTCTCATTCATTTTTGTAAATTTAGTCTATTATCTATGGCTCTTTTATTGAGAAGTAAAATCCACATGGAGAAACATGGAAACTGTAAGAACCCAGTGTAACAAATTATTTTAATAATGAAAAATACCCTCCCTTACCAGTATCACCTAATCTGAGAAATAGAACACTTTGATAACTCCAGAGCATTCCACTTCCACCCATCAAACATAACTCCATTACTCTCCCTGAAGAAAAATATTATCTAGGCTTAAAGTGATCACACCTATCTGAATATGCATCTCTGTACATTAGAATTGTATTTTTCCAGTTTCCATTTTTTTATAAATAAGATATACAGTGAATACATTTTTGTCTCTTCATTCTTTTATGTGTATTTATGAAATTCACCCATTGATGACATATATTGCTATAGTTTATTTTCCATTCTGCATTAGCATTCTATTAAAAGAACATACCAAATCTCATTTATCTATTCAATTATTAGCAGACAGTTGATTTATTATCAGTTTCAGACTATTGTGGATACTGCTGTTTTACATGTATCTGAACCTTTCAGTAAAAGTTGGCACAGAGTTCTGCTAGCTGTAAATCTGAGAACGAAATAGGAGGGAAGGTCTTCCAAGTTTTGCACTGAACTTATTATGTATCTTCATAATTCTTTTGGCCGGGCGTACTTTCCTGTCAAGATTGTTCATTATAAATAAACCTGAAGTTTATGACCTTACGATCCATAGCTGAATTGGAGAATAAAATATAATCATGTATCTGTCTATCACTGACGAGCAATACATTAAAAAGTAGAAACTCCAAGTCTAACTGACCCCTATGTTAACTTGTACCACACACAACTGGTGCTCATCTCCGTGAATCCAAACCATGGCCTGTGGAGAAGAGTAATGTTAGGAAGTTGCATGTGACAATTTCTGGGCCTTTTGATTCCTACTTTCCAAAACCCAAGCATAAGCCAACATGTAGGGAGTTCCTTGATACAGTCCCAAAAAGAACAGTTTTCTGCAGCATAGAGCACAGCGGGGTTGGGTGGACAGTAAAGGTGAAGGGAACTGCAGAAGATATGCCACTGAGCTATTGAAATCCTTTTATATATTTCTTCGGTTGAAATGTGTATGGATACAAAACAAGACAGTCCTTTCCAATGTGCATCTTCTTGTGAAGAATGATCTCTAGTTAAATATGAGCCAGTCTAGATTTCATACTCTTTTGAATATGTTTACCTTATGGCGTATTTTTCTCTAAGAAACAGTATCATTACCAAAAGAAAAGCAATTTCCAAAATTTAAACAACTAGAACATATGAAGGGGTGCTGCAGTGTGACCCATTTGAGTAATTATTGGCCATATTTATAACATGGGAAAAGATTTTGAGTCATTACATCTGTAGTGCTGAGACTTGATGAAGATGAATAACTCTGTTGTTTCATTTATTTACACTTTCTCTGAGGATATCCCTTCTTTTAAAAGGGGGAAGCATCTTTAGAACTCCTACCTGTGAATATCATAACCTTACCGAGAAATTGAGGCTGCTCAAGGATTATGTTTTAGATATGGGATTTGTTCAATGCTTATTATATGTATATTAAATTTTAATACCATGGCTTATGAGTACCAGAACAATAATATTTATTTTATGATTACTCAGAAATCAGTTCCCTTTACTGAATTTTATTATCAATATGGTTTTGGAGGTATTTTTTCTCATTTTGAAACTATTCAATCACTTTTCCAAGAAATCTACACTACCATCATCACCATGGATCCTAGTAACTACTTCAAAATAATACTTACTCTGAGATAAATACTATGGTAACTGCTTATGTTTGTTTGATATTTACAATAGTTTTATAGCTCAGTCCAATGTGGTAGCCTCTAGCCATGTAGTTATTTAAATTTAAACTAGTTAAAATTAAGCAAAAGTAAATTTTCAGTCTCACTAGTCACATTTCAAGTGCTCTCAATTAGTGGACAGACAAATTTAGAACATTTTATCATCACATAAAATTACATTTGTGTGCCTAATGAGATAGAAATAGTACAGTAAACTTGAATCTTCAACCACTGGATGTGTGACTCCCAAACTATAGTCAGAATTCCATATTATACTGTATATTTTATGACTATAAAAGCTATCTCTATTATGTTTGCAAATATTTTTCAGCAGAATGCCTATGCATAGTATACCACTCATGAATTAGTTGTAGAAGTAATGACTGATTGAGTGAATTAAAAAATCAAGATAAATGACTTAAAGCTAATTACATATCTAGCATTTCTATGGAAGGTAATTATTCAATGTCTGATTTAGTGTATGACTTTAAATAGCTTGTCATGTACTCTCTCCCTTCAATAGAGATAATAATTCCATATATATTCTGTGTTCCTCTCATAATTTGAGGCTTGTGAGAGTACTGTATATCCCCAAATTAATTTCCCCATTAAATATACTAGATTCGTCTTATACATTTTACACACTGGCTAACTTTGTAAGAGTTAATTCACAAAAACAGCATTCAATTTAGTCTGAAGAGTACTTGCCTCCTGAGTATGACAAAAATAAAACTGAACTAAATGTTTTACCACTATCCCCAATGGATTTCACTCATGTATTTCCAATAACTATTTATTGTTGTGGCATTGTTTTATCAATTTACAAGTCTGTAGACTTCTTACCATCACCCTGAATATTCATGGCATGGTCCAGATTTGAATCATTCACAATTCTATGGATATATGTTTGTGTAGTACACTGGAAGTCGCATATATCTTTTATTTATATTCAATTCCTCTAGCGATTCAGCAATTCCACAGGTACTTTTATTCATTGACTATTGTTCAGAGAACAGCTGTGAATATTGGGAACTTCTCCTCCAGTGTTTGTATAATTTTTTTTATAACTAGAGTGCATCTGGGATTATTATTTTAGCTTGTGTATATTCTTCACCTTGATAGGTGGTTTTCAACAGCTGTCTGACAGCAGGATTCTGTACACTCAGGAATACTTCATTAAGATTTGTAAAATTTAATTAAGAGCAAGAAAAACGATTCATTTAAAAGTGCATAGTGACAGAAATGGTTAATCATGTTGCTTCTCCAGAGGAGAGAATGATGGAGAACTTGAACAGGGGAGGACAAAATGCAGAATAAGGCAAAAGGGTGTCAAGTTCAAATGTCCTTTGCCCATTCTTTATTCCTATGTCCAACAAACAACACAAGCTGGGTTAGTTGTGTTCTCTTTACAAAAATAAGCATTAAAGAGATTAGTACCACTGTGTAATTAAGTGATATCAACATGGATGCAAAAAAAATTGATTGCCTAAGTCAGTGAAAAAAAGAAAGATAAACAAGTTTATGGAACATCATGAAAAAATTAAAACTACAAGGTCATAGATGTCTTTCATGCTACTCAGGATATATTACCCAAAACTAAATAGTAATTTAATAGTACTTTGGTAAAATTGAAAAAAAAAGATTTAAGAAACTGGTTTAGAAAAGACCTAATTTTTTAAAGTTGCCTCATAACCAATAGAAAGAATCATGTTAACTGAAAGTAATATACCAAAACGATGCTCATCATAATTCATAGTAATTAGAAAATGCACTGGCGTTAAATTTTCAAGTATTAACTAGGTTATTCATTGGTTTGGATGGTAGGGATTTGAGATTAAATAGCTTAGACTCTAAACTGTTTATTGCAATTATTAACAGAGCTCTCTTTTATAAAGTTTAAATACACTTTGAATAAATGAATACATTTTGCTTACACTAATTTTTATACATATGTAATCTATAGTTTTTAATAAGTTTAAATCATGAAATCAAATCCTAATTTCATGCAAAATAACAGGGGACAATTACTTTTTGTAAAAGGCAATTAAATGCATCAATATCATAAGGATGTCTTTTATCTTATAAAACACCAGCAATAGCTTATGGAAAAAAAAGTTGCTGCCAGTTTCTGGGATGTATATTTGAGTAACAGTGACTTAGCACTGGTATTATGCCTGCATTTTTAGGACACAATGTCTTAATTATTAATGCACTACTCAAAATGACTATGTTAAATGAATGTGACCATTTACACTCTTTTCTTTTCATGATTCCTGCAAAATAAACATGTCGCTATGTTTCCAGGTTATTGGATATATCTTGTAATCAGCTAAAGAAGTGCCAATAAGTAGCTCCTAATCAGCTGTTTTGTGGCTTACCTATTAAATTAATGTGCATCTTTGCCCACTCATCTTTGAAGTCCTGTTGAAGCAAATGGCCTCATTTAAAAAAAAAATCATGAGGGATTTCACTCTTCAAATCAGGAGGATTTTTTCATTAATTTAACTGAATGGTTGAAAAACAAATTTAACATACTTGTTCAAAATAGGCCCTTTCATATGAGCTGGATCATGACCCTTCACAGAAAATGGTGCCTCTTCCCTAGTGGAAGCATCCCTGTGTCATGGCACACGGACTGGCAAGAGACATTTAGGCTAAATGTGATCTCCCAATCACCAACTATTTGCACTTTTGAGCAGTTAGCAGGAGTCTCTGGAACCAGGCTTACATCATTCCACCAAACAACCCAAAGAAATAGAAAATTCCCTGGTATAACAAACGCATAGAAAACCAAAGACCTGAATTTCCTGAATCAATATGGACATCCATTGGGCTGCTTTAATTAGTTAGGTACCGTTGAAAACACAGGACAAGGGGAGATGAGCATTCTGCCAAAAGGGCAGATATTTTTTTACCATAAAAAGGCAAGATGGGTTTCTGAGTAAACCCAAACAATGCATGTTGCCTGCCTTCCAAATATAGTTTATCACCCAAACACACACACACACACACACACACACACACACACACACACACACACACACTAGTACACACAAAACACATTTCTTTGACGTATATTCCCTCTTAAGATAACACTTCCCTTAGGTTTTAAAGGTGTTCATAGTTCTATATCTTAAATACAGGCACACACACATACACTAAAGCAAACAAAAACTCCTGTCATGATTGAATATCACTCCCGCCCAGCTCTCTAGACACACTTTTTCTCTCCTGTCTTCCACATGCAGATTTCTGAACAGTGTCTCCTAAATTTGCTGCCTCAACTTCTTTTTCTTTCACTTCTTTAGCTCAGAGTCAAACCGGCTAGGGCTGAACCAAAATCTTCCTAAGGCTACACATGGCCTTCATGATGCAATATCAAAGAAACATCTCAGTTTTCATCTAGCTTGCCATCTTAGGTGAATTTGACTTCACAGGCCACTCCTCTCCTTTCTCAAAGCAGTTTGTTCCCTTAACCAGTGGTCAGCAAACTCATTATTCAACAGAGCCAAATATCAACAGTACAACGATTGAAATTTCTTTTGAGAGCCAAACTTTTTAAACTTTAACTTCTTCTAACGCCACTTCTTCAAAACAGACTCGCCCAGGCCGTGGTATTTTGTGGAAGAGCCACACTCAAGGGGCCAAAGAGCCGCATGTGGCTCGCGAGCCGCAGTTTGCCGACCATGGCCTTAACCAAAGTGATTTCACATTCCCTTGATTTCTCCTAGTGTTTTGTGGTTATTTTTTTTTTTTCAGTGCTTTTTTGCAGGTTCATCTTCCTCATTTCAGCTCTTCAATATTAGATAACCATGAATTTTGCTGCTTGGCCCACTTTTCTCCCTAAGCAATCTCATCTGTGGTTATGTGGGAAATATAGAGAAATGGCTAAAAATCTATTTCTTTGGCTGAGGCATTACTTCTGAGCTACAGATCTTACTTCAACAGCTGTGCTAAAACTTTATTTTGGATGTCTTAGAGACACCTTAATTAAACATGCTCTTGTTTAAATAGGTTATTTTGCCCTTCTTCCTTCATCAAGCATGGACACTTTCATTTACAAAGTCCTTTTCTGGTGGCACCCATCCCAGTGGGTAATATCACCACCCACCAACTGCTGTCTCCTCTCCCTCACTGCTCAGTGTGTATTTCTACTTCCTGTAGATTAAACAACTCAAGCATTTATTGAATTCATCAATTCCATTTCATCTTAATTATCACTATAAAAGCCTACTCTACCTCACTTCACACCTGAAAATCCACATTAGTCAGTCAATCAATTATCTGTCATCTCTGTCCTCCAATCTCTTCTTCCAATGCAGTCAAAGGAATCTTCCGAAATTCACATAAAGTCACTCATCAACCAAAACCAACACATTGCCAAAAATGCCCCACACTGTCCTCTCTTACCTACTTCTCTGATTTAATTTAGTGTCCCCTCCTATCACTTTGTCTTCTTTCCCGTGTGTAACATGTACTCCTCCCTCACATCACAGGACCTTTGCACATATTCCATACTTTTCATTGTAAAGGAAATTATTTTTTTTTTTTTTTGCCAGTTTCAGCTAGTTACCACATAGGCTACAAATTTCAACTCAAGTGTCATTTCCTCAGAAATCTGTTGCCTGACTCTCAAATAGAATGAACTCTTCCTAGAATACTCTCTCAAAGCTTCCTGTACCTCTCATTCATTTGTAATTTTGAATTCAGTATTTGTGGAATAAATGAATTAACGTTCAAACAATGATACTACCATAACCCCACATACAAAATAAGCAATGCTAGAGTCTCTGCAAAACAGACATCTCCCCATCTCTACCAATTATTGTATCTAATTGCAGTACTCTGGGCTTAATCTCATTGCTTAGAAAGAGGTATGGCTACTTACAAACCAGCCATAACTAAATGTTGGAGTATGTATTTTAATGGACCCAATATCACTGATAGCATAATAACTGCATGTAAAGAGGGAGGGATTCAAACAAACTCTGATCACTGGCCCAGATCCTAAACTATATACTGCATATTAGTATTAATGAATATTCACTTTTCTGACAGTATAATTCATTTTGGAGATGTAGCAGATGCTCTGATGTGTCACCCAGATCTCCCTGTTCCATAACCCAAGACTGAAGCACTCATTTTTCTAGGAACAGTGAGTATTGTTACTAAAGAGCTTTCAGAGTCAAAGACCAAATATCTATCTATATAAAAGCCTAAGTGACCATTAAAACAGGAATGACCGACAACCAGTCAACCGGTCACTATGACAGGCAATGACCACCCGGGGGGCAGACACTCAATGCAGGAGCTGTCCCCTGGTGGGGTGGTCAGGGCACTCCCACAGCGGGAGTGCTGCTCAGCCAGAAGTCAGGCTCATGGCTGGCAAGCGCAGATGCATTGGCGGGAGCCTCTCCCGCCTCCGCAGTAGTTGTACCTAGCGGTGGTGGCAGGCATAGCGAGGCTGGGATGAGCAGCAGCGGGGCTGTGCCCAGCCTGACTGAGGCTCCTCCCGGCCTGCCTGCTGCTTCAGCACTGCTACATCTCTCCGGGGGGATGTAGGTGTGCCGGGTTTCTGACATCCTCGGCACTCTGACATCCTCATGTGGGATCCTGGATTGCCAGAGGGCGCAGACCAGGCTGAGGGACCCCATCTGTGCACGAATCCATGCACTGGGCCTCTGGTAGTCAATATAATTGAAACAAAAGAGATAAGAAGGAAAATTGAGGATGATGAGTAGAAGAATAACATGGCACATAGACAGAATCACTATAGAGCTCTCAATTAAAACACCCCAGTTCTGAAAGAGGGACATTTCAACAGACATCAGAGCTGTTTTGGTCTGTCATACATCCCTTGGCCTGGGCTTCCCACATTAGGACTACATGCAGACGTAGTCCTAGCAAGCTGAGTTTTCTGAAAAATTTTAACTGAGAACACAAGGAATCCTCTCACTTTTAACAAATAAAAAGAATGCTCTTGAGAATACTGATTTTGCAAAGTGATAAAATAATATTTGTAGAAAATATGGTTACCTAACAATGTATATATTATCTTGGATAAAAATAAAATTTAAAAATATTTACAGTTTAAATATTAAAGTTTGTGTGAATTTGTATAGTTCACTTAAGTTTGCAACATGTTAATCTCTTCTGAAAAATAAGATGTTTAGACTAAATGATTTCTAAGCTCTCTTCCCATTACAGATGACCATGGTTCCCATTAATCTTCAAGTGGTATGAGTCTCTATATTCTAACTTTAATTTGGCTCAGAAACAGTATCTGCTTGATTATCTGCTTTATATGACCCATCATAACTTTTAGGCACATGTATTACTGTTGTCACTTTCTTCATCCATCCCCTTGCGGACTATGATACTTGCAAATATATTTTATAATTTGTTTTTCCACTCTTATTCTCTACCCTTCAAAATATCACATTTAGTAGAAAAACAATTGTTTTTGTTTTATTTGTCAAGTTTTCTATAGAAACTAGAATCTAGGCTTTTTAAATCTCAAACCCAGATTCTAATCCTGAAGATAAATTCACAAATAGTCATTTATAATAGTTTTTTTTTTTAAAATAGCAGTCTTTATATACATGGCTAGTTGGCTTCTACCTGTATAACAAAATTACCCTTAGATGTTGTCTTTGAACCAAACCACGGGTTAAAATTTAGAAACTGTTGGAGAAATACTGAAGTGGGTTTATAATTTTTAATTTTACTATAGACTAGAGCCTATTAAATTGTCTTCTTTGACCTGAAATGACACTATATAACCAAATTTCCAATTCCCTCCAAAATGTAAGGCAGGGTGAGTACTTCATTTAAGACCTATGGTTTATAGTCTCTTCATTAATTTTATTAACCAGAATCCCTCTTCTTTCTCTAGTGGCAAGGAAAATAAACATATAGTAGATATCTGCTGAAGCCCAGAGAATACTTGTAGGATGTGGATATGCCAAGAGTTGAATCAGGCACAGGATATATATCTTTAGAAAGCCTCTAGCCAGTTAATTGTACCTTCTGCTTTCCCCAGAAGCTATATTGACTAATATTTTGGTCACCCCAGCTTTTCTGAGATATTGAAATATTCTGAGAGAATCCTGGAAATTATATTCCTTCTTTTTATTTTACTCAAATCGCAAGTAGTTTATAGCAAACTTGGGAGACTTTTATAAAATTGTCTACTCTTACAAAGTGTCCTATTAATTTTAAAAGACATAATTATCTTAGAAATAAGCTCCAAATATGCTTTAATATACTTATTTAATCAGTAGTTGGATGCTGCTCTCACCTCTTTAAAAATCATCAAGAATAGTAACCAATGTTATCAGGATGCACCATGTTTTTCTATAAAGGTAACTTACGTTTTGGCAGGCTTATTAGTGAAATGCTTTTCAGTAACCCTAGTTGGGCTTTAAATGACTTAGTACTAAACTGTGCAAATTACACTTTTTTATTAATAAGAAAGGAAACATGTTCAAAAATAAATTATACACTTATACCTGATACTGACTGACAGTATGTCTGGTTTCTATCTTCTCTAACCTATATATTAATATGTTAAGATAATTATATTGAAAAAATTATGTATTAAATGAAAATTGCATTACTAATGTAGTTCAATATCTGATTTTAACTATGAGTAATTATTAGCAGAATCAGCAGTTTAGACTAACAGGGAAAAATAGTCTTTTAATTATGATAACTTGGTCTGTTGAACATTTCACTCATTGTTTCTTTTAGATTACAATGGCTCTCAATCAATTGTTTTTAGCATAATTTGAGTCTGAAAAATAATTATAGAGGCAAAAGAAATTATATGCATTTCTTTATATTTTAGAACTCATAAATGAACACTAATTCAATGTGATTTGAGATGACAAAATTCAAATGCATATCTTTCAAATTGATGATGCTTTTTATCAATGTCCCATGACTACTTATTAGTTTCATTTTTACTGAAATATTAATAACATTAGCTCCATGGGTATTACAAAGAAAGTAAATAAGAAACATGGTATTTAATTATGTAATTATTATATTTAATTTGGAAAATTTTTAAATAATTATAACATATCAATATACTTTATATTGTGTGCATATTTACATATATATTGAATGCATGACTGAATGGAGACATTAAATTCATGAACATGATTTAATGCCCTTTTCAACATCAAAGGTGCTAACAATATTGAGGAAATTAATTTTGCTTTGCCATCGAACTTTTATGATAATATAAAAACACCTTTATTTCTGTACTATTTTCCTACAAAAATGTACTGTAATTGAAAGGCAAAAAAATCTTTTTCAATATGTTACTATTTTTGTAACTAAATTGAGGAAGTAAACAGATGTAGCTAATTTTCTTTTTTTAAGTATATTTTTATTGATTTCAGAGAGGAAGGGAGAGGGAGAGAGAGATAGAAACACCAATGATGAGAGAGAATCATTGATCGGCTGCCCCCTACTAGGGATCGAGCCCGCAACCCGGGCATGCGCCCTTGACCAGAATCGAACCCAGGATCCTTCAGTCCGCAGGCCAACACTCTATCCACTGAGCCAAACCACTAGAGCTGTAGTTAATTTTCTTAATTCCTTTGTACAAATTTCTTTATATAAATTTGATCATCTTACTTATGTCATATGTGTTATTGTACTAAAGGCAAAGAACTACTCCTGATGACCTTAGCCTTTAATAAGCAGGTAACCAATCCTATCAAAATTCATGTTCAAGTCATCCAACAATTCTGCAATTGTCCAGGACAAATTTTATGCATCAAGAAAAGCTTAAGAAATAATTGGTTCCTTGAAATCTAATTAAACACCTAATGCACTTAAGGTATAATTGTTCTATAATTGCTGAATATGCATAATAATCAAACTCCGTGTAATAAATGTAGTGTCCATTTTAGAGAAAGTATTTGTCTTAGTCAGTTTGGGCAGTCATAACAAATTACCACAGACTGGGTGGCTTAAACAAGAGAATTTATTTCTCACATTTTTGGAGCCTGGGCAGTACAAGACCAAAGTCTACTATGGGCTCTTTGCCTGCTTGAAGACAGCCATCTTCTCATTGTATCCTCACATGTCAGGAGGAGAGAGGAAATTCTTATAGCTTTTCTTGTAGGGACACTGACCTCATTCGTGAGCACTCCACTCTCATGCCCTAACTTCCAGAGGCCCCCTCCTCCTAATCCTGTCAGATTGGGAGTTAGAATTTCAACACACTAATTTTGGGGGCACACAAACATTCATTTTGCTGCTTATGACTATTTTGAAGGACAAAACATAACTCATAAGCTTCCATCCTCTCTTCTTTTTCACCCATTAATTCACAGGCTAGCAAAATAATCACTGTTTTGTTTAATGGTAATTTGTCATTGCTGCTTCATGCAGTAAAATTCTTATGAACTTCAAAGTACATATAAAAATTATTTTTATGATGTAACTTTTAGCTTTTAGAAGTGCCCAGGAACACTATACTTTGTTCAAACAGTTTACATACAACCAATTCTCATTTTTATAATACAAAATACTCATACAAATTGATCCAAGTTCTATTTCTAGATTATGAATATAGACATTTTAATCTATAACCCACTCAGCTTGACCTCTATTTTCTTAGTGGTGCTTCTTAAGTTAATAACCTTACCATTTTGTCCCAAGTTTTACATATTCCAAAAATGCTTTCCAATATCAGATCACTAGTGTATTTGCTTAAACATTTTAATGCAAAGAAAACTCTCTCTACTCAAACAAATTACCTGTATTACTTGAGTAAATAAGGAGGTTTGTTCTTAGCATGTCAAGTTTCATCTTAATTTTTAGAAAAATCTAATTTGTGTATAAATTGGAAAAGTTTCGTGAATTAGAGTTACATGGATGAATGTTTGATCTATAGCTACATTTCTTGGTAGAGTAACCTTAAGTAAGTGACTTAGTCTCTTTGAGATTCAATTTTTCAGCAAATTATTCAACATGAAGGTAATAACATCCACATATAAGATAGTATGTGAAGTGTCTTACATCTCATTCATACTCAACAGAATTTGCTTTATTGAAATTAATTAGGACTAGATTTTTTTAAAAAGTCATTCCTTCTATCAGATTGCTAAGTGAATATAAACTTAGAATATTTTGTGCTATATTTTAGGACAGAACTAATCCAGCCCTATTGAGTCTTAAAAGTTTATTGGAACACTATCTTCCTTAAAAAGTACAATTCCTGAAATACTGACAATTTATTTTATTAATAGTGATGCATTTTATAAGATCTTGTTAAAAATTAAGACATTTATAATTGTTTAAATGAGTTAGGATGCTTTTAAAAATAAATACCTTAAAATATTGAATAATCATATGAATAGTATCCATACAAATATTTTCCATACTCTTTCACATACAAAAAATGCAAAGAAATTGATATAGGTAAACTATATGTTCAATTTAATGCTGAAAACACTGTTCTGCTAAAAGTGAAACATTATGTAAAGATTTCACATCTTGCTGCTTTAAAAATATGCCTCAACATGTCATATTTTTAATTATACTAACCAACACTTGTAATATCTAGATATATCAAGGTATATTCATGTTTATAAGCAATGTATGAGGGAAAATCCTGACTTTAAAAATAATACATAATTAATTGTTAAATTAAAATATTAACTTCAGGGGTGGATTATTTAAGAGAGGATAAAGCATTATATTTTACAGTAATGAAAGAGAGAGAACATTGGAATTGAGATGAGATGCATGATTTTTAAATGCAACCTTAATTTTAATTGACTACTCTTCACGAAGTAAAATATTATTAGAGGTGATGAGTTAGAGAAATAATGTAAATTCCAAAAAAGCATTTTTTACTTTAAGTACAAGTGAATGCTCATCAATAGTTAGGCATTGTTTATGATCTAATATAATTGTATATCATTCTTTATATAGGTAGAACAGGCTGCAACTAGAGCACAGATATATTTATATTCTCCCTGGAATATGTGAAAGTCAAAATATTCATAATTCATTGAAATATTGTTTTCAGGCCAGCTTCTGAAATTACATGGGCCTAGCAGCCATGACTTGAGATTTTCTTTCATTTCTTTGAGGAGAATAAGATCATGTAAATGCACTCTTCCTGTATATGTCTTAAGAATTTTAACCTTCAGTACAGATTTTTTTAGTACTACCAAGGATATGAAAAAGTTTATAAAGTGGACAGAAAAATAGAGACACACACATAAGTTTCTCCTTCCTGCAACAGGAACTGCAATCATCTGTAGTAGAAAAATGGAGTTCCAGGTGTCAAATGGTTTAAAGAGATTAGCAGGAACTTAATGGGACAAAATATGATGCTCGGATGACTAGTATAAGAAAGACTAAGGAAAGAAAATAGAATAGTGGCCACCTTTAGCAGAATGCATTAAGTATCTACCACTACTTTTCTAAGAGAAAATGTTTATTGGTATAAAGCTATGGATTTAAAAACATAAACAAACCAACCAAGAAAACTTGAAATAAACAGACTTGAGTCATAGTGGACCATGATTTATCAGAAGATGTAATTTTTCTTACATACCTGAGAGAATCCTGGAAGTGGTTGAGAGAAATATTTTGCAGGGATCACCCACAGGGTCCAGAAGGTTTGGGGGAACATCAGGGCTGAAACATAGAGAACCCAAATCACTAGGTGAGAGAGAAGGCAGGCTTTATTCAGAAGCTCCTACTTCATTAGCATGCTTGCTTTATATTTAGTCAGAGATGTGGTTTGGGGATGACATGGAGATTGTACTGCAAGCAGGAAAAACATGGTTCCAGTATGAGAATTCCTCTAGTTACAACTCTAAATGAATCAGTGCTTAGAAAAAAAATTAAGGATTAAAATGCAGATATTTCTCGTATGCATAAGAGAATTGTGTTTCAAAAAAGAACTGTTTATTTACGGTTAAAGGTAAAGAGAAAGAAAGGTTAAAGGTAAAAAAAAAGAGAGAGAGAACACCAGTTTCTGTGGTTTTTAGAGAGTTTTATTGATAATGTAACAAATAGTTACTATCATAATAATTTAAAAAAATGAAACATGAGATCGAATTGTCTAGTGAGTAAAATTTCTTGAGGCAAAAGTTTTTAGAGCTTATTTGTTTTTCTTAGTCATATTTACCTCTCTCTGTTCTAATAAATAATTTTTAAATCACAAAACATTTCATGTATAATACTGATATTTCAATATAATGTATCTAAATAATTTCTCATTATGAGTGAACCATATTACATTACTTGTGTTTCAAATTCCCTAACTCCTAATTAAGTTTTCCTAAGCAATAGCAATGCAAGCAGCCTGATGCTAGATGAATAATATCAAGCTAATAAAAATTATTAAACTATGGTATCTGTAGAATAATCTGGCACCTGTTTTATATTGTACACATCACAGAACACTCAAAGGAAAATAAAGTTTAATATAATCATTATTAAATGTTTATTAGTCACATCTCAAAATCTCATTTATTGTTTTGCTGCAAAGAAGCACCTATTTCCAAAGCATAAACATCTTTAAGTTTTAATAATTAAAACTCTGGATGTCAATTTCCTCCTAGTTCAGGTAGCAGGTGTTAAGGTGCTTATCTAGTAATGAAAGCTTATTTACTACAATTTAATTTTCCTATTTATAACTTGAGCCACATTATTTATACCTTTCCTATCAAAATGATCCACTAAATAATTTTACACTGCTGCTTTGTCATTGACATAGCAAAATGCAGAGGAAGAATAAAACAGAAGATAAATAAATTAAGTAAAATAAAACACATTAATGGCTTAGCATTATAAGTTTTGAAAGAAACTATTTTGACTTTTAGAACACAAAAATTATATTTTAGTATTTTTTTTTCTCCTTATACGTGATAAATATTCAATGAGAATGAGAAAAACAAACCTGTGGAAACCAACAAATAATAAATTTCTCAGGACAGTTTATTTTATATTGTTTCATAATTACTTATTCAGTTTTATTGAAGTATAAATGACAAAATTTCAAGATATTTAAGTTGTAAAATTGTGATGACTTTATATACATATACATTGTGAATTACGTTACATTTCTCCAAAGAATGTTGGGTTTTTTATTAAATTCTTATTTTGTTCTATGAGACAATTAACTTGGTTGTCTGGAAGTATAATGTCTGCATTTTGAGTGACAGGTCAACCCTGGGTATAATTATTTCATTGTTAGTTGCGTTACTTAGAGTCTTCCCCATAGTATGTAACTATGAGGCATCCAGTGAGAGATTTAGTCAGAGGTTATCATTAGAATACTAGAGGCCCCTCGGCCTGGCCTGTGGAGATCAGGCCAAAACCAGCCCAGTGCACGGATTTGTCCAGGGCGGATAGACTGGACCCCAGCAGCAAGCTAACCTACTGGTTGGAATGTCTGCCCCCGGTGGTCAGTGTGTGTCATAGTGGCTGGTTGAACAGTTGGACACTTAGCATATTAGGCTTTTATTATATAGGATGGGGTTCCCCTTATATGACTTTTCCTTCTGGACTCCACACATTCAATAGCTCTGATTTGTAGCATATTTGAATGTAGAATTTTAGATCACAAAGACAATGGTCTGTCTCTCAGAGATGCTGCTGGTCCCACATTGATGACCAAAGCTAGCAGCTATGAAAATTTATCCCAAGGCATTTTGTTTTCTAAATACACTTGACACTTGAACAACACAGGTTTGAAATACTTACTCTCATATTACAGCTTGTGAAAAATTTTGACATGCTCAAGTGTTTAATATTTCCTGTACATAAGTAAATTTTATTAGTAGATTTTACAAATACTTCACATATTGTTGTCCTGGACTAGAGAAGGCACTGTTTATTATTTATATTAACATGGATATACCTTTTATTATGATATACCTAATCTACTTATAGTCCCTATTTTATATTTGCTTTTTTAAAAATGTTTTTTTATTTATTTTAGAGAGAGAGGAATGGAGGAGAAACAAATATTGATTGGTTGCTTCTCATATGTGCTTGGACCAGGGATTGAACCCACAACTTGAGTATGTTGAAACCACAACTTGAGCTAAAATCAAACACTCAACCCTTTGGTGCACAGGACAATGCTATGCTCCAAGGAGTCATACTGGCCAGGGCTATTGGTTTTTCTTTGTTTTTAATTGAGGGAAGGGAGTGAGGTAGGGAAAGGGAGAAGGGAAAGGCATGGACCTGCTCCTAAGAGGGAGAGGGCTTAGCTTTGTTTTTAATACAAGCATTCCATAGCAGAAAAAAAAATTTCAACAGGATTACAGGAAATAAAGGGTTAGTTTTTACTAGGTTTCATCAAAATTATAAATATATTTGGTTGAGGAGGGAGAGTTCAATTTTCAATTCCTTTGTTGAGAAAAATTATTTACATTTTCCTGTAGCAAATCTGCTCAGGGATGAAGGGAAATATTATATAAATTAAAAAGCAAAATGTTTGAATAAATGTGAAAAATATTGAACTTGATATTTTCCTAATGCAAGATTAATATATATTTATTTTTAAGTTTGAATGCAGTGAAAAAATCCTTTTCTCTAAATTGGCTTAGAAGTTATCTGAGAAAAGCACAGATCAATGATGCATCTGATATTTTTGTTTATCTCCATTAAGATTTATGTGTCTTAACAAGAAAATATTTGCAGGAGTTATAATATTCTTAAAATAGGAATTACAATGACAGCCAAAGTTATCTGATGAAAGCACAGCTCAATAATATGGCTGAAAATTGTTCTGACTTCCCTGAAGAATTGATGGACTTTCCGTGAAAAAATATATGAGGCACCTTAAAAGTAATAAAATACAAATAAGATCAGCCACTGTCAAACTCACAACTTGAGCTCTGAGTTGAGTCCCCAGTTTTTTGTTTTTAACTTTATTTGGAGGAGTCAGTATTTAAGGCAGAGCTCATTGTGAAAAGCATAAAATTATTTAGGTTGAAATGATGAAAAGGGGTGTATAAGCGTGTGAATTTGGTTCATAATGGGGCACAACTGGCAGAGTGTAGGAGGAAAGAAAAGCCCTTGATGTGTAAACAAAATGCATTGGCTCTGAACTTGGTGTTATCATTCCCAGTTTTCTACTTTGAACTTGTCATTTAAGCTATCTAAACCATTGTTTCCATGTTAAAAATTAGGACTGACATCCCAGCCTGTGTGGCTCCTAGTGGTTGAATGTCCACCCATGCCTGGTTGTGGGTTTGATCCCCAGTAGGGGACATGGAGGAGGCAGCCAATCAATGATTCTCTCTCATCACTGATGTTTCTATCTCTCCCTCTCCCTTCCTCTATGAAATCAATAAAAACATGTTTTTTAAAATGCATGTAAAATAACCAAAATTACAAAGAATTAAATTAATAAAGATACAAATTTGAAATATGTTTTAAGAACAGATTGAAAGATAAAATTATGATTCCTTATATTTTTATATACTTAATGAAGTGCCATACATTACAGTTAATTACTCATAAGCAAATAATACAAAGTGTGGGTTGTACCTAAGAACTAATGTATTCCCATAAAACAAAACCTTTAGACATATATGTTTATTTATTTTTTTAATATATTTTATTGATTTTTTACAGAGAGGAAGGGAGAGAGATAGAGAGTTAGAAACATCGATGAGAGAGAAACATTGACCAGCTGCCTCCTCCACACCCCCTACTGGGGATGTGCCCACAACCAAGGTACATGCCCTCGACCGGAATCGAACCTGGGACCCTTCAGTCCGCAGGCCAACGCTCTATCCACTGAGCCAAACCGGTTTCGGCTATGTTTATTTTTAATTTAATTTTCAACAAATATTCTAATGTTACAATAAACAAACTCTGTACTAAATAAATTCAGTGAAAATGGAAATAACTTAATAACCTAATCAATGAGCTCATATTAGTGGAAATAAAGAAATACAACTTACTCTGACTCATCATATTAAGCATCTTAAGTGCACACTGTAAGTGTTATGGAAAAATAAATAAAAAAGTAGTAACTCTTGGAAAATGCTGTAAAAAGATTAACAAAATGATACTATTTGACCTGGTACTTAAATGATAAGCAAAGGGGAGGAATGGTAACACCTGCCAACATTATAGCAGTTACATGCCACTTACTCTATACCAGACATTTGAAGAGCTTTGTATTTGCTGAGAGGCTTCATTCTCACAGCATAAGAAGTTAGATTTAATCGTACCTATATGGTTAGTCTTAATCTTACCCTTTTAACCTAGGAGGAACTCAAGCCTTGGAGAATTTAGGTGACTTTCACAACAGCATATGCCGAATTAGCAACCAAGCTGGGGTGCAAGTTCTCACAGCCCCTGACTACCATCCAAGTACTAAACTTCTATCTTACAATAATACACTTGAGCATGTCAACAATTTTCACAAGCTGTAAAATAAGAGTAAGCATTTCACCCAGAGGAAATGGCATAAGCCAATTAGAGCACCGAGAGGAACATATATTCGAGTGACTATGAATGGAGCACCTGGTGGAAGGGCAGTCATGTAATACAGCTCCTACAATGTTCACAAAAAGGATGAGTTAATTAAACCAATGTGACCACTTTGTTGTAGTCAGCCCAATAGTATTTTTCTCAACCTCAGTTGCTTTAAGAGATATTTTATCATTGTCAGTCTTGAGCAGGACTTCAAAGATATGTGCTTGCGATATGAACAGAAATAACCCCATCTGCAAAAGTATTTACTTTGCCTTTTTCAGTTGGGAGAATGAGTGGGCTTGGGATTAACACTAGCCTTGTAAATTCAGGATGGTCAATGTGAACCTTTTACTAACAGAGGGAAATAAAATCCCCAGGTACAAAGTGCAAACAATAGCATAATTTTTATTAACATATTATATATAGATATATTTTTGTATGAAATAATTATATTTAAAACTAATATTGTGCCACTTAGTTCTCACTAGTTAGTAAGATACCTGAAAATTATAAACCACATTGATAATAAACAATGTGCTTTCACGCTTAACACAGTTTCATAAAAACAGATCAAGAAGGCAGGATTATAGAAACTCAGTAGTTTCCATGGTTTCAGAATCAAGCTAATGAATTCAGGATCAAGGGAATAGGTATGAAATGTTACAGATTCTTGAAAACTACAATGGCAATGAGATATTGATTAAGCATGTGCATCTTATGGAAGATGACTTTCAGAATTCAAGATAATAAAATATTGGTGTTCCAGTAAATCTTAAAATATGATCTTCTTTCTCTAAAATGCTGCTTCTAGGAATTGCAATAATGTTTTAAATAATAAAATATGTATTTCCTAATCACCAAAAAGCTTCAAGGAATAACTTAAATCTGATAAACATTAAAATATCCCTAAAGATGACAAACACATGCATTCTTTCATTATTTCCTGAGGAAAAGTCAAGGTATTTATAATTCAGTTAATTTAATGCAAAATTTTAAATTTGTTCATTCTATCCTTTTTTAGAACATTAACTTGAGAATTTTTGTGGAAGAATAAAAACATGTTATTGTTTTATTGTTTTTATCTCAATTGTTTCTCAGATTAACAAAACCGATAGATTTGCAATGTAAAATAAGGGCTAATACAAGATTAAAGGGGTTGGCTATGATACCATTATAATAACAAGGTTATTAATTAACAGGAAAGGAGCAAAGGGAAGGATAGGTAATATAAGCATGCCGTTTGTACAGCTTTGCTAGAAAGCAGCAGTTGAACAATCTCTAGGTCTGTTCCCCGCAGACAGCTAGGAGAAGGGACTGGACAATAGATGCATGTCCAGTAAAGTCTGGGTGATGTGTGAAAATGCTTGCTTATCAATTACATCTGGGAGCTAGTTGGCCATAATAGGCATGGCCACTGCATGGGCACAAAATCTGAGATACTTAACCCCTAAACAAAGGAGTTCTCTCTTGACCCTCTTGCTATCTTGGGACTCTTCTTGCAGGGGGTGTGCTCTCACACTCCTGCATTTGCCCTATGGCTCAATGCCATGTGGACCCCACACAATGGACTAATGGACTACAACTGGTCTGAGGCTCTGTTGGACTCAGCTCCACCATGAAACAGAAACTCTGGACACTGGCTCTGCTTCTAGCTCTGCTAAAGCCTCAGCTGCACATTTCCTAGGACTGGTTTAAGGGAAATGGGACTTTGGAATCTGAGGGATGTAACTTCATGTGAACAAAGATCACTCATTCTCCCTATATAAGTCGTAGAACATTCTTGTTCTCAAGTTATCATAAGAACCCCACTCCCACTAGCATCAAAGAAATCCAATTTTCTGATAAGAGTTATATATACATAGAATTCAAATTATTAATCCTAAATTACCACAAATAGGCTAAGAAAAATCTCGAGGGGGGGGATTTAGATGCATAGGCATGGGTTCAAACTCTCAGATACTTCCTATTACCTATTTTCCATAAATATAATTTATTTATATACCCTTAAAGAGTTTAATAACAATAAGATTCACTTTACATTTACTTAGTACTTTATAATTGGTTAATGAGTTTAAAATAGATGACCTCTTTGGATACTTATAATAGCTGTGTGGGGCTGGCAGGACTGGTTAGTGCAATTAAACACACCAGCAAAGAGTTGAGCAGTGAGATGAGAGCATAGATTCTCTGACTCTTAACCTAATTTTTTCTCTACACGTTGTATCTTCTAGGTACAGTTTAGTGAATCAAAGTACCTATAGAAAATGAGTCAATTATATTGTTTTTCATACATCTTTATTAAATATGTAGTGCCCCCCCAAAATAGAAAGACAACTATAAAAGTTTAGCAAAGTTTTACTAAGTAAATATTATAACTGCCTTAGAAATATCTATTGCATGAAGGTTTAAGTCAACTTTCATGGTTGTCTCTCTGTTCATGGTAAGTCCTTAAGGTTAAAGTAAAAGGAAAATATAAATCCTTATTAACATTGGAAAGAATACACCATATAGTCTCTAATGAGGCTCAGCAATGAGTAAGAGGAAGAATCATTTAGTTCAAGGACAAAAGCATATGCTTATAACATCTCCCCAGTTATATGAAATGGCCTTACCTTTTCCAGCCCATGGAGAACACTACTCAATACCTGTCACTTTCCCTACTTTTTGTTTTCTCCTTAACATTTGTCTTACAACATATCAGGTACTGTATATCTTATAATTTATTCAGTTTATTATGTATTGTCCTTACCTCAATATAAAGTATCCATGGGCTAGTAACTTTGTTCATTTGTTTTTGTTTTTTGTTGTATTCCATGTACCTAGAACAGTGCCTGACACATAGTAGGTATTTCTAAATATTAATTTATTAGTATCATACTTCATAATGATTATTTTATGGTTAAATACCTTATATATTTTAATCATTCAATTAGCTTTTAAAAGTCCCATACAATAGCATGGATATTATTTTTGTTTAATAATTTATTAATTTATTTAAAACTAGAGGACTGGTGCATGAATTCATGCACCAGTGGGGTCCCTCGGCCTGGAAATCAGGCCGAAACTGGCTCTGTGACATCCCCCGAGAGGTCCTGGATTACAAGAGGCCACAGGCCACGCTGAGGGATCCCACTGGTGCATGATCAGGGCTGGAGAGGGACTGCAGGAGGGCTCCAGAGAGTGTCTAGACCGTCTTGCTCAGTCCCCATCGGCCAGACCCCAGCGGCAAGCTAACCTACCAGTCTGAGTGTCTGCCCCATGGTGGTCAGTGCACATCATAGGGACTGGCTGGCTGTTGACAGTCTGCCCACTGGTGGTCAGCACATGTCATAGGAAGTGGTTGAGTGGTCTTAGCATATCATTAGCATATTACGCTTTGATTGGTTGAACAGCTGACTGGTTGACTGGACACTTAGCATATTAGGCTTTTATTATATAGGATATGTGTTGAATGCCTATTGTGTGCTACAATACTGTCTGTGGTGAACCATGGACTGTCTTCAGGGAGCTTACAGTCTTGTGGGAATCATATATTAAATTAAGTATTATATTGTGAGCTCTCAATGTTCATATAACATGATCACATGTTTTATTTCATTAAGAAAGCCTCATTATGGAAATAAAACTTATGCTGATACTTCAAGGTTGATTTATGTTAAAATGATTATTAATGTTAAAAGGTTGAAGCTGTGGTTCAGCATAGGAAATGAAGTGTATGAAGATCTTGAAGCAGAAATGAGTTGGATAAGATCAAGGATCAAATAAGCATTGTGTGACTCTAGCCTTGTGATGTGGGAACACATACAGAAAAATATGACGTAACTTGGGAAACTATCATGGCAGGTGTCGTACATCATGATGGGTATCTTTATACAATAACAGTGGAATTATAATGAAATATATATTATATCCATATTAAGTACAAGGGAAAACAAAGAATTTTAAGGAAGAGATGTGACTATAATTATTTACACTGTATAAGATTGTATTTGGTAGTGAAGTGGAAGTGAAAAACGAACTAGTACAAGAAAAAACTAGACACAAAGAAATATTTTAGAAGATTATTTTAGTAGCCCAAGTGAACAGAGATGACCTAGCTATCTTGCCAGTAGTGAGGATAGGATTCAGTAGATTCATTCATTCACTCAAAAAGTTAGTTGTCAAATATTTGGTATTTTCATGCAATCTAGACAGAAATCAAACTAAACAAGATCCTTATTATAGATCAACTTTTAACATTTTTAAACCATGCATATTCAGTGATAAAAATCATGTTTCTAAAACAATTTTGACAATTTGTTTTTCAATCAAATATTTGACCTTTTCAAAGCACAATATAATTGATAGCTTTGTGGAACATTCGATGTTCTGAGTGAGCCAATGAGGACAAATGATAGAGGTCGAGACACAGCTTTGTCTAATGAGGAAAATTTGATTGTGGTTTTGATAAGCTTATGAAAACCACAACAATTTGTTTCAAAGAAGTGAATTTATAAGAAAGTATAAAATAACTCTGAATGTGAACATGCTAATGAAAGATTATTGTAATTAATCTATGCAAAGATACTTTTTAAGTAAAGAAATTCAAGGAATTTAATTTAAAAACACAAACAAATATTTTCATGAGTTTTTGACATTCTTCAATTGGTCATAATACATATTTGAACACCTTTGATAACATTTATACATTATATTATTTGAAGACTGTACATATTAGACTATAAATGCGATTAGCACAATGACCATGCAACCTCCAATATTTACCTGCTCACACCAAATTCTCAGCCAATAAGTGTTATATTGAAAAATGTGATTGAATATATTGACTACTAATTCTGAAGAAATTTTAATAGATATTCGATCAACACTTATTCACTGTTCTGGATTTTTCACCTTGACAGCTTGCAAAGGAAACTGCTACTAGGTTTAATTACTTCTTCCCCATCATGCAGAATATTTTCTTCAGGCATATCAACCATAAAACACTTAAAAATTTATCTGAGAAAATTCCTTGAACTGGTAGAGTTTTGAGATGTCATAATAGCTCCCCCGCCCTCCTTTATCTGGTGGTTATGTTGAATTCTGTAAAAAAACACCCTAAATCCTTGCAATTTTTTGCCCAATAGAGGAAACTGGGGGGCAGTGGTGAACATATATGTACATTAACTGTTCAGTGCTAATGTCAACGAGGACAGTTCCACATTGAAAAGGATATTTGAGCTGAGTTTGATCCTAATTCTTTTTATAGATTCTCATTGATCTGGTTCTGAAGCAATTACTGAACAAGGACATAGAAAATCATAAAGGAGAAAGAAGCTCAGCTAATGACAGTATAAAGACACTTTTGATAAGTGGTCAGAAATATGATCAAGGGCGATTTCGGTTGCTTTAATCACTCTGTATGGGTTTCTGAATTGCATTAATGATGGTCACATTCCTGTGTTATTAATCCTCATTTTATACAGGCTAGAGCATGCCAAGTTTGTAATGATATTTAAGCCCAAATCATAGAAGTACAATGGTTATTTTTTATACTTCTATTTTATATTATCTGTAATTGTCAACCTGCTTTTAAAATCTCTAAAATTTATATTTGTAATGCTTTTAGGAACTACCTTAGCATTTGAAATCTAAGAAAGGAAGCTCCTATAAATTAATACCACTTTTCTTATAAGTTGAACAATCACAATAGAATAGATTAAACCCAATAGCATTTTAAATATCTGTCACTATTATTTTGAGCATACTTAATCATAAAACTTTTTCTATATGGTTGCATATTTAATTAGACAGGATAATAATTCCTAACAGCTGCTAAGAATATTTACAAAATCATAGTGGTTGAGCACAATGAAAGTCTACTTCCTGCTTACATCATAGTTTGTCTACAGTGCTGTTCTCCTGTGAGAAGGATCCAGAAATCCAGGTTATCTGCATTTTGTGGTTCAATCATTCCCTGTCTGGCTCAGAGCCCAATGTATACAGTTGGCAAATGGGCAGTGACAGTGTATGATATTAAACAAAAAATGTATTGTGGCCCAGTCGATGAGGTAAATCCTTTTTATCCACAGTTATCTGGCCAAGTCACACAGCAAGTACGGAATCCCCAGAGGACTGTAATTATGGGAAGTATTGTCTCCCATATGCCAAGGATGAAGAAACGGATTAGTAAGAAATCACTCTATGTTTGTTACAATATCTGTTTAGGCAGCCTATTCACTTTTTCTTGAACCAGAAAATATGAATTCAAGTTTATTTACCCAACAAATATTATAAATATGTCAAGCAAACATATTTCTAAGCTATATGCTAGGGGCCAGAATAATGTCAATGAGGTCTGAATAATATCAATGAGGTCTCTTATCCTCAGAGAGCTTAGAGTTCAGTTGTAGGAAAAAAGCAAACATTGGACAAATTAAAATTATATGACAACAATTAGATTAGTGCTCTGAAGGTAATAAGTGGGGTAATATTGTCAAGATTCTATGGATTCTATGGGGCATAATTTAGATGGTGGAATCTTCAAGAGAATGTTTTCAACAGAGACCTGAGTACAAATCCATACTACGAAATGAGACCAGGAAAAAAATTATACAAGGCAAAAGGAAGAGCAAGCACAAGAATCTCCAAACCAGGAAGAGCCTGATGTGGGTAAAGTGCAGAATGCCGGCCGGTGTGGCAAAAATACAACCCACAAGGATAAGCAGAGCAGGGAACCTGGATGAGTGGTTAAGTAGGAAATACATCATTCAGCGTGTTGCAGGCCATAGAGAGGTTTTGTTTCATTGTAAGTATGGCAGGACCTTGAAATCATGGAGTCTGGGCTGTTGACCATGCCTTATTGTGTGATGTTAGTTAATCTTTAACTTGGATATCAAGGAAAAACAATTGATCTTTCCACCTTGCAAAGATTTTTATAAAACCTCTTTAACCCTGGCAATATTTTTTGAAAGTATATTTGTTTATCATATTCTGCATAATATTAATTTTTTTAATATTTTAGAAATCGAAGGGCCTCATTTAATTTTTTTTATAATATATAATACCATATGGTTTCTGGGGTTAGAGGGGCTATAGTGAGCTTTCCGACTATCTAAATTCATAGACTCTTTCATGTATAAGAAGCTATTTCCCAATCCCTTAGTAGAGGAATAACATCCTATCAGTTTCTTCCCAAAATTTCAGTTACATCCATATATAATAAACATGTATATACATTTTTAGTATTGTATCTTTTTTAATGCTAGAATTTTAAATTTTCACACTACATGTAGAATTGTTCTAATTTTATTGCTATACTTTACATATAACATTGTGCAAGATTAAGGTGTACAATGTGTTAATTTAATACACTTATATATTGCAAAATTATACTAACATAGTGTTATGTTATCTAACACCTACATGATCTCATGTAATTACAATTTCTTCTTTGTGGTGAGGACATTTACTAGTAAGACCTACTTTCTTGGTAATGTTCAAATATATAATACAACTAGAGGCGCAGTGCACGAAATTCGTGCACGGGGGGGGGGTGTCCCTCAGCCCAGCCTGCACCCTCTCCAATCTGGAACCCCTTGAGGGATATCCCTCTCACAATCCAGGACTGCTGGCTCCCAACTGCTCACCTGCCTGCCTTCCTGATTGCCCCTAACCACTTTTGCCTGACAGCCTGATCACCCCCTAAGAACTGCTCTGCACGCCTGATTGATGTCTAATTGCTCCCCTGCCAGCCCCCAACTTCCCTCCTCTGCCGGCCTGGTCACCCCTAACTGCCCTCCCCTGCAGGCTTGATTGCCCCCAACTGCCCTCTCTTGCAGGCCTGGTCCCTCCCAACTGCCCTCCTCTGCTGGCCATCTTGTGGTGGCCATCTTGTGTCCACATGGGGGCAGGATCTTTGACCACATGGGGGCAGCTATCTTGATCTTGTGTGTTGGAGTGATGGTCAATCTACATATTACTCTTATTAGATAGGATAGAGGCCTGGTGCACAGGTGGGGGCCAGCTGGTTTGCCCTAAAGGATGTCCCGGATCAGGGTGGGGGTTCCTTTGGGGCGTGGGGCAGCCTGGGTGAGGGGCCTGTGGTGGTTTGCAGGCCAGCCATGCCTCCCGGCGACCCAAGCGGAGGCCCTGGTATCTGGGATATATTTATCTTCTACAATTGAAACTTTGTAGCCTGGAGCAAACGAAGCCTTCTGCTCGCTCCGTGGCTGCCACTATTTCTGTTTGGATTTTTTACCTTCTATAATTGAAACTTTGTAGCCTTAAGTGGAGGCCTGGGCCCGCCAGGGTGTGTGGAAAGCTTGGCTTCCTCTATTGCTGGGGAAACCCAAGCCTCCCTCCTGCTCTCTGTGGTGGCAGCCATCTTGGTTGGGATTAATTTGCATACTCACACTGATTGGCTGGTGGGCGTAACTGGTGGGTATGGCTGGTGGGTGTAGCAGAGTGATGGTTAATTTGCATTTTATTCTTTTATTAGGTAGGATATTATTAACTACTAGAGGTCCGGTACACAAAATTCATGCATGGGTGAAGTCCCTAGGCCTGGCCGGCTATTGAAGCGTGAGTGTCTGGTGTGGAAGGGCAGGTCCCAGCTGACCTCTGGGCCCTGGGCAGCACCTGGGCTCCTGGGCCCCCACACGCTTCCATCTGCCTGAGTCACCGTGCCCGAGTCCCCACGCAGAGATGTGGTGAGTGCAGCCAGATGCCGCGGGCTGAGGTGCAGCGTGGGCCCCTGGGCCACCCAGAAGTGTCACACGGAAGCCAGGTGGGCAGTGGGCTCTCTCCCAGCTGGCCTTGCAGACCAGCTCCTGTGTGAACCCCTGGGGAGACTGACTGGCCCCTGCAGTCCCAGCAGCAGCAGCACATGGCACTTGAGCTTGGGGGCTTCCCCAGCGCGCAAGCCCTGGCAACCTGGGAGAGGGTAGCAGGGGGAGTGAGAGTGAGCTCGGTGGACACCCCACAATCTCACCACACCTCCGTCCCTGTCACTCCTGCCCCCAGGTAGCCAGTGAGAGGCTGCAGCCCCCCGCCCGGGCACTGCAGGAGGTTGGTTGCCGCCACCCACCTCCAGTTCTCTCTCCCAGCCTGGGACTGGCCCTGATTGGGTGATCAGGGCCTGCCGGCCACTGGTCACCGTCTGTGGTATGATTGATCAGGGCTGGGCAGCCTTGCCTGGCTCCCTCAGCGCCTGGGAGCCAGGCGGTGGCCCCACCCCCCGCTGCTGCCACTGGTCGCCATCTGTGGGGCCATCGGTGGGGTGATTGGGCCCTGCTCGCACCTGCCTTGGCCTGATGCCACCTGCTCACCTGCTCCACCATCCCACCGCAGTCCCGCTCTCATCCGGGCCTATCGGGGCTGGCAGCACCTCCACTGCTGCCGCTGCCAGTGCCACATCACCAACACCCCCATGTTCCGTACCACCCCTGGTGGTCAATGCACGTCATAGCGAACAGTCAAAAACTCCCAGTCGAGGGGACAATTTGCATATTAGGCTTTTATTATATAGGATGATCACCATGTTGCATATTAGACTCCTAGAATTGGTTCATCTTTTAACTGGAAGTTTGTACTGTTTGATCAACATCTCCCATTTTCTTCCAACTTCCCAACCCTTGGTAATCACCATTCTACTCTGTTTCTATGAATTTGGCTTTTTTAGATTCCATATATAAATGCTATCATACAGTATTTGTCTTTCTTCATCTGATTTACTTCACTTAGCATAATGCCTTCAAGGTATTATGTTGTTGCAAATGAAAGGGTATCCTTCTTTCTCATGGCTGAATAGTATTCCATTGTGTATATATACCAGATACCAGATCATCTTTACCCAACCAACTATTGACACTTAGGTTGTTCCCATATCTGGGCTATTGTCAATAATGCTGCCATGAACATGCAAGTACAGATATCAATTCAATATCCTGTATTCATTTCCTTTAGGATATATACTCAGAAATGGAACTGTTGGATCATGTGGTTGTTCTATTTTTAAATTTTTAGAAACCTTTATACTGTTTTCCATAGTGGCTGAACCAATTTACATTCCAACTAATAGTACATAATGGTTCCCTTTTTCCACATCCTCACCAACACTTATTTCTTGTCTTTTTGATGACACTCATTCTATCACAAGTGAGGTGATATATCACTGTGATTTTGATTTGCATTTTTCTCTGATGTTTAGTGATGTTGAGCACCTTTTCCTGTCTTGTTGGCCATTTGTATGTTTTCTTTGGAAAATGTCTGTTCAGTTCCTCAGACCATTTTTTAAATCAGATTGTTTTTTGCTATTCAATTGTATAAGTTCTTACATATATTGGATGTGAAGACAGTATCAGATATATTATTTGCAGCACTATAATAGTAAACAAGAAGAAACTAAAGCATATATACAGCATGTGATTCAAGCTTGAATAACTGTATGTATTTTATTGTATAAGTACATTAAATTTAGACTTCTATTTTTCTATTTCCTAGCACTTAAAATTGGGTGGGGACGCTATCCGTTAAGATACAAAATAACATATTCCTTTGAGTAGTTCTTAAACTTTAAATTTCAATGAGCTTTCTACATTTTGTTCTGTTATTTATCCTTGATTCAAATTTCAACTTACTTCATGGCTCTAACGAGATGCATAGAAAAGGCACCATCAATTCATATTAGAAATTCCCCAAATCCCTTTATACTGATTCCCAAAATAAGTAGCACCAGCCTTCTAGAGACATAATGTTATTTTTTGTTGATGGAAATTCCATCAGGAAATTAGCAAACAATGCGTTCTAAGCTTCGTTTTGAAAATCATAGAAAGTAAAATAATGAGCTTGCTAGTGAGATGTTTTTATACTATGCTAAATTTTTTCAAGTATATATTATTGGTTGTAAATAGTAACCATTTTCAAACTAAATGCAGAAATAGTTAACAAATTATTTGTAGAGAAAAATCATATTATATTTTTTCCTAAGCTTCATATTTATTTAATATGCAACAATCAGAGTGTGTGGTAGGTGGTTTATTAATACAGGAGGGTGTTACTTTACTTATATTTTCAATAATTAATATTATAATTATTTTACTATTACCCTTCTCTTAAATGTTTGTATATACTTTGTTAAATATCTGTGCATATATCCATTTTTGAAGATTTTAGTTTTCATTTTTGCCAGGTTAGTCTATCAAATTTATTCAAAACATAATTCATGGTCATTGAAATTTCATTTAAAATACTTTTTCATTGGTAATCACATGAAATAATTTTCAATTTCCAGAATTTTTCCCTATTAAAATCACAAGATATTAACTTGCCAATTGATTTATATGAATAAAAAATTGGAAACTGTGAAGGAAAAAAACAGGTAACTGAATTTATTGTTAAAGTAACTCTAGTTTTAATTCTTGGTGAATTTTGAGTAAATGAAGGGCATAATCTTTCTTTCAATATTTTATAAAGTGTTTTAATCTATCCTGACACATTTTTTGTGTCATTTGTCTTCCCAATGTGATTTTTTGCTAGTGGTATAAAGAAATGTAATCACTTGGGTTGAAATGATTTGATTTGAATAGTATGCATAAAATGATTTAAATGCAAGTATCCTTTCATTGAAAGAACATTGAAATAATAATTAGAGAAATATGACTTGGGGGATAATTATTGCCATATAAATGAAACTGAATAAAGATTGAGTGAAGGAATCTGTCAGTTCAACTCATAATTTTAATACTGGGCACTTGCATTCATTGGACTTGAGTTGCTAAATAATCAGAAGATAAATTGAAAGTATTTATATTTCAGAAAATATTATCAGTAAAGTGACAACACACAATATGCACATAAAATGAATAGCTGAATTCCAGAAAATATTTTGTGTTCAGACATTAGAAAATATAAAAATGTCTCTTCATAAGTTCCTGCTTGTTTGAATAGAGCAGTGAACTGGTTTCCACCAAATAAATAAGTTGATATGAAATATGTAATTTGGAGAATTGAATTAGCAAAAATATAGTAGAGAACCATAGGAAAAAAATAAAAACACTGAAAAGTCACTTAAGTGACATTTGGTTTCATAAGTTAAAATACTTTATAAAATATCGAAAGGAAGATTATGCCCTTCATTTACTCAAAACTGGCCCAATAAATGAACCAGACCTGCCAGTATTCACATCCTCTTGTAACCCTCCCTTTGAATCAGGACTGACCTTATGTTATGGGTTGAATGATGTCCCCCTAAAATTCATATGTTGCTATCCTAATCCCCAGTCAGTATCTCAGAATGCGTTATTTGGAGATAAGATTTTTACAGAGATAATTAAGATAAAATGTGGTCATTAGGCTGGGTTCTAATAAGATGTGACAGGTGTCATTTTAAAAGGGGGAAATGTGGGTGCAAACACACAGGAGAATGTTATGTGAAGATGAAAGAAGAGATCTTCAAGCCAATGGACGCTAAAGGTTGTCAACAACTACCAGGAGCACAGAACACATTCTTCCTCACAGCCTTCAGAAGGAACCAACCCAGCCAAGTTCATCCAACCCCAAGAGCCACAAAATCTCATAATAAATTGTTATAAGTTTTTGAGGGGTTTATGTGGCAATTGATAAGTGGGATGCCAGAGTCCTTTAGTTAGTTATAGGTAACTAAAGTCCTTCCAAGACTCGAGGCAGGGACATCACTGGGAATGTGTTACAAATACAAACTCTCGGGCCTGACTCAGAAACTCCAGGGTAGTTGTGTTTGAACAGGCTGCAGGTGTTCTCAGGCAAACTCCAGTATGAGAACCACTTTATATGCTTTCTCATCAAATCCTGTACATATTTAGTTTTATGGAGACCAAAACAATGGACTTAAAATGGCCCCCAATGCTTGTTTCATCTGCCCAGTACCTGCCTATCAGCCTCCCCTAATGCTAAGCATCGCCATGACCTTTGTGCTCCAGCCATGCTCTTTCCTCAGCCCTTATTTCCTACCCATTCTGCTCTCTCCACAAGTTCATGCACAGGCCACAGGCTCTTCCTGGATTTCTGTTCCTTTTTCTCTTCAGCTTTCCATTAACCTTTATATCTCAGGTAAACTCCACTTCCTCATGGGAGCCTTGGAGAAGCTTCTTGAGTAGGTTGACCTTCCCGTTAACTGGCTTCTGTGCACTCTGTATCTTTTTTGTAGATCACTTGTCACAGCTGAATTTGTACAATTGTTTGTGCAACCATTTCCCAGTGTGCCTTCCCACACAACAGACCATATATTCATTGAAGCAGGAATACTATTAGAATGAGAGGGAACAAGATGAAGATTAGCAAACTGATTTGTTGGTAGAGTAGTAATGATATTTATGCAAACTCCCTTCAGCACTCTTTTTACAGACAGGTATATTTAGCTAATTATGTCATTTAAAACATCTTTGTAAAGATAGCAATAAGGTCAGTCCTCAAGTTATAGTTTAAAGCAAAATGTATTCTTGTCTCTATTTCATACTTACCACACATTTTCTAAAGGAAATAAAACATGTTCAAACACGGAGTGTAATTTACAAGTTTAAGCCAATTTTTTCCAATTACCAAGTAATAATTTATACTAATAAAAGGGTAATATGCTAATTATACCAGACATCTTCTGGACATCCTTCCGGACAAAGCCATGGTGGTGGGGCCAAAGCAGAGGCAGCTAGGGGCGATCAGGCCGGCAGGGGAGAGCAGTTAGGGGGATCAGGCTGGCAGGGCAGAGCTGTTAGGGGGATCAGGCAGACAGGCAGAGGTGGTTAGGGGCGATCAGGCAGTCAGGCAGTAGTGGTTAGGGGTGATCAGGCAGGCAGGCAGAGGCGGTTGGGGGGGGATCATGCAGGAAGGGGAGCAGTTAGGGGCATCAGGCAGGCAGGCAGGTGAGCGATTAGGAGCCAGCAGTCCCAGATTGTGAGAGGGATGTCCGACTGTGGGATTGGGCCTAAACCGGCAGTCGGACATCCCCTAAGGTGACCTGGATTGGAGAGGGTGCAGGCTGGGCTGAGGGACACCCCATCCCATGCATGAATTTCATGCACCGGGCCTCTAGTCCTATACAATAAAAGGCTAATATGCAAATAGACGGAATGGCGGAATGACCAATTGCTATGATGCTCACTGACCACCAGGGGGCAGACACTCAACACAGGGTTGCCCCCTGGTGGTCAGTGCACTCCCACAGGGGTAGTGCTGCTCAGCTAGAAGCCTAAGCAGTCAGTCGGACATCCCACGAGGGCTCCCGGACTGCAAAAGGGTGCAGGCCAGGCTTAGGGACCCCCTCCCCCGAGTTCACAAATTTCATGCACTGGGCCTCTAGTACTTTATAAGAAGGGTGCTTGAAACATATTTGAGGAGGCTTTTAATTCTATGCCCATATGCTTTATACACATATTTTATAAGAATATTCAGATGTAGTAATTACATAGAAAATACATGAGCAAAAATTCTTTTCAAGGGTTGTTTTCATTGTTTTCACAATCGACATGATACAGACAAGAAATCAGAGTGGGCACCTGCCATCATGTCCCAGCGTACAAGAGGACCTGAGCTGCACCAGGCATGAATTCTTTCTTTCCAGACTATGGCTTCCAGGTGGTCTGAGGAGATTCAGGGGAGGAAGCCCAAGTGACCTGTGTACTGGAGTGGGGTCATAAGAGGGATGAGCTCAGAACAGTGACAATATCCTTTCACACTGGCCAACAGGAGCCCTCCAGCCTGGTTCTGTGAACTTTAGGGGTGAATTCAGACAAGTCAGATATATTTCCTGCCATGGAAACGTTAGTTCCTCATCCACAGGTAACTCTTTAAGAGGCTGGGGAATATAGAGTCTAGTTGGGCAGCCTCTGCCAGAAAAAAGTAGAGATAGGGTATAGGATATAGCAGTCATCCCAGCCATACACCACTCGTCTACAACAGGGCAGATCCTCAATAAATATTTGTTGAATAAGTCCTGTTTCTAAAAAAAATGTACTCAAATTTCAAACATTGTAGGGAAAAACCCCTAAATTTTATTTATATTAATAGAGGCATTATTGAAGAAACCTTTAAAATACAAATCCACTTCCCTCTAATTATGTTTTTTTAAAAATTATTCTTCTTCACTTTAGTGTACTTAACTTCATTTGATCTCTATGGTTGGTATGGACACATATAAGATGACAATATCTTCCTCATAATCAAACATCCAGAAATACAGGATGGTGGGGAGGAAAGGTCATGTTGAAAACACTTTGACACAGAGTAACCCTTACTTGATATTATAAGAAAAGCATAATTCCTTCAGATGGGCCACTCTGGATATTTGATAGTTTAAAAAGAATCAACTATATGATGTTTGCTGCATTTAAAATTTAACAGCCTTAGTGTAGGCATAAGATTCATTTCTTTAGCCATCCTTATCCAGCCAACTAAAGTTTATGAATGCTACTAGTCAGAGCAAGGTATGGGGAGGTAGGGAGTGAACTGTGATGAGAGAAACAAGTCTTACTCCTTGAGATTCTCAGGATGTAAAGAAACACAGGAAGAAGAATTTGATTTAGACACACATTCCACCAATTATTTTCTTGTTTTCTACAATTATATATTTCAATTGCATTGAAACTTGTCTTAAAATAACTACAGGTAACTTAGAAATATGCACACACTACAGCAAAGTGAAATGTAATTAGAAATAAGAAAAAACAAACAATGTTTAGGCACAAAAGGCAATACCTGGAATGTTTGATATATAAGTTACATAATAGGAGGTGAACTGTACTTAATAAACATGGAACATAATGTACATAAAGAATGAACTAACTTCCAACATGAGAAGGAAAAACAGGTCGCAAGAACAGAAATCCCATAATTTTCCTAGAAAATAGTAACAAGTCCTGATGTTTAGATCAAAAGTGATATATTATTTTTATTTTAAGATACTATACTGCACAATTTTATGTCATGCCCAATACTGGCTGTGAACTTTGACTGAATGAATATTAACTCCTTAGAATGAAATAACTCCTTAGAATGAAAGCCATTTCATTAATTACTAATTAAATATATTTTGAATGGTCAGGTAAATCATTTTCAACATTTAGAAAACTTACCTTGTAGTGATCATTTAACTGAAATAAATTAAAATTATTTATTTTCCTCAAATTATAACAATTGTAAAAAGTCTCCCATTGGTTTAAATTTATGTTGTAAAATAGGTGTGTTTCACATTTGAAGTTCTATGATAATCTATGGTAAATGACATTTGAGGGAGGAGGAGAATAGAGTACAATGTTTATTTTTAATCCAATTTACCCTTAGTCATTGGCCTCGATAAACTAGAAAGGTTTCTAATTTCCCAGTGTCATTATCAGAGTCAAAAGAAATATAAATATATTGAGGTACAGTCATCAATCCTTAGTCATTTTCTGGATATGGTACTTCAGGGATGAAATCTCAGTTACTAACTTGAGTTCATTATTATGTTGCTATACTTTGGTTGAAATAATCAGATTTCCACATAATGCATATCATGTCCTAATGTACCTTTATTCATCTGCTTGATTTTATTTTTCCTCCGTTAATGTATTTCCCAGTTGTTTGTTGAATTGTTTTTTGCTCATTTCCTAAAAGTGATCTTGTTTAAATTATACTGCTCCCTTAATAACATAGTATTATAAGTTACTTCATTAAATCAATCTCTCAGTCAACTTGCTTGTGTATATGAAGTTTGGTTGCTAACTTCCAAACCATTTAATAGCTGTGAGTTACAACTATATCTATGAGTAACTGACCAAGATGCATTAACTACTTGTTTTTCAGAGTGTAAGTTCTTTAGCTTTGTCTACAATGAAGAAAATCATTTTGTCTATGTAACTTCGTTGTCTTTTCTCATTATTTCTTTTAATTTTTATACACTTAGTATTCAGGCTAGTATACAGTATTATACTACTTACTTAGGCTAATAATCTCTTAAAGTTAGATTTAAGTTTCTTGAGAAATGACCTCTATATTAATTTATTTATTCACACAAGAATGTTTATTTGACTGCACTTTATCTGTAGGAACTATGTCAGGTGTTTTGATAATTATCAACGAGCTGTAAGTTGAAAATAAAAGTGCCTTTAAGGTACTTTCAAATAGAGAATACATTTTAAAAATCAGAAAATCACATAACTTTATATAACTGCATTCTTGAAGAGTCTATACTGGGTATAATTTTACAATTCTTACTAACTGTTCTTTACCTTTTAAGAAATTCAATTTCAACTGCGCAAACAAATGAAAGGTATTCATACTCTATCAACAATCTCAACAAAGTAAGGATGGAGACTTCTATAGCTGAAGTGACATCAAATTTATTGTCTAAATCAGTAAAATTTTGAGGGGGGGAAAAAGTAATAATTTTGTGAAACAACAGGCTTGATTAAGGCTTGTCAAGGAAAACCTATACTTGTAGTCCCTGTAAATAGAGATTTTCAGAGCTGAAAATAGGGATTTTCAATCAGTTTTGTCTTATTCTAACCAACACAAAAGCCATTCTGCCAACCAAACAGAAACAATAAAAACAAACAACAGTTAAGACAAAATAACCTAACTGTTCATTTTGTAGTAAGGCCAGTGATGGAGAAAGATAGAACAAAGTCCATTTTAGAACACTAAAAGGAGGAACACAGTCACATCTTCCTGGTGGCTCAGTTCCTGTTCTTGCTACGTCATTAAAAGGGGAAGCTTGGAGTTCCATGAGTCACTGACCTCTTTCAATCACCACTCAGCTATTCAGCAGAAAATGATGGTCTTCCTTGTGTTGTGCATAGATTACTTAGAAATCTCTGAACACTAGAATTTTTATGAAATGTTCAAATGTCTTGGAATTTAATAAAATTTTGTTTTCCTCCACAAGAAAGAATGAAACAGCTTCCAGTTGTCAGATTCAAGTTCTATTTTTCTTTCTGAAGCCATATTGTGTTTTCCCCATGGCTCTTGCCACTAGATGAAATAATATTATTCATTTATTCTAATAGAATTTAAATTATTTATTGAAATTAATGAAATAATGATTATTTTTATCTACCATATAAATATTTGTTCTTAAAATGGGTTTGCTTACTAACAGTTTTGTTTCTCTAAAATGTAAGCTAGAGGAGGGCTGGATTTTTATTTGTTACTACTCTGTCCCTGATGACTAGAAGAATGCCTAGAATAAATGGTGCTCCATAAATCGTTGTAGGATTAATAAAGTATTTGTCTCTGAAATGAAATCATATTGCAAAGTTCACCAAGTCAGCTAGCTTGGGAAGATATTATAAAAAAATGATGTTGATTAGAACATAGAGGGGAAGTAGGTATCAAAGTTACTTTTAATAATCAAATGTGTTATAGCTAGAAAATATCATAGCATTAAATGGCCTGTAATATACTTTTTAAAAACAATGAAATAGAATAGATACATTTGTGATTGAAAAATTTTAAAAACCATTTTAATCAACTGCACTATTGCTGTTTGTGAAAATCTAAAACAGTATATATCTGACTCTGATTTCTGACTGAGATAGAAAATTAATGCAAATCTGAATTTACATAAATGACAAATAGCATTATTAGGATTATATATGTATACACATAGAATACTGAGAGGTATGCTTTGCCATCACTAATTTTAGGCACACTACATAACTTTCTTCTAATCATAAATGTCATTGGTTAGATACATTGGTTCCGGAAAATCAGAGTGAAAGAAAAGGAGATGAATAAAGCTTATTAATGTGAAAACTGTGTATGCTGACAGACATTTGGAACATACATGGATATCATGGGTTTATGCCTCAGCATTAGAATTATAGAATTTATGTTTGATTGTATATTATCTTCTACTTTCCCTCCATACCTTATTATTTGTACAGCATTATAATTCGTCTATAATATCATATCACTTCTCATTTTGTTTTGACAGGAGGAATAAAGCGATAATTCCTCACACAGGCCATCACCAGTAACGTGATGTATCCTTCAAATGAAATATATGTCTAATATTTAGTCTGCTAATAGTGGGCTTAAAGTTGGTGTTTATAACTTTATTCATCTTTCTCTCAAGGAGTTTTATTTTTTTATCACAAGAATAAAAATATAGAAAAACAGAGTATAAAGCCATAGCACATATGAACTTTATACTCTGTTACCAACATGAACGAAAATGGGGCTACACACTAAACCTGACAAGATCAGGAGAGGCCTACAAGCTGGGCCTTATAAACTCAGAGGTCTAAAGTAAGCACACAGCATGGTCTAAAACAGTGGTTCTCAACCTTTCTAATGCCGCGACCCTTTAATACAGTTCCTCATGTTGTGGTGACCCCCAACCATAAAATTATTTTCGTTGCTACTTCATAACTGTAATTTTGCTACTGTTATGAATCATAATGTAAATATCTGTGTTTTCCAATGGTCTTAGGTGACCCTGCTAGCGGTTCTCAACCTGTGGGTTGCGACCCACAGGTTGAGAACCACTGCTGTAGAGCCTCAGACCATCAGAAAACACAGATATTTACATTACAGTTCATAACAGCAGCAAAATTACAGTTATGAAGTAGCAACGAAAATAATTTTATGGTTGGGGTCACCACAACATGAGGAACTGTATTAAAGAGTTGCGGCATTAGAAAGGTTGAGAACCACTGGTCTAAAATTAAAACTTCTTAATGAGGCATGTGGGTAGTCTTGTTCTAGGCTGGAATCTTCCTTAACAAAGTGAGCCTGTCTACTGTCATTTTGCATCTACGATAACATACTTTAGAAATGTCAGAGTAATCCCATTTTCCCAGACTTTGCAGGGCACAATCACCCACCAGAGAAGATACCTTTCATTGTTATCTTGTTCCCCACACTCTATTTCTACCAGTATGTGTGGGAAATGTTAACTGTTAACTATCCTGTACCCACCACCAATATAAAAGAAATACCATGTGTATCGGTTAATAATGTGGATTTTGTAATAAAAGAAAACATGATAATTTCAAGAGAAACATCAAAAGTGCTTTATTCAAAGTAATATCCATTGCTAGCTACACATTTCCCCCATCTTTCAGGTAATTTGTGGATACTGTCACAATATAACTTTTCTTGTTTTGAGGCAAACCACTCAGAGACCCAATTTTCCACTTCTTTGTATGTTTTGAAGTGCTGCTCAGAAAGTGCGTGTGCCATCGATCAGAACAAGTGGTAATCTGAAGGAGCAAAGTCTGGTGAATACAGCGGGTGGGTTAATAATTACCAGGCAAGATCTTTTAACATGTCTTTAACTGGTTTTGAAGTGTGTGATGGTGCGTCATCATGAAGCAAAATTACTTTGCTATGTCTTCTGAAACATTCTGGTCGTTTCACGATCAAAGCAAAATTGATTATTTGCTGTTTGTAGCGATCAGTATTAATGGTTTCACCTGGTTTTAGAAGCTCATAATCCACCACACCTTCCTGATCCCACCAAACGCAGAGCATTGTCTTCTTTCCGAAGCGATTTGGCCTTGCAGTCAATGTTGATGGTTGACCTGGATCAACCCATGATTTTGTGCATTTGGGATTCTCAAAATAAATCCACTTTTCATCACCAGTCCTAATTTGATGCAAAATAGACTTTCTTTCGTGCTGTTGAAGCAACATTTTACTGATGACTTTTCGGTTTTCCATTTGTCTTTCGATTAGTTGATGTGGCACCCATTTTCCTTCCTTTAAAATCTTTCCCATTGCTTGTAAATGATCAGAAATTGTTTGCTGAGCAATATTTAATCTTTCTGCAAGTTGTTTTTGAGTTTGACACACATCTTCATCCAATAATGCTTGTAATTGTTGGTCTTCAGACTTTTTCAGTTGACTTGGACGTTGTCTTTCACATAGAAATCATCACTTTTAAGCATTTAAACCAGTGTTCACAAGTATCTTGAGATGGAACATGTTCACCATAAGCTTCCTGAAGGATTCAGCAGCACTTTTCTTCAAAATAAAGTAATAAATTACAACTTCCTAAAATGCTCTTTTTTGGGGGGGCACGAAATTCGATATTTTTAAGTGTAAAAATATCTATGATGTTAACACCTTCTGCAAATTTGACATATGAAGTTTTGAAGCTTGTTGTCAATACAACAAAATAGCATACATATCAAATCGCATATATATCAACATATGTGTAACTCCATGTATTGAAAAATATCCACATTATTAACCAGTACACCTAGTATGCGTCCATTCATTTTACTCTTTTAACCTTTTGCACTCGGATGTCGAGTGTGACTCGACATGGTTAGCATTAGAATAAAGGAATCGAGAAAAAAGCAAGCGAGTGCAAAGGGTTAAAAACATATTTATTGTTGAAAGTATTACATATATGTCCCCTTTCCCATCCCCACTGGCCCCTTCTAGCCCACCTGCACCCTCCACAACCCAGGTCTTCACCACCCTATTGTCTATGTCCCTGGGTTATGAATATATGTATACAACTTCTTTGGTTGATCTCTTCCCACCCACCTCCCCTTCTCTTTATCTAATCTCAGAGATTTCCCTGCTTTGCTTTCTCGTGTCTCCCTAATCTATCACCTATGGATTTCATGTAACCCTCCTTTTGTCTACTCATTTGATTCTAATCTTCTATATACAAAAAAGTCTAAGCGACCGAACAACCGAACAGCCAGTCAACTGGTTGCTATGATGTGCACTGACCACCAGGTGGCAGACACTCAATGCAGGAACTGCCCCCTGGTGGTCAGTGTGCTCCCACAGCAGGAGTGCCACTCAGCCAGAAGACGGGCTCACGGCAGCTGCAGCGGGGTGAGCCTCTCCCACTTCAGTGGCAGAGGCAGTGCTACAGAGTGGTGGCAGCAGCAGGCCCAAAGGGGCCTGGATGAGGGGGAGTGGTGCCAGGCCCTGGCTTGGGCTCCTCCCCAGCCACCTGATGCTTCCTGCACTGCTACATCCCTTGAGAGGGTGCAGGCCAGGCTGAGGGATCCCACCGGTGCACGAATCTGTGCACCGGGACTCTAGTGTATAAAATAAGCTGCAAAACTGCCATTCTCTTGAGCATTTTCTTAATCAATTAAGATTTTGCTTCCAAGCAATTGTCGTCAGTTTGGCTCAAATAAACTCATTAAAAATTATAAGTTTGTATGTTTCTTACATTGACACTAATATTATGCATTTAATTGCTTTTTATTTATTGATTTGAGAGAGATGTAGGAATGAGGAAGGGAGGGAAGGGGAGAGGGAGAGAGAGTCAGAGATTGATTTTTTGTTCCACTTATTTATGCATTCATTGGTTTATTCTTATATGTGCCCTGATTGGGGATCAAAACCACACCTTGGCATATTCAGACAACACTCTAACCAACTAAGCTACCTGGCCAGGGTTGTATTTCTTCTGATATAGTTATCCTCTAAAATAGTAAAGCTAAAATTAATAAATTTCATAAACATGAAAGATTTAAAAATTATCAGAAAAATATTCTGAAAACTAATCCTGAAGGATTTCCCTTCCTATTAAAAATGACTTTCATGATTGTTTAAAGCATAAACACTTTCTTCTTTAATTTTTCATTTCTAGGGTTCTCATCCATAAAATGGGTATAGAAGTATCTCCTGATCCTAGAGATTGGCTTGGGAGTGTGTAGGATGTAATTTAGGAATGTTTAGATCTTTTGCTAGACTTCATGGCAGAAAAATATATGAATTGGAAGCTTTTAAATACTGTAGTACATGTATTTGAATCATGGGGTATGTGTGTGTATGGTTGGGTGCTGAACAGAGCTTCAGAACAACTGGGACTCAATGGGTTTGATTTGTCTTCTAGCCAGCAATGTGGGACCTACTCTCATTGCTTCTTGCCAGGCTTCCAAAAACTATGGCCTTCTGTACAGGGTGCATGACCTTGTGCTCTCTCCTCTGCTGTCCTAATTACTGCCCAGCTCTATCATTTTGAACATAACCATACACCCTTACCTGACCATTTCCCCCTTCAACACAAGCATGCTGGGGAGCTGGCATTGGGCTTATGTAGATTATTATTCATCTTTTCTGAAAGATCACACTGGCACATATTTCCACGCTATGTTCTCTAATCTGTTCACTATAAAATCATGTGTATCAGCGACCTTAATGAGCATCCAAATTCCCCTATTACCATTGTCACTGTTTCATAAATCTTTGTTATTTTAAGCTCTTACAAATTAGAAACATTGGCTAGCTTGTAAATACATGACAATCTATGACAGAAATAAAAGCAGAATCTATGTCTACACGCATGTCTTCCTTCCTCGCACCATCATTTGCTGTTTGGAATTAAAGTCTGTTCAAAGTATGGCCATGCACCCTCTTGAGGGAATCAGAGGGTTTGGTGACTGAAAGGTTAACTTATGTTTTAAAGTTGAGTTTCTTTCATATGGTAATGGAGGTTCTGGAAAGAGGGCAAGGTTGTTGCTGGAGCCCCCTGTTCAATGGAAGCAGAGTCCCCACTCTAAACAGAGCTGACAGTGCTTTGGGTCATATCGGATCCCTTCACACTCCCTAAGTCTACTGATGGCCAGCACTGAACAAAGAACACAGAGTACAAATAACACAGACAAAGATGACAGAACAGTGAGAGTTCCACATTACCATGGGGCCCTGCTCTGTTTACATCTGGGATGAAATTCCCATTGCTAGAGGCACTTCTCTAAATTGAGGTGAAATAATGATCTCCAGAAATTACTATTAGAATGTACAAATGGTTTGGCTCTCATTACTACACTGTCGCAGTTTATTAAATTAAGGAATTAGGGCTCTCAGTGTTCAGCAAATAAAAGGGGAAGAAATGCTGGTTTTGCTTTAGGAAACTGACTGTATCCTGAACAGGGTGCTGGGAGGGATGGGAAGTCTGCAAAGGGCTTCACTGTGAAGCCTGACCTCCTGAGGGTGGTGACTGAGGCTGAAGAGTCAGGCTACCAGAGGTAGGCAGGCTGCAGTGAGTCCAAAAGCAATTCTGATTGTGTCCCTTCATTTCACTTGGAGTTCCTGATAAGGTCATGCTTAGGATGTGCCATGACATGTAAAATGTCTCCTGTATTTACAGGGGGTGAGGAAGGAGATGAGATCTGCAGACCTCACTATGCTGCAAATGTGGTGCATTAATTTTGAAATTTTCAGACAGCATAGATGGCTGAACATCGGAATAAACTTTCAAAAATGTTGTAAACTATACTTTTTTCCAAAAGTTTTATTTTATTTAAAAATTAGGAACTGCAGCTCTGTTTACAGGTCTTCCTGAAGGCAATGGATAAAATTCATGATACTTTTTTTCTTTGAAATAATGATTTAATAATATTTTTAAGGTTGTCTATTTTATTTTTTTAATATATTTTTATTGATTTCAGAGAAGAAGGGAGAGGGAGAGAAAGATAGAAACATCAATGATGAGAGAGAATCATTGATTGGTTCCCTCCTGCACACCCCACACTAGGGATCGAGCCGGAAGTCTGACTATGTGCCCTGACTGGGAATTGAACCATGACCTTCTGGTTCATAGGTCAATGCTCAACCACTGAGCCATGCCAATTGGACTCATAAGATTATTTTTAAACTGAAAGGTAAACATAAATATTCTATTATATACATATATGTATATACACATATATAAATATATATACATATATATGTGTGTATATATATGTATATGTATAAATAAATATATATATGTGTGTGTGTGTGTGTATATATATATATATATATATATATATATATATATATATATATATATGAGACCTTTGCCATCACCTAAATCTGAGGTTACAGTTTAAGAATTGCTCAGCATTTTGCATTTCTTTGGCCCAATAGAATCATATCAATTAAAACTACATCCAGTTATATTTTCTTTCACCATGTAATGCAGTAATATATGGATTATTTTAAGGTATCTAAGTGTGTTGTGGTGCCATGAGAGATGAATTAATGTTTTTCATTTTAACATACCTGAGCAGGAGAATCTCTGGTAATTAGAGCAATTACTGAGCTTGCGTCTTTGTGATCATTCTTCACAGGTGAAAAACATTACAGTACATCACATTTACCTAATTACTTTGTGTGTCAATTATACCACACTGTTAAAAATACAAGTAGTATACATGGGGTTCTTTAATTTATCTATTTAGTTCCTGCTTTTGTCTTTCTCTTTCTGGCATGTAGATATAATAGTTTTGCTGGGTCTTTGGTTCAAATCATATTTTCCTGTTTTCATTTCTGTCTGATACTGAATCATTTACAGTATGAGTAACTACTAACTGATACTATATGTCAAAATGATCACAACTCCTTAATTACGTGAGATTCCATCTGAGTTATTGAATGCTGGAATAGGAATATTAACTATTGCACTAGGGCAAGAGAGTGAATTTTACAGAAGTAGGTATACTTTCTATTTCTCTCAAATTCTTAAATTTTAAAGCTTTTCCTGATTCTATTTTTCCCCTGAGTGTGAACCACTGTATAAAAACATAGTCAAATTCTATGTCAAATGATAAAACATACATCATTTCGGGCTTCTGGGTCATAGATCCATTATCAAATGTTTCAAATGTAATAGAAATGACTTTAGTCACAAGCTGAGTATACATGAAAAAAATAAATCTAAGCAGCCACTAGTATCTGGTCCCAGGCTTTCCAATTACCCATTTTGATAAGGTACTAATTAATGCTTTATGAGTTGAATAGCTAATGCTTTCAAATGAAAACTAATAATTTAGTATCAAATATCTACTGAACCAAAGCCAGTATTTTGAGGGAATGACTCTGAGAGATTATAAATGATCCAAAAAGTCACATTGATCACTTAGTGAATGACAAAATATCAAGTTTCAGAGATACAGCACCTTTCCTCATTTTTTTTAGGTCAGTTAAATAGATATTATCGTGTCAGCAAGCAAACAGATGTTTATTTTTTTCTTCTTTTCTTGAAAGCATGCCATCAAGAAAAAGTCTGGCTAAAGACCAACATAACAATTGGATATCTCATTTTATTACTTGTGCTGAATTATCTTCTTACTATGACAGAAAATTCTAATGCAAGAAGGATTTCAGCAGTAATTACATGGACACCTTTGTAAATTTAACACTTAAAGAGCAGATTCCTCCGTAAAAGGCAATTCAACGTGTATCTGTTGAGAACAGCTGTAATGTACCTGTCTCAATCCATTCCAGCTGCTATAGCAGAAATACCAAAAACTCAAACAAGGTTTGGAGTCTGGGAAGTCCAAGGTCAAGGTTAGAAGGGCAGATTGGGATCTGGTGAAGTGGAGGCCCACTTCCTGATTGGCGGACAACCATCTTCTCCCTGGGTCCTCACGTGGCAGAAGGGGTGAGACCTCTGAGGGCTCTTTCATAAGGGCACTAATCCCAGTCATGAAGGTTCCACACTCATTAATGAGTCACATCCCAAAGGCCCCACCTCCTAACACCATCATGCTGTGGTTAGGTTTTAACATATGAATTCTGAGGGACAAATGTTCAGTTTCTAGCAGCAGCTCGATACCTGACAGCGCCACTTGTTTGCTTCTAGGATTGTGTATTCCCTTTAGGATATCTGACATCACTTTTTATAAGACTTTAAGTTAATTTGCAAATTATTTAAGCGAAATGTTATAAAATCACCATGGTTTCTTACCTATGACCATTTAAACTGTAAAACACAATGAACCACATTTCCTAACTTGCAGAGAGGTTACCCAAGTATGCTGAAAATTAGTGCAGTCGTAAGATGTCAGCATTTTGATCTCTGTTCACCAGTGGGATCAGGCTCATATGTCTTGTAGATAAATTTAATTAAAGAGTTTGATATGTTGTGATTAAGTGATGTGCACTCTGAAGACTGGAGGAAGTACAGAACTAAAATTATTTAATAAGCAGAGAAGAAAATTAAGACAAAGGTATGAAATTAAACAATATGCTTTAAACCCTTTTTCAACATCAAAGGTTTGGCCTTTAAATAGAAAAGTTAGGAACAGGTTGAAAGTTCATTTAATTAAGAGATCTCAGGAACTCTCAAAGGTATTTCTTAATTTAAAATTGAACAACTTCACACAAGCACAGACTTTATCTGAAATTATCCCTTATTGTTTCTTATGGATAACAATCCTATATAATAAAAGCCCAGTGACCAGAACAATGTAATGACCAGAATGACTGGCAGACCAGTTACTATGATGCGCACTGACCACCAGGGGCCAGATGCTCAATGCAGGAGGAGGAGTAAGGGGGTGCAATGAGGCTTGGAGGCACATGCTATGGCCCAGGGATCCCAGGAACCCCAAGCCCAGAGCTTGCTTTCTAATAAAAATAAATAAATTAGGGAAAAAATGTGGCTAACACTGCCACCCTGGAAAGAACAGCTCTAGGAGGGAAAGGCCTCCCCAGGCCCCGCCTGGCCTGGCTGGCATGCCTCAGGCTTGCAGGCACCCACCAGTGACATGCAGGAAGCGCACCACCACCCCTGACTCCAAAGCTGGTCACACCAACAGCTGCTCCTCATCCAGCTCCATGGCAGATGCAGCACTGCCGGGCCGCCTCAGCTTTGACTTCCAGCTTCTGGCTTCCTGCCGGCCTCTTCCTATACTACCTGTGCTTGGGGGAATGGCTTCAGCCTCCCTGGCCAATAGCGCCACTTCAGCTCTGGCTTCCAGCTTCTGACTTCCTTCCTGCCCCTTCGCATACTACGTGCACTTGGGGGCATGGCTTTGCCACTCCCACCCACCCACCCATCCAATAGCACTGCAGCACAGCCAGAGAGTAGCAGGACACAGCCACCAGCACTGGCTGGGCATTGATTTGGCTGCTGACTGAGGTCCATGTGCAGTTACACTGCATGTTTACATTTGTAGGGAAGCAGGGCAGCCCAATCCTGCTGCCTGCATCACCTTCTAGGCCAGTGATGGCGAACTTATGACACACGTGTCAGCACTGACACGCGTAGCCATTTCTGATGACACGCGGCCGCTGAGGCGGCCGCATGCCGAGGATGAAACATTTGCGAAATAATGTTTTTTTCCTCAAAGTGACACACTACCCGAGTTATGCTCAGTTTTTTGGCGAAGTTTGACACATCAAGCTCAAAAGGTTGCCCATCACTGTCCTAGGCTAAGAAAGGCCTGCTGATCTCCGTGTTTCTCCTCCCATCCAGAATCAAAACCTCTTGGGGATGAATGATCCCAGCGATGGCCCCAATACACACTTGGTGTCACTGTCACAGACATTCCCAGTTATTACAGCCCATTCCTCAGCCCACAGTGCCCTGCTCCACCCACTGCCACTCCTCACCTGTCACCCCTAAGGACCACCTTATGTTATTCTATTTGAAATGTGAGCAAGATCTCAAATGCCCCTTGTCAATAGCTCCCTTGCCCTACCTTTCTTCCTCTAAAAACCGTGCATTTTAAAAATACATATTTGATTGATTTTGGAGAGGGAAATGGAGATAAAAACATCAATGATGATAGAGAATCATTGATTGGCTGACTCTTGCACGTTCCAAACTGAGAATAAAAACCTTCCCTGGCCCCTCCCCCCCACCCCTCCCCTGGCCAGCAGGCCCCTGGTGGAGTTCAGCACTGAGGGAAGGAGAGGTGGGGAGGTGGGAACTGCAAGGTGGCAGGGCACCGAGAGCAGCTTTGGCATCTGGCGTCTGTTCTTTCTGCACCCGGCCTGGCCACCATTATCTCCTCTCCCAACCCCGCCAGGGCCTTCAGGCCCTGATCAGCCTGGTCCTGATCAGCCCTGATCACCTGCCAGGCCTAGGGACTCCACCTGTTCACAAATGTTGTACACTGGGCCTCTAGTGAAATAATATCATGACACATCAATTAATTCCTGCCATATTTAGAACATTGCAAGAATGCTGCACAACATACAAATGAAGTAGAAGACAACACAGATGGACTTATATAGATGAAACAATTTCATACTATATAATAAAAAATCTCAGAGATCAGGGTTTTATTTCATTATCAACTATGGGTGTCAAATTCACAGATATGACCTGACAATTACCTCCCAACAGTTCCATTGGTCTATTTGTTCTCCATGTGCTCATATTTGGAAAACAGTTTACATAAAAGTAATAACTTCTCCTCACCCAATGCTAGAAGTAGTGTTTTGGATATATTTGAAATAAATGTTCCATTTCATATTTTAAACCATTTAGCTCTTCTAGCAAAATGTAATAAAAACTATAATTATTAAAGGTTACCAATTCAATATCATGAGATATATTTAAGTCAATAGCAAATCTAAACTTTCATGTTTTGCTAAATCCCACTCTTAATTAAAATTAAGTCCATAAAGTAATAAATTATAAAATATGTTATAAAACCCAAATTTGAAAATGCTATCCCTAACTTTCTAGACATGTTATCTCTTATAATGAGTAGAAGAATAGTCAGTGACAAGGTGAAAAAAATGACAAACATAACATGAAAATATTAGAAAAATGAAAATAAGTAAAGTCCTGATAGGTTTTTGTTTGTTTGTGCTTTGTCCCATATTAACACTATTCCTGTTTATTTAAACTTAGGTTATAATTGTTCTGTTCACAGTATAGGAAGAGACTCTAGCAAAATGATATAGCTAAGAGTTTCCAGAACCCTACTGCTGACACTATGACCACAATATGAATAATGCCACAGTAAGTTTGCATCAAATCCAAGAGAGCCAGCTTGCAATGCAGAGAATTCCCACTGCCAGTCATGAATTCTGGGCAATAATGCCGTAAATAATGAATGTAGTCAAAACAAATTTAGATGCACTGATTACTTTAGCTTTCAGGATGAGGAATTTTATTAGAAAATGTTCTTTTTAAGCATTGAAGAAAAAAAAAAAAAAAAACTCTTTAAAGTGTAAATAAGCCTTGGGGAGTTATTTCAAATAATGACACAGCCTGAAAGGAACTGAAACAGCAAAATTCTATGTCTGAAGTTTAGATGGATTGTCACTATAATATAGAATTTTATAGCCTCTCTGGAACAAAGGAAATATCACCTTTTAATACAAAGTCATAATTTAATTTTCTTAACTGATGTAAACTATTTTGCTGACTTTTAATTAACCCAGGAAAATGCTTAATGTGCATATATGTCTTCTGATATTATAATGTTCATAACCTGAGCCAGTAAAAATGGGTTGCAGGATTGCATACACATTAAATAGGATTAGTTTTTCCTTTAATTTTATGTAAAGTATTTTAGATAAATAATATAAGTAAGGTTTATTGGAGGAAAAGGAGAAGCAAGAGTCATTTTTATCCTTTGCTAAACTATATACAAATTGATGTGGCAATATGGATATAGGGTACCAGCTGATTAAAAGTATGTGTCTGGAAATATCCACTGGAGGAATGGACCTAAATATCGTGAGATCCATGACATATACCATCTCCCTTGGTCAATTTCAAAATAGTCTGTTCATTGTCACAAATATTTATATTAAAGTATGTATAAGTGCTTAGGTGCAGCCACTGTGGAAAACAGTATGGCGTTTCCTCAAAAAATTAAAAACTGAATTCCCATTTGACTCAGTAATCCCACTTCTAGGAATATACCCCAAGAAAACAGAAACACCAGTCAGAAAGGATATATTCACCCCTATGTTCATAGCCGCACAATTTACAATAGCTAAGATTTGGAAACAACCTAAGTGCCCATCAGCAGATGAGTGGATTAAAAATCTGTGGCATATCTACCCAATGGAATACTACTCTGCTATAAAAAGGAAGAAACTCCTACCATTTGCAACAGTGAAATAAGCCAGTCAGAGAAAGATAAATATCACATGATCTCACTCATTTGTGGAATATAATGAACAACATCAACTGATGAACAAAAACAGAGAAGCATTGATCAGCTGCTCAAACCTTAGAGGGAAGGTAGGGGAGGGTGGGGGTAAGAGGGGAGAGATCAACCAAAGGACTTGTATGGATGCATATAAGCCTAACCCAGTGGTCGGCAAACCGCGGCACTCGAGCCACATGTGGCTCTTTGGCCCCTTGAGTGTGGCTCTTCCACAAAATACCACATGCGGGTGCGCATGTACAGTGCGATTGAAACTTTGTGGCCCATGCGCAGAAGTCGGTTTTTGGCCTGGGCGAGTGGCGTTAGAACACTCAAGGGGCCAAAGAGCTGCATGTGGCTCGCGAGCTGCGGTTTGCCAACCACCGGCCTAACCAATGGACACGGACACCAGGGGGGTGAGGGCATGAGCGGGGACGGGGGGCAATGGGGGAATAAGGACACATATGTAATACCTTAATCAATAAAGAAAAAAATTAAATGAAAAGCAAAGCAAAAAACACTTTTTAGTGCTAGTATCTTATGCTTAAAAAAATGCACTTCACACTTTTTTAAAAACAAGGATATCCTGTGCTAATTTTCAAATACTTTGTATTAAATTTTAATATTGTTTAGATATAAAATGAGTAAAAAAAATCCTCTCCTATTCAATAAACAAATATTGTAACACAAAATATGAAAAAGGATGGATATTTATCTTTATTCTTAATAAAGCAAGTTTAATGTTTTGGCAACCACTAATTTGAAGCACAATCCCTAGCTTTTTATCTTATTCCTAGAGAAACCACTCACAGGATAAAAGTAACAATAAGTAAGCAAAACTTATTTTGTATGATAACTAGATATTTGTACATAGAATATGTGATATGAATTCTGGGAGGAAATTACTTACATCCAGTGAGTATTAGCTTGTTCAATTAGAAATTGGCCTTGTTTCCCATTAAACACTTAGGGAAAACCAGATGAGCATAATGCCAGAAGAAATTCGGTCAATCAAATTCCAAAAGCAGGATTTATGAAATTTGAAATTAGTGTTTACAAAGACTCTCAGGATACTTTATTATTAAGAATTACAGGCTGCTCCCCGGCTGGACCCTGGCTGGGGCACATGCAGGATGCAACCAATCAATGTGTTTCTCTCACATCGATATTTCTGTCTGTCTTTCCCTCTCTCTTCCACTCTCTTTAAAAATCAGTGGAGCCCTAGCCAGTTGGGCTCAGTGGATAGAGCGTCGGCCTGCGGACTGAAGGGTCCCGTGTTTGATTCCGGTCAAGGGCATGTACCTTGGTTGCAGGCACATCCCCAGTAGGGTGTGTGCAGGAGGCAGCTGATCAATGTTTCTCTCTCATTGATGTTTCTAACTCTCTATCTCTCTCCCTTCTTCTTTGTAAAAAATCAATAAAATAAATTTTAAAAAATCAATGGAAAAATATCCTCATGTGAGGATTAAAAAAGAATGATAATAAATAATTATGATCTCTTTATAAAGATAAAGCCTACCTCTCTAACCTCTCTCCCAGGAAGTAATATTATTCATGATCACATAGAATACTTGTTTGACAACTTATGCTGATTGGCCCTGGGGAAGTTTGCCAATTTTGATCACTGCCCCCCGCCTCCCCCCACATATATCCCCATTATTATTAAAATCATTTGTTCTTATTAGTCTACTAATTAGCTTCCTATGATTGTTCCTTGTGCCTCTCACACTACCCCTTGCCTTCTTAGAGAGACTGTTTTTCCTTGAACTGAGCTATAGGGAATCTTTATGCATATAGATATCAATATTTGAGACACTTTCTGTAATACAGTGTGCACCAACTCTTACTCATTTATATGGCACTTTATGTGGATTAAGAATATTCTCATGTGCAGACCTGTGTAGTGGCTACAATCTCCATTTACAAAACCTGAAACTCATAGAGAGTAGGTCAACTTCTCAATGTCATACATCTATTGTATAAAGTGGCATTGAACATTTCTTATCCATCCCCACACTTAATGTACCTGATCTCCCCATGAAACAGCATAGGAATCATATACTCCACAATGTCACGTCATCTCTGTGGCTGCAGCAACTCAAGAAGATATACAGATAAGTAAGTGACTTCTAAGGTAAATTTTCACAAAATACCTGCTGAAAAGGGGTGTTCTTTACGAGATAATATTTACCAGAAATAATCAAATAATTTTCTATGGGTTTTGATTTTTTTAAATATCCAATTCAGAGACCATAGGAGTTAGTTTAAATACACACACCCACACATTTGGCAGGAGGTTGAGGTAGTTAAAATGGAGTCCTTTTCTTTTCTCTGTAAATTGGGAGGCACATTAATTTGCAAATAATAAGGACAAGGTGGCTGGGTCAAATATTTCAAAATAATAAATACTGTAAAATATTGCAGAGAACCAGAGAGTTAACCAGTTGACAGATTTAGAGAATGCTTGCAGAATTTCTGAGCAGTTTGATGGGTCCTGTTAAACAGAATGGGATAGCTTTATAGTTGCCTGGTTGAGTGATGATCTTGAGTAATCCCTGGCAGCTCAAACACAAGTGTGAACTAAGGGGAACTAGGGAATCATCTAGAATTTAGGTTTTAGCTGTATAGAAATGATTAATGAATTAATAGATACAACGATTTATCACATTGATAAAATAATAAATGAACCTATGGACAACTTAATATAAGGATAATTCAATAGAAGCTGCAAAATTAGATCTAATTTCTCTCTGGATTAAAAATGTTTAATTATTTGTTTGTTTATTTGTTAATTTATTTATTTTGCCTGAAATGAGTAAGGAATTAGAGGGCAATGAATGACACTAAGCATGAAAATGTTTTCAGGCTTCCATGCCCCTATCAAATACATTGCACTGTAATACAAAGGTCCACAGTAGTTTCTGAATGTGTCTAATCTCCAGAGTTGGTGTGAATCTACCATGTAGTCACATGTCATCTCTCTTTCTGAGTCTTTAAGACAGTTCTGTTTAAACTATTAGACATGGGACCAGGAGTAGCCTGAGTGTTCACATCCATTTTATATTTTACCCCAGGGTATAAAATGTGGCTCCATGGTGATCTTCTGTCAAATGTTTTATACATCCTTAGAAAACGAAGGTGTGTTTTCCTTATATTTTATAGCAACTTGAAAAGTGGGAAAGTACAATTTGTAAAAACAAGGTTTTTGGCACTGAAGTTTAAAGAGCTTAGATGTTTCTCCTAAATTTTCTCAGCAAAGAAACATATATCTTGGTTAACGTTGTTTAAAAACAACTGACAATTATCACAGCCAGTTAACCTCATTTGAATGAGAGAAAAATCATTATATCTTTATGTCAAGTGATATTAAACCACATATGAGAATTTAAGAGTTCCCTACAATAGATTTGCACACAAAAAATGTCTAATAAGCAGGGAAATAACATGGAGGTTAATGAACTGGGTATTCTCAAGAAGTTAAAGACAGACGATGTTATTTTTTGTTGTTGTTGAGAAAATAGTGTATTGGGATCTGAGCGTGTCTGCTATCAGAGCGGGAGCCCTTCAAAGTGATTACAACTCAGTCTATGTGAATGTGGGAGCTGATGGCAGATGTTGGATAAGGAAAAGTCTTTGACGATAAGGAGGTCAAAGAGCCAACAGGCCAGGATGGAAATGGGTCATCCATGTCTTTTTTAAATTTCTTTATTGATTAAGTTAGTACATATGTGTCTTTATTCCCCCCATTATCCCGCCATCATCCCACTCATGCCCTCACCCCCCTGTTGTCTGTATCCATTGGTTAGGCCTATATGCATGCATATAAGTCCTTTGGTTGATCTCTCCCCCTCACCCCCACCTTCCCCTACGTTCTCTCTGATCAATGTTTCTCTGTCTCTGGATCTGTTTTTGTTCATCAGTTTATGTTGTTCATTATATTCCGTAAATGAGTGAGATCATGTGATATTTATCTTTCTCTGACTGGCTTATTTCACTTAGCATAATGCTCTCTCGTTCTATCCATGTCTTGAACCTATCGAGATTTATGGTGATTCTTAACATTAAAAAAAATATCTAGCCGAAACCGGTTTGGCTCAGTGGATAGAGCGTCGGCCTGCAGACTCAAGGGTTCCAGGTTTGATTCCGGTCAAGGGCATGTACCTTGGTTGCGGGCACATCCCCAGTGGGGGGTGTGCAGGAGGCAGCTGATTGATGTTTCTCTCTCATCAATGTTTCTAACTCTCTATCCCTCTCCCTTCCTCTCTATAAAAAAAATCAATAAAATATATTTTAAAAAAATATATCTAAGCCAATATATTCATTGAGTAAATAAATGAATGAATGAATAACATAGCAATTCTGAAACTTCAACTGGGATGATATCTGCTGAATAAATATACATTTTACTTATTGAGTAACAAATATAATTAATTATCTGAATGATTCTAATAGCCTCCTAAATGGACTACGTCCAGACTTTTAGCTCTTTCCAACATTTCCCCAAGCTAGCATCAATTATTTTCACAATGTGCTTTCTTACGACTTCCTGCTTTCAAAAATAAAACAAATGCCCTCCACAATCTAGTTCTAATTTAATTTTCCATTATCATAGTCTCCCTTTCCTGTATCTCCATTAAACATCCATTACTTGTTCTTCATTCTCAGGGGACCAGACAATATTTTATGTATTTTACACAATCTGTATCTTTGTCCTCCTGGTATTCCTGGAACATTCCTCTACCTGCATGCATGCATTCAATCAAATGTCTATGACATTCAAGTGCTCAACAATAAAGGTGATTAGTTAACAATACAGATATTTCCAAGAAATAAGTAAAAACAAGTGAACAGATCAATCATTACTTATGATAGGGCCTAGCAAAAAAAAAAAAAAAGGAATCATGATATACACTATACCCACTCGCCACATTTGAAAGTAGTGATCTAGAGACCAAATTTTGGTAGAATTTTAGGAAAGACTTCTCACAGAGGTGAACTGGCTCAAATATGAAGCTAAGGGTATTTAAAGAGTGGGAATCAAGCATTATGAAATGCCAAAGAAGCCCTGAAGAAAAAACAGGACCTGAAAAGAATCTGGTGATCAGGCTAACAAGATGAGCTCAGGAGATGGCTGGTTTAGGAAGGGGCAGTTGGATTTTATTAAAATGGAAATAGGGAGTACGTGAGGTGATTTAACAAGCAATATGAACTGATTGACTCTTTTTCTTATGCTCCCTGGAGAGTGCAGAATGGATTGATAGATACGGGAGAGGCAAGACCAGCCATAGCAGTGAAAAGGGCACATCTTCACTGTGTGGAGAATGGACACGCTTTTTGAAGAACACATCAACAGTGCTTGCGGTTGCCTGATATGTTGGGGTTAGAAAAGGAAAGAATCAAATATATGTAGTTTCTGACTTGAGCAGCTGGATATCTAGTGGTGTCAATTAGTGAGGAAGTAAGACTGATGGAGGGGAATCAGTTGGAGCCAATATAACTCAAAGGCTCAGCTTGGACCTGTTAAATTTGAGATGTCTGTGAGCTATCTAAGCTATCTCCTGTAAGCAATTGGGAGTGTCCCTTTAAAGCTCAGAGGAAACACTGTATCTGGACATGGATAAGGATATGGGATTTGTATATGAATGTGAATATGTAAAGATATAGCTAAAGTCATAGAAATAGGTACATGTACATATATATATACATACTAGAGGCCCAGTGCATGAAATTCATGCATGGGTAGGGTCCCTAGGCATGGCCAGCAATCAGGGCCTATCTGCAGGGCGACCGGCAGGGCTATTGGAGGGCCCCTGCTGGCTCCCGCCTTGGCTGGCCTGGCGCTTCCCGCTTGCCAGGCCTGTCCCCCGCCCCCCCACCACTGGTCAGGACCTGTGGGCTGGGGGCAGCTCCTGCATTGAGCATCTGGCCCCTGGTGGTCAGTGCGCATCATAGAGACCTGTCATTCTGCTGGTAGTTCCTCCGTTCGGTAGATTTGCATATTAGGCTTTTATTATATAGGCTATACTTTAATATAAATGCATTTACTGGATATGTGCATGTATATGTGTGTACCTATGTACACTATCTGTATATACATATGGATATATGTGTATACATGTATGTGTATATGTATGTATGGATGTATGCATGTTATGTGTTTGGGTTTTCTGTGTGAGCACATCATCTAGATCAGTGGTCACCAACATTTCGGACCTCACGGACCACCAGTGGTCTGCAGACCACTGATTGGCGACCACTGATCTAGATGGCATTTATGTCCATGATAGCTAATATTTCCACCTCTGTGCTACTATTTTCCATTGTAACATTTTTATAGCACTAATAGCACTAATAGTTTACCTCCTGTGTAACGTATTGTATGCATGTTTGTTACCTCACATGATAACAAACTTCTTTGGAGAAAGTTTGACGTGCATTTCTTTTCTCTATCTTCTATATTATTTAAACTATGTTTTCTACACTACACACGACTGAATTAAGTTTCCTGAAATTTTCAGTCTTGAACACTTCTGTTTTTTTCTGCCAATAGTAAGATTTTTGGTGAAAGCCTAAAAAAAAAAAATGTCATCTTTGCTACTATAAAAATAGCCAGTTACATTCAATTTTTTTAAAAATGTATCTTTATTGGTGAAAGTATTACACATGTCCCTTTTGTTTGTTTGCTTGTTTGTTTGTTTTCCCATTGACCTCCTACCCCACACCAGTCCCTCCCAGGCCTTCACCACTCAATTTTCTGTGTCCATGGGTTATACATATATGCATGTAAGTTCCCCAGTTAATGAATCCCCAACCACCCTCTACCCACACCTTCCCTCTTAAATTTGTCAGTTTGTTCCATGCTTCTATGTCTCTGGATCTATTTTGTTTATCAGCTTATTTTGTTCATTAGACTCCACATATGAGTCAGATCATGTGATACTTGTCTTTCTCTGACTGGCTTATTTCGCTTAGCATAATACTCTCCAGACCACCAACTTACACCATACACAAGAATAAACTCAAAGTAGATAATGTAGGTCATGAAACCATAAAAATACTAGAAGAAAACATAGGCAACAAAATCTCAGACATCTCTTGAAGCAATACGTTTACGGATATATTTCCTAGGGCAAAGGAAACTAAGGCAAAAATAAACAAATGGGACTACAACAAAATAAAAAGCTTCTGCACAGCAAAAGAAACCATTAACAAAACAAGAAAGCCCATATTTGCCAATGATACATCTGATAAGGGGTTAATTTCTAAGATCTATAAGGAACTCATACAACTTAACAAAAAGAAGACAAACAATCCAATTAAAAAATGGCCAAAAGACCTAAATAAACACTTCTCCAAAGTGGACATACCGAAGGCCAAGAGACATATGAAAAATGTTCAGTCACTAATCATCAGAGAGATGCATATTAAAATGACAATGAGGTACCATTTCATGCCTGTCAGAATGGCTACCATCAACAAATCAACAAATGACAAGTGCTGGCGAGGATGTGGAGAGAAGAGAACACTCGTGCACTGTTGGTGGGAATGCAGACTGGTGCACCACTGTGGAGAACAGTAAGGAGTTTCCTCAAAATATTAAAAATGCAAAACTACCATTTGACCCAGTGATCCCACTTCTAGGAATATATCCTTAGAAACCAGAAACACCAATCGAAAGGACATATGCATCCCTATGTTCATAGCAGCACAATTTACAACAGCTAAGATTTGGAAACAGCCCAAGTGCGTATCAGCAGCTGAGTGGATAAAAAAGCTGTGATACATTTACACAATGGAACATTTTGCAGCTGTAAAAAAAGAAAGAACTCTTACCATTTTCATTCAATGTTTTAGAGTTGCAAAAGAGGAAAGTAAAATTTTAACCATATTGTGCAAACCAAAGAACCTAAGATAGAATTATTGTCCTGGATTATAGGGCACCAACATAGGTTGAAATGAGATAAATAAGATATTTTGGAGCAAATAGATCAGCAATAAAACAGAGGCTGTAAGTGATTTCTCTATGAGTAATGTGCACAGGTTTTCACCTTCTGCCTAAAAAATCTTTCCTAAGGAACAACAAAAGCAGTCCTCCATCCTTTCTGTTATTTGGGGGGCTTTTTGTCTACATACTATCTCCTTGCATGCCACTCTCCTACTTAATCATTCAAATAATTTCCCATATTTTAGAGATACTTATATTGTTTACTCCCATGGCAATCTGCTTTTAATATAAGGTATCAGTCTCTTTTTATATGTTCTTCAGCTGCTTTCATCGGGTTTGTCACTCCATGACATGTAGAATTTGATCATGCTTTGGCAACCTTTATCTTTAACTAAATGACATAGAACATAACTATTTAGGTAAATGGCCATGAGAAAAAACCCCACAAACAAATAAACAAACAAAAACAGAGGTTCAACAACTTTAGGACCAAAAAGATAAACTGTGGTCCTAAAATTATTTATCTAAAATAACTAGATAAATTAGAAATGAAAGTTTTGGATAGATGATAACCAATTTAAAATAACCCTCCATCTACAATAAGTAACACTAAGTTAAAAGCTTACATAAATATATTTATGCTTATACCAAGCACAATAATTATTCAACCATGTTCATGCATCTCATTTTTCTCATCAAGGCATAACATATTCCCTGACCTTTGCCATGAACGGAATAATGAGCATCAAAAGCACGCGCATAAAAATAACAGACGTGGGCTGCTTTCTTTTCTGGCTAATATCACCCGTGACTGTGTCACACGTTGGTTGTGTATTTAAAGGATCTAAAAAGAAAGTGGTTATTTAAACAGAAAATGAAATCGGTGTTTCTAAGACATTAGCTTTCTCTATTGCTCAGCTTTAAAAAATGAAAAGAAAATATTAGAAAGGATGGCATGGTGGGCTAATGCTGGTCAGTCTCCTGGAAAACAAAATTATTCATAGTTGTTTAACTCTGATAAAACAAAGACTGTGATGACAGGAAAATACTCACTGGGGTCCCAGAATTAGCAGGCTGAATCTTCTATACAGAGATAGACTTAATAGCACTTAAAATTTTTGCATCATCTAAAAGTGACAGTAATGATTCATGGGTGGATGTGTGTGTGTGAGTGTGTGTGGCCTTTTTTCCCTTAATTCATGTGATGAAATATTCCATTGAGTTACTGAATGTGATGACAACTAAGATCCATGAAAAATCATAGTAATCCTAAAATTTAATATTAGACAATTTTTATAAAATGATTTATATTTGTGATAGCTTTTCCAGTGACAGGTTTTTAAAGTTAAAATATAAGAAAAACAAATTATTGAAATGACCAGAAAGATGCACTTGAACAAATGAATATAAAATCTGATATTAGTATTATTTTTATCTTCTCATTTTTTTATTAAAAGTTGTTTTTAACCTGCAGACTTGTTATGCTTAAACTATTATAATATTATTTCATAGTGAATACTACTTTTGGAAATAATAGATTCAACTATGAAAAAAACACACACATGTGGTCACTAAGCTGTTTCAAAATATCGGGGAAAATATTCTTTGCCTTTAAATCAGCCTCCATTTCGAAGTACACAGTGGGAGTTAGAAATCAGGATTTGATCTCTTACTTCTACCTTAACTATTTTTATCGGATGCCGTACTTCACAGTCTAAGAAGTGTCCTTCAGGAGTCTGTCACCTCTCAGATGTCACCTTATACAGTTTGCTATTAAACCCAGAGCAATGTTTCTCTTTCATTGTTAATTTGCATTTGGCACTCTATCAGACATTGATTTTCACTTCTGTTCCCAATACAGCAGTAAGACCTGGAATGTCTAAGTTTTGTTTGATATTTCATTTGGGAGTTCTTATATTCTTTCATTGCTGTTAAAATCTATTTTTCAGAGGACTAGAGGTAATTCTTCAGAGTAAATGTAAGATCTTTAATGCTTTAATTTGGGAGTGAAAGGTACTGTAAAAATTAACTTAGCGTATGAACTAGGAAGAAGATTGCCCAATCCTTTTGATTAAAAAAAGTAATCATTATATATCACAGAAAGATTCAAAAACTGTATTTACATAAAAATTGGAGGAAGCAAAAGAAGAAAGGAATAAAGATTAAATTCTGGTCCTGGCCAGTTTTCCCAATGGTTAGAGCATCAGCCCAAGGACCAAGGGTCTCAGGTTCGATTCCTGGTCAAGGGCATGTACCTGGGTTGCAAGTTGGATCCCAGAGCCTGTGCAGGAGGCAATCAATCGTGTCTCTCTCACATCCATCTCTCTCTTCCCCCCCCCTTCTCTCTCTTCTACTCTCTCTAAAAATCAATGGAAAAAATATCAGGTGAGGATTAACAACAACAATGAAAAGATTAAATTTTGAAAAGTTATATTTTTCTTTTAAGAAGTTTTCTTAATGTGTTAACCAAAATTTAATACATTGAAAACGAGCTTGGGACAATGAATATTATTCTGTGTTTAACCTGTATAGAACTATACATTATTAAAGCATACCTAATAAGTTTTCATAGAGATATCAGTGGTCACAACATAAGATATCACACAGGAGACTGAGAAGTGTGAGGCATATATCTCCATAACTTCTGCAAACAGACATATATGGCAATTTCTAAGGCAAGATCAAGGGACAACTAATTTTATGAGTCAAACTTCAAAGCAAGTCTTATCACTTCTATTATAGATAATTTAATCTATTCAGATTTAAGTATACATATGTCCAATAATTATTTTAAAATGTATATTCACTAAAGGCTCAGACTAGATTTATAAGAAAGAACATGGAAGCAAAAATGTATGTTAGGAGGGACTCTTATCTGAGTCTGCTAAAGGTAAGAGCCAATAAAATAGATAGGATTGAAACAAAATATTTTCTGAGTAGATGTGTTTGAATGCTATTTATATATGTACTTCTAACATCACAATGCTACTCTAACTCCACCTGCTTGGTAGAAACGTGTAAAATATTTTATAAAACACAAATAAACTTAAAAACCCTGAATAAAATGACATACAGTTCTGATTCCCATTAGAGTCCCTAATGATGCTCATTACAACCCTAACTGCATTTTAATGCTGAAATATAATGCCTCTATTCATCATCAGAATGGAATACGGATGCTGACAATTGACGAAACTTAATAATAGAAGAGTTCACAAAATTCAAAACTCCCTGTGTATATTTTCAGCTTGAAAGGAAATGTGTGATGGATGTTGTCAGCTCCAAGTAAAGAGAAATGGCTTCTAAAAGAGAAAAAAATAAAAACGATGAAGTACTCTAAAAGTGTTGCTCTTTAGCATATAGGTATTAGTGCTAAAGTCTTTCTGAGAAAGTTAAAGGGAATAAAAAGGAACTTCTGAATAGAATTTTCGTTTTAAGGATGTGATTATAAACCATGGTTTGATAGTCCTAAATTCTCAGTCATTTTCTAATCTATCTTAGAACCCAGCTTTATTTGTAGTTTTGTTTTTCTATGTGTGTACAAATGTGGTTTTCTCTCTCCCTCTTTCTCTCTTTTTTTAGAAAAAGGAGATGATTTTTTAAAATAGAATCTTGGGTCTAGAGATAGGATTCAGACATTTGGATGAGCATTAGTCTCAGGCCTAGAGAAATCAAAAGGTTAGTAAAAGTCAGCTACTACACTGGGATAATATGTGTGTATTCTCTATTTTAACAGTTGAAGAATTGTGTTAATATCTTATTACTAGGATGGAAGGTACTACATTTTATTTTTATTATTATTTTTTTTTAAATATATTTTATTGATTTTTTACAGAGAGGAAGGAAGAGGGATAGAGAGCTAGAAACATCGATGAGAGAGAAACACCGGCCAGCTGCCTCCTGCACACCCCCTACTGGGGATGTGCCCGCAACCAATGTACATGCCCTTGACTGGAATCAAACCTGGGACCTTTCAGTCCACAGACTGACGCTCTATCCACTGAGCCAAATCGGTTTTGGCGAGGTACTACATTTTAATTGTCACTGTTAAGAAGCAAAAATTTAAAGGTTTTTAATATTTATACTTATAAATGTTGATGATAGACAATTTTGTAAATATAGGAGCTATTAATAACAAAATAAACATTGCTCATTATCTCATATGCAGAAATAACCCTTGCTGGGGTCTGGGGGTCCATTCCCATTCTCTTTGGGTTTGAATTAGGCTGGTCCCGCTATTGTATTCTGTAATGACTTTTTCTTACAATTACATTATAAGCATACTAGAGGCCCAGTGCACAAAATTTGTGCACGGGGTGGGGGTGTCCCTCAGCCCAGCCTGCACCCTCTCCAATCTGGGACATCCCTCTCACAATCCAGGACTGCTGGCTTCCAACTGCTCACCTGCCTGCCTTCCTGATTGCCCCTAACTGCTTCTGCCTGCCAGCCTGATCACACCCTAAACACTCCCCTGCCAGCCTGATTGATGCCCAACTGCTCCCCTGCCAGCCTGATTTCCCCTAATTGCCCTCCCCTGCAGGCCTGGTCACCCCTAACTGCCATTCCCTGCCAGTCTGGTTGCCCCTAACTGTCCTCCCCTGCAGGCCTGGTCACCCCCAACTGCCCTCCCCTGCTGGCCTGGTCCCCCCCAAATGCCCTCCCCTGCTGGCCTGGTCCCCCCAACTGCCCTCCCCTGCAAGCCTGGTCCCCCCACACTGCCCTCCCCTGCTGGCCTGGTCCCCCCCAACTGCCCTACCCTGCAGGCCTGGTCCCTCCCAACTGCCCTCCCCTGCAGTCCTGGTTCCTCCCTAACTGCCCTCCCCTGCTGACCTGGGTCCCCCGCAACTGCCTCCTTTGTTGGCTTGGTCTCCCCCAACTGCCCTCCTCTGCTGGCCTGGTCATCCCTAATTGGCCACAACTGCCCTCCCCTGCAGGCCATCTTGTGGTGGCCATCTTGTGTCCACATGGGGGCAGCCATCTTTTACCACATGGGGGTGGCTATCTTGTGTCTTGGAGTGATGGTCAATTTGCGTATTATTCTTTTATTAGATAGGATTTTTCCTGTTTATGTGTCAGTTATTTTTAAAAAAGCCCCACACATTATGTGATAAAACTATACCAGACTAACAATAACATTCAAAATGTAAAATAGTCTATCCCAAAATTTGTCTTGAAAACATGATATGTCACAGGGTCTGACACTATGAGGTCGTTGGAAGTTTTTAATTAGTCCTGTGAAAAAATCTTGGCTCTGTCCTTTTTTTTGATAGTAGCTTCTTCATCACTCTCATTTTTTTCAATGTAAATTTGTCTGTATGAGTTTTTTTGTGGGATAATATTGATAAGCTCTATTTCCATAGGAAATTATTGATTTCATCTAGGTCCATGGTCAGCAAACTGCAGCTCACGAGCCACATGCGGCTCTTTGGCCGCTTGAGTGTGGCTCTTCCACAAAATACCAGGGCCTGGGCGAATCTATTTTGAAGAACTGGCGCTAGAAGAAGTTTAAGTTTTAAAAATTTGGCTCTCAAAAGATATTTCAATTGTTGTACTGTTGATATTTGGCTCTGTTGACTAATGAGTTTGCTGACCACTGATCTAGGCTATCAAACTATTTGGACAGGCCTGCAAAGTAGCTTCTTGTGATTAAAAAAGAAAGTTCTGCCCTATCTGGTTTGGCTCAGTGGATAGAGCGTTGGCCTGCAGACTGAAGGGTCCCAGGTTCGATTCCAGTCAAGGGCATGTACCTTGGTTGCGGACGCATCCCCAGTAGGGGGTGTGCAGGAGGCAGCTGATTGATGTTTCTCTCTCACTGATGTTTCTAACTCTCTATCCCTCTTCCTTCCTCTCTGTAAAAAAAATTATAAAATATATTTTTAAAAAAGAAATTTCTAGCCCTAGCCGATGTGGCTCAGTGGATAGAGCATCGGCCTGAAGACTGAAGAGTCTCAGGTTCGAATCCAGTCAAGGGCACATGCCTGGGTTGTGGGCTCGATCCCCAGTGTGGGGCTTGCAGAAGGCAGCCAATCAATGATTCTCTCTCATCATTGATGTTTCTCTCTCTCCCCCTTTCCCTTCCTCTCTGAAATCAATAAAAATATATATAAAAAAAGAAAGTTCTATATTTAAAGGGTCATTTTCACCTGGCCCGCAACCTATGAACCAGGAGGTTACGGTTCAATTCCCAGTCAAGGCATATGCCTGGATTGCACGTGATCCCCAGTGTGGGGCATACAGGAGGCAGCTGATCAATAATTCTCTCTCATCATTGATGTTTCTGTCTCTCTCTCTCTCCCTCTCCCTTCCTCTCTAAAATCAATCCTATATAATAAGAGGCTAATAAGCAAATCGACCGAATGGCAGAACTACTGGTTGCTATGGTGCTCAATGCAGGAACTGCCCCCAGGTGGTCAGTGAGCTGCCACAAGGGGAGCGCTGCTCAGCCAGAAGCCGGGCTCACAACTGGAGAGCAGAGCAGACATGGTGGGAACCTCTCCCACTTCCACAGCAGCCCTAAGGATGTCCAACTGATAGCTTAGGCCTGCTCCCCTTGGGCATCCCCCAAGGGCTCCCAGTCTGTGAGCGGGATCCCTCCCCCCAGTGCATGAATTTCATCCACCAGGCCTCTATTCAAAATATATTTAAAAATAATAAATAAATGGTCATTTTCTTTTTGTCATTTCTTTAGTCTGGCTCTGTTTGTCTCTCTTTTCTTCATTAAATCCAATAGTGATTTGGTTAAAAAAAAAAAAAAAAAGCTTATAATAAAGTTTCTTTATCTATTCTCTAACTTTCTGCTTTTTAATATTTTCTTTCTTGTACTTTCTTTCAGTTTACTTTGTTGATCTATTACTAGAATCTAACTCACTTTTTGTAATTATTTTATTTGTTTAAAATATATTTTTAAAATATATAACTGGGGATCGAGCCTGCAACCTGGGCATGTGTCCTGACAGGGAATTTAAGTGTGACCTGGTTTATAGGTCAACTCTCAACTACTGAGTCAGTCACACTGGCCTGGCTAATTCTTTTATTTTTAATGACAAACGTATACATAGCTACAAATGCTCTTCAGTTCACTTTTTAAGTTTCATAAATGCTATTGTTCTCATTATGTTGGTATTTGCTCTATTTTTCCTTCAAGAATTTTTAAGTAGAATTTATTTTTACTTTTGACTTGATTCTTCCCAATTGTTTTTTTTTTAATATATTTTATTGATTTTTTTACAGAGAGGAAGGGAGAGAGAAAGATAGTTAGAAACATCAATGAGAGAGAAACATCAATCAGCTGCCTCCTGCATGTGCCCGCAACCAAAGCACATGCCCCTGACCGGAATCAAACCCGGGACCCTTGAGTCTGCAGGCCGACGCTCTATCCACTGAGCCAAACTGGCTAGGGCATTCTTTCCAATTGTTATCCTTTCATGGTTTACTTATATTTTGTAATACTTTCAGTGACATATTGAGGTTCTCAAAGACTAGCTCCCTTCATTTCTAATAATTTATAAGACCATCATCAGTAGAAAATTTAAATAGTTTCTGCTCATCAAATACTTTTGAGTGATTCCTATAATAAAATGTTTGGCTTGCTTCAAAAGGGGGTTGCTATTTTGCTTTCCAATAGAAATATTTTTAATATAAGCTAATCACTGGAGTCTAATCTTTTTGTTTGTTTCTATTGTTCTTCTATATAAGCGATTTATTAATTCCTGATATTTTAAAGGCCCCCAAAGCAGTTTTCAGATTATATTTACATTTTATAACATATGCTTATACACTTATAATATATTTATATATTTTTTAAAATTTCTTGGTGCCTGGCCCAAGGATTCTTACTACTTTTCTTTCACCTTTCAGTTTGCCACCATGCATGTTATCTCTTGGAATTACATCCCGGAAGAGCAGCTTTTGTTTCAGTAGAGGCACTAGTACACACGTATTTTTAATTTCAATGATTTTACTCATAATAAAGTTTGGGAAACACAATTTATAAAATTAAAAACCTTGATGTATTATCAATCTTGAAAAAAATGTTATCTATTTCCCTTTTTCCATATATATATAATGTTTCCATGTTTTTATTAAGAGGCATCCTGAAGCCATGACTCAGCCCATCACTTATACCTGCCCCACCTCATGCAGTAAAAGATTTGCTACTTAAAATATATAGATTCAAACTTTAGAGATAAAATCTCTAATGTCAAAATTCTATATTTGTTGAGTATTTTGTTTGTTTTTTACTTTGGTCCAAAAGATACTATGGCTTTAATGATTTACTCTATACTATTTTCTTGAGCAATAAATTCACTTAAAGTGCAAAGTAATATAATATAGCAATTGGCGGTACAAAGCAGTTCAGTTGAAGCAATGTTTGTAAGTTAGTTTTAAAAATTGATTAAATTTTATTCAGTTATAGAACATATCAGTTTAGTTTTCTTAGCCTAAGGATTATGCATGTCTACCTTATGCTTGTAATAACAGATTTTTCCACCATTTGCCACTTTACTAAAAAAAAAATATGTTTAGATGACTGAAAAATACATAGCAGACATTTAACAAATTGCTATTAGTGAAATGATATTAAAGGTCACATGTTTCATTTTAAATAATGTTACCTGTTAATTAAAAGTGGCAGGCACTGAAGTAACACCCACGAAAGTAAATGATTCTTTTAATGTCATTAGGAAAATGTGAAACATAACTTGCTTATGAGAAAAGAGAATATTGTAATATTTCTTCTGAGGGTTCCTTTTTTCCTGGACAGAAAAAATTGCTCACCTGTATACAAAGCTCGAGGTAAAACAATTGGTGGAATTATATATATAAAAAACAAGTTAGCACTTTGCATTAAAATTATCAACCCCATTATTTAAGAATAGTCCATTAAAATTCATAAACTCTTAAAGGTCTTTATTTGGTCCCAGCAGGTTTGGCTCAGTGGATAGAATGTCAGTCTATAGACTGAAAGTTCCCGGGTTCAATTCTGGTCAAGGGCAGGTACCATGGTTGTAGGCTCCTCCCCACCCTGGTCCCTGTCAGGGCATGTGCAGGAGGCAACCAATCGATGTGTTTCTCTCACACGGATATTTCTCTCTGCCTTTCCCTCTCTCTTCCACACTCTCTAAAAAAAATCAATGAAAAAATATCCTCAGGAGAGGATTAAAAATAATTTATTTATTTGAAAGTAACACTTGCTTTAGAACAGATTGTGCTTACAATTTTATCCATATTCTTGTTAAACTTATTTCAATAAACATGTTTTTACTTCTTTATCTTCTTTGCCTAATTACCTTCAGATTTGAAGAGGGGTCTATAATATAGAGCTTGATAATATACTCCAGATGTCATCCATCTGACGATATTGTTCTGAATGTATGACAGAGTTAACACTTCTCAGTTACTTCTGCAAGAGCAGAATCATAAAGTGAAATACTCACTGTAGTGTTATATAATGGCTATAGATTGGAAGAATTTCAAAAATATTCATAATAATGTGTTGCTATTTGTATACAAATAAATGCATGTTTATAATTATACCTGTTCATTTCTATGATCATATAAAACTCTTTACACCAAATAACATGAAAATCAAGCAATGATATTCAGGTAGTAGACAGACAATAAACTTGTCAAATTATTAAACAAGAAGGCTTTGATGTCATGGTAGCCTACATAGTAAACAAAGCAAAACCTAAACCTATGAATGGTAAAAGGTCAAAAAATTAAAACGTAAGAACAACCCATCACATATAGACAACCAGGCTTTAAGCTATAAACTACAGTCAATCAATAATTTACTTACATTGCTTCAGTCTTTTCTCTATAAAAGTCTCTCTGAGATCCTGTGGGTGACTTGTTCCTAAACACATTGGTTTGGTGCTGGCTAATTAGAATCAACTTTTGCTCAAAAATTTTAATATATTTAATATTCCTTGGGGTTATCCTATCTAATAAAAGGGTAATATGCAAATTGACCATACCTTTGCTACACCCACAAGCCACGCCCACCAGCCAATCAGGAGTGAGTATGCAAATTAGCCCAATCAAGATGGCTGCAGCCACAGAGCAAGCAGGAGGCTTGGGTTTCCCCAGCAATGGAGGAAGCCAAGCTTCCTGCACACCCTGGCCGGTTCAGGCCTCCAATCAAGGATACAAAGTTTCAATTATAGAAGATCAATAAATCCCAACAAAAATGTCTGCAGCCACGGAGCTGGAGAGAGCAGGAGGCTTGGGTTGCCCCCAGCGATGGAGGAAGCCAAGCTACCTGGCCTGCTGTGGCCTCCGCTCAAGGCTACAAAGTTTCAATTATAGAAGATAAATAAATACCCGATACCAGGGCCTTCGCTTGAGTTTCTCGGGTGTGGCCGGCCTGCAAACCACCACAGGCCCCTCTCCCAGGCCAACCCACGCCCCAAGGGAACCCCCACCCTGATCTGGGACACCCTTCAGGGCAAACCAGCCAACCCCCACCCATGCACCAGGCCTCTATCCTATCTAATAAAAGAGTAATATGCAAATTGACCATCACTCCAACACACAAGATGGCTGCCCCCAGGTGGACACAAGATGGTTGCCACAAGATGGCCAGCAGGGGAGGGCAGCTAGGGGGGAACCCAGGCCTGCAGGGGAGAGCAGTTGGGGGGGACCAGGCCTGCAGGGGAGGGCAGTTAGGGGTGACCAGGCCTGCAGGGGAGAACAGTTAGGGGTGACCAGGCCTAGAAGGGAGGGCAGTTAGGGGCAACCAGGCTGGAAGGGGAGTGGTTAGGGGGTGATCAGGCTGGCAGGCAGAAGCGGTTAGGGGCAATCAGGAAGGCAGGCAGGCGAGCAGGTGGGAGCCAGCAGTCCTGGATTGTGAGAGGGATGTCCGACTGCCCGTTTAGGCCCGATCCCAGTAGGATCGGGCCTAAACGGGCAGTGGGACATCCCTCGAGGGGTCCCAGATTGGAGAGGATGCAGGCTGGGCTGAGGGACACACACCGCCGTACACAAATTTCATAAACCGGGCCTCTAGTTTTTAATAAACTCCAATCCATATATTCTCTAAACCTATTGATAGTGATCATATTCTACATCCTTGGTGTACTACAATTGTGGTATTTACATCACCAATTTCTAAATAAGTCAGTAGTTTTATTTTTCTCATCTTGGTAGTTTTTCACTTTTCATGAATCACCCTTTCAATATTAACTTGATCCCTCATCTTGTTTTGTGACTTTCAGGAAATATTCATCATCATCATCATCATCATTATCATCATCTTGCAAATCTCTGTGTTATGCACAGATAATAAATTTGTGAAAAGCTATTCTTAGTCTAGTAGAATTTGAGAAATATTTTAACAAAAAATAAACCAGATGTATTTGGGGAACAGCTAATCATAAATTAAAAATTGAGGTCATATCCTTTTACTTCTAAAACCTCTCCAAAGCTAAGAACAGCATTCATATCCTTAGCATATCCTGGGCCACAAAACACTACATGATTGTCTCATTATCATCTCCCATTGCTATCTCTCCTTTAGCAGTATTGGTGTCCTTGCTTTTACTTAAACAATAAGACATACTCCTATTTCAAGGCTTTTGCATTTGCTGTTTCCTCTAAGGCAGTGGTTTTCAACCTTCCTAATGCTGCGACCCTTTAATACAGTTCCTCATGTTGTGGTGAACCCCAACCATAAAATTATTTTCGTTGCTATTTCATAACTGTAATTTTGCTACTGTTTTGAATCATAATGTAAATATCTGTGTTTTTCGATGGTCTTAGGCGACCATCAGGTTGAGAACCACTAGCAGGGTCGCCTAAGACCATCGAAAAACACAGATATTTACATTACGATTCAAAACAGTAGCAAAATTACAGTTATGAAGTAGCAATGAAAATAATTTTATGGTTGGGGTCACCACAACATGAGGAACTGTATTAAAGGATTGCGGCATTAGCAAGGTTGAGAACCACTGCTCTAAGGGAAATCCCCTCTTCTCCTGCCATATAGCCTTAGCCATCTCCTAAATTCCAATCAGGACTCTGCTTAAATGTCACCCCCTCCACAGAAAACTCCTTCTAAATAATCCTGTCTAATTAGTCATTCCTTACCCTTTTGCTTTTATTTTTCTTCAATGCATTTATCATTAATTGACATTATTCTAAAATTTTTATATTTATTATTAGTCAGCCCTATGAGAATGTAAGCTTCATGAAGACAGAGATTTTATTAGTTTTGTTTATTATTGTAGACCCAGAGCTGAAAGCTTTTCTTTGCAAAATAAAAGCACTTAACACATATTTTAATAAATAGATGATTTATTCATTTTTATTCATTTTTTAATTTGTTGTGTTGCTCTTCTTTCTATCAAATACATTAAAATCATTTGAAAAAAGTGGGGCATATTCAGAGTAAGAAGATTAAACTGGATTGAAGGGTGAATATATGAATATATGGAGTGAGGTTCTCACAATGCTAGGTAGGGAGACAATATAAGTTTAATATGGAAGTGGAAATTATCAAATTTATTTTGTAAAACTTTTACTTAAATAGATAATAATAAACCACTTATTCCTTAAGAGCAATACAAGCTTAAATTTGGATTTCCAATTAAGTAAAGATAGCAAACCCAAGGGTGAAACTCTAGAGGACAAATCATTCCCCAAAATACTGCATGAAAGTCTGCATGTATCTTCTACACGTTTACCTCGTATCATTTTCATTCTGGGTATTATACGTTTCCAATAGTTTATTAAGTCAGGGAATGAGGAGAAAATACTTTCTATCTTTCAAAGTAATATCTCCATCAACTCTATAAAGTTGATTGTTATGCTTCCCTGACATCATTAGGGAACCTTTTGGTAAACATATCATATGTTTCACTATGGCTCTAAGTAGTGCCCCTTTTAGTCTTAAGGAACACAGATTTTTTAGAAACTAATGAAATAAATGCCAAATAAATAGAAATATATGAAATATATATTTTTTAAATTAAGCTTACATTTTTAATAACACATTTGGTATCCAGCAACATATAGTGAAGCACTATATTCTTATGCAGATTATGTAAGAATGCTACTTGCATAACATTCTGGGAAGGAGATTTAAAAAGTGTTATCTTCTAAAGATCATTTAAATATAAGACTATGGAGCAATTATCCATGGATGCTTAAAACATCAGCTGGTGGAAAAATTACCTCATCCTGTTCAATGGGAGCAATCTGGAAGCAAGTGGAGTGTATTGTAGTTGTTTTATTTTTTTTTGGTTGAAGAGGAGATGCTTGTCAGAATTTGATTACCTGCCTAAGCCTATAGAAGTAGTTATCAAGGGAAAAAAGATACACCTTGGCAAATGCTGCCTATTAGTCAAAGATAGGCTTACATTCAGTTTGTGTATGATGTTTGAAGACAGTTTAAAATTAGAATCTTCCAGATTCTTGACATACTTTTTAAGATTCAAAGATTACTTGAACAAAGACTCAACAGTAATTCATATTGCATCTACTAAACAGATGAACATGATTTGAGAAAGAAATGAGAAAAATTAATTTTTATTCTCAAGCTGCTGTATCTTTGAAATAACTTGCAACACCAAATGGGAATTATTTTTGCAATATTTTTACACCAAATACATCACAAAAGAAAAGAAAGGAAGAAACGGAGGGAGGGAGGGAGGGAGGGAAAGGCCTGGCATCCTTCTTAGATTTATAGATATGGCAGAAAACACTTACCAAGCTTCCATTCTAAAAGGTTCTGGTTCTCTATCTTACTTTTTCCTCTTAACTATTCCACTTTCATGATTTATTTCCATTTTACCTTTCTGTTTCTTTTTATATCACTGTTTCTAACCTAGAGACCAGTTTGGACTTATTATCTTTGTTATATCTTCAGTAATCTTGAGGAAAATAATGGCTAGACCTCCCTATTAAGTTTTGGCTGATAGTAAAATGTTGAGAAATCAATTTAATTATCTAAATGGTCTGATCATTTTCTTGTTCTTTTCTAAGACCTGGAAATATATCCTAATATATAAAAACCCAAGGTCTGTAACGTCCAAAATGACCAAAGGCTCGACCAACCAGAAGTCAGTCCTGAGGTCAGTGCTGGGTTGCCATGGTGACCCAGCACTGACTGCCGAGGGGGCTGTGAATCAGGCCCAGAGAGAGGCCCGAAGAGAGAGGCAGGGTCTGATCCGCAGTCTCCATGGCAGCTGTTGATCTTCCATTGCCTCTCTCTTCTCTCTGGGCTTCACCAGCAGCCGTACCTTTGCTTCTCTCTGGGCCTCCATGGTGGCTGTTGATCAGCCCCACCTCCCTGAAAAGGCCCAGAGATAGGCCCGAAGATGCTGACTGGCATAAAAACCAACCAATCAGAACCAAATCTGGGTGAACTGTGAGGAGCCAATGGCTGCCTACGAGGCAGAGCTTTAGATGCTGACTGGCATAGAAACCAACCAATCAGAACCAAATTGGCCGGCAGGGGAGGGCATTTGGGGGCAAGATCAGGCTGGCAGGGGAGGGCAGTTAGGGGTCATCAGACAGGCAGAGGCAGTTAGGGGTGATCAGGCCAGCATGGAAGAGCAATTTGGGGGCAAGAACAGGCAGGCAGGGGAGGGCAGTTGGGGGTGAGATCAGGCCAGCAAGGGAAGGACAGTTAAGGGTGATCAGGCAGGCAGAGGCAGTTGGGGGTGAGATGAGGCCAGAAGGGGAGAACAGTTGGGGGTGAGATCAGGCTGGCAGGGGAGGACAGTTAGAGGCGATTAGGCAGGCAGCCAGAGACAGTTAGGGGCAATCAGGCAGGCAGGCAGAAAGGTTAGGGGCAATCAGGCAGGCAGGCAGAGGCAGTTAGAGGTGATCTGGCAGGCAGGCAGGTGAGCAGTTAGGAGACAGCGGTCCAAGATTGTGAGGTATGTCTGATTGGAGAGGGTGCAAGCTGGGCTGAGGGAACCCCCCTCCATGCATTAATTTCATGCACCGGACCACTAGTGTATATATATATTCATTAAACACTGAGGTCCCTAACACTTAGATCAGACTGACATGCTCTGTACTATTTACAAAGGAGGTTTAGGAACAGCAGTCTTCTTGGAAGGGGAGGCTAGAGGTCTTGCCTTTAACTTTAATTTCATTTTCCCTGTGTCAAGCCAATATGCTTGGGCTCATAGCAGTAAGACCACTTTATATAAAAGTAATGTAGTGTTTATAACCAAAATTTACAGGCAGGCATAAAACTAGTATATTTGCATATGGATTATAGAGGAAAGAAGGAAGGTAATGGGGTAGATTTCTAAAAAGTTAAATTCGCCATTAACTGTGAGGGGGAGACAGCATCTAGATTTGTGGAGAGGAGGGAGAGATTAAGTTTGGGGTTGGATTTTAAGCATGTTAATTTGATATACTATTAACAAAGTAAAATATTCTGCCTCTCTGACTCTGTCTTATTCAAGCCTGCAGTGTTCTTAAACATAGGCATGCTAATCATTAGAGGAACTCTGCAGCTTGACTTAACAAAAACAGCTCCTCCCATTTTCCCTTCCCTTGGCATAAAAGAAGCCTGGATTCATACTCTGGTAAGGTAAATTTAAGGATTAGGTTCCTTATATTCTCAGTTTTTGCCTTCCTGATCAATAAATCTTTCCTTTCCAAATGCTGACATTTTGAGTTTTGGCCTTTCAGAGCATTGAGCATACATACTTTGGACCTGTAACAATACCTGTTTTGAACCTCAAGTGGAATTTTCAAGCAGGTAGCTATATACAAATTTGGAGGTAATGGGAGATACCCAGGTTTTCGATAAAAGGTAAGGTCTCAGCAATACATAGGTGACACTTTTATGTAAAAGGACTACTAAGGAGAGAATATAGATAGGAATGTTAGACAGATCTTTCAACTGTTTATAGGCTAGAAAACTGAAGGGAAATTAGCTCACGGAGAATGAAAGGAAGAAGATTTCCTTCTGTGATAGAAAAGAACCAGGAGATTGTGATGGCCTAACACGATAAGTGAAGAACTGTTTAAAGAAGGAAAGAGTGACCCACTGAGTCAAATACTGCTCAGTCAAGCAAGATAACTGAGAACTGATCTTTGGAGCTTGCGATGTGGAAATCTGATGACCCTGCCAAATATACAGTAGTCACCCCTTATAGTCAGTTTTGTTTTCCTTGGTTTCAATTACCTGGGGTCCAAAAATATTAAATGTAAAATTCTAGAAATAAATATTTCGTAAGTTTTAAATTGTGCTGCTGTCTAATATGACAAAATCTCCCGTCCCACACTGTTCTGCCCAGGATGTGAATCATTGCTTTGTCCAGAATCTTCATGCTGTAAAAGCTCCATTAGTCACGACATAGCCAGCTCAGTTATCAGATCAATTGTCTCGGTATCCCAGTGCTTGTGTTCAAGTCACCCTTATTTTACTTAATACTGGCCCCAAAGCCATTCACATAACTATGATTACAGTACGTTGTTTCAATTGTTCTATTTTATTATTAGTTATTATTGTTAGTCTCTTACTGTACCTAATATATAAATTAAACATTTACATAAGTACACATGTATAGAAAAAAACATAGTATATATAGGGTTTGGTACTATTAGCTGTTTCAGACATCCATTGGGGGTCGGTATTCCCCGCAGGTAAAGGGGATATATGTTTATGAATACAAGCCTGATTCAAGTGGGCTTAAGAAAGACAAAAAAGATATATAGAAACCAGCACATATTAGACAACTCTTCCTAGAATGTTGTAATAAACAAGGATTGGGGAGGAACAGAACAGCCATTTACACACAATCTGATTTTCCTCTGCAAGTTAGATTCAGTAAGAGTTGTTTCCTGGGCATAATATTCTAAGATATTATAAAATATGCCCAGGAATAATATTCTACATTTCTTTTACTATGGAACTCATTACATTTTGTATTTTAGAGAAAACATTTTCTTTCTAAAACAAATATGACTATTTTATGGGCTTTATGTTAATTGCAACATTCAAAGCAAGGTAGATTGTTGTCTCCAAAGAAACACTGTTATAACCTCAGGCTAACCAAGTATGTGAATCTCAGAAAAAATATACTTAACCTTTCTATGCTTCAGTTTCCTCATTTACGAAAAACTGCTGACAAAATTACTTGTACAAAACCAGTATGTAAATATCCGTTACTTGGCATCCATACAATCTTTTAAGAATTCTAAATGATATAAAAACAGATTTTTTTTTCTCTCCTGCTACTTTTTATTTCCTCTGAGTCTTTTTGATACTTATTTTGAAGGAAGACTTTCCTATTCAAAACTTTAAAAAATCAATTACATAACTGGGATTTCAATTTCTGAGTCAACTCTGCAATTGTAAAGAGAGTTGAATTTGGAAATAAGCTTGACATTCAAACCTCATAGTATTGGTCCCATTGCTGCTTACCACAGGGATGTAATCCTCACAGAAATACTATTTGATCCCATATAGGAGGGAAAAAAGATAATGGATTGCCCCTCCACACGAAACCATAAACCAGAATTCTGGGCTGCTGCCATTCAAATGAATAGAAACCGGCAGCAGTTCTAACACCTTTCCAGTTTCAATTTTGTAACATCTGCAGGCATCATTCTGGAAATGGTAAACATTTTAATGGTCAGCCCCTGTCCACTTATGCATGACTATTTCTAGTATTATCCTCTGTTTCTATCTGGAGAGAGAAACTAAAAGGTGACAGATTACTGTGAATGAAATGAAAGGAGATGCCATTTGCATTCATTTCAGCAGCAGCACACTCTTGACTTTTCCATTCCTTTGTTGTCCTTCAGAGATCTCCCTGATTGCCTTGGAAAATTCAAGAGTCAGACACTACATTTTGATAACGCAGCTGGAATTCCAAGCATCGGCACACGAATTGATTTAAGAGCATCAAACAACTTTACAATTATTGTCTATCTCTTCCTTTTTAAATACAAATGCATTCTGACTGAATGAATTAAGCTGGAAGCTGCACATTCTCTGAAAATTGAATTTTTATAAATATATTTATGTTTAAGTGTCCAGTGCACAACACTAAAATCCAGAAACTGAATAGCACTTTATTTACTTTATATAAATTGGACATTTGATTAACCCAAACTATTGCATTTTGTTAGGATCCCTTATATTAAAAACATACATTAATTTTACTCATTTAGTAACCACCATTTAAAGTATCATATTTGGAATATAATTCAGTGTCTGTATCGAATGCATGAATATGATAATGCAGCCTATATGTATATACACTTACTCTGTTTTTGTTGTGTTTGGTTTGTTTTTTATTTTCTTTTTTTGCTATTTCTGAATGTACCTTCAAACAGAGATCAAATTTCACCCTGGAATGTAATGTGTAAGGCACTTTGTTAAAGGATCTCATTTAATCTGGTTGACCAATTAATGGCAAACCATTACTACAAAACAAAGTCAAATATGACACTGTTTATTATAATGTCAGATTAGTGTTATAGTTCAAACTGTTCTCTGAACAAAATCACCTTACAGTTAAAAAAGACTCTCACAACTACTTAAATACTATTTGGCCTTCCCTTTGCTCCCTTCCATTTATTTATAACTGGGTTTATTACAATGATATCTCATATATATAGAATATACAGTATATATACTAGAGGCCTGGTGCATGAAAATTCATGCACTGGAGGGGGTTCCCTCAGCCCAGCCTGCTCCCTCTCACAGTCCAGGAGCCCTCAGGGGTGGGAGGTGACCCGGCGATCAGGGGAAGGCGACGCCCCAACACACCTCTGCTGCTGCCACTGCCAGCAGCACAAGCCTTGGCCAGCCCTGGTTAACTGAGCCTTGGGCAGCCCTGGGCGCTGGGCAGCTGCCATCCAAGGCTTGCCTGTGCCTCAGGCCAGCACTGGGTGGCTGGCGGGGCTGAGGGGACTGGGCACCGCCATCTTGTGGCTTTGGGCACCGCCATCTTTGAGGGCATGGCAGCCAATTAGCATATTCCCTCCTTATTGGCTATGGGCACAGCCATCTTTACAATGGTGTGAGGTTCAATTAGCATATTCCCTCTTTATCAGATAGGATATATATTCTATCTAATAAAAGAGTAATATGCAAATTGACCATCATTCCAACACACAAGATGGCTGCTCCCATGTGGTCAAAGATGGCTGCTCCCATGTGGACACAAGATGGCCACCACAAGATGGCCAGCAGGGGAGGGCAGTTGGAAGGGACCAGGCCTGCAAGGGAGGGCAGTTGGAGGCGATCAAGCCTGCAGGGGAGGGCAGTTAGGGGTGACCAGGCCTGCAGGGGAGCAGTTAGGCATCAATCAGGCTGGCAGGGCAGTGTTTAGGGGGTGATCAAGCTGGCAGGCCGAAGCAGTTAAGGGCAATCAGGAAGGCAGGCAGAAGAGAAGTTGGGAGCCAGCAGTCCTGGATTGTGAGAGGGATGTCCGACTGCCCGTTCTGGCTCGATCCTACTGGGATCGGGCCTAAAAGGGCAGTCGGACATCCCTCGAGGGGTCCCAGATTGTAAAGGTGCAGACTGGGCTAAGGGCCCCCCCCCCATGCACGAATTTTGTGCATCGGGCATCTAGTGTGTGTGTTTTGTGTGTGTGTGTGTGTGTGTGTGTGTGTGTGTGTGTGTGTGTGTGTGTGTGTGTGTGTGTGTGTGTATATATGGAAATGGAATATATCTATATATATATAGGGTTGGGCAAACGTAGGATTACTGTAGTGAGTACATGAAACACAGTTTATTCTTGTATTATTTGTTAATTATTGTATTATTTTTCATATGAACAACTGTAAACGTTCGTTTGCCCTACCCTGTATATGGTAGATAGATACTTAGATATATAATGAGATATAGGGCACATAAAATATTTTTGGAAATATATTAAAAGCTTACATCTTCATTTCTACCTTGCTTATTTTTATGATTATATGGGAAAGTTTTATAATTTTTCCCAATGATAGATACTGTATTAATTTTCTAGGATTGCCAAAATACCATAGCTTAAAAAACAGAAATTTTCTCACAGTTTTGGAAACTAGAAAACCAGTCAAATTGCTGGATTAGGTTTCTTCTGTGGTCTCCCCCCTTGGCTTACAGATGACCACCACCTTCCCACTGTGTCCTCAATTGGTTGTCCCTTTGCCTTTGCCTTTGTGTTATCTGTGTCCTAATCCCCTCCTTTTTTTTTTAGAGAGAAAGGAAGGGAGAGGGAGATAGAAACATCAATGTAAGAGCAAAACATAGATTGGCTGCCTCCAGCATACCCCCTACCAAGGATTGAGCCCACAACCTGGGCATATACCCATGGGATTCAGATGCACATTTAAGTTTTGGAAGCTTTCACCTTTGGGGGCGGGGGGAGGGGTGTGCTATGTTCCTCTGTAGTTTAGCATCTCCTTGAGTCATCTCCTCCAATTCTCTTGTTTAACCCCTAGGTACCTACAGATGTTCTGTAACCATACATCAAAATATGACACCTGTTCAAAATTTCTGGTTCTCAATCATTTGAAAAAAAATTATCAGATCTCCTTTAATTATTCTCTTCTCAGTTCAAACTTCTTTGATTCCTTCAACCATTTCTCTCATATAAGTGTCTGCAGACATCTTCAAACCTTAGCCACTGAGAATAGCCTACAGATGATTTCTAACCTGTCAATACCTATAGCAAAAGAAGGTTTCTTTTTTGCCTACTGCATAAAAAAATACTGAGAGGTAAATACAAATGGGAGACAGGCATGACCAGTTGCACATAACCAGTGTGCTTATGTTTCAATAAAGTTGAAAAATCAATTCAATTTTTTGCTTGTCTCAGAGAATTTTTGCCCAACTAGATACAAAATGATGAATCTTAAAATCTTAAAATCACTAAGGTATAAAGTGTAACAAAAATTATTAATGTAACCATGTGATTAAGTATGTCTCTATCAATGAATCACATTGACAGAATTATTCTATATTTTACCTGCAGGAATGAAAAATGAGCACATTAGTAAAAAAGTAAATGCAAACACCCTCAGATTCCAGAATGTTTCACTTTGTAGATTACAAAAGACATTTACAACTTGCAGTGATGTACACACTTCAATGTAAAAAAATATATCTCCATGACAAATAAAGTTGTTTTAAATAAAAATAGCCCAATATTTGAATGTTTACAATTAATTTTTAACTGTTTGAAACATGCATGGCTACTTTAAAAATAAGTGAAAATATCCTAGAATGAGATTTAAAATAAGAGATTTATTAATAGGGACATTTACAATTAAGTATTTTCTATATATGTAGTTGATTAATTGTAACAAGCCAACTGAACAAATACTCTAGATTTCAAAGATGCCTCCTTTTTCTCAAATATTGTCATTTTTTCAGTGGAAAGATTTTGGTATTAAAAATTTAATTTACATTTTCAAAAGATGTAAATATCTGTGTTCTTCACACACACACACACACACACACACACACACACACACACACACACCTTGAAAACCAAATAGGATAAGTGAGTTATTTGCTTCTAAAACATGATTAGGTTTCATCACTAACAAAGTACAAAGAAATGACAATTTTGAACACTTGTCTATTGGCTAACAAGATATAATAGTTAGAATCCAAAAGGTGGGCTGTGGAAAGTCTTCAGTGAATTTTCCTGTAATCAATGGTAAGTCAAATGAAGTTACTGAGAAGGGAAGTTATGTGACCTAGGATTTTAAAAGTTAACTTTAGAGGAAAAGATGAAGAGGCTTTTAAATAATTCAGATCCAGAAAGACTTGTCAAGAGACAGTTGTAATTATCCAGTAGATAATCTTTGTATTTCCCTGGTCATAAATTTTTCTATATGGTGATTCAATCCTTCTCCAAAATCATGTTATTCCTATCCTGTTCCTTTTTAGGTACATTCCTTAATTAACTCAATGCCCTTATTGTGACATGATTGATACTGACTCATAACCTGGTACCCAAATTTTACGGAGAGCTATGACCATTCAAGCCTTGTAATTTCTACCTAAATTTAATTCTCTTTAAAAATTAGGATGTTCTGATACGATTTCCACTCATCTACTCTAGCAATAATGGACACTGTGTTTGGCCAATTTCCTGGTAATTGAATATTTTAATAGAATAATTCTAATGAATGAATTAAACTTAATTGTGAAAAGGAAAAGGTAAAGAATATCAGTTCATTAATCCATACACTAAAAAAGGAAAATAAAGTACTCTATGCCAGAAACAATTAAAGGAAATGTAGAAGATCTTAAGAATAGAGATAAAAGATATAACCATTGATTTTACTGAATTTAATAATTAGAGAGTGTGAAAAGCTGGAAAATAGATAATTATAAAATTTTAATGTGTTATAATCAATAGGAAACATCAGAAAGGAACTTAATTAAGACTAAGGAGCGAGAACGTGCTTCTAGGATGATTTCCGAGGGAGATAACATGTATGTTAAAAATTTTCAATGAGGATGGATTTATGGGACTTTTTCCAGTCTGATTCTGATACTCAAAAAATGCAGCCTTTATTTAGGCGTTTAGAGAGAAGATTGCCTCCTTTTTCTTATACTATCAGCAGAGGATTGTTCAATTCCATAGTCCTCAAGTACACCAAATGGGTTACTGATAGACAGTGTTAGGGATGATGATTGTACAACAAGTTATGTTATGGGATATTACTCTACATCTTTAAAATTCTCTTTATGTGAGAAATTGTTGCTTCTTTATTAATTACTTAAACAAGTTGCTTCAAAAAAGATTTTCTCCTTTCACTTGAACATAAATCTGTCCACAGAAATGGGGAAATATGTGACCTATGACTGTTTATGTTTAAATAGTTTCATATATTAAAATATAAATTAAATATTATTTGAATTTTTAAACATTGTATTAATCCAAATAAGTTAAAAAGTCTGTGCTACCTGAAACTGGTTTGGCTCAGTGGATAGAGCATCGGCCTGTGGACTCAAGGGTCCCGGGTTCGATTCCAGTCAAGGGCATGTACCTTGGTTGTGGGCACATCCCCAGTAGGAGGTGTGCAAGAGGCAGCTGATCAATGTTTCTCTCCCATCGATGTTTCTGACTCTCTATCCCTCTCTCTTCCTCTCTGTAAAAAATCAATAAAATATATTAAAAAAAAAAAAAGTCTGTGCTATTAGCTTTGACTGCAGTGAGTTGAAGGGATTTGGGGACTAATCAAAGTAAAAGGTAAGGCGGGATGTGACAATAGCACATAATGAGCTTTAACTTGGATGCCACTTTGAGAGGATGTATGTGAGGAGCAATCCCTGACAACCTGTGACCTTTCACAGGCATCAGCTTGGGCCACCAACTAAAAGGGAAAGAAGGCAAGGGAACTCTGGGGGTGTCTGAAGGGCAGCAGTGTGTATGTGTGTGGGTGAGGTGTCTTTCACAGTCACAAGGTTTATCTTATTTATGGCTTATAGATGTTGGGTGTAGTTTATGGAGTATGCAGAGCAGGAACGCTTTAAAGGTCTAAACATATGCTTTTTCAGCTCTATCTAAAGCAGTTGGGGGTGTAGAAATTTGAGGTTGGCCCTTTGAGCTAATGGTCCCAGCTTGCCTTGAAGAAGGGAATAATACAGAGCCAACAGGCAGGGTCCATCTTCAATCCCTTTACACAGCCGGCATAGAACAGTGGGAAATAGCCAGCACTGCTTCCTTTAAGTCTAAGGCGTAGCTTGGTTTAGTAAACGAAGTGGACAATTCACCTAGTAGAAAAATCCATCATTTATTAACAATGACAGATTCCTTTCGTGACTTGAAACTTTTAATGCATTTTCAAATACTGTAACTTTTTTGGAGCTTTATTGCAGTCTTCCAAGTTTACTGTCTCCCACTTTTTATTTCCTTTATATCTCACAGAATTAAAAAGATCTGCCTACAGTAAATACAAAATTCACAAACACAAAATGACTTAGCAAAATGATTTTGGAGAGATTATTTCACCATTATTTCTTCCTCTGGAAAATAAAGTAGGTAGACATGATCTCTAGGGACCCATCCAAAGTTAGGTACTATGATAAATATTTTAATATCTTCTTCACAAAGCATCCTAATGTTATAGTCACATCATTAATTTGTTTAATAAACCCTTTTACTCATAGAAAATAAAATATTAAGTCTCTACTTAGTTCAAGCTGGCTTAATTAAAATAAATAATGAAAACACTTCCATAAAATGCCAGATTAACACTGGATGAAGAGTGTACATTAAATTGTGGGCACTGTCACTATTTGTAAAAGGATACAAAAATAAAATCACTAATTTTTATTGAGCACCTTCTGTTTACCAAGCATTATTCTACATTATTTTGTTACTACAGCCTTCTTCAGTAGGTAGCACTTACCTAATTTCATAGATGAGGAAACCCAACCTCTAATGGATCAATAACTTATTCAAGGTGATTTAGTTTATAAATGGCATAGTCTGGATTCAAGTATCTCTTCATTAAAACCTCATAATTTGATACATTATTATGGATTCTCAATACCAAATATTCAATTAATATGATTTGTTACTTCATCTTAAATTAAATTTTTAAATATTCTTGATATTAAATATTAAATGGTTTCTATCTAAATATAGCCTCTAATGTTTCCAAAATACCATACAAATTTATTCTACCCACTTTTGAAATCACACAATTATAATAGAAGAGATATGACTGTAGCCATTTTACTCCATATAAAATGCTAAGTAAAATATTAATATAAAATCAGGTACTTGCAAAAATACTTTATTCACATATGATGAATAATATGGACTCTTAAATCTTTAATTTAAATAAAAACTAAAAAAATAAATAAAAATAAAAACTATATGGCTCCCTGGGTAACATTTTTTTTTCTTATAATATGAGTCAGAAAAGAGCTTCTTTATTCTTTAATTTATACAGCAGCTGTAATTAGGGATGAATGTCTTAAACTCTATACAACACACAGAGAAACATGCTCTGAATTTCCTAATACTGATGTTTTCTTAAGTACATTTCTTATTTTGATTTTGGATTAATCATTAATCATACTTACCTAACCTTTTCTTTTTACTAGAATTCGAAGACCTTAGTGGCTTGAACTGTGTCTTACTCATACTTTTATTTCCCATAGCATCTTCTAGTGTCCTATGCATAATATGCATTGACTAAACATTGTCTCATTTTAAACAAATGGATTGATTCAAGCATTAATACTCAGGTTCTGTTAAGGTTGCAAGTTAATTTAACATGTACTGTTTAAAATAAAATTCTAGTTTACAGCTTATTCTATTTCTCAGTTTACTTTAATAACCTATATTTGCTACAAATATCATTTGTCCTTAATCTAATCCTTTCAAAATTCATATTGAAAAAAGAGGGAATTGCAAGATAGGTAATAGTTAGTAATAGATATTCAAATAAACGCTATGTCTTATATATATACTAGAGGCCCAGTGCATGAAATTCGTGCATGGGTAGGGTCCCTAGGCCTGGCTGGCAATCAGAGCCAATCTGTGGGGTGACTGGTGGGATGACCAGTGGCCCCCACTGGCATCCGCCTTGGCTGCCTGGGGCCTGTGGGCTAGGGGCAGCTCCTGCATTGAGTGTCTGCCCCCTGGTGGTCAGTGCGTGTCATAGCGACCAGTCGTTCCACCATTTGGTCGATTTGCATATTAGGCTTTTATTATATAGGATTGCCAGTTCTAAAAACTATATGTTATATCTTATATCCCAAGGGTCAACAAACTTTTTCTATAAAGGGTCAGATAGTAAATATTGTAGCTTTTCAAACCATACATTCTTTGTCTTAACTGCTCAACTCAGGTTGTACCATGGAAGCAATTGTAGAAACTACATAAATGAAAGTGGCTGTGTTTCAACAAATCTTTATTTATGGACACTGAAATACACATTTCACATAATTTTCATGTATCATGGAATAATATTATTTTTTTCATTTTATTTTCAACTACCCACATGTGTGAAAATATTCCTAACTCATGGGCCACAGATCTAACTCCTATTGTATCAAGAAATGTCATTCTTTATTAGTCACAAACATCTTCAAAACCAAAGATACCTATAATTATGATTGGGCTAAATTACAATTATGAAGAAAAGTATTTTTACTTTAGCCACTGCATAAGAACATAGGATTATAAACATCTGACATCAGCATGTAGTGTTATGTGCGTATCCATTAAAGCAGTCCTGGTGGGTAACTACCGGAATATAGATTATCTTTCATTTAATTTAATCCAAAGTGTAAATGTATGTTTCCACCCATAAAATTAACTTTACAAAGAGACTTTCTAGCTCAGTTGAAAATGAAGCTAAAAAAGACCTGCAAAGATACTTTCCATGTTACAATAAAATGCACTAATACTATTTTTCCCTTCTCAAAGATCTTATCTATTTCAGCCAATTAAAGGAAAGAGACACAGTAATTTTTCTGCAAAGAAGGAACTGATCATTTTAATGCAGGTTCTTCTCTTAATATTGCCTAGAATTTTATTTCTCTTGTTTACATTTGACATTGGCAAAAGCCTCTAGTCAGGTTTAATAAAAATCATACTGTAATAATGAAAGCTGAACAGAAAACTAAATACTAAGGTCTATTATTACTTGCAGTGGACTGCAGCACCGCTCACATCTGACCACTTTAAAAATAAGAAAGAAGGACTGCAGAATCCATAAGTGATGCCTAGAAATATACTTAGTAATTCCTGTCCAGAACAAATAACTTGAGGTGTCAGACAAATTTGCCCTATTGTCTTGTGGGATCTTGACTGAGAACGGCTTGTGATCTTAATCATGAATCCCATGTATGAACTTTGATGTTCATTGACTCTTTCCTTTGTGTTTTTTTTTTTTCCCCCCCTGAGGTTAACTTTCTGGGCTGCCTCATTTGCCATGAGCTAAACATTTAACTGATTTAAGTCTGATTTTATTTCTGAGTCTCCCACCCCACACCCTTAATTGAGAATGGTATTTTCACTCTATCTATAAAAGACCATTTTGACACGGTCAGTTTGTACAAATATAAAGGCAGTGAGGAAGACATTTTTAAATAACTGCTTAAATAAGTTTTAATGGACTAACAATATATTCAACCGAAATCCTTGACACACTTCCAAACCATTCCGAAACTTAACCCCACTGACATTTCCCTTTTAAGAGGAATGAACTAGTCCAAGCTGGTTTTGCTCAGTAGATATAGCGTAGGCCTGCAGACTGAAGGGTCCCACGCTAATTTCCGGTCAAGAGCACGTGCCCGGGTTTTGGGCTCAATCCCTAGTAGGGGGTGTGCAAGAGGCAGCCGATAAATGATTCTCATCATTGACATTTCTATTTCTTTTCCCCTCTCCATTCCTCTCTGAAATCAATAAAAATATATTTAAAAAAAGAAATAAGAGAAGTGAATGAAAGTTGAGAAATAAACACTTGTGCCAGGCAAACAGCTTGATATACTGAGGGTTACCTGCATCAAAATGTTTTATGCAACCATCAACAAAAACACCTACTTAAGTTGACTTGTAAAGTTTATGTTTTCCATTCGAAAGGCAAGATGCAAAAAGTATATATAATAAAATTTTTGTTTAAACACAGATTATCATTTTCATATATGTACTAGTATATTTTTATATACACAAAATGTGTCTATATATATTCTATATATATACTAGTAAAAGCCTAAGCAACCATCTGATCATCCCACCATCTGACCGGTAGCTATGAAGCGCAATGACCACCAGGGGGTAGACACTCTGACCAGTAGCTATGACGCATGCTGACCACCAGGGGGCAGATGCTCAACGCAGGAGTTGCCAAGCTATGGTGACTTGGCAGCTGCCGATCTCGGGTGATATACCCGGAACCAGAGAGGAGGGAGCCCAATTCCGGGGTGCATCACCCCAGAAGAGTCAGTTTCAGCCCGATCCCTGCAGACCAGGCTGAGGGACCCCACTAGTGCATGAACCCATGCACCAGGCCTCTAGTATATATATATATGGTATTTACACATACAAACATATTTATTTAAAAATATGACCTTCCCACAAATAAATTTGGTAGCTAGTGAAGAATGATTATAGTTGAGGCCTATATGGGAGGCTCTGGATATCAACTAGAAACAATAAATATAAATAAACAGGAGTGGGGTGATGAGAATCACAGAGAGAAAAAAAAAAAGAAAAAGAAATCCAGAAAATCTAATATGCAAATAACAGGAGGAGAAAAATAAATTAATGGAGGTGAGATAATAATTATCCCAACAACAACAACAAAATAACTTCCCTAAGATAATAATGAATAATTGTTTTGTCATCAGTCCCATTATGCTGGGTGGGACTGATGACAAAACAACACTAACTTTGAGAAATTAAAAAAAATAAATAAAAAGAAATAAAAGAAATTCCTAAAAATTCCCAGTCAGAACACAAACAAGCTATTTAATAAGTAAATTAAGTATCTCTTCACCAACAGTGGAACCGAAAGACACCATGTAATATTTTCAGCTACTGAAAGAAAAGAGCTGCTCTTCAGAATCCTATGGGCAGCAATGATGTCATTCATTTCATAAAGTAAAAGAAGCTAATTTGTATAACCAAGAAAATAGATCACTCTACTATCTGAGAGAAAAACTTTATAGGAATCTAGCAAACCAATAAGACAAATGGAAGAACCACAGGAAGCTGTGAGAACACAAAAAGGAATATAATCAGCATATATACCCTATATAATCAAAGGCTAATATGCAAATTGTCCCCTTGAACATATATATGAGATTGGTATGTTTTACATATATATACATATGTGAGAAAATATACATAGTAGTATATAGATATATGTTTTATAAATATACATACACACATTTTATTAGTCTCTTTCTCTGGTGAACCCTGACTGATATGTTGGCCACAAAAAATTTCTGATAAAATTTTCAATTGAAAGATTTTATTATCTAAATTTCTATAGTATTTTAGATAATTTAGAAAAGATAAACAGAAAATCTTAATACCTTGGATATAATGGGGAAAGGAGGACTAAAAAGAAAATTAAATATCAAACTATCCAGGAAGCAATGAAAATTTCCACTTTATATAAAATAATGACACAGCAAAATCGATACTTACAAGAAAAAGTGAAATAGTCTTACAACAGGTGCTAAAGTTTAAAAAACTCTTATTTACTAGTTAACACTGGTTTGCATTTTATCTTGTAATAGTTTCACGTTTTCTCTAAGAGTAACATAGCTTGCCCATCATTTGGCTTTTCTCCTTTTTCACTTCTGTGCTCCAAATGTTGTTACTGTAATTAGGTTATATAGAGAAGTCTGGTGACCTATGTGAGTTTACCTACTCAGCTTATAATAATTCTTTTATTTTTAAAGGGCTCTTTTTACACATAGAGGTAATTTTATCCAAGTAATTACTACTTGGATTTATGTGAACACCAGCCAAGTCAAACATGGATAAGCTCTCTGAAATTTTTATAGTAAATTTTTCTATAGGAACTTAAAAATATAACTCAGAAAAGCAAATAAGTTACTTTCAATACCAATGAAGGGGTGAAAACTGGGAGCTTTGCAGTTGCCATATGCCCCCAGAAGCGTTAAAAACCCAGCAGTAAAGAGGGAAAGGGCACAAAAAAGAGACACACAAACAAAAAACAAAAAAAACAAAAAAAAGTAGCATTTCAGGTTCCATTTGTTCAACTTATACTTGGATTCTCTATAATATTTTAATTTACTTCTTAAGTAAAATTGGAATGGATATCTATCATTTCCAACCTAGAAAACCTGGACTAAAACTACAGTATTCAGTCCATAGTCTGTAATGCATATACTATACCTGTTCCGGATTTAAGTACTCAGGAGATATATATATATATATATATATATATATATATATATATATATATATATATATATCAGAGAAATGTCAGTGCCCTCAGTAAACGGGTGTAGTAGAAGACTAGCATTTTACAATAACAGCCCAAAATATTATAATGTAGAATATAATGGACATATATTAGAAAATTAAAGAAGAGAGGTTAGTCATCCAGTTAAAGGGATTACAAAAAGCTCCCAAGCTGAGACGACACTGGAACTGCATGTTTGGGCATAAGTGGCATTTAACCAAGTGAAAATGTGGGAGAAAGTCATGCTGGACAGCGGAAACCTGTATAAAGGCCCAGAGGAGTAAGAGAGAAGGTCATTTTCAAGCATCGATAAATAATCAAAAGTGTAGGGAGAAGAGGGAGGCATAATGGAAAAAGGAATATAAATAAGACAGGCAACAAATTATACCCAACCTTTTCCTGAGTGTGACGGGAAGCCACAGAAAGATTTAAAGCTAGGTGAAATGATAAATTTTAAGTTTCAGAACACTCTGGAAGCACTTTGGAGGATATGGAGTGGCCAAGAAAGCATGTGAAGAAATACGTGGAACCTATTTGAAACTTTTACTGAGAATAGGATAAGTAGCTGACCTAAGTGGGGAGACATTGTGAGGAGGCAGAGGATGGACTCAGGGGATAAGCAGGAGTGGCCCTCCATAAGCATGGGTTGGGGACACTTTCAGAGACTCTTGCTGCACTTATCACGTAGGTAAAAATGTGAAACTCATTCATATTACTTGTGTGAGGACAAATTAGGTGGGATGTGTCAAAGCACCTTGCAGAATTAAAAAGCTATAATTATTTTTGGTAATAATCGCATTAAGCTCAGATTTATTATGAGAAACTGAACAGTCCTTTCAGTCACCCCACTTATAGTTCATTTTTTAATATTGGGGACAGACCACTGATTATTTATCTTAACTCTCTCCCCAATCATTTCTCATTCCTACACTACCCTCTACTTCTACTTTTTAATTTTCTCTTTGTATTTCCTTAATTCCTCTCTTTCTCTTCTTTCCCAGAGAGCCTTTTTCAAAATGTTGATACAGGCTATGAATAGGGATTATTATTAAATAGAGGCCCAGTGCACGAAATTCATGCCCTGGGGGGGCATCCCTTATCCTGGCCCCCTCAGGGGATGTCCACTTGCCGGCAGTCACACATCTATCTCGCCGTCCTAAACCTCTCCCTCCATACCACCTGCCTGCTCGCTACTCCTTACTGCTTGGCTCACTGTTCCTTAGTGCTGCCGTGGAGACGGGAGAGGCTCCCGCTGCCACTGCTATGTCTGCCTCCTGGTGGTCAGTACGCATCATAGTGACTGGTCATTCTGGTCATTCCACCGTAATGATCACTTAGGCTTTTATTATATAGACTAGAGGCCCGGTGCATGAAAATTTGTGCACGGGATGGGGGAGGGGTCCCTAAGCCCAGCCTGCCCCCTCTCACAGTCCAGGAACCCTCAGGGGATGTCCTACTGACAGCTTAGGCCCGCTTCCCATGGGAGGCAGTCTGGCCTCCCTCTGAGGAGGCAACCGGACGATCAGAGGAAGGCGCTGCCCCCATCACCCCATTGCTGGTGCCACTGCTGGCTGTCCAATTGGCCCTCACAGCCACCAAGGTGTTTTCATTAACATGGCCACCAGTCCCTTCACCACGAAAAAATGACAATTTTCTTTAGGCATTTTCAAGATGTCTCTTTCATAGGATATGACATTTCTTTTTTTTATCCTCACCTGAGGATATTTTTCCATTAATTTTTAGAGAGCGTGGAAGAGAGAGGGAAAGGCAGAGAGAAACATCTATGTGAGAGGGACACATTGTTTGCCTCCTGCATGAGCCCTGACCCAGGGCCCCGCCCAGGGAAGAGCATGCAACCTAGGTATGTGCCCTTGACCAGAATCGAACCGGGATCCTTCGGTCTTCAGGACGAGGCTCTATCCACTGAACCAAACCAGCTAGGGCAGGATATGACATTTCTTAGCCCCTCCAGCAGCAGACCTCCATTTTTTTCCTCCAGGAGTGAGGTGGAAAAACCCTAGATCACCTTTTTGGATTCTTATTACCCAAGTGAGTGGCATACCGCAAGCTTAGTCAATGAGTTGTCAGAAAAGGTGTTTCCTGTGCAGCTTGCACGCAAAGGTGGGACTTCCGGCTCGCCGTGGCTCTCTCTGGGTCTCACAGCTACAGTGGCTGCCAGACCATCTCTCTCAGGGCCTCGCAGCCGTGGCGGCTTTGTCAGGAAGGATGTCCGGAAGGTCGTCTGGAAGATGTCCAGTCTAATTAACATACTACCTTTTTATTAGTATAGATAAGGTCAAATGTAACCATGTATTGTTTATTCAGTATTGACAGTGGGCCAGGCACTGTGGTAATGAGACTAACTTGGTCTCTATCCTCACACTAAGCTTACAGTCCACCTAAGACAGGCGATTAAAGAAGTGATGGAGCCTGGCTGGTTGAGTGGTTGAGTGCCAGCCTATGAACCAGAAGGTCATTGTTTGATTCCTGGTCAGGGCATATGCCTGGGATCCCTAGTGTGGGGAGTTCAGGAGGCAGCCAATCAATGATTCTTCCTCATCATTGATGTATCTATCTCTTTCTCCTTCTCCCTTCCTCTCTGAAATCAATAAAAATCTTTTTTTTTTTAAAAAAAAAAAAAAAAAGGAGTGTTGGAGTGTGTGTGTCTGGTGAAGTGTGTGTGTCTGGGTGTATGGAAAGGGTGTGTGTGTGTGTGTGTGTGTGTGAGAGAGAGAGAGAGAGAGAGAGAGAGAGAGAGAGAGAGAGAGAGAGGCAGGGGGAGGAGAGCAAGAGAGAGAAAGGCATTGAATTTCTATGAGATCACAGCACATGAACTTAACACACTGCTAGGAATGTCAGTTTTCACAGGATAATAATGTTTAGGAGAACTAGCATATGAGGAAGGGTTATTTAGGCACTACTGGCCACTGGGGGGTTTGGGATATAAGAATTTTTCCAGAATAAGAAAAGGACCTCCTTTAATGTCCTGATGCTGAAAATAACACAATTTTTTACAGGAATAAAGAAGTTCAGTTACATGAAAAACAGGTCATGGAGAGAAAAATACTGAGAGAGTCATGACTGTGGAGAATGTCAAAATTAGTATTGTTACTACAGGAAGAATACCACCTTAAGAAATGCATAGTGATAGCAAGATACATTTTAAAGCAAAACTCCATCTGAGAAAGAACACCTGAATCAGAATATTCCTAATTATCATCACATCTGGGAATATAGGGGATATGAAACTGACTTAAAGAGAAAGAAAAAAATGGTATTCTTATACAATTAATTAAATATTATTTCTATAAAAGAATACCACTCTCTGATTAGATTTTTAAAAGATAATGTGCTAACTGAAAAACTGATTAAATGGATTGCAATTGCTTGCATAGGGAAAGAAACACACTTGAAAAACAGATATAATCATAGCATAATTTAATGCCATAAAACACTCCAAGATTGTGTTATTATTTCCTCATATACAGAGGGTCCCCCACTCAGCAATAACAGCGGAGAAAACAATTGATAGGCAGAAGCTGCCTCAAGGACCTCCATTATCAGCAGACCTGTCACTCATACCCACTCAGGATGCTCCTGGGAGCATTCAAAGAAGTTGAGGATTATAGAGGCAAGTGGAGGAATCATCTTGCAGGTAAGTAAATTGCCTATAAGCCTACAACGGTAGAAACGTCTCAAGAAATGATGCAAAGGTCAAAAGAAAATAATAAAAAGCCCACTGACCAACAATGTTTTAAGACATTGTGTCTATTTTAAGTTACAGCTTTTTGATGTCTTTTAAGGACTCAAAAATGCATTAGAAAATCCACAAACCCCTTTGTTCAGAAATAAAGGCAACTAGAATCACTAAAACTCTTTCTAGTGTAAGTGAACTGAAATTTAAAATTGTGTGGACCCATGCATTTATTTATTTTTTTCAAATTTTCATTCATTTATTATATCTGTGCTCATAATAAAACAGCTATTTTTGTTTTATTCAAACAACTAGTTGATGTAAATCAGTGTTAGGTATGAACAAAATAAAGCTATGCTACTAATGGTTGAAAAAAACATAAAATAATGGTAAGATGTATTAACTTATCTTAAACTTAGGAGATCCATATCTTATTTTTATATGTAAACCATCCAATCATATTTTAATCATATTTAAATGTTTTTCAATATTTTATTAGTTTGTTAGTTACTTCATTTGATATGAACTTATTTGATAACTATACTCTTAGAATATGAATAAAATGATTATATGTATCCACAATAAGATAAAATATACAGATATAAATATCTGTATTTTACAGTTTTGCATTATTACTATCATTATATTTCTATGATCTTTAGGTTATTGTTATTGTCATTTCTTCCTTTTCTCTTTTGTCTTTCCATTTCTTCTAAAGGTTCTGTACCCAATTATCCCAATGTGTGTTTGTGTGTGTGTGTGGTGGGGGCAGTTCCCACAACACCAAGCAATTCTCCAACATGAGCTGGGTATCCTACAATTCAACTTAATTCTGACGCTACCTACACGGAGACAGCATCAGATTCAATAGCTTCAGGACTTAGCCCCACGAGGCTGCCCTCCACCTCAGATGCCAGTTTCAGGCCAGGTTATCATCTGTGCTTCTGACCAATTGGCCATAAATCAGAGGTGTTCATACCCCACTCCCTCTTGGGTTCCATTAATTTGCTAGAGCAACTCACATGACTCAGGAAACCAGTTTACTCACTAGATTACTGGTTTATTACAAAGGTCATTGAGGGATACAAATCAACAGCCAGATGAGACACACAGAGGGCGGTCTCAAACAAAGGAGCTTCTGTCCCTGTGGAGTGTGGGCCCAGCACAACAAAGCATTGTTTTCTTAAGCTACTAAATGGGGTGATTTATTACTCAGCAACAGAGAAGCAGAGGAAATACTAAGTTTATGTCAGTGTCTATAGCTGCTAAGGTCACAAAAATGAGGGAACTCTTCTCTCCATATTTTCCCAGGTTAGTGAAAAAAAATTAAACACATTGAAAATGACAGTACAGTGTAAAGAATAAAACAAAAGAGTGAAAGACATGATACTTGGGAAGCCCAGAGAGAGGCCATGGGCCCGGAGAATCCTTGAACGTTCTTGCTGAGCATGCCAGGCATCCATTTTCCAGGGCTGTGTTTATAGCACTGACTACATGATGGGCATGCTGCTTACTCTGCCGAGAGTCATACATTCTCTGTCTCTGAACCAGCAGTGTCATGCCTCCTGCCACCATCCAAGAGACAGTGACAGTCTGGCTCATTAGTTCATAAGTAGATTATGAAACAGTTCAGCAGTAATCACAGTTGAACTTTTATAGCTTCTACGGTCTAGGGTGGGATAGCACACTCCATTTTCATGGTTTCATAGGCTGCCTACTTGACTAATGGGAAATTAAAACTAACTGCTTTAAAATATAATTTTCAGAATGATATTTTTAATGATAATGGGAGATCATGATTGGAACCATTGATAGTCTAGGACAACACTTAGATTACTAGATAAAAATTTGATTTTACATTGTTTGATCAAGAGTGTCAGATAGCTAAAAAATTGATTTTACCTTATTGCTCCTTTTTAAAAGCTGGTTTCTCTGCAGCTGGATTCCATCTGTTGGTGCTAAAATTTACAGAGGGCCTTTTCTTTTTTCTTTATTTCATTGATTTTTACCTTCTATTTGAAAAGTGTATTCCCAAGTTTGCCTCAATGGACTGGAAATCTCTCAATTATTAACTGCCAATTACCATAGGCTTTTAAAAAATGTAATTCTCTTATGTGTCACAATATGAATCATCAACTTAAAAATGGAGACTGGGGGAAAATAGTTAAAGACAATTATATCAAGTAAATTACTTGTGTCTTAAGAAAAATATGAAGATAGTTTCTTGTTCTACAGAATCTTTTTTTTTTTTTAAATGGCTGAAGTTTCTCCCAATTAAGGTGCTAGGTATAGACACAACCATTGTTACCCATGATGAATATTACTTTGTACATTATTGATCCACTAGTGGCCTGGTGCATGAAATCCATGCACATTAAAAGGGAATTAATTAGAGGAAATATTTTAATATTGCTATTTACCCTTTCTCTATAATAGAAGTGGGAGATGAAAGAAAATCAGTAAAATGTATATGAAAATCTTCCTCCTGTCAGAGTCTTGGGCACCATGGGACCCAGAGTCAAGTCCCTACCCACCCACACACGCCTCGAAATTGCGCGAGACCCAGACCCAACTGGCCCCACCTGCACTGGAGAAGATCCAGATCCGGCAAGCCCCACCCTAGGCAAGCCCCACCAGGTGTGGGGGTGCAGACTCAGGTTCCCTGTCAAGCCCTGCTGGGCAGAGGGTACAGCCTCAGGTCCCCCAGTGCACGCTGGGTGGGCAGGGGGCGTGGCCTGAGGTCCCCCGAACCTGGCGGTGGGGCGGAGGGCATGGCCTGAGGTCCTCCGTCAAGCCCCATTGGGTGGGGGGGTGCAGCCTGGGGTCCCCCAGCCCAGGGCAAAGGGCATGGCCTGAGGTCCCCTGGCCCGGCATTAGGGTGGGGGGCTCAGCCTGAGGTCCCCCGGCAAGCCCCACCAGGCGGATGGGGGCACAGCCTGAGGTCTCCTGGTCTGGCATCAGGGTGGGGGCATGGCCTGAGGGCCCTGTCAAGCTCCACCAGGCAGGGGCGCAGCCTGAGGTCCTCCAGCCCGGGGCAAAGGGCGCGGCCTGAGCTCTCCCAGCCTGGGGTGGCGGGCATGGCCTGAGGACCCCATCAAGCCCCATTGGGTGGGGGGTGCAGCCTCAGGTCCCCTGCCCCAGTCTGGCACCACACAGCCTCAGGTTCCTGCTGATCACTCATTACGGGAATCCCACCTCCACTGTGGGTGCAGCTATCTGGTATCATGGGAACTCCACCTCCACTATGGGTGCAGCCATCTTGTGATGTTGTGAGGGTTAATTTGCATATTACCTCTTTATTATATAGGATGTGGTGACACTGTTTTTTTGAGGTATATGCTTGGATTTTCAAATATTTAGTTATGAAATTTGTCATATGTTTCGTAAACATTGCTACGTAATTATATAGAGTAAGTTAAAGGAAGAACTATATTTAAAACACCAGTAACCTGAATAAAAACTAATATAATTTTTAGAGTTTATTTTTTCGTATTATAGTTTACATTAAATATTATTTTGTGTTAGTTTCAGGTGTATAGAATAATGGTTAGACAATCATGTGCTTTACAAAGTGTCCCTCCTGATATTTCTAGTACTCATCTGGCACCATATATAGTTATTGCAATACTTTTTACAATATTTATAATTTTAAATAATTTTTAGTAGAAATTGAAATGCTCTTCTTTGCTTGCACATTAAAAAATATTTTTAAAATTTATTTTAGAGAGGAAGGGAGAGGGAGAGATAGAAACATCAATGAGAGAGAATAACTGATAGGCTGCCTCCTGCACTTCCCCTACTGGGGATTGAGTCCGCAACCCAGGCACTGAAATCTAAACTGGGACCCTTCAGTCCGCAGGTCAATGCTCTATCCATTGAGCCAAACCAGCAAGGGCTGCCTGCACATATTTTATAAATTTGTCTCATATAATTATTTCTGGTGATTTCACTACCAGCAAAAGAACAATGGTCTTTAGAGTATGGGGAGGAAAATTATAAGAAGGAAGAGAATAATGTTTACTTCTTATAGAAGAATTAACTAAAATATATGGGATAATTTACTTACTAAAAATATTACACTATTTTATTTTTATGTACGCTTTTTATGTCAAAATATAAAGAAAAGTGCACTAACCTTACATTTACAGATCAATAGATTTTTTACCTTGCAAACACACCCAGTAAGCATCACCCAAATCAATAAATGAGATATTATTAAATACTCGCTCTTATTATACTTTTTTTAATTTTTGGTCTCAGGGATATAAAGTACTAAAAGCATCCCAAATAACTCATACTGCATCACCTCTACTATAATATAATAAATTATTGAAAGTCACACAGGCCATCTGACCATGTACTAGTATTCATTTGTCTTTTGTGTGTATCAGAGTTGGAAGTGTAAAGATTAAAGAACATGACCAGTATTAACCCAAAGGTATTAAAGTATATTGCTGAGCACAGAAACAGGGGCTTTGAAAGAAATATTGTACAGTCATAAAATAGCCAAAGATACAGTCAGTTTGCATATATTTCTAGCACAAACGGAGAATACTAATAAAAAAAGGAAATCTTGATGGAAAAACCTAGAATTTTATATTTGAACCTGATACTCACTCTAGTTTTGTGTGGCTGCTTGCCTCTGGTGCTTCTATATATTTTCCTTCAAAAATTAACAATATAATCCTTTTAAATATGTAGTATGAATTCTACATTTTGTAGAAGTTTATATTCAAAATCTTTTGATGTGCATTTTGCTCTAAACTGGTATCCTGGTTTAAGAAGTTACTATACATGGACACTATAGTTTGTGGTTAAAAATTAAACAACTTCTAAGGCCATTATTATATGAAGAAATATTATGTTGATATATCAGCAACCAAGCTGTTCTATTAAAATTAAAACATAGATGCTTAATTTTAAATCATTGGCTACATATCTAAAACTATTGTTAAATTATACTAGTCATATCCAAAATGTGTCTTTAAAATTTACATTAATAAAATAAACAAGTATTGGATATTACTCTCTCAAAAAGCAAGAAAGGTGTTTAAAAGTAACAGCTAAATTGATAGTCATTCCTTTGATACTTTAAAAACTGTTTAATTAAAATGTTAATTTACACACACACAATCACACACACACAGAGCTATTATTGCTTTCAAGTGCACATTGGATTAAACACATACTTTAGGGCCATTACCTCAGGAAACAGTAAATAACTTTCAAGTCACTATGATTAGGGGCATTTCAGTAGATTACTATATATTGAGCCCTGAATACTAAAAATATTGGATATATGTAGGCCTGATTATCAGGTACAAATAATTTGATACAATCATATGTTGTTGTTTTTTTATATACATGCATGGACACACGGGGGGTGGGAACAGAGAGAGAGAGAGAGAGAGAGAGAGAGAGAGAGAGAGAGAGAGAGAGAGAGAGAGAGAGAGAATGAATATGACAGTCCCGAATTTCTCACCATCTATGTGCCTGTGAACAAAACATTTTCTCTTGGATTAATACTAAAAATTTCCTTCTACAGCCAAATTGGTATATTTGGGGTTAATTCAGATTTGTCCTGTAGGCCTCATATGAGAATTCAACTTGCACTTCAAAATGTATTCATTGTCTGTGATGATTGGGCTTCACTGGTCAAGTCCCAATTTCAGATTCTGTGAAGAGGAGTCTATCTCTTTGTCTTAGCTGGTAGAGGCACTCCAACTCAGAAACTTGAAACCACATAGACTTTTTAAAAAATGTATCTTTATTGTTAAAAATACTACAGATATTCCCCTTTTTTCCCCATTAACCCCCTCCACCCTGCACCTGCCCCCCCCCCCCAGACCTTCACCACACTCTTGTCTGTGTCCATGGATTATGGATATATGCATATACTAGTAAATTATTTGGTCAATCTCTCCCCACCCACCCAGTCTGGTCCATGCATCTATGTCTGGATCTACTTTGTTCATCAGTTGATTTTGTTCATTAGATTCCACAATGAGTGACATAATTGACTTTTAATAGGGGATGCTTGTCAAATCTGGAACCACCACAATGGCAGACCATGCACAGTGCTCCTGTGACTTCAGTAGTCTCTTTAGCGCTCTCCCCCAACCCCTTGGGGGGCTACTTACACTGAGCTACACTGAGCCACACTGACCCAACAACCTGGAAAACATAAGACCAGACCACGAAATGAGGTGCAGGCCTAGTCTGACAATTGCATTCTCACCTATCACACTCCTTTGAAATATGCCTTGATTCTTTACTACCAGAGTAAGGACCTGTGTCTAACACCAAGAAATGCTGTCCTCTTCAAGGTTCTTGCTTTTTCTATGCCAATTAAATAGGAATGGAGCAACACTTTGTTACCTGATGCATTCAGATGCTTTTACCGAATTCCAGGCAGTCCAATTCTACTTCTGTTTAGTTTCATACGAAAATTCCAATTTGCAATACTTTTTTTCCCTTAAGACTATTAGAATTTCTTTTGATTGGGAAAAAGCCATTGTTAATTCAGAGCTCTCAGTGTAATTATTAGCTGTCAAATGTAATTTTATTAAGGTTGTCAAATAGATTTAAAAAATAGTATGATCTTAATATAAAAAAGATGCTATTCTCAAATTTTAATGTAAATGCTACACTGAAAGAAAAAAAAATATGTTGCTTATTTGAGCCATTATGCATATGTCATTGATAAACAATTTTAACAATATAAATGCTATTGAAAATTTAAATGTGGGACTCTAATTATAATTTAGTTTTTCCTATATTAAAATAAGAGATATTTAATTTTTCTTTCTTGTAATTATCTGATTTTAATGCTAACTACCTAAGTAGAACTGTGAATTTAAATCTCATTCTTAACAGGTAAAGCATGTAGCCTAGTGTTATATTTTTATAAAAACTATTTTTAATAAATTAGTCTGATTTTTAAAACATTAATACAAATTGATCCTAACATAGAAGGCAATTACAAACATTTTTCTGTTACATAAGAATTTGAATAACAAAATAGATTATTTCAAAACTAGGATAACATACATGATATATAATTTTAGATCTAATAAGGCACTTTTTTTAACCTGAATAAACTAAAATAATATTTAAAGGTACTAAGTTTTCTTTTTAAAACCATAAATAAAATTGTGGCATGTCATAATGTTTAGTTTAGATAACTAAAACAGAAGGATGTTGACTAAAGTTTAAATGCGCTGTAGAAAGAGAACTAAATATATATGGAATAATCTAGTCAACAAAAATAGCAATTGCATTTTCTTTTGGGAAAACAAACAAACAAAGTGTTTCTTCCTTGGCAGTTGGATAACTTTGCAGAGGACCCAGTATGACAGGGTGGTGTTAAATTCAAAGTCAGATCCTTGAATTCCAGGTAGGGGGGACAAGAAAAGGAGATGTGGCTTAAATTTAATACTCTCAAGAGTGTTTTTTTTGCAAAGAATGGCATCCAGAAAGAAATGGGATCTAGATAATTAGTACAGTTACTGAATAAAATTTGCATCAATGGAAGTAGACATGTAGGACCTTAATAGATTAGGCTAAGCACTGGCAAGACACAGTGAATTAGCTAAGTAGAAATATATTTCAATAGAAAAAAAAATTTTAAATACATTTCCTTTAAGTGGGAAATACACCAAAGTCAGAAAGCACACCAATGTTCTATCACTTTTTTGCTAGTGATTTTCAGCCTATTCACCAATTTAAAGGGATAAGTGGGCAAGGTTTCTGGTATTTTCTGATTTTATTCTACCATTTGCTTCTTAAATGTAAATTGTCATGTCCTCAGGTCTTGGTCCTCAGATACTCTGTTGGCAATTTTCTAATACAATTCCCACTCTGTAGGTTTCATTTATCATTCCAGTCAAATCCTTATCAAATCTGTATCTCAAAACTAGACCTTCAGTTCTTATTCCAAGATGCCTGATAAGTATCTCCCCGAAGTTATCTTAAAGATACCTCAAACTTAACATACCCTTTCACTAAGTTTTCTAATTTTTCAAAAAACTTTCTAGATGTTCTTAAAAATAAAAATACAGGAAAGCAAAGAACAATATCCATTTTCCCGCCATCCGATTCAATCTGTACTAATACTGTGGTGTAATTGCTACTAGTTTTTCTCTTTTTAAGCAAAATTACTTGTTCTGTACAAATGGTATATTATTGTAAAACTTTCATACATTTTCAGAAGAAGCATGAAGAGATACCTGAATCCAGACTATGCCATTTCTAAACATGACTCAGATTAGGAACATTATGTGGATATCAAGGCAGAGAACTTCTATTGATTCAAACTTTATCACCAGTTCTTAGACACAGCCACTCCTTTACCAAGTTCAATATTTAAATTCATTTTTTATTTATTAAATGTAGTGGTCAAGTAGGCAATTTCCCATTTCACCCCCAAGAGGAACTCAACAGTTGGGCTGTATTTATTGAATTGGTTAATATTTCAGAAGTCTGTCTGCTATTCCTGAATGGCCTATATGCTGGTGATACATTTTTTTCAAGGCATTCTCACCCTCAGATTTTGTACTAGACCTTCCTACATTACCTTTGACATTCACTACATTTGTTTACCTTTAAAAAAAGAAAAGAGAACTGAGACCAGTCTGATTATTTTCACCTATGTAATAATTTGCTTTTCCTGCTTACCTTTTTGTTTTCTTTTTTTCATCTGGTATATATTTGCTATATTGATATATGTCTCATTTTTATTAAATTCTTTAGAACATAGGTCCTTTTTTGGTATTCAGTTATTTCATCATTTTAAGAAAATTCATTTTTTTTTCCATTCTGTATTGCTGCACTCTAGAAATACATTATGATATCCCATTGTTTAAGTGTTTTGTTTTTAAATTTTTTGCAATAATTAGGATTTCAAGCCTTTCCACTATGACAGCAATTTGATTATTGGTGGTATATCTTCTCTTTCTCGTTCTTTCTAACTTAAAGTCCATATTGGTGTGTGTTGATTTTGAATATTCTTAAGTCTGAAATTCCCTTTTCATCTCATTCTGATGTTTCATCATTTAGTGTTTGAGCTCTTATTTTACTAAATTATATTCTTAATATGCTGATTTACATAGCAAGAAGCAATTGAGGGGAAAAAAATTTGAACTGACTTCTTAGACTTGGGGATACTACATTTCTAATATTTTATTTGTTTTAAATTTTTTTTCATTTATTGGCATATATATTTCCTTCATTACCTGCTATTATGTATGTAGGCTTACTTATTCTGGTCTAGTTCTGTCCAACACTGAAATTTGCTTTGATGACTGTGTGTGAATTCTTGTCATTCTTCCCACTATATCTGAGGACATTTTGTTTGCCCTTCTGAGATATAGTATGAGGGCTAAGCATGGTCAGAGGATGTAGAAACAGCAGCTAAGTAGATAAAGTTGAAGTTTATTTATTTAAGAATAAATGGGCTATGCTCGTTTCTCTGAGTGTTATATATGCTTTAGTACAATATAATATAATTTGTCATACAAACTGTGAAGTTTTATATTCTATCTTTAGGAAGGAAACAGACTTAATGAATCTCATTCATTTATGTAAGTAGTTTTTGAGGGACTAAGGGTTCTGTGGTCTTTTATGGTTAGCCTGACTCACTCCTACTCAATGCAAGGAGCTCAGTGAGCTATGCCAATAAAAATTATCTTAGATTTGCAAATGGATTTGCCTAGACTAGACAATGCCACACCCCCAAGGCTCCACAGTGTTGGGATAAGAGAAGTTGAACCAGCTACAAATAATTGTGTTAAGGGAAGAGCTATTGCAAAGGCTTTGTGTTAACATGCCATTTTAAAAAATATTACTGTCTCTTCATTGGTAAGTTTTTCATAACTGAATCAAAACTTCCTACTGAAGGAATTCTTACTAAAGCAATAAGAAGTATGTTTGAATATACACACTAGTGAGACTATATCACTTTTCCTAAGCGATACTAGCAGATTATGTATTTCTTAATTATACCAATGATTGCTTGGCATACATTATGGTTAGTTGTGTACATGTCCTGTATCTTCCATTATATTGTAATTTCTTGACAACAGAGAGCATGTAATACTATTATTATTATTATTATTATTATTAACTTTAAAGAGTGTATCAAAGATTGTCTTACTAATAATACACTAGAGGCCCAGTGCATGAAAATTCACGCACTCTGGGGGTCCCTCAGCCTGGGAGTCTCAAAGTCCAGGAGCCCTCAGGGGATATACGACTGACAGCTTAAGCCCGTTTCCTGTGGGGAGCAGGCCTAAGCCACAGTCTGGCCTCCCTCTGCGGGAGGCGAGCAGCCGGCCCGGCACCTCCATCACCCATCCACCACTGCTGGTCACCACTGCCCTTCCCCCTCCCCCAATCACCATCCCCTCCCTATGCTCCTGGCATGCGCCTTGGATGGCCTGGCACCGCCTGATCACCAGCCCCACCCCCCACCGACCACTTATTCTGCTGTTCAGTTGATTTGCATATGATGCTTTTATTATATAGGATGACCAGAAAATGTTTAGTTAGATCGTTCTTTCTTTTCTATTACAGTTGATATTAAATACTATTTTAAATTAGTTATAGATGTGCAGTGTAGTGGTTAGACAATTATATAAATTACATATTTGGGCCATTCTTATATAGAAATCTTAATGGCACCAGATGGATTTGTCAGTTTTGACAATTGCCAATTTGGGGTTCTCCAAAGAAACAGAATCGATAGGTTGTATATCTTATAAGGAATTTGCTCATGCAATTATGGAGGCTGAAAAGGCCCAAAGTCAGTAGTTGGCAAGCTGGAAACTCAGGAGAACCAGGTCCAAAAGCTGGTTGTCTTGAGACCCAGAGCTGATGTTACAGTTTGAGACAGGAAAAAACCCACAATCTTCCTATTCAGGGCAGTCAATTAGGAGTTCCCCATTACTCACAGTAGGGCCATTCATTGGTTCTATTTAGGCCTTTAACTGATTGGATGAGGCCCACCCACATTAGGCAGAGCAATCTACTTCACTTAGAGTACCTATTCAAAGCTTACATTTGTCTAAACCACCCTCCACAGAATGTTTGACCAAATATGTGGACACCCTTTGGCCCAGTCAAGTTGACACAAAATTAAGCATCTTGCCAAATAATTGATATTTTTAAAAATAATCCCCACTGTTCACATGGATTATGATGCATAGATGATCTCTTCCCTGGAAAATTATATGCTTCATCCCCTTTCATTATCTCATGCTGATGACTTCTTTGTTTTCATACTTTGACTATGACTAGCCAAAAGAGATTTTTTTTTGGAAAAATCAGTAAATCTGGCTTTTGTGGTTTGCTTAAAAAATTCATGGTGTTTTCAAAATAAATTATCTGTTTTTGCTATTGGATAAAAACTAAAAATAACGGGAAAACTTGGGACTATTTATATCACTTAATATATCTGAGAGTTTCCTGTTGCATATAGGGATATAGTTTTACTCATTTACCTCACTATATTCATTTTTATAAATTCACTTTTTCTTCTGCAGAAATATGAAATGTGCCTTTTAATCCACATTGTGTATCTTCTCCTTTTATGAAGGCAGTTGTGAGGGTAAGGAGAGACAGATAAGTTAGACAGCTAAATTTCAAAGAAAGAAGTGACAGTCTTTTGTTCTGGAATGCCATTTGCATTTATGAGATATTTTCTAATGTGTCTTTCAGAGCAGGTTACCAGTTCAGTGTTCAATATTTCAGAATGTGCCTGTATTTATCATCTCTAATGACCTTTTGACATTGCCTTTATGTGATTTAAAGGAAGGGCTCTCAACCATTCCATCACCCTAAGGTCTGGTATTTATAAAAATATGTAAACATGGGAAAAACAAATCAGGCAGTTCTAAATTCACCAGTTATTTAAGCCTTTGACTGTATACAAGGTATATATATATAAATATATATATTAAAATTTAATGTCACTGCCTTTTACTTGATTAGTAAAATAATTATTTTTCCAATATTTTCTCTTATGGTAGGAGTGCCAAGTAGGAAATAATAATTTTCTCATCCTGGAAAATTATTATTGATCATTAAGATAAATGGGTGGGGGAAGGGGAAGCATAGGGCTTTTTATTCTTATTTTTAACTTTTCCTCTTGGTTTAACCTCTTAACTTTTGGTAGTTTTATTACTGGGAATGACTTTGGTTACCAGCTCTATTTCAACCCACACATACTTCAAAAAAAATCCATAGGGAACAGTTTGTATCATCTGCTCATGACTTAGGGGTACTTATTCTTTTGAGGCTGCCTATCTTGGACCATCTATATTTTGAGTGGTTTCAATTATGTCCCCTTTTCAGGAAAATTATGTAACTCAAAGGGATACTTGGCCCTAATGGTACAATGTGGTTTTCCATTGGCTCATTTCCTGCTTCCATGAAGGATGAAGTTAATCCTTCATTCTCACACTCTTCTTAAAAATAAAATACACACATCCTAATTTCAAATCTAGGTTTATTTGTTTTACTACATAAAAATTTTTCTTTTAACATTTATGATGGAAACAATATTATACGATGAAGCAGAGAAAACTCTAGATAGATTCATAAAATCTAGGTCACATCTTAACCTAATTCTTTCTAAAAATTTATTTATTTCTAATGATTGATAGCCACAGATAACCGACTGATACCATTCAGTCAGCTTGCAAGTGCATTCTATTGTCTAAAACTGTGTTCAATACAAGCAAACTACTCCAAACATCTGCATATTGAACCAGTGTATAATTATCTTTGCAAATAAATGAAAGCACATAAATATTGTTAGTGTGTTTATGCTTTAAATTATATACCAGCAACATAGAGCAGGGTTTGATAATATTCTACTTGATTAAAAGTTCCTACATGTATCTGCTCTTTTATGAAGCAACTAATTGACAAGTGATGAACATTAACTCTGCCCCTCATCATTATGCAATACAGTAGTAAAAACAGTCAAGTCAGTGAGGCTGAAAGTCATTATAGTGTGCTTCACACATCCTGTTTTACTAATGGTTAAAGAGAAATGCCACTAAGAACTGAATATTATGAATATTTTAATTTCACCTTGGATTTCAGTCTCCAAAAGTTATTTAAATTTCAGAAAAAGCACTAACATAATCTATAAGTACTTGTGATGCTAAAATTACCCTTACCTCTTTTTTGGCTTTCCTATAAACTAAAGAATAAAATGGACAGTGTAAAACAGGTTATATGCTTTGTGTTTAAATGCATCACCATACACAGTTCACAACTGTCATATTACTCTGGTTGAAAATGAACTTTGTCTTACAAGAAGCATCCTGCATTCTTGAGAGATCCAATTTTTATGCTGCATAAATGCTATAGAAAACTGTTTGAGCCTTTTCACACCATAACACCCATGTGTTTAGTATTGTATTAAAATTAATAAAGGTTAAGTCCACAAAACGTTACTGATAAAGCATAGTTTTGCTATCTGTTTATGTGTGACTCTACTATACCCATACTTTTTTACTTAGTTGATACTTGAACAATAAAAAAAGACATTACCTGGAAAGCTCATTACTGAGTATAGTTATGAAGTTTGCCCTTTGATGAATGAAAGAAAAGTTTGCCCTTTGATGAATGAATGAAACTGTGGGGTTTTTAGATCTTGTTACTATCTGTGTCTCTGTCTGCCCTTTCACTTACAAGCTGGTTGACACATTTGCTCAATTACAGCTACCTTGTTTTTAATTGCTGCATGTCAAACTGATTGATTGCTGTCAATTTCTAGCATTCAACAGCAATGCTTCATTGCTTCATGTCATGAATCACTATACATTTATTTGATTTCTTCCACCCACCATAAAGCAGCTGCTTGGAAATCCTGTTATCATGAACCACCCATTATGGGACTCAGTATATCTGGGATACAGTAAATATCGCGTCAAGGTCAAGTGACTGGCACTGTTCTAAATGTAAGGAACAATTACTCATACTTTCAAAGCTCTGAATTTGGAAGCAGCAAAACCTTTTTAAATGGATGCAGCTTATTCTAAGAAGAATGTTTTTGTCTTTGTGTTTTGTACTTTCCTTGTGTGCTTCTGATAAACTCTAGTGTGCAGCAAAATTCCTGCACATCTATGAGTGATAACTGTCTAGTGGGTGGATGGAGGCTTGTTTATGCCATAGAATGTGGGAGTGAGTCCTGGAGATAATATGTACTTTGGGGGCCCTTCAGAGCTCAGCTGTGATACTCGCTCCACCATGTAGTAGCTGCATTACTTTCTAATATGCTCTGCGAGGTTCTGCAGGCACATCTATGAAGTTGGAATACAATGTGACTACAGGGTTGTTGTTTTTTCCTTTTTAAGAATCAAATGAGATTGCAAATGTAAAACGGCTACCATATTGTTTGCCATACATTGACTTTTCAGTAAAATTTATTTTCTTATTAAAACTTATTTCCTTCCACAGTTATCTAATAATGGTCAGTTTGTATTTAATGATAGAGATTTGATACTGAAAATTCAGTGTCTACAGCAAGGTTAGTTTATATGAAAAGTTGACTTAGAAGTTTATCATAATACCTACCTGCCTTCAAAGAAAATCATTGCTCTTCAAAAGATAAGAAGGCAGGCTATACCTGAGGATATTTTTTTTCCATTGATTTTTAGAGAGAGTGGAAGGAAGTGAAGGAAGGGGAGAGAGAAAAACTTCGGATGTGCCACCTAGGTTGGAGTCCTTGGCCAGGAGTGTGGGCCGACGCTCCAACCACTGTACCACACCGACCAGGGCAAGAAGTTATGCTATTCCTTTTAAAGAATAAAAATTATTGGGTATACCCAGTAAGTCACAGAACACATTACTTACACATATATGGGACCCAACTCTGGCAGGCTTGGTGCTTTAAAGTTTCAAAGGAAAAAAAAAACTAAATATATAATAAAATCAAACTCCATTGAGCTACTGAAAAACACATACAACTCTAAAGCATGGATTAACAATCCCCTACCACAGTGAAAAATAATTTATATTAAATTTAACTTAGGTTAAAAAAAAAAGTTCTGAAATATTTCAACCATACTTTAAAAAAACTATAATTAAAATGGCCCTATTCTACTGGTACATAAAAGCAATTTGATACTCGTCAGAGTGAGTGGGAGAGATGGGTCAGAGGAAGTGTTCCCTAGGATATGGTACTTAGATGTCCCATTAATTTGATTTTAAATGAAAATATGTAGTTGTAGCAAAAGGAATAATTTTCTTTCCCTACATTTTATGTTCATTTTCAATTGATTAGGGCTTCTCAATATCAATACATTTCTACTGATGAAATATAGTTATTACCTGATTTATGTTCTAATACAAAATACTGTCCAGTAGTGCTTGGTAATTAAAGTCAGGAGGCACACACAGCAAGATTTTATTTTTACTGAGATATCCTAGGGAAAGCTGCTTTTGAAAATATTGCCCTTAATGCCTTTTTATGTCTATATTTTCACAATACATTTATCATCCTGTCGAAAAATGAAAAGAAGAATGTATTGATTATGTTTTGTTTCAAAAAATGTACATCTACAGTCATAATTTCATTGTTGCTTTATCCTCTATTATTTCAAGTGAGATAAAACAAAATAAGACAAATAAAATAAACTATAAGAAAATAAACCAGCACTACAAGGCACTCTTGAATCAATCATAGTTCATAAGTAAACTACAAAGATGTATCAATCAAGTAAATATAAGGGGAATTATAGGTGTTTTTAATATTAGAAATTGATAATTAAATATATGAAATTTTTTTTTTTTCAAAAGTGTCTTTCATTGCTTTTCTGGAATTTTACATACATGGCTAAAATTTCTTTTCAATAGTGATTCATGTTTTCTATTCCTATACAAATATTAAGGTCTGGGTACTTAATGTCTCCAGTTTTAATATTTTTATATTGTACCTGCTTATTTTGTTCATGGCAACTGAAATATTCAAAACAAAATATGCAAAATAGGTCTTCTGAGAGCAACTGATTTTATTTGAAAATATCTTGGTTTAACCCCTAAAGTTAACCTAATCTCTCGGACAAAGGCCAAAGTAGTACAAGATTTGGATTCCATGTTGTATAGGAACCCAATACATTTTTTTAAAAATGTTATGTTTTCATTGTCTTTGTTGTATTCAAAATCATTGTGAAATTCCCCTGCAAGTTATTTATATTTGATCATCAGAATTCATTTCACGTGGGTTAGCAACAACTTCATAAAAAAAAAAAAAAAAAAGTGAAGAGAATTGGGTTAGATTGAACAATTGTAATAGGCAAAATAGTAACTTCCTTATCATTATCCCTACACTTCCCTATATTCTATCACATAAAATTGCAGCCCTTACTTGAATTTCCCATAGGTAGAAACATCTATTAAATAGTTTCTGTGTATTTATCACGATCTATCCAATTGGTTATACAAATTACACTTTAAAGATGCAAATTTACTTTTAATATTTATCTGTTGATTTTATAAATCATTGTATTAATGATTAAATTGTCATCTAACTGAGGCAGGGACACAGAAAAACAGAAATAGCTTACAGAGCCTTCTCTAAGCCACTGCCCACCAGCTTAAAAAAGCAGTTTAGCCTTCTTTACATGAAAGAAATACTTCCTTAGACCCACTGTAAACTGTGGATTAACAGTTATAATTATATTTCTCATTGACTGTGCTCTATTATATTAAGGACCCTATGATGATTCAGGATGTGCTTTTCGATGCACTTTCATCAGATAGTTTTCAAATTATATTTGCATATCTCAATTCAATTACATTAAAATTATTTTTAATTTAAACTGCATCTTTTCCTTCTATTTCCCCCTTTTTATCTGAATAATTCTGCATTTATTTTTATAAAAGTTTTCCTGTATTATTTTATTTATTGTTTATGCTTTGAGAACCATCTTTAATCCATCTAATTAAAACTTCTGTGAAGGACAAAACATAAACTCACTGCCAGGAGGCCGTCTGAAGTTATTTGAAAAGATTTGAACATCAATGCTTTAACTCCTCATGGCATCCTCAAGTGTTTGCAGATCCAGGTAAACAAACTGCATGATCTTTCCCAAGTATAACTAGTATTCAGTTATATTATACTCTGGGGTCTTGATGAGCCTATCTGACACACAGCCATTCTACAATGTTGGCAAAATAATCCCAAAGATAGGCTATCTACAAATGAGTATTGTTTAGATGGAACAAAGGACTTTAAAAGAAAGGAACCAGAATAAAACAAATTGCAGACATTATTTCTATTTAAAAAATAAAAAGGAATAAAAATAACAGGAGAAATGCAGGCTAACATAAACAATGAAAAAAGAAAAATAACTAAGTCCCAAAGGAAGTTTATAGAAATGAAAATAGACATTTAAAAAATGTAAATGTAGAGCTATTGCTTAATTTTCCTGTCCATATATATACCTTGTTTCCGCCTTAGAAGCTCTGCAGTATTGCTGAATGAGTAAGCCAAGTGTAAATGAGTCTGTTGAAGCATAAATGGAGACCTAAGAGGTGATAAAAACATTAGGCTAATATACAAAGAGGGAAAAAGATGGCGACCAGCAAGAAGGTAGGGAGAGAGAGAGTGTGAGTGAGGAACCCATAGAGGAGAGTGTAGACGTGTAGACGTGTGTGGTGTGTGTGTGTGTATGAGCTAGGGTCAGTTAGATTCTGCAGATCTTCCAAGGGGCTGCCTAACCGGGCAGTCCTAGACAGCGGAGCCCTGCGCACAAAGCGGACACTTCTTGGCGGATGGTGCGGACGCGGAGACCAAGCCATCTTGAGAAACAGAGCTGCCTGAGACTCGGATCCTGGCTTCTGACACAAACCAGGACCCTGCAGCCACTGGGGACAGAGAACTGCTATCACAGCTTCAGACGAAGAAACAACAAGAATCCAGACTTCCCGGCAGATTCCCGTGAGTCAAAGAGCCTATCCCCCTCCCCGCAGGCATGCACAGATAGCGCCATAGTAACTGATAGACACGCCCCTCGCCCAAGCTACAGAGCTTTGCTCAGGGACGCGCTCCCCCTTAGGGAATTTGGCGCGCAGGTCAGAAGCAGCTCACCTTCGGGGAAATCTGTCAGTGCTCACAGGGGCTTCCCTTTGGGGAATTGGGGGGAATTTGGCTTGCGGGTCCCCTTCGGGGAATCTTAGAGCATGCACACAGGGGCTTCCCTTTGGGGAATTTGGCGCGCAGGACGGACTCCGCCCCTCTTCGGGGATTCTGGGAGAGTGCACAGAGGCAGCTCACCTTCAGGGATTTGAGAGTGTGCGCCCTAGCCGGTTTGGCTCAGTAGAGAGAGCACACACAGGATGCAGCTCCACTTCAGGGAATTTGGCACGCCGGACACAGCTGCCTGGGATCCCTGACTCACAGCACATTCACACTAAGAGCCAATGACCCCAATTGTTGGTGCATGCACACACAGGGACCCTGATTCTCAACGAGAAAACACACAAGGCAACAGAGACTCTGACACTCGATTCTTGGTGCAGACACAGGGAAACTCTGACTCCTGGCACATGCTAAGGATCTCATTTTCGGCACATACTAACAGTGTGGTGCAGACAGGGCCCCTGATTCTAAGTGTGCACACGAGACCACACAGAACACTGGGGACACTGACCCTGGGCAAGTCTGGTTCCCACCAACCAAAGGCAGCCACACGTCCTAGTGTCAGAGCACTTCAGTGAAACTCGGGTGGAGCGAAGTCCCCACAGCACACGGCCCAGGTCCACGCAAACGGAAGCTTGAGCTTTCTGGTGACAGCCAGAATGGGGAAACGAAATAACTCACAGAGGAAAGAAAATGTGGAGTTGCCAAGAAAGGAAATCAGTGAAACTGAAGCTTGCAACATGACCGAAAAGGAGTTCAGAGTAATGGTCGTGGAATTTATACATCGGATGGATGAGAAAATCAACAACTTATGCAAGAATCAGGAAGAAATGAAAAGTGATATAGCTACAATCAAAAACACCATGGAAAGTTTCAACAGTAGACTACAAGAAGCAGAGGACCGAATTAGTGAGTTAGAAGATCAGGTACAGAAACAAGATCAATCTGAACAGCAATTGGAGAAAAAAATTAAAAAGCAGGAGGAAAGCCTAAGGGAGCTTCGGGACAACATGAAACGAAGTAACATGCGTATAATAGGGCTGCCAGAAGGACAAGAAGAGAAGCAGGGATTAGAAAATCTATTTGAAGAAATAATGACAGAAAACTTCCCGGATATGGGAAAGATAAAAGTTATGCAAGTACAGAGAGTCCCAAGCAGGATCAACCCCAAAAGACCCACACCAAGACATGTCATAATTTCAATGGCAAAAATAAATGATAAAGAGAGAATCTTAAAGGCGGCAAGAGAGAGACAGAGAGTTACCTACAAAGGAACACCCATCAGATTGTCAAATGATTACTCAACAGAAACACAACAAGCTAGAAGTGAATGGAAGGAGGTATACAAAGTGTTGCAAAGCAAAGGACTGAATCCAAGAATACTATATCCAGCAAGACTATCAATCAAAATTGAAGGGGAAATCAGGAGCTTCGCAGACAAAAAAAAGACTCAGGGAGTTTATCACCACCAAACCAGCAATGCAAGAATTGCTAAAGGGAATACTGTAAAAAGAAGAAATAAACAGGTAAGAAGGAATACAGACACAAAAATAGATATGACTACAAACAAATACCTTTCAGTAATAACTTTAAATGTAAACGGACTAAATGCTCCAATCAAAAGACATCGAGTGGCTGAATGGATAAAAAAACATGACCCATATATATGCTGTCTACAAGAGACCCACCTCAGAACAAGAGACTCACACAGATTGAAAGTGAAGGGATGGAAAAATATCTTTCAGGCAAATGGAAAGGAAAAAAAGCTGGGGTAGCAATACTTACATCTGACAAATTAGACCTCAAAGTAAATGCCATAACAAGAGATAAGGAAGGCCACTTCATAATACTACAGGGAGAAATCCAACAAGAAGAAATAATTCTGGTAAACATATACGCTCCCAATATAGGAGCACCCAAATACATAAAAAAAACGCCTGGAGGATATCAAGGGAGAGATTAATAGCAATACAATCATAGTAGGAGACTTTAATACCCCATTATCACCATTGGACAAATCCTCTAAACAAAAAATCAGCAAAGAAACAGCAATCCTAAATGACTCACTAGACCAGATGGAATTAATTGACATGTTCAGAACATTTAACCCCAGAGCCACAGAATATACATTCTTCTCAAGTGCACATGGGTCTTTTTCAAACATAGACCATATGCTGGGTCACAGGCAAAGTCTCTTCAAATTCAAGAAGATAGAAATTATATCAAGCATCTTCTCAGATCACAGTGGCATAAAACTGGAAATCAACTACAATAAATACAATCCAAAGAAATCAAACACATGGAGACTAAACAGCATGCTATTAAACAAGGACTGGGTCACCAGAGAGATCAAAGAAGAAATAAAAAACAACATGGCAACAAATGACAATGAAAACAACAATCCAAAATCTATGGGACACAGCGAAAGCAGTCTTGAGAGGGAAGTTCATAACTCTACAAGCCTATTGCAAAAAACAAGAAACAATGGTAATAAATTACCTAACCGTACAACTCAAAGAGCTAGAAAAAGAGCAGCAAGAAAAGCCCAGTGTAACCAGAAGGAAGGAAATAACAAAGATCAGAGCGGAGATAAATGACATAGAGACCAAAGAAACAATACAAAAGATCAACAAAACCAAGAGCTGGTTCTTTGAAAAGATAAACAAGATTGATGGACCTCTAGCCAGGCTCACCAAGAAGCAAAGAGAGAGGACCCAAATAAACAAAATCAGAAATGAAAGAGGTGAAATAACAACAGACCCCGCTGAGATACAAAGGATTGTTACAAAATACTATGAACAGCTCTGTTCCAACAAACTGGACAACCTGGAGGAAATGGACATATTCCTAGAAAAATACAACCTTCCAAAAATCAATCAAGAAGAATCTCAACAGCTCAATAGGCCAATAACTATGGATGAAATTGAAGCAGTCATCAAAAAGCTTCCGGCAAACAAAAGCCCAGGGCCTGATGGCTTCACAGGAGAGTTTTACCAAACATTCAAGGAAGAACTAAACCCTATCCTCCTCAGACTATTCCAAAATATTCAAGAGGAAGGAACACTTCCAAGCTCCTTCTATGAAGCCAGCATCACCCTAATACCAAAACCAGATAAAGACAACACAATGAAAGAGAATTACAGACCAATATCCCTCATGAACATAGATGCCAAAATCCTCAACAAAATTCTAGGAAATCGGCTCCAGCAGTACATCAGAAAGATCATACACCATGACCAAATAGGATTTATCCCAGGAATGCAAGGATGGTACAATATCCGCAAATCAATAAACGTGATACATCACATAAACAAATTGAGAGATAAAAATCACATAGTCATATCAATCGATGCAGAAAAAGCATTTGACAAAATCCAACACCCTTTCTTGATAAAAACTCTCAACAAGGTGGGAATAGAAGGCTCATACCTCAACATAATAAAAGCTATATATGATAAACCCACAGCAAACATCATACTCAATGGACAAAAACTAAAAACATTTCCCTTAAGAACAGGAACAAGACAGGGATGCCCAGTCTCACCACTCCTGTTTGACATAATACTGGAAGTATTAGCTATTGCAATTAGACAAGAAGAAGAAATAAAAGGCATCCAAATTGGAAAAGAACAAGTAAAGCTGTCTTTATTTGCAGACGACATGTTATTGTACATAAAAAATCCAAAAGACTCCGTCAAAAAACTAATAGACTTAATAAATGAATTCGGCAATGTAGCAGGATACAAAATTAACACCAAGAAATCTATGGCCTTTCTATACACCAATAGTGAACTTACAGAAAGAGAGACTAAAAAGGCAATCCCATTTACCATCGCACCAAACAAATTAAGATATCTAGGAATAAACTTAACTAAGGAGGTAAAAGACCTATACACGGAAAACTACAGGACACTGAAAAAAGAAATAGAGGAAGACGTAAACAGATGGAAGAACATACCATGTTCATGGATTGGTAGAATCAACATCATTAAAATGTCCATACTACCCAAAGCAATCTATAGATTCAATGCACTCCCCATCAAAATACCAACGGCATATTTCACAGACCTTGAAAGAACTCTCCAAAAATTCATCTGGAATAAAAAAAGACCCCGAATAGCCACAGCAATCCTGAGAAAGAAGAATAAAGTAGGAGGGATCTCAATACAAGATTTCAAGCTGTATTACAAAGCCACTATTCTCAAAACAGCCTGGTACTGGCACAAGAACAGACATATAGATCAATGGAACAGAATAGAGAATCCAGATATTGATCCAAACCACTATGCTCAATTAATATTTGACAAAGGAGGCATGAACATACAATGGAATAAAGACAGTCTCTTCAATAAATGGTGTTGGGAAAATTGGACAGACACATGCAAAAAAATGAAGCTAGATCACCAACTTACGGCATACACAAAAATAAACTCAAAATGGATACAGGACTTAAACATAAGACGGGAAACCATAAAAATACTAGAGGAATCCACAGGCAGCAAAATCTCAGACATATGTCAAAAGAACTTCTTCACCGATAATGCCCCTAGGGCAATGGAAGCTAAAGAGAAAATAAACAAATGGGACTACATCAAAATAAAAAGCTTTTTTACAGCAAAAGAAACTATCAACAAAACAACAAGAAAGCCCACTGCATGGGAGAACATATTTGCAAATAAGGTTTAATCTCCAACATCTACAGGCAGCTTATACAACTTAATAAAAGGAAGATAAATGATCCAATAAAAAAATGGGCAACGGATCTAAATAGAATCTTTTCCAAAGAAGACAGAAGGAAGGCCAAGAGACACATGAAAACACGCTCAACGTCACTAATTATCCGAGAGATGCAAATCAAAACAACAATGCGGTACCATCTCACACCTGTCAGAATGGCTATCATCAACAAATCAACAAACGACAAGTGTTGGCGAGGATGCGGAGAAAAAGGAACCCTCGTGCACTGCTGGTGGGAATGCAGACTGGTGCAGCCACTGTGGAGAACAGTATGGAGTTTCCTCAGAAAACTGAAAATGGAACTCCCATTTGACCCAGTAATCCCACTCCTAGGAATATATCCTAAGAAACTGGGAACACCAATAAGAAAGGATATATGCACCCCTATGTCCATAGCAGCACAATTTACAATAGCTAAGATCTGGAAACAGCCTAGGTGCCCATCAGCAGATGACTGGATCAGAAAACTATGGTACATCTACACAATGGAATATTATGCTGCCATAAAAAAGAAGGAATTCTTACCATTTGCAGCAACCTGGATGGAATTGGAGAACATTATGTTAAGTGAAATAAGCCAGTCAATGAAAGAAAAATACCACATGATCTCACTCATTTATGGATAATAAAGAACATTAAAAACTTGAACAAAAAGATAGATACAGAGGCAGTAAAGCATCAAACAGTCTGTCAAATTACAACAGGGTTAGGCAGAGGTGGAGAAGATAAGAGATCAATCAAAGGACTTGTATGCATGCATATAAGCATAACCAATGGACGCAAAACTCTGGGGGGTGAGGGCATATATGGGAGTGGGGCGGGCAATGGTAAGATATGTACACATATAATACCTTAATAAAAAAAATTGGGAAAAAAATAATAAAAAAAATAAAAAATATATATATACAAAGAGGTCTCTGAAGGTCCTGAGGAAAAGAAGTACATAAGGTTCAACACAGAATTATCCATTTTATTCCAGAGACTTGATAGACATTATACTAAAACTAGAGGCCCCCTGCATGGATTAGTGCACCGGTGGGGTTCCTCGGCCTGGTCTGCAGGGGTCAGTGGACCTCCATGCTGCCACAACCCAGCCTTACCTACTAGCTTTAGCTCGTCAGGCTCCAACTTGCTGTCCATGTCAATCCCACACAGCACAAAGTAGTGCGGGAAGTGGCAGGCCACTGGAGCGGAGCCCCGCGCCATGCTGTTCCCGCTTATCCCAGCCCCTACTGCACCTGCCAGGGCTGTCCCTGAGGAGCACAGGAGGAGTGTCCATGGAGAGGCTTGCGCCCCCACAGCTGCACTCGCCAGCCATCAGCCCCTATGTCAGCTGATCAGCGCTCCCTCTGTGGGAGTGCACTGACCACCAGGAGGCAGCTCCTGTGTTGAGCGTCTGCCCCCTGGTGGTCAGTGTGGGTCATAGTTACCAGCCGGTCGTCCGGTCCCTTAGGTTTTTATATATATACTAGAGTCCTGGTGCAGGAAATTCGTGCATGGGTGGGGGGGTGTCCCTCAGCCCAGCCTGCACCCTCTCCAATCTGGGACCCTCGTGGGTTGTCCGACTGCCCGTTTAGGCCTGATACCGGTGGGATTGGGCCTAAACAGGCAGTCGGACATCCCTCTCACAATCCAGGACTGCTGGCTCCCAACTGCTGGCCTGCCTGCCTTCATGATTGCCCCTAACCACTTCTGCCTGCCAGCCTGATCACCCCCTAACCACTCCCATGCCAGCCTGATTGATGTCTAACTGCTCCCCTGTCAGGCTGTTTGCCCCCAACTTCCTTCCTCTGCCAGCCTGGTCACCCCTAACTGCCTTCCTCTGCAGGCTTGATCACCCCCAACTGCCCTCCCTTGCAGGCCTGGTCCCTCCCAACTGCCCTCCCCTGCTGGCCATCTTCTGGTGGCCATCTTGTGTCCACATGGGGCAGGATTTTGGACACATTGGGGCAGCCATCTTGTGTGTTGGAGTTATGGTCAATCTGCATATTACTCTTTTATTAGATAGGACAGAGGCAGGAGTGGTGCCACGGGAACCCCGGCAGAAGCCACGCAGAGTGGACGCCAGGCCCCACCTCCGCTGTGCATGCAGCCATCTTGTGATGGTGATGCCGTGATGACCACCTAAGTTTTTATTAGTAAGATAGATTAAGCAAAACAGATTTTTAGTACTTTTTAAAATGTTTTTTTCTATGCAGTGATTAACATGCTTTTTTAGAATAGCATTTCACAAACAGTATAATTCTTTAGTCCTATAATAAGTATTCATATGTCCATTATATCAAACAGGCATATTCCTGTTTGCAAACATTTAGTTTAAAAATTTAAACTCAAGTGAAGAAATTATTAGAAAGGTGGTTCTAAAATAACAACCATTTCACAATGTGTTGAATATAGCAGTAATTATGGGATTTTTACATATCCAATCATGGGTTAGTCAATATCTAAAACTTTCTAAGACATAATATAGTTACAGATTTATAATGTATTGGGAAATGCTTTTTATTTGGATAACAAACTTAGTAAAATGTACACATAGAGATAGACACATTTTATTCAGTTATGTCAGTCGAAATTCTGATAGTTTTGGGGGTTTATCTTGGATTCTTGTATCATTTCTTAATTTGACAACAACACTCCAAAGGTTATATTCAGAAAATACAAATCACTAAATAAAAAATAGCTGATGAATTCTTTTGAGATTACTGAATCATTAAAGCAGATTAACTGCATAGATAATATAATCAGGGTAAATGCATTTTAATGCAGGTTAAGACATTCTCATGTCTAATGACCATAACATTACTCATGTAAAATTATATATATAATTTCAATTAAAAAGCAATACAATTAAAAGAACAAATGAGCATATTTCTTCTATACAAGAAATGCTTATAAAAAATAAATGAAACTCAGGAACTTAATAATCAAAGTAGTGAAGTATGCTATACTTTCATTTCACCTTGATAATGAGCACAACAAAAACATTATCATTACAAAATATTACAGTTTTATTCCACTCATCAGGGTTTCTCACATAAACAATTATGCTATTTATTTCATTCATTTGAATTACAAATCCCAGATTGTGTCAGACAGAAAACAAGTCATAACTCCATATTTTAATCACATGCTGACCCAATCTAAATATTTAAACATACTTTTTCAGTTTAATTTTTAAAATAATATGAAATAAGTAGGAAATATTCTTGTTTGATAATGATTCCTAGTTTATATTTAAAGTAAAGGCAATGTCCATCACCAAATATACCAGGTGTTCAATTAAATTTCTTTTAACTTCATCCCAAAACATACTTCTGAATCTACACAATTTTCCCAGGATTTAACTATTTCATTAATATTTATTTTTCAGGAATGAAATCTGACAAATTTATCAGGAAAACTAAGGTCATGTACGTAATCAAGATAACATTATCTTGTCACAAAAGTTTGTTATATTATATTGGTAATAATATTTGTATAGATTTATGTAAAAAATATGTTCATTGTATACATAATCTTAAACTAAGAGACAAGGTAATTCAATTTGACCTAGAAATTTGAACATTCTATCATGATCTTCATGATATTAAAAATTTATACAGATGGCCACCACTGTATATAACATGGGAATTTAGAAATTATCCCCTTCTATGGCACCCAGTGGTCAGAGATCATAATGTATGTGTGTGTGTGTGTGTGTGTGTGTGTGTGTGTGTGTGTGTGTGTGTGTGTATGGGGGGGTGGATTCTGAGATATAAATGAGTGCAAATAACTATTTTGGAGTATAAATGTCACTGGAGGAGATGTGAGAAAACAATCGGGAAGAAAAGGCAGTAAAGGGTGTATTACAATCAGCTATCAGAGTGGGCAACTAGAATTTAATCTACTGGAGAAGCACTAGAAAATGGTGAAAAATCACACCTCAAAATTCTCTCACTTGAGAGGCGAGAGCGCTGCATATTTTTTTATCAACTCCCAGAGTGGTATGAATGTTCCTTAATGTTACTGCTTCTTAAAGTCTGGTCACAATTTACACACACACACACACACACACACACACGATGTCCCAAAAGAAATGTATACAGTTTGAATAACTATTAATTCCAATGGGTTAAATCTGAAAAGAAAGAAACATTAATTAAGCTATCTGCTGTTAAAGTGTGTATACATTTTTTTAGGGCAATATGTGTGTGTGTGTGTGTATATATATATACATATATATATATATTATATAAACAAAAACCAACAAATTACAAAATGATGGTTCATAAGCACGCCTGCTGCTGCAATTAAATGGTCCAGAAGCTAGCCAAAGCTGATATTCTTTATATTTCCCTTGTGTTCATATCAGATTTTCCTCTACTTGAATCAGCACTTCAGCCAACAAAGAGTACTTGCTCAGTGTGATAAGTCATACCTTCATGCCTGAGGGTTCCAATCCTTTGGTTTCGATGTCTTATTCAGATTGTGTTTCTGCAACTGGTACTTAAGATTTTGTCTTGCCCTAGCTGGTTTGGCTCAGTAGATAGAGTGTCGGCCTGCAGACCGAAGGGTCCTGGGTTCGATTCCGGTCAAAGGCAAGTACCTCAGTTACAGGCTTCTCCCCAGCCCAGGCCCTGGTCAGGGAGCATGTGCAACTTTAACCAAGTCCTTCTTCTGGGCTTGGTTCAAGTTGCACATGTAGGCAGCAACCAACTGGATGTGTTTCTCTGGCATCAATGTTTCTCTCTGTCTCTCCCTCTCTCTTCCACTCTCCCTAAAAACAATGAAAAAATATCCTCAGATGAGGATTAAAAAAAAAAAAAGCACATTAGTGCTTTTTTTTTTTTGTCATAAAAAAGCACTAATGTTAGCATAGGCAGCTAGATGTTAACAAAAGAGAAGGGAGCTAGACTAGCTGGGGCTGATTGAATCAGACTTAAATTTGAAAGTCACAGATTCAGACACCCCAGGGGATAGTTGAATTCCCCACCAAAGGATTAATACCCCTCCATCCCCCTGTTTGGGAGGAAGGACCAGCTTTCCAATCTCCCCTGGTATACAACTAATTCACTCACCCGGACTATGCTGGGGAGCAATAAACAATGAAGGGGAAATTCCTTGGCTGGGCATGTGTGCTGTAAAAGCTAAGATGGCACAGAGGGGGAGGTGAGCAGCTGCGCAGTAGAAACCAGATGAGGAAACAGAACTTTGACACATGTGCAGTAGAAGCCAAGATGGTTTAGGGGAAGGTCTTTCCACTATGAGGCATGTAGAGTAGGAACCATGATGGTGACCATAAAGGGGAGGTATCTAGCCTGGGAAAAGGATCAGATTGGATGAGGGCATGGAACCCTGGAAGATCTAGGAAAGGATGGAGCACAACAAACCCATGAAAATCCAGGAAAGAGATTGGTTAGTTTGAAAGAAAGCTTACCCCTTCCCAAGCCTGAGGTAATATACTTGAAGCTTAACATAGGCATGTCTCAGTAGCACCTGTGTGTGTTTGTTCACCAAGCACTGCCCAAACGCAGCCAGAAACAGAGACTGAGCTTTGGCCTGGACTAAACTGAATGATGCAGCTTCAGATGCCCTGTTGATTCCAGGTAATGGCAGGACATCTCTGAACCCTGGCCCTTCTTCTGGGCTTGGTTAAAGACAAGGCTGGACTTGAGCTGGGCCACCTGGTTTTGGATGAGACAGAGCTGGGCACCTGGGGACAGTCCTTTGTTTCTACTCCAATACATCTTAGCACTACATCTCATCCTCCTATGCATGGGTCCCCAAAATGCTTTCTTTATGTCCCCGTGAAAGAGCCCTATTGCCACTGGCAGCACTAGGAAGTGCCCTAAGGAATCTCTTTAGTTCCAAGCATACTTTTTCCTGTCCCCAGTGCACAACAGTAATCCTACCTACTCATGATAATCATGGACATCTATTTTTGCCAGTATAGTAACTCTTTTTTTGATTATTGTTTTACTGGAATGAGGGGTGAGGGGTGCAAAATACCTAAGTTGAGTCAATAATGTTAAATTTAGTGGGCTCCTTAATATGGTTTTGAGTAAACATGTCCCTCCCCTCAGAACCAGGACTTCTAGTTCAGAAGGCCAAAAGTTGAACACTGAGGCAAACATTACTCAGATGTGTCACTGGGAACAATGGTGAGAAGGTACTAAGAAAAAGATATTCTATCTACTGAGGATATTACAGGTATTAGGGTCAAAGGATTCCATGAACATTGTAATCATGTTGTTACTGATTGGGGTTACCAGCTGGAACATCGGTTCTTCTCATAGACACAGAAAAGATTTTAAGGTCAATGAAAATGAAAGTAAAGCAAAGTGGGATTTATTGAAGATACACTCCAAGCTAAGAGTGGGCCAGGCAAGTGAGACAATGGCCCAGAACTCCTGGGTTATATGGTTTAAATGAAGGATTTTCTAGGTGGAGATTTTCATTTGCATTCAGGGATGGCTGACAGAAAAGTGGTACATAACTATATTTTTTCTGTAAATGGCAATACCCATAATTCAAACAGAAAAACCTATTAGAGGGGTGGAGGTCAAAACTGCAACCCAAATGTTTTTTTTTGTTTTTGTTTTTTTTTTTCTTTTCCAATTTTTTTTTATTAAGGTATTATATGTGTACATATCTTACCATTGCCCGCCCCACTCCCATATGCCCTCACCTCCCAGAGTTTTGCGTCCATTGGTTATACTTATATGCAAGCATACAAGTCCTTTGATTGATCTCTTATCTTCTCCACCTCTGCCTAACCTTCCTGTTGTAATTTGACAGACTGTTTGATGCTTTACTGCCTCTGTATCTATCTTTTTGTTCAAGTTTTTAATGTTCTTTATTATCCATAAATGAGTGAGATCATGTGGTATTTTTCTTTCATTGACTGGCTTATTTCACTTAACATAATGTTCTCCAATTCCATCCAGGTTGCTGCAAATGGTAAGAATTCCTTCTTTTTTATGGCAGCATAACATTCCATTGTGTAGATGTACCATAGTTTTCTGATCCAGTCATCTGCTGATGGGCACCTAGGCTGTTTCCAGATCTTAGCTATTGTAAATTGTGCTGCTATGGACATAGGGGTGCATATATCCTTTCTTATTGGTGTTCCCAGTTTCTTAGGATATATTCCTAGGAGTGGGATTACTGGGTCAAATGGGAGTTCCATTTTCAGTTTTCTGAGGAAACTCCATACTGTTCTCCACAGTGGCTGCACCAGTCTGCATTCCCACCAGCAGTGCACGAGGGTTCCTTTTTCTCCGCATCCTCGCCAGCACTTGTCGTTTGTTGATTTGTTGATGATAGCCATTCTGACAGGTGTGAGATGATACCGCATTGTTGTTTTGATTTGCATCTCTCGGATAATTAGTGACGTTGAGCGTGTTTTCATGTGTCTCTTGGCCTTCCTTCTGTCTTCTTTGGAAAAGATTCTATTTAGATCCGTTGCCCATTTTTTTATTGGATCATTTATCTTCCTTTTATTAAGTTGTATAAGCTGCCTGTAGATGTTGGAGATTAAACCTTTATAAGTGATGCCATTTGCAAATATGTTCTCCCATGCAGTGGGCTTTCTTGTTGTTTTGTTGATAGTTTCTTTTGCTGTAAAAAAGCTTTTTATTTTGATGTAGTCCCATTTGTTTATTTTCTCTTTAGCTTCCATTGCCCTAGGGGCATTATCGGTGAAGAAGTTCTTTTGACATATGTCTGAGATTTTGCTGCCTGTGGATTCCTCTAGTATTTTTATGGTTTCCCGTCTTATGTTTAAGTCCTGTATCCATTTTGAGTTTATTTTTGTGTATGGCGTAAGTTGGTTATCTAGCTTCATTTTTTTGCATGTGTCTGTCCAATTTTCCCAACACCATTTATTGAAGAGACTGTCTTTATTCCATTGTATGTTCATGCCTCCTTTGTCAAATATTAATTGAGCATAGTGGTTTGGATCAATATCTGGATTCTCTATTCTGTTCCATTGATCTATATGTCTGTTCTTGTGCCAGTACCAGGCTGTTTTGAGAATAGTGGCTTTGTAATACAGCTTGAAATCTGGTATTGAGATCCCTCCTACTTTATTCTTCTTTCCCAGGATTGCTGTGGCTATTCGGGGTCTTTTTTTATTCCAGATGAATTTTTGGAGAGTTCTTTCAAGGTCTGTGAAATATGCCGTTGGTATTTTGATGGGGAGTGCATTGAATCTATAGATTGCTTTGGGTAGTATGGACATTTTAATGATGTTGATTCTACCAATCCATGAACATGGTATGTTCTTCCATCTGTTTACGTCTTCCTCTATCTCTTTTTTCAGTGTCCTGTAGTTTTCCGTGTATAGGTCTTTTACCTCCTTAGTTAAGTTTATTCCTAGATATCTTAATTTGTTTGGTGCGATGGTAAATGGGATTGCCTTTTTAGTCTCTCTTTCTGTAAGTTCACTATTGGTGTATAGAAAGGCCATAGATTTCTTGGCGTTAATTTTGTATCCTGCTACATTGCCGAATTCATTTATTAAGTCTATTAGTTTTTTGATGGAGTCTTTTGGACTTTTTATGTACAATATCATGTCGTCTGCAAATAAAGACAGCTTTACTTGTTCTTTTCCAATTTGGATGCCTTTTATTTCTTCTTCTTGTCTAATTGCAATAGCTAATACTTCCAGTATTATGTCAAACAGGAGTGGTGAGACTGGGCATCCCTGTCTTGTTCCTGTTCTTAGGGGAAATGTTTTTAGTTTTTGTCCATTGAGTATGATGTTTGCTGTGGGTTTATCATATATAGCTTTTATTATGTTGAGGTATGAGCCTTCTATTCCCACCTTGTTGAGAGTTTTTATCAAGAAAGGGTGTTGGATTTTGTCAAATGCTTTTTCTGCATCGATTGATATGACTATGTAATTTTTATCTCTCAATTTGTTTATGTGATGTATCACGTTTATTGATTTGCGGATATTGTACCATCCTTGCATTCCTGGGATAAATCCTACTTGATCATGGTGTATGACCCTTCTGATGTACTGCTGGAGCCGATTTCCTAGAATTTTGTTGAGGATTTTGGCATCTATGTTCATGAGAGATATTGGTCTGTAATTCTCTTTCATTGTGTTGTCTTTATCTGGTTTTGGTATTAGGGTGATGCTGGCTTCATAGAAGGAGCTTGGAAGTGTTCCTTCCTCTTGAATATTTTGGAATAGTCTGAGGAGGATAGGGTTTAGTTCTTCCTTGAATGTTTGGTAAAACTCTCCTGTGAAGCCGTCAGGCCCTGGGCTTTTGTTTGCCGGAAGCTTTTTGATGACTGCTTCAATTTCATCCATAGTTATTGGCCTATTGAGCTGTTGAGATTCTTCTTGATTGATTTTTGGAAGGTTGTATTTTTCTAGGAATATGTCCATTTCCTCCAGGTTGTCCAGTTTGTTGGAACAGAGCTGTTCATAGTATTTTGTAACAATCCTTTGTATCTCAGCGGGGTCTGTTGTTATTTCACCTCTTTCATTTCTGATTTTGTTTATTTGGGTCCTCTCTCTTTGCTTCTTGGTGAGCCTGGCTAGAGGTCCATCAATCTTGTTTATCTTTTCAAAGAACCAGCTCTTGGTTTTGTTGATCTTTTGTATTGTTTCTTTGGTCTCTATGTCATTTATCTCCGCTCTGATCTTTGTTATTTCCTTCCTTCTGGTTACACTGGGCTTTTCTTGCTGCTCTTTTTCTAGCTCTTTGAGTTGTAGGGTTAGGTAATTTATTACCATTGTTTCTTGTTTTTTGCAATAGGCTTGTAGAGCTATGAACTTCCCTCTCAAGACTGCTTTCGCTGTGTCCCATAGATTTTGGATTGTTGTTTTCGTTGTCATTTGTTGCCATGATGTTTTTTATTTCTTTGATCTCTCTGGTGACCCAGTCCTTGTTTAATAGCATGCTGTTTAGTCTCCATGTGTTTGATTTCTTTGGATTGTATTTATTGTAGTTGATTTCCAGTTTTATGCCACTGTGATCTGAGAAGATGCTTGATATAATTTCTATCTTCTTGAATTTGAAGAGACTTTGCCTGTGACCCAGCATATGGTCTATGTTTGAAAAAGACCCATGTTCACTTGAGAAGAATGTATATTCTGTGGCTCTGGGGTTAAATGTTCTGAAGATGTCAATTAATTCCATCTGGTCTAGTGAGTCATTTAGGATTGCTGTTTCTTTGCTGATTTTTTGTTTAGAGGATTTGTCCAATGGTGATAATGGGGTATTAAAGTCTCCTACTATGATTGTATTGCTATTAATCTCTCCCTTGATATCCTCCAGGCGTTTTTTTTTTATGTATTTGGGTGCTCCTATATTGGGAGCGTATATGTTTACCAGAATTATTTCTTCTTGTTGGATTTCTCCCTGTAGTATTATGAAGTGGCCTTCCTTATCTCTTGTTATGGCATTTACTTTGAGGTCTAATTTGTCAGATGTAAGTATTGCTACCCCAGCTTTTTTTCCTTTCCATTTGCCTGAAAGATATTTTTCCATCCCTTCACTTTCAATCTGTGTGAGTCTCTTGTTCTGAGGTGGGTCTCTTGTAGACAGCATATATATGGGTCATGTTTTTTTATCCATTCAGCCACTCGATGTCTTTTGATTGGAGCATTTAGTCCGTTTACATTTAAAGTTATTACTGAAAGGTATTTGTTTGTAGTCATATCTATTTTTGTGTCTGTATTCCTTCTTACCTGTTTATTTCTTCTTTTTACAGTATTCCCTTTAGCAATTCTTGCATTGCTGGTTTGGTGGTGATAAACTCCCTGAGTCTTTTTTTGTCTGCGAAGCTCCTGATTTCCCCTTCAATTTTGATTGATAGTCTTGCTGGATATAGTATTCTTGGATTCAGTCCTTTGCTTTGCAACACTTTGTATACCTCCTTCCATTCACTTCTAGCTTGTTGTGTTTCTGTTGAGTAATCATTTGACAATCTGATGGGTGTTCCTTTGTAGGTAACTCTCTGTCTCTCTCTTGCCGCCTTTAAGATTCTCTCTTTATCATTTATTTTTGCCATTGAAATTATGACATGTCTTGATGTGGGTCTTTTGGGGTTGATCCTGCTTGGGACTCTCTGTACTTGCATAACTTTTATCTTTCCCATATCCGGGAAAGTTTTCTGTCATTATTTCTTCAAATAGATTTTCTAATCCCTGCTTCTCTTCTTGTCCTTCTGGCAGCCCTATTATACGCATGTTACTTCGTTTCATGTTGTCCCGAAGCTCCCTTAGGCTTTCCTCCTGCTTTTTAATTTTTTTCTCCAATTGCTGTTCAGATTGATCTTGTTTCTGTACCTGATCTTCTAACTCACTAATTCGGTCCTCTGCTTCTTGTAGTCTACTGTTGAAACTTTCCATGGTGTTTTTGATTGTAGCTATATCACTTTTCATTTCTTCCTGATTCTTGCATAAGTTGTTGATTTTCTCATCCATCCGATGTATAAATTCCACGACCATTACTCTGAACTCCTTTTCGGTCATGTTGCAAGCTTCAGTTTCACTAATTTCCTTTCTTGGCGACTCCACATTTTCTTTCCTCTGTGAGTTATTTCGTTTCCCCATTCTGGCTGTCACCAGAAAGCTCAAGCTTCCGTTTGCGTGGACCTGGGCCGTGTGCTGTGGGGACTTCGCTCCACCCGAGTTTCACTGAAGTGCTCTGACACTAGGACGTGTGGCTGCCTTTGGTTGGTGGGAACCAGACTTGCCCAGGGTCAGTGTCCCCAGTGTTCTGTGTGGTCTCGTGTGCACACTTAGAATCAGGGGCCCTGTCTGCACCACACTGTTAGTATGTGCCGAAAATGAGTCCTTAGCATGTGCCAGGAGTCAGAGTTTCCCTGTGTCTGCACCAAGAATCGAGTGTCAGAGTCTCTGTTGCCTTGTGCGTTTTCTCGTTGAGAATCAGGGTCCCTGTGTGTGCATGCACCATCAATTGGGGTCATTGGCTCTTAGTGTGAATGAGTCAGGGATCCCAGGCAGCTGTGTCCGGCGTGCCAAATTCCCTGAAGTGGAGCTGCATCCTGTGTGTGCTCTCTCTACTGAGCCAAACCGGCTAGGGCGCACACTCTCAAATCCCTGAAGGTGAGCTGCCTCTGTGCACTCTCCCAGAATCCCCGAAGAGGGGCGGAGTCCGTCCTGCGCGCCAAATTCCCCAAAGGGATGCCCCTGTGTGCATGCTCTAAGATTCCCCGAAGGGGAGCTGTGACCTGCAAGCCAAATTCCTCCCAATTCCCCGAAGGGGAGCCCTCTGTGAGCACTGACAGATTTCCCCGAAGGTGAGCTGCTTCTGACCTGCGCGCCAAATTCCCTAAGGGGGAGCGCGTCCCTGAGCAAAGCTCTGCAGCTTGGGTGAGGGGCGTGTCTATCAGTTACTATGGCGCTATCTGTGCATGCCTGCGGGGAGGGGGATAGGCTCTTTGACTCATGGGAATCTGCCGGGAAGTCTGGATTCTTGTTGTTTCTTCGTCTGAAGCTGTGATAGCAGTTCTCTGTCCCCAGTGGCTGCAGGGTCCTGGTTTGTGTCAGAAGCCAGGATCCTAATCTCTGGCAGCTCTGTTTCTCAAGATGGTGTGGTCTCCGCGTCCGCACCAGCCGCCGAGAAGTATCCGCTTTGTGCGCGGGGCTCCGTTGTCTAGGACTGCCCAGTTAGGCAGCCCCTTGGAAGACCTGCAGAATCTAACTGACCCTAGCTCATACACACACACACACCACACACGTCTACACGTCTACACTCTCCTCTATGGGTTCCTCACTCACACTCTCTCTTTCCCTACCTTCTTGCCGGTTGCCATCTTTTCAAGTTCAACCCAAATGTTATTATAAGTAGTCCAGGACCCTAGTAAGGTCACATCGAGATCATGTCATTTTCTTCTGAGCTTGTGCCAAGAATGAGCTGGTTCCGAACCTGCGCACTGCCCCTGGCAGTCTGTTGGCTGATGGGCTGCCCACAGAGAGGAGGTCTGAAGGCAATGTTGGTCCAACCCCTGTTCAGGACCCCTGGGCAGGCTCCACCCCAGCCTCTCATGTCTAACTTCCTACCTAACAATGTTGCACCAACTTTGCCACATTGTGGATTACTTTTCTAAGGCCCTGGTCATGATCCTGTTATAATAAATCAGCCAATTTCTTAGCCCTTGGGTAGACTTGGTAGCCCAGACACTGCAGACAGAGAAAGAAAACCAGAGCCACACCCATGTCAAAGCAAAAATTGCACCAAAGTTAAAAGGCAAGAAATACGTTATTTAAGATTATTGCAATAGGGAAGCAAATTGAATTCTACTCCACTTAAACAAAAGGTGGGAGAGATTTTCAGCACTGGAGTGAGCTAGTGGAAGAATATTAGAGGACTACGGAAGTGAGGTTGATTATTGTTACTAGTATGTGTCTAGCACACTGAGTTATTTCTGAGTTTGCAAATTGTTTTTTCTAAGTAATTAGGTGATTTGTTAATTCTTGCCCATTGAAGTTAAGTTCCCTCCCTTTCTCAGAGGGTGTTATTTCATTTGATGTCTACATTTCAAAGAGATGGCTTTCAGGTCCTTGAGAAAGACATTCCCTGAGTTATAAAACTGGCAATAGGTTCTGAAAAGATTTACATACATTTCAAAGGGGCAGAAAAAGAATTTACAATTGAAAATTTTCTGAGGTAAATGCTCTAAGAAAAGGCAGATCAGAAACCTATAGTCAGGAAGAAACTTGTCTAAAGTTTAGTGTAGCTAAGGGGATCTTTAAGGTCATCTTAGTCACCCAGACTGTAGAAATCCCGTATGGATGAATTATTTATCATTCAAGGGTGAAAAGAACTCAATGTGAGTCATGTATCACATGGTGGCTAGCTGAACTCCTCAAAAGATAGAGCCATACCAATAACTTAACTTTAGTCTCTACTACTTATTTGGTTGAGCATTCAGCATTAGCAATATCTACTACAGGCTCAGTGAGGGGGAGTCCAAATTGCTGGGCCCAGGCATATTATCAAGCCTGTTAGTATGGCTATTCTTTTCATTGGGACAAAGTGTAAGCATTCTGGAGGCAAAGGACAGAATATAATTGCTGTTTTCCGTTTTATTTTATTATTTAGTATTTTAGCATGCTACAATTAATAAACATGTACTATATCACTGTTCACTTATGCAGGCCTATCTGTAGGATTAATTTTGCTTGAGTCGTGTAGTCAATTATGCTTGTACTGATATTTGGTAGGTAATTTTGATCAATTAATATAATTAATCTAACTTCAGGGATGGTGATGTTTCAAAGCTGGGTTAGCTACAGTCCTACTGATGGTCATGTATTTTTTTTCTGTTCACTTTGACTCCTGGCCCATAGATCTTCCAAGTTCCAACCAAGTGTACAGAACCTTCTGACCCTTGGAATTTGTGGATTCCTGGGACTTCTGTTAGAGATAGCAGTGGGGTTTAATTAATTAAATCCTCACACAACAGCAATATCTGCACATGAATGAAGATTCACATTCAAGAATGTTTTTTGATGTTTTGTAACATTCTTCATAATAGTCTAAACTCAAAAATAACCCAAATGTCCATAAGCAGCTGAAGTGATAAATTTTAGTATATTAATAAATGAGACATAAAGCCATGAAAATGGGGATGGATACATAAACATCATGTTAAGTAACTGAAGTCAGACCCAAATAAACACATACCATTTGATTCCATTTAGGTAACTAAAAAACAGCCCAAACTACTGTATTATGTTGAAATTCAGGATAGTGTTTACTTTGGGGAAAGAAAGAGGGAGCTGGGATTGGAAGGGACATGCAAGGGACTCTAAAATGCTGACAAAGTTCTATTCTTGACCTGTTTGTGATTACAAAGGCACTTGTGTGAAAATCATGAAGCTGTACAGTGGTATTCTATATACTTTAATGTGTATTATGACTCACAATAAAAATAAAAAATAATAAAAATCTAAGTTCTCACAGTTGTGTATAGAAATGATTATTTCCCAAAACATGCTTAGACTTTGCCCAGTACTTCGTAAAAATTGTTTCACTTGAATTTTTTTGTTGTTCACCAAAAAGAACATATTATAATAAGGATAAAATAAACAAATGTAGAAAATGTCTTCTGCTATTAATTTATATTAATTAAATATTTTTTTCTGATAATCAAATTTTTTCCTGGTCACTGAGGCCTTTTTATTTTGCACACAAAACCACTGGAGTTATTGCCTGAGGACATCTGGGAGGTTACAATGTGGATACATTTAGCTGCAGACACTTGGTGACAAGCCAAGTGAGACAAAAAATGATTTAGGTCAATCCAAGGGTTACAGAACTAGGGTGTCCAACAGGGCTCTGGATGGTCAAAGCTGGCTTCTGTGGCAGCTTTTAAAGATCAGTGAGAGAACATCACAGGGATGAGTGAGAGGCGTTAACTACCAGAAGTCCCTTCTAATATCAACTGGACCTTGAACTGTCCTGGTGAACACCAGAAGCAGAGGTGACTCAGGGCTCAGCTGACCATAGCTTAGTTGACTATGGGATTTCTAAAGTACCTGTCGACAAATTTAGCCTTTCTGTGCAGTTCCTTTTCAATTTTGAGGAGCTGGTGTCATTGACCAATGCTCAGATTATCAAGGTGCACCAGTGTGGATCTGACCAGGGAAGAGCACCAGTCTCCCCAGAATGATGAATGAGATAGCATGATGCCCCACCCACTGGACAAGGCCAGCTAATACAACTGGAGACACTTGGTCACAGAGCCAGTGTGGTTCACATTGAGTGGGAAGCAGTTAAACAATTTCTCTCCCATGGCCTTGAAATATCGGCTAGCTTGTCAGGTGATGTATCTGCTGGAGTCATTGGGTGACTTGAAGTTTACGTCAGACTTTCCCCAACTGAAGAAGTCATAGGCAGCCACATACATGCCAGTGGCAGTGTTTTCCATGTAGCTGCCTATTCCCATCACATTTTTCAGCAGCTCCAGGGCTTCTTTATTCTCCAGGAGCAAATCTGCCTTCATCTCCCACATTGGTGGCATCTTTCATGTATTTCTTCTTGATGACAATTTTCAGATTGTGAGAAATCTCCTTTCCAATGCACATGGCTTCCCTGAAGTTAATTGCACCAACAGGAAGGAATACAATCTCCTGCACGGCCACCTTGTTGCTAGCATGAGAACTGGCAAGATGACTTCAGAATATCAGCCAAGTAGTCTAATATCTATGGTTTGCTTATTATTTACTGTAAGACCTAAGTGATGTTCCCTTTTCTTATTCCCGATATTTTCAGTCTGTGTTTTCTTTCTTGATAAGTCTTATCAAGGCTGTATTAATCATATATAATTTCAAAGAACCAACTTTTGGTTTTGTTGATTTTATATATTTTAGTGGTATGGGGGTAAAAAAAATAGTTTTCCTTCCACATTCCAATTTCTTCTGGCTGGGCTAATAATCAAATGAATGTAGATTAATAGGAGATTAATAGGAGAAAATTAAATTTATTATCTATGTGTATACAGGGACTTCAGAAGACTATGAGACCCCAGGACACATTGGGCAGTTGAGGCTTATATGCCACTCTGGACAAAGGAGAACAAGAGGGAAAATAAGCAATTCACAGGTAGACGATAAAGAGCAAACATGTGGTACACAAATTTTTGCTTGGCCAACCAGAAAAAAGAGGACACTGAGGGGAATCTAACAAACAGACTCACTTTGATCATCCCTGTCTGCCACACTTAATTCACGTATATCAAGGTAAATGTGCTAAGGTGAACATACTAAGTTTCCCTTCCAAAGTAGAATTTTGTACCTAAATTCCTTTAGACAGGTAAAGGGTCAAAGGTTCTTTCTGAGTCTTTTGTTTCTTAAAAATAACTAGCTCAAATTTAGTATCTCAAAAGGCATATTTTGGGGTGGCAAACTCTGGTCCCCATCATAGCTTAAGAAGCAAAGTAACTATGACAAGATTAAAACAAGTCAGGTGGAACACTGCCCTAGTGTGATTAGTAGTAGTTGTGTTTTACAGTTATTTTAATGTTAACTACCAAAAAAAAAAAGACAGCTTTTAAACCAGAAGATATATATTTTTGTAATTTGAATTTCTGCACTAAAAGTGAAGTGAACTGATTCTAGTAATTGTACAATGTGTTATCCACTTACAAACTTCAAAAAATTGTCATTTTAGTGTCTCATGTAAGAAACACCACATTCAGAATGAGACAAGGAACCCTTTAGCAGAAATATTGAATTCCAGTTTTGCCTAAGGAATACCAGGATTGCTCATGTTTGCATATTTAGACTAATAGTGCATTTCTATAAGGTTTGTGTGTAATTGGAACTTAAGTAACATTTGTAAAGTGTTATCTGTCAGAGCTTGAAGAGACCCAAAGAGAATGTGTGTCATTATGCAAAATAACTCATTAAGTACAAGTAATTTAGCAGATAATGTACATGTTCATTTATAAATGAAATTATTTAGTTTTAGGGTTCTCTTTGTATTTCTAAAGTAATCTTGACCCAAGGGATCACAGACTGTTAAGAAGTATAAATTATAGAATGAGACATATGTTTAAGTGACTCATAGAGCTTTTGTTGTGGCTAATGATTTTTCTAACAGTAATTGCATAAGGGAAAACATTTTCTTTTTAAGTAAATAATGTTCATTACCTCTTAAATCTACTGTCACTTGACAACATTAATGTGGAAAATTTTCTACCTTCTTGATTAGCTCTCCAAGGATATCCAGACTCTTTAAATTAATATTGATCAAACAGAAACCATCATATCCATCAAAATGTTCTTACAAATGTGTATGCATAAGAAAATAATAATATTTCAATATGTTCTGGAAAGAAAAACACTCTCCTGAAATAGACTGTACAGGCACACCTCATTTTATTACACTTCACTTTATTGCACCTCACAAATACTTCATTTTTTACAAATTGGAGGCAAGAGCTAAACCAGCAAAATGATTATGACTCATTTTATTGCAGTGGTCTGGAACTGAACCCACAAAATCTTTGAGGTATGCCTGTAAATATACTGTAAATTATCAATATAAAAATTATGTAAGAATGGCTGATTTATTTTGTGGTTATTCATAAGCACTATGTTCATTGACAATCTTAAATATTTCAATATAAAATATTTGTATCTGTATAGTCAAATAGTGGCCATATCCTATATAATAAAAGCCTAATATGCTAAGTGTCTGGTCATCCAGTTGGCCATTCAACCAATCAAAGCATAATATGCTAATGCTATGCTAAGGCTGCTCAACCACTCACTATGACATGCACTGACCACCAGGAGGTAGACAGTTAACTGGTTGACCAGTAGCTACGATGTGCACTGACCACCAGGAGGCAGATGCTCTGACTGGTAGGTTAGCTTGCTGCTGGGGTCTGGCCAATCAGGGCTGAGCGAGACAGGCTCGGCACACCCTGGAGCCCTCCCGTGGCCCCCTCCCCAGATGGCCAACTTCCCATATCTCTCCCCAGATGTGATCATGCACCAGTGGGGCCCCTTGGCTTGCCCTGCACCCTCTCGCAATCCAGGACTCCTGGGGGGATGTCAGAGAGCTGGTTTCAGCCTGATCCCACAAGCAAGGCTGAGGGACCCCACTGTTGCACTAATTCGTGCACCAGGCCTCTAGCTGTGTTAATAATTGTTACCTTAATGCTGCAGCTTTGGAGAGGAGGGGGGGGGAAATAACTAGCCTCCTTAAATTGATCATTTTTATCTAAGTCATCAGAAAGCTCCATGAGGGTAGGAATTCTGTTGAACAGCTTTAGTGCCACTTTAATTGATGTGGCAATTCCTTCAAGTTATTCTTTCTGTCTTATTTTAGTTTTTGTTGATTTTCACTAACTTTAAAAATTTGATATTTAATTATTTTATATTATTTTTGTAATTGATATGGATCTATGTTTAATGCAATCAAATTTCCTCTGACAGTTTAGTTGTATCTCAGATCTGGTATGTCCTGTTAAAATTTTGAGATATTTTGCAGTTTAATGGATATTTCCAGTTTTGTCCAAGGATTAGCACTGTGTGTTTTATTTCTAAGTAGAACTTTTTGTTTCTCTTATATTTTTAAATTTTGTTATAAATTTCTAGTTATATTCTAAAGAGTTCAGAAAATGCCCTTTGTTTTAGGTTTATTTTTTGAATATATTTAGATTATCTTTGTGACATGAAAATGGTCAATTTTCATTAACATTATCTGTTAACTTAAAAATTGTAGTATCTTTATCTGGGTTAAGATTTCAATATATAAGGTCTAAATTATTGAAGAAAAATCGTTAGTACTTCAATGTCTACAAAACTGTTTGCTCATTTGATCTGCCTTGCTTTAATCAAGAGAGATATATTCAATTTTGTTTTTATAAATACACTTATTTTTGTATTGCAAGTTATATGCTTTAATATGTTTATGTTTTTCTATGTGTATAATGTATTTAATAAAATAATTTTAAATAAAAAACTAAGTAAATAAATACCCCTCGTCAATATGTAGATCTCCCCCAAATGTTTTTCCCCATACTTTCTTAGATCTATGCTGTGGCTATGTGTGCATTCCCAACGTGATATCCAATGATAGATTTGGTAAAATGCAATGATTTGCTGTGAATGTTCTTTCTCTACCCCATAGAGAAATGACGTAGGAATAGCTTTACATTTTCTCTTACAATGGCAGCACAGTGTTCAGCATGTTCTGTTAGAATAAGATCAGATCTCCAAAAAGTAATATGTCCATACTACATCCTAAGACATGAAAAAGCATAAGTAGGAAGAAGAAAGAGTCGTTACTTAAAATAATAATAATGAAATATTTAAAAATTGCATTCTAAATATTTGAAGGTGAGCCTCCCTGACCTTTGCAAAACACTTGCATTTTTACAACACTATGCTATGTGATCTAATAAAAAAACACATAAAAACTAAAACCAAAACAAACAAACAAACAAAAGCACTGCTGCCTCTGTAGAGGAACATACTATAGGGAACCTTTCTGACACTTGTGAGGAGAAAACAAAAACAAAAACAAAACAAACAAACAAAAAAAACCCTTCCATTATGAAAAGATCTCTTACTTTGATCAAGTAATAAATCCCCCCCTTTTTTTTTCATAAACCAATTGGCATATTTTTTTACTCTTTGTTACACACAACATATCTGATGAAAAGGAGCTGAAATAAGAACAGTTTATTTACAGCATGATGAGCAAGGAAAATAGTAGCATAAGAAAAAAATGAAAAGACAGACAGGAACCAAAAAATTCAAAGTCCCATAGGTCATGGTAAAGATTTACATATAACTACCTGACTTTAAGAGCAAAGGAAGGCCATGAAAAGTTTTTAAACTAATGACATAATCAAATTTGCATTTTCCAAAATTACTTTGGGTAAACAAAAAATAAGATTACCATATAACCTCAGCACCAATCGCTTTTTACCGATTATAATCTATACAATATAAGTGTCACTTGCGTAAGTACTACTTATTAAATATTAGTGAATAGAATGGTGAATACTACTAAATTATCATTATTAGTACCTCCCTTGGTAACTCAGTAAAATAATATAATTAAATTTCTATTATCTGGCTTGCATTCAAAATGAGGAACTTTTTGATTAACAAAGATTTACTGGAATTACTTTTATAAAGGCTGACTTTAACTTCAAGGAACTAGGATTGGCAATATGTCAAAACCATGGTGCACTGGTACGTCACTGGCATATTTACAAAGATCAAATGGAATGTAAATCAAAATTGTGATTCACTACAGACTGTCAGATATTGTTTCCTGAGATAAGCAAATCTCATTGGAAATACCAATTTAAAAACACACACACAATACAATGAATCATGACCAATATTCACTCTATGCAAATCCTATATACTAAATGGCTAATATGCGAATTGACAGAACGGCAGAACGACTGGTAGCTATGATGTGCACTGACCACCAGGGAGCAGACGCTCAACGCAGGAGCTGACCTCTGGTGGTCAGTGTGCTCCCACAGGGTGAGCGCCGCTCAGCCACAAGCCGGGCTCATGGCTGGTGAGTGCCGCATTGGTGGCGGTGGCGGTGGCAGGAGCTTCTCCTGCCTCCACAGCAGTTGGACATCCCCTGAGGGCTCCCGGACTGCGAGAGGGCACAGGCTGGGCTGAGGAACCCACCACCCCCCTGGAGTGCACTAATTTCCTGCACTGGGCCTCTAGTATATCTATATATATAAAAGCCTAAGTGACCATTCAATTGGTAGCTATGACATGCACTGACCACCAGGGGGCAGATGCTCTGACCGGTAGGTTAGCTTGCTGCTGGGGTCTGGCCAATTGGGCGAGAAGAGCCAGACACGCCCTGGAGCCCTCCTGTGGTCCCTCCTGGGCCCTGATTGTGCACCGGTGGGGGTTCCTCAGCCTGGCCTGTGCCTTTGCAATCTGGGACCCCTCAGGGGATGTTGGAGAGCCAGTTTCAGCCCAATCCCTGCAAGCCAGGCCAAGGGACCCCACCAGTGTATGTATCCATGCAATGGGCCTCTAGTGTGTGTGTGTGTGTGTGTGTGTGTGTGTGTGTGTGTGTGTGTGTGTGTGTGTATTTATATAAAAGCCCAGTAACCAGAATGGTGGAACAACCAGAACGACAGGAATGACTGGTGGCTATGACATGCACTGTGGCAGCCAACTGGCCTGATCAGGGCCCCGATCCCCACCCCCCACCCTGATAGGGGGTGCGGCCAGCCAGCCAAATACCTTGGCTGGCAGTAATTTGGGGTCTGGGGACCTTGGAGGTGCTCGGTCTCGGGCAGTTGCACAGGCAATGCTCTCCTGTGGCAGAAGTGGACCCAGGATCAGGGTGCCAGAGTCGGGGATGGGGTGAGGAGGCTTACCTCCTGGCTGCCGCAGTCCCTGTGGGCCACGCATAGCAGCCAGGTGTCTGGCACTGGTCAGAGCAGTGGCAGGAATGAGGCGGTGGGGTGCAGGGGGCGGAGGCACCCAGGAATCAGGAGGCGCGAGACCTGACCTGGGCACTTACCCTGCTCGCTGAGCCCAGTAGCACCAGCAGGTAGGCCATGGTGCATGGTGAAGTGCTGGGGTCGCGCGACTGACTGGAGGGGAAGCGAACCGGGAGGGTCAGGCTCTGTGTGAGTGGCATGGGCGGGGCCGGAATGCATGCACCCTCATTGGCCATGCCCACCACCCTAATCGGCCATGTCCACCTACCCAATGGAGCCCAGAACTCGTGCGGGGTAGCAGGGCAGGAGCTGGAAACCCTGGTGGAGTGTACAGAGCTGCAGACCCATGCCTTTTCGGCCTTGGCCTTAGAATTCCGCGGGTGACCAGTGTACTGGCTACCAGCTCATCAGAGGTCAGCCCCACTTCAAGAGAGAGGATGTGGTGGAAAGTGGCAAGGCCATAGGAGGGATGGGAAATGTTGTGGCCATCTTTGGGAAACACAGCTGCCATGGTCTTCAGTAACAATGAACAGATAATAATCTTTGGTCTCCATTCTACAGAAGAGGAAGCTGAGACTCGAAGAAGGGAGCCTTCTGCAACACCTCACCCGCTTCTCATACCTGACCCCATGCAGCATTGTTTTCGTTGAAAGTAGAGGATCCAAAATGTTTTTAGATCTTTGATATTTTAGGCAGGAAATAATTTAGCTCAGGGAATTGGTGCACGGGAAATCATCAGAAAACTGGAGGAGAGGGTATTAGGCTGGGCCCCCAGGAAAGACTCCCTGGCCAGCGGGGGACCTACCCCCTCAGCCACAACTGAATTCTAGGACACTCTGGCACTGCTGTGACCCAGGGATCAGGAAACTGCTGCCCCTGCAGTGCCCTCCAGCTCCCACAAAACAGGTCACTGGGGACTGCCTCTGCCACAACTGCCTGTGCACAGCCTGGATTCTGCTACAGAAAACCTCCACATCTCTGCAAACATGATCACCAGCAGCAAACAGCCCAAACTGCGGGAAGATGCCTCTGCCCCACTTCTGCCTTAAAAATATTGTGCAAGCATATCCAATCAGCAGAAATGAATTCATATCCAGAAACCTAGCTGCAAAGGGGTTTGGGCAATTTCAGGCTTTTGTCTAGGAGTGAGATCTTGTCAATGTACCCCATGTGTCTGGTATTGAAAAAATGGTGCCCGGCTGGTGGGGCTCAGTGGTTGAGCATTGATCTATGAACCAGGAGGTCACGATTTGATTCCTAGTCAGGTTTCAGACTCTGTCTTCAGGAGGGGGGTGCGGGAGGCAGCTAATCAATGATTCTTTTTCATCACTGACATTTCTATCTATCTCTCCCTCTCCCTTCCTCTGAAATCAATAAATATATATATATCTTTAAATGGGGTCATGCTGTTTATATGTGTTATAATGAGTTTTTCACTTCATAGATCACTAATGTCTTTCCTGTTAAAACCATACTTATAGAACATTATTTATTTATTTATTTATTTATTTATTTATTTATCATTCATTTTAATGGATCTCAGAGAGAAGAAGGGAGAGAGAGAAACATTGTTCCATTGTTTCCCACATTCACTGGACTGGGTATTAAATCTGCAACCTGGGCATGTGCCCTGACTGGCAATCAATCCACCACTTTCTGGTGTATGGGACAATGCTATGCTGGTACTCTGACCCAAAATTCCAGCCTCCAGAACTGTGAGAAAAATACATTTCTTTGTTTAAGCCACACAAATTTATGGTATTTTGTTATGGCTGCCTGAGCTCACTAATCCTATATAACAAAAGACTAATATGCAAAGCGTCCCCTTGGGAGTTCAACCAGGAGACCAGAAGTTCAATCGCTTGCTATGTCGTGTGCTGACCACCAGGGGGCGGTGAGGACCATGGCAGGCAACCAGCAGTGGCAGCGGGGTGTTGAGGGAGTGAGGGAAGGAGGAGGTGGGGAGGCCAGGATGCAGGGAACCACACGGTGGCACTGTGTGGGCGGTGAGGGAAGGAGGAGACGGGGAGGTGGGGAACCTGATCAACCCTGATTGCCAGCCAGGCCAAGGGACCCTTCCCATGCACGAATTTTGTGCACTGGGTCTCTAGTGTGTGTGTGTGTGTGTGTGTGTGTGTGTGTGTGTGTGTGTGTGTGTATAATATGAATTCAAATGGGCTCAGTATTTGGCAAAACTTCAAACTGGGGATATATGTAATATTTAAGGTGATGTAAATATAAATGGTTAACAAAATCTGATGCAATATCATTGTACAGACTACCAATATCTCTGAGAAGCTAAGCATTTTCTCTACTATGGCAAAGAATGCCACTAAGAGGAACATTTTTCTTCCTTTGCTTGATGTATTCAATTGTTTCATTCAGGGGAACTTCAATGCAGTTGAGCATTCTGTGAACTCTAAGATAAGACATGAGCATGAGACAAAACCAACCCACAACTATAAATATTTCCTCTCAGCAAACTTGCAAATAATCTGATCTTAACAAATTCAAATCCTAGTGTGTTTTACTCATACATTCCTATATCTGAATTTTTTTTAAAAATATGCATGTTACATAATTAAAATATGTGAAAGTTATAACACATTTGTGTAGTACAGAAAATACATATTGAAAGGCTTTGGGTAAAACCAGTTTTGTTAATTCTTATAATTTAAATGTATTAAAGGATATAATAACAAATCCTTTTGTAAAGAAAATGAACACCCATTGCCAAAACCGGTTTGGCTCAGTGGATAGAGCGTCGGCCTGCGGACTGAAAGGTCCCAGGTTCGATTCCGGTCAAGGGCATGTACCTTGGTTGCGGGCACATCCCCAGTAGGGGGCGTGCAGGAGGCAGCTGGTCAATGTTTCTCTCTCATCGATGTTTCTAGCTTTCTATCCCTCTCCCTTCCTCTCTGTAAAAAATCAATAAAATATATTTAAAAAAAAAAAAGAAAAAGAAAATGCACACCCATTAATTTATCTTTATGGGTTGTTGTTTTTTTAATATATTGGGGCCATTTTGTAAGCGTTTAACGTTTTACTATATGTGGATTTATTTGAAACCTTCTTGACCATTTGTAATCTGTTCATAATTTTTGGTGGAATCTCATTTGGGTAATGAAATTGAATCTGACCTTTTCAGGTATAATTTTCTGGAAATGCCTAATTTAGAACTAATAGTGTATAATTATGTAAAAATACAAGTCCCATTACCAAACAAAAGGAATTGAATTTTATATAAAATACTAGAGGCCCGGTGCACGAAATTTGTGCATGGGGGGGGGTGTCCCTCAGCCCGGTCTACACCCTCTCCAATCTGGGACCCCTCGGGGGATGTCAGACTGCCGGTTTAGGCCCGATCCCACAGGATCACAATCCGGGACCGCTGGCTCCTAACTGCTCACCTGCCTGCCTGCCTGATCATCCCTAACCACTCTGCCTGAGGGCCTTCTTGCCCCCAACAGCCCCCCCTTGCCAGCCTGATCGCCCCCAACTTCCCCCCCTCCTGCTGGCTTGCTCACTCCCAACTGCCCCCCTCACTGGCCTGATTGCCCCCAACTGCCCCTCCTGCCAGACTGCTTGCCCCCAAGTGCCCCCACTGCCGGCCTGCTCACCCCCAACTGCCTCCCCTGCCAGGCTGCTCGCCCCCAACTGCCCCCCACTGCCAGCCTGCTCACCCCCAACTGCCCCCCCCTGCAGGCCTGCTCACCCCCAACTGCCCCCCCTTGCCAGCCTGATCACCCCCAACTTCCCCCCCTCCTGCTGGCTTGCTCACTCCCAACTGCCCCCCTCACTGGCCTGATTGCCCCCAACTGCCCCTCCTGCCAGACTGCTTGCCCCCAAGTGCCCCCCACTGCCGGCCTGCTCACCCCCAACTGCCCCCCCTGCCAGGCTTCTTGCCCCCAACTGCCCCCCACTGCCAGCCTGCTCACCCCCAACTGCCCCCCCCCCCCCCCCCCCGCAGGCCTGCTCACCCCCAACTGCCCCCCCTGTGGGCCTGCTCGCCCCCAACTGCCCTCCCCTCCTGGCCTGATCACCCCTAACTGCCTCTGCCTCAGCCCCGCCACCATGGCTTTATCTGGAAGGTCTCTTGGAAGGTCTCCCGAAAGGTCTCCCAGTCTAATTAGCATTTTACCCTTTTATTAGTATAGATACTGCATAATTTATTGCCTACAATTTGTACGACTTGAGATAGAGGAAAATCACCAGGTTGACTCAGGGGTTCAAAATTATTGATAGAGAGGAAATATAATTTTAAAATCTATTTGTAAGTAAAAGTTAAAGAACATATTAAATACTAAAAAAATTATATAATAAAAAATGAAAAAAAATCCAGAATTTAATGGATGCATATTTTAACGTTCATTTCTACTCATTTCTTCCTATCAGAAACCCATTCTGCATCGAAGTTGGAAAGCTGACTCCTTCCTCAACTTTAGTGGCAGAGCTTGTTGAACCTGTATACCAAAAATGAACAATGAAAACTGCGGGGGAAGGTTTTTAAATGGTTTCTAGGAAATGTATGCCTGAATGTGGTTGTGTCTCAGTATGAGGACGAATTCCTGTAACCATCTTGCCATCTGCCTAAGGACAGAGCTAAGATATGGAGGGGGAAGAGCCAAGGGACTCCAAGAGAAATGGCAATGAAGTTCTGATATACTTATTATGCCTTAAGATAAAAGTCTGAATATTTTGTTAGGTAAAATGTCCTTTTCGAGTGTAAGTTGGGAATTTCCGTTACTTGAAACCAAAGATATCCTGAGTATATTTAATTTGCTCTACCTTTTAAAATTTAGTTTTAAAATACTCTCTTTTCAAACTATTTTTTATCTACTTTTTAAAAATTACATTAGAAATCATATTTTCCAAATATAACACAAGTAAGCTAATTCTAAATTCTTAACAATTTTACTTCAACAATTCAATTCAGAAGTCTTTAAAGTATAAATTGAAAACTTGATCTATATTAGTGATTCTTCTCAATCATGGTTCTATAATTATGAGTAACTTAGAAAAGAAATGCCAGTTCATATGAGAGTTGGTCTTTAAAACATGCAATATGTGTAACTTTATTTAAAAGGGTAGGGGTGGGCTAGAAGGGGACAATGGAGGAAAAGGGGGACATTTGTAACACTTTCAACAATATAAATTTAAATAAAAACAGGCATTGACAAAAAATGATTCATTTATGTAGATTCCTTTAAATGAACTGTATGTTAATAACCACTAACTTTATAATAAGAAAATGCAAGTTCTTTTCAGAAAGAAAAGTGGTCTTTGAAAAATTATAAACCTTAAAAATGCAATAAATAGAAATAATTTTCAGACATGTCTTTACCACTGAAATATTAGACTTTATTTGATCTTTTCAACATGGACTTACAAAAATATTAACAACACAAAAATACCAATTCTAAGCCACTTTAAATAAAGTTTACTTTTAGCAACGATAAATTTCCATTGAAAAATAAAATGTTAAAAGGCACATTTATTGAATTAGCTGTACATGCAAACAGGCATCTACACAACAAACTTGGCAACGTGTGCAGAAGGGAGGCAAGAGTAGAGGCAGTAGCTCAAGGCATCTCTATGTAAATTAGCTTTTACTAGAATGCTTATCAGAAAAGTGAAGACTCTTCTTATTTAATCAAGGCACTAACACACACAAGATTACATTTTCTTTGAAAGAATGAACCTCTACTATCAACTAGAATAACTTGATATTATCACACACAATTTAGAATGAGCAAAATTTAAATCCATCAAGAAATTCCACAGGATCATATATTTTTGTAAGCTGATTTAATTATTTCCTATGGTAAATAATTAAAAATAAGCAAGTTCTACTACATGGAAGATTACTGTGCCATGAAATTATGGTTATAATTCATCTAGACATCTTATATTACATCCTATTAACTCCTTGTGCACATAAGAGAGAACACAGTCCCCTCATATTATTTTGGTAATCCATATACAAGCCTTATGAAATATTGTTCAAATATTTGAACATTTTGATAGACTGGATTATCTAGAAAGAAATGTCAAGGCTTGACACACCCACTACACTTCCCATTCTGTTGCCTGGTACCCTTTCTTAAAAACTCTGTTTTTGAGGTAAATACTTCTCAACACAGTGATTCAGAGATACAATGAATTAGAGCTGGCATATGAGTTTCACATAGATTCTTACAATAGATCAGTATTTACTGAAAAGTATTAGTAGATATTGAAAAGCAAGACATTTTTAAAAGATTTACTATAGTCTGTAGATAAGATACTCTATATATTTATTTTGTAATACTAATATATGAAACAGAAGATTTGACTATATGGTTATAGGAAATAACTAAGCAGAATAAAAATAGAACAGCAACAAGAACAATAAGACTATTTTCTAGACACCTTTGGTATGAGTAAGTCAGAATTTTAAAAGTAATTATTTATGTGTAAATAAATAACTCTTCCCTCTATTTTCAAAATGGATTTCAAACAACAAGTAGTAATAATCAATATAATAAAGCCCTTTTACACTTGATCTTAGCCCAAAGGCCAAGAAGTGACTAAAGCCCTTTTTTAAGTCCTCACTCAAGGGTATGTATTTCTTAATTGATTTTGAGAGAGAGAAAGAAATCGGTATGAGAGAAACATTGATCAGTTGCCTTCCGTATACTCCCAGAACGGGGATTGAACCAGAAACCTAGAGGTATGTGCCTCAATGGAAACAGAACCTGCAACCTTTCTTTTGGTATATGGGACGATGCTCCAACCAACTGAGCCACTGGCCAGGGATTTTTTTTGATAGCCCTTTAAAAAGGATAAAAAGGAGCTAAGTGATATAGATGAAAGGTGGGAGAGAAGGAAAGGTCTGGCAATTGAATTAAAATAAAAATTATGCTAGACAAAAGGCTGAGATATACTTTCAATTTATCAGAAAATCAATTAGTGAGTTTCTGATCAATCAAGGCTAAAAGTGAACCTGAATGGGTTACATAGCTCTCATGGTCTTATAAAGGTAGGCAAGAGTTCATAAGAATAAAGCAACTTTAACTTTTCTCAACCCTGAGACAATGTCACTACACGAAACCATTGAAAACAGACACTAAAGCATAGTTAAGCATAATTTCTATGTTCTCTCTCTCTCTCTCTATATATATATGACTTATAATATAGCGTATCTGATAAACACTGAAGGCATAATATTAAGCTACATAGGTATGAAGAGAATTAAGACTAGGCCAGATTTTTGTCACCTACATTGATACAGCTTTATAAATTAAGGAATGTTGGAGTTAAGGTTTAACTATTCAAGTCACAATTTTGATAGCTAGCAAGCAACTGAATTAGTCAACCAATGGAAAGAATAGCAATATATACAATAAAGTAGTTTTGTAAGCAACACTAAAATCTTCCATCATTAATTTCAGACATCAGAAAAGAAAACATGCCAGGATATAAATTTAAAAGAAGTTCAGCTCTTACTAGTACTTTAAACATTAATTCAAAATGAAAAATTAGATATTGAATTTGTACTAGTAATTTTTAAAATTTTGGTTTCTTAAAAAAAAAAAAAAAACACCTTAGATGAGAAATCAGAAAATTTCTCTTTGTAAAGTAAATTACTTTGCCATCCTTAGGTAAAATAACTATTTTGAGCATATTTCTTAGAATAAATTAAAGCTAATGATTATATTAAAATAAGAAAAAATATGCAATATACTCAATTACCTCACTTCAGTTGGTTCAAAATGTAAAATAAAAATTATCTAATATATCCATTGCTCTGAATACATCAAAATCAGAGAAAAAATACAATAATGTCATGAAAAGGTGTGCCTCTGTAAAATGAAGCAACCTTCTAAGATTCATTTATTTTTCTGCAAAAACCAAAACTTTGTAGACAGAACCTTTCACCACATAATTTACTAAACTAAGCTGCCATCACGTGGGAATTAAACTTGACTGAGGACAATCATAGATCACCATCATCCCCCCCACCTGCTGCATTCACTGGCAGGTGGAACAAATCTTTCTCGCCTAGGCCCTCTGGGCCAGGGCGATGTTAATTGGCTTGGAGCCCAACATGCGGCCATTCATCTCAGCCATTGCTCTAGCAGCCTCCTCTGGAGAGGAGAAGCAGATCAAGCCAAACCCTCTGCTTCGTCCTTGTTCCTGCATTATCTTAACTCTGATAACCGATCCAAAAGAAGAAAATTCTTTCCGTAGTTTTTCTTCATCAATGGTCTCATCGAGGTTCTTCACATAGAGCTTCAACCCCCTGAACCGCCAAAATCTTTCCTGTTTCCGCTGCTCAAACAATTGCTTTAACTCAGCTTGTCGCTCTGCTTTCTTTTGTGCCCGGCCTACAAATACCTGCTGTCCGAATAATTCCCTCCCATTCACTATGTCCACAGCCCTTTTGGCAGCCTCATGGGTATCGAAACTCACAAAGCCAAAGCCTTTGGATTTCCCACTGGAATCTGTCATCACCTTAACACTCACGATTTTGCCATAATGGCTGAAAAATTCCTTCAGTTTCTCATCATTCATCTCATCTCCAAAGTTCTTGATGTAGATATTGGTGAATTCATTGGCTTTATTTTGGAGCTCAGCTTCCCGATCTTTGCGGTTTTTAAATGGGCCAACGAAGAGTCTGCAGTCCTTAAGCAGCCTCCCATTCATCTCGTCAATGGCCCTGTCTGCGGCAGCCTGGTTCTGAAAGTGCACAAATCCATAGCCCATGGAGCCCTGATCATCACACATCACCTTAGAGGACAGGATCTTCCCAAAAACTGAAAAATGTTCATAAAGCGTTTTGTTATCAATGGATTTGTCCAGATTCTTGATGAACACGTTCCCGATTCCAGATTTCCTTAAGTAGGCGTCACGTTGAGACCACATGAGCCTGATGGGTTTGCCTTGTATCACGTCGAAGTTCATGGTGTCCAGGGCCTTCTGGGCATCAGCCACATGCAGGAAGTTCACATATGCATAGCCCAGGGAGCAGCGGGTGGCCAGGTCCCTGCAGATGCGGATGGACAGCACGGTTCCCACGGTGCTGAACTTCATGAACAGCATGTTCTCGGTGACATCTGGAGGGAGGTCACCCACATAGAGGGAGGCCTGGCGGTACTTGGCGTCCACATCCATGTTGCTGGACCCTGATGGAGAGCTCTCACAGAGATTCCTGCAGGAGGGTGGCTAGGCTACCGCTGGGCTGGGCTCACGCGTGGTGGCCTCTGGATTGCCACTTAGAGCTGGAGAGATGGGGTTCAGGGACAGCTTTCCTGATGGGGCTAAGGCAGCAGGCTCATCAAAAGGCCCCCGGCAACCCACCAGGCCGCTCCGTGGAGAGCTGCGACAGAACTTTCAAATCTCAGAGAAGGCTGGCAGGAGAGACGTTCCCTCCCCTTCCCAGCCAATGTGCGCAAAAGCTTCAGGTGGCGGGCTGGCCCTCAGTTCCTGCGTTCTGCACAGACACTCCGGTGGCTGGTTTCCGAATAAAAATAGGCCTCGCTCAGGCTGGTTTAGAGTTACAGCCGCGGGGAGAGGAGCTCCACAAGTGGCCTAGGAGGCCGCGGTCCGGACGCGCGGCGCGGGGCCAGGCCAGAGCCCAAGCCGCCAGGACCAGGTTCTGCAGGCGCCGCGGCCGCGCTGCGGCAGGGAATACGCGGGCGGGCAGTCTCGGATCCGCAGACCCCGCGCGGCCCCCCCGGCAAGGGCGGATGGGGAGTGGGGAGGCGGACGGAACGCCTGACGCAGGGACAGACGCGGCCCTGCAGGCAGCGGAACAGGGTCGGGGGGCTCACCCGTGTGCGGCCGGCGGGGCGGGCGGGAAACCCGGAACTCGCGCGCTGAACTTCCCGCGCACTCGCTGCCAAAGGGGGTGTTTTCTTTTTTAATATATTTTGCGAGTGTTTTTCTTCTTGCCCGCCCTCTCACTCATTTCCCACCCCCATCAGACAGGCTGAGAAGCAGGAGGCGGTGACAGGGGTGGAGAGAGGCAGCCAGAGGAGGGGCCCTCATCACCCACCCGCCCGCCCGCAGGGCTGGCTGCGCAGGGTCTGACTGCAGAGCTTTTCCAAGTGGAGCAGGGCCTGTCACTTACAAGCTGAAAACCCTCCAATGGCTTCCTTCCTTTACGGGCTAAATTCCAACATTTGCACCTTGTTCTACAAAATTCTGCAGGACTGCTGTCATGTTCCAGCCTCAACTGCTGCTGGGTTCCCCTTACTGAACTCCATGACACACTCACCTTTTTTTTTTTTTTCCATAGACAACGCAGCAAAAATGTGATCCTCTGAAATCATTTGGATCCTTTGTCCAAATATCAGTTTTCCCTAAACAACTTCTGAAATTTAGGCTTCCCTCTTAGAAACATATACCACCGTAGCGTTTGTCTAATTACAATCTAGTCTATTGCACCTTCTGTGACAGTAGGGACCATGCTCATTTTATTTCCAGGCCTACCCAGGGACTTTTAGCAATGGGATGCTCAACATTTATTGAATGAATGGACTATGTGAAATAGATGAGGTATTTAATCTGAGGCTGGTATTCATGCCCAGAGGCATGGAGATAGTGTGCCTCATCTCAGGGAGTATTATAAGGGTTAAATGAGTTAATAGATTTGGAAATGTTTAACACAATATATGGGACATACTAACATTGGTTTCATTTCCTTTAGCATTAAACAACTTCCTTAACATCATTCACACAAAACCTTAAATTTTTAATGATAATGCATCTTTAAAAATGTTACCTGCAAAACTGAATTGGGAGGATTGGTTTTTATAAGGCTAATTTAGTGTTTTTCAATTTTCATTCAACATGAAATTGAAATTTGTTTCAATTCCAATTCTGGGAATCTTGTTTGAAAACAGATTCTGATTCAGTATATTGGAAATTCTAAATTTCTATTTTTTTAAATATATTTTTATTGATTTTTTATAGAGAGGAAGGGAGAGGGATAGAGAGTTAGAAACACTGAGAGAGAAACATCCATCAGCTGCCTCTTGCACACCCCCTACTGGGGATGTGCCTGCAACCAAGGTACATGCCCATGACCAGAATCGAACCTGGGATCCCTCAGTCCGCAGGCTGATGCTCTATCCACTGAGCAAAACCGTTAGGGCAGGAAATGCTACATTTCTAAAAAGCTCCTGAGAACGAATTCTCTTGTTCTCTGAACTAACCTGAGTATCAAGACCTCAAAGCTAAATGAGTGAGCCCCTCACAGTGGCATCTTTTCTAATGTAAGGCTAGAAAAAATAAATATTTCTCTTTGAGAAGATAAGGATACTCTAGCAAAATTCATTCTTAGTAATACACCAAACAAAACCCCACTAAACATGCATAATTTTCACTATAAAATCCAAATTGCTTTCAACCTATCTAAAATGGAATGGGTCTATGATTCTTCCCAAATTAACCATAATTGTTTCATGTTTGTGAAATTTATTCTGATTGTGTTGCTTCATAGGATCATTTGTTCAAACAAATAAAGTGAGTAATCTTTTCTTGAACCATGTCTTCTGGGCTCAATTTTCAAAAGGAAGAAGGACCACTGACATGGTGCATATTAGCAACATTCCAACACATACTTTAAAAATTCAGACACTATTTGGCGTTATTTAAAATACATAAAAGTAATCACCATAGTAAATATTATATATGATTTTAAAAAAATAAAGTTCCTAAGTGTATATTTCCTGAGAACTTTACCTCAAGACCTGATTTCTAAGAAAAATGTCTTAAGAGCACAGTAGTTCTTTGTACAATACTTCAGCCATAGCCAGTTACAAACATATTTAAAGAACTCTTAGGCTTTTCATTTTACTTTAGTGTGATGTTCACTCAACATTTTGTGAAAAGTGAGTTTCCAAATTCAAAATTTAGTCCTATATTCTGTCTCTAATCAATTTATGGGCAGCAGATATAAACCTGGATTTGTTAAACCACCACCACTCATGCTATGCTCCTCTTTACTCAGTATACTGTCTTTGTTTTTATACTTTAACAATGTAATTTTTAAACAACCATGATTCTGCCCTCTCTTTAAATCTCTAAATCTCATCTTTTTGTCATTTGTATTCATTCAGTAATTTCTTCATGTGGGATGTCTTTTACATTTGCCTTTCCCCCCATTCTCATGCCACTGCCTTGGCCTCATTTCCTTGTGTATTACCACATGAGTTTTATTTATTCATCTTCTTTATCTACATGCCAGACCCTCTTGCATTTTGCTACCTAAATAATTTTACTAACATTTCTTTCATAGTATTTGATTTAAAAATAACAAATGACTTTCAAATTTTTGCAAAATCAATCCTATCCTAACTATATATATCTTCTGTCAAACTAATCTGTCATTTGTTCTAAGTGTATATGCAATTATTTCTTTTTAAAATATAATTTCCCTGATTATCAAATTCTACCATCCTTCAGCCCCATTTTCTCCAATATTTATTTTCTCTCTCAGTAATTCTGACATACTAACTTTTCCTTTTCTGAAACTATTTAACATATTCATATGTACAGGTATTCCCTAACTTTTCAAAAGTTCATTTTATGCCACTTAGCTCTTGGGAAAGACCTACATTAGTACCCGTTTTCATTAACCCAAAGAAATCCCAAGAGAATATTTGCTTTTATGGAATAAAAGGCAAAAAGTGGAAACAGCCATTAGCTTTGATTTGCAGTGAGATGTTACCAGGGCAGCACCGCTCTCTTTCCCCAGGAACTACACTCAGCATCTCAGCATCAAGCCCCACAGCTCTGGACTGTGTGTGTGAGCATCTGTGCTCTATCTCCACTTATTTTGTGCATCATTCACTAGCAAGATTTGTCCTAAAGTAATTGCTCTTCACTTTATGCAATTTTGGCTTTTGCCAATGGGGAAGCCTGTAGCTAATTTTGTGTTGAGTTCAAGGCTTTGATAATCCTTAACTTAAATTGTTGTAGCTATGTATATTGCTGATTTGAATGTCTTCTTAATTCTTAAAGTATTCAAAAATATTTCAATTTAACTGCCAATATTTTGCCTCATTTTGAAATAAGTTATAATTTTGTCCACCTCATTTTTTTTAGTTCAATTGCCTTTCAATTTAAAAGTTTGTTACATGGGTGGCTCACAGATTTAAGAGGGAATAAGATGCTGTTTTGCTTAAAGGACTGGAAAACTCTACTCACTCATATTGATGTCAATGAAAGTCATTGATTACCTTGACATTTATTGAGTAAATAGTTACTTTGAGTATGGAAATGCTTTTGCAAATAGAAATCTATTGTACTAATTAGACCAAAGTAGTTTCTGAAGTCTACTTAAATCATTGCTGTGATGTAGTCAACTATCTGTGAAATTGTGCTAGGCAATAAGACTACAGTGGTTACTAAGACACAAGTGGTGGAGGGAAACATTTAGGGATCCAATCTGATTGTCCTCAGATGAGTGCCCAAAGAACCTTCATTTTATCTCTTTGCCCTCCCTACCTGGGTTGTACCTTTCTCTGTCCTTGCTCCAGAATTCGGACTCATCTTACTGTTTGCCCCATATTGTCAAAGCCAGGAAAACTGTTCACCCTGTCTTCTCAGATTCTTCAGAGTTAGTTCCTACAAAGCAATCAGACTCTCTCTATCCAGTGTGATCAGTTCTCCTAACAAAACCACTGTATTATTGTGCCAAAATCTCTTCAACCTCACCACAAGTAAAGAACAGAAGCAGTGAAAGTCTCAGAGAATCCCTTTCTTGGAGAGCATTCTTTATTGATGTGCCATTCAAAAGAGAGTCCTATTTGCTCTAAACTTGATGAAGAGAGAGGAATTGAGGACTACCACCTTACTTTTCATACCAAGGAAGACCTAGCATCTTCCATAGAAAGGTTCATCTCATTACTAGTCATTCAGACAGGGGTGATTTTCTGACACCCACTATGGGGAAATGTTTTCCACTTCAAACAGAAATTTTTCAAAGGGCTAAAAATAAAAACTAAGGCAAAATGACCCTTAAACTTAGGTGTTGAGTATATGTAGATGTTGATTGAATTGTTTTATTACTTTTATATATGTTTAAATTTTCCCCAATAAAAAATGGAGAACAAACTACAGTTGGCTCTCCCTACTCACGGGTTCCAAATTTTCAGATTCAACCAACCACTTACTGATCAAAGAGATCTTTTCCTGCTCATCATTTTAGTATTTACTGGTCTACAGTGCAGCCCTTAGCATTAGTTAGCCAAATACCTACTAAGAAAACAGTATCCCAGGTTCCATAGGCATAACCTCAAAAGTCTTTGCATTAAGATCTATGGCAGTCAGTGCAGTAGAGAAAGTAGTACAAGATTGACAGGGTTACTGGGAATTGATCTTTTAGGTAACATTGACTTCTCCTTCTCATTCTCCTGAACTTCATGTATCTCTCTAAGGGGAGTCTTATTAACTAATGCAAGCAAACTGTTACTAGCATAGAGTGGGTAATTACCTCCACCTTGTCCTATATCAGGTCCATTTCTATAATTGGGTAAAAATGTTTTATGATTCAACAACTTTTCTGCCTGTTTCTTGCTCCTGGTTGCAAGAAATACCCCGAAAGGTCTTCTAGATATACATATAAGGTTCCTATCCTGCAGTTAGCTAACTTCTGTCTTCAGAGCAACATCTTTTCTTCAGGTAGCAATTGCTGAGATCTGACCTTGGTGTGTAATTGCATTTTCTGATGCTTGCTATTATGCCAAGCTGCCAGAGCAACTAGTCGATTAGGGTTTAGGAACTATCTTTCCATTTAGCTACTTGCTATATGATGGCCTCTCTAACAATCCCATTACCATATATATAACTATTTTTATCAGTCACTCCTCCAGCACACACACACACACACACACACACACACACACACACACACACACACTATCACCCATACCACCATCTCTAAAATAAATTCAATTAAGGCAAAATTTGTATCTCATTTAGTCACCGCCATATTCTCAGTGCCTAGAATAAGAATTATCATACAGTAGTTTCTAAAAGTATATGTTAGAGTGTGGAAAACAATTAATGAAAGATATCTCACATTTCTGCACATCTTATAAATAAAGCCACTCAATGCCTTTGTTCAGGATTATGGTTTAAATTAGGGGTGTGGAATGTCCAGCCTGAGGGCTCTATAAGGCTTACAAAATCATTTGGTCTGGCCCTGCCAAAGCATTAGGGTCGAGTTAAATGTTTGACGAAATATAGAGGCTAATTTTTAATTTGAAAATTTTGTATGGCCCACAAGGGACGTTCTAAATATCCAAATGGCCCTTGGCAGAAAAAAGGTTCCCCACCCCTGGTTTAAATGGTGTTTATATAGCAAACATATTTGGAAAATGGAAATAACATTTCTCTCTGAAGCAAAGTGCAGGTTTGCTCACAGCCTTGCAAGATAGAGATGCTGTCTCTCGTTGGGGCATAGAGCAGGCATGCTTTCCTGTCCATTATAAAACATTCAGGTTTTCTAAGCGCTGGGTTACTCTCCTCTTATGCAACCCACTATGGGTGCAGGTGTTACCTGAACATCCATTCATCATCCTGTGGTAATTTGGGCTTGGGGAACTGTCACAAAAGTGCTAATATTCTGGATATTGTGAGTAATAAAGTCTTTGTTTATAACCCAGGAGCACTATTTTGCTATAAAACAGTGGTAAGCTAACAACTTAGCTTGAAAGTTAGATAAACTGTGAGCATCTTCATGGGCCTTGAGAGTTTTGCTGAGGAGAACGATATCCTGATAACAGTCACAGCTTTCTGCAACAGAACATTAAAGATCTCATAGGCAGATTAATGAGATTTGAAAGACGTTTATGGGATTCAGTAGCAAAAACTGTTTAACAAATAATATTATCTATGGGGCAAAAATGGCTCTTCAGTTTCATTGCCTATTAATCAGGAGAGATGGTTTCGGGTTGAGAATGAGGAAACTGATACAAGGTTAGCTGCCCAAATGGTGCCCTGGCCATTGTTATCTGTCCTCTGGGGCAGGCAATTTCCTCCCTAATATAGTAGTCAGCCTCATGCCCATCCCACTGAAACAACTAATACTAAGATTAAAACAGGGTCGGCAGACTATGCTGACACTTTCAGAGAACAGTTACAGAGACTTGGACCTACCCTGATTGTGAAAAGAAGGAAATTCATGACCACTATAGGCATTAAAAGACAAATCAAAAGACCTCTGGCTGGTTCTCATGATAGATGAAGCTGGGATAGAGTGTGCAAGGCTTGGTAAGGAAGAATGGCCAACAGCTGTGACATCTCCGGGCTCATCATACAGCTGCTCTGTAGTCTACCACACCAAACTTAGAATCATTTGAAGATAAGAATAAAGGCTCTCCAGAGTTTTGTTTGTTCATTTTTACTAAAAAGCAACTTTGGCCCACTTAGGGAGATTTTCCTGAGACAGAAGACCTCTCATGGGAAACTCCAGATGAGTAACTGACCAGCATTCACAATTTACTGTCTTGATTAAATTTGAGGATGGTGAGCCACTGGAGAATAAATCACAGAGTCAAAGAAATTTTTGTAATTCCCACTACCCTTGAAAACCCTTATATTAGAGCAAGATGAAAACTTAAGCAATATTATTATGACAATAGAGCAGCAAGTGCCTCAGATTAAAGTGAATTGTGTTAAAAAAGTTACTGCTCTATGATTAAAGCTTAAGTTGGCTATGGCACATGAACACAGCAGCCCTGATAGCAAGTAGCTTGGCTGTGACCACTGGGTAAGTGTCCCCCAAAGCTGAAAGCTGAAAGAGATGGTGTCAGTCATTAGGAACACACCACCTGGTAAAGACCTTTAAGCAGGCTGAAAATATTGGAAACTCAGTTGAGTCCTAAGCTATCATCACAAACTTGAACCTGATAATAAATGTGAAGCCTATTTTATGGAAAGAAGCAGCTTTCTTTATGTGCATCTCCTGATCCTTTTTCCACCTCTACTCCACTTAAGTCACTTTAATGAGAAAGAAAATTAATGATTAGGCCAAGGCTTCCATGTTCCCATAGGGAAATCAGATGTCAAATGGACACATTCCAGCATGTGAGGGTATTTTAGGGGAGGACGAGAATCACGTTTCGATGGCTTTGTTGGATATTGATGCCCAAGTCACAATCCTACCTGGTCCCTTGGAAGGAGGGAGTGTTCAAATCCAACTGATGGAGTTTGGGCATGGTTCACAGTAGGGAAGCGAAGCTAAACGGTCCATGTGGGAGGGTCCTTTGAGCCAACTCAATATACTGTTTTTGTTGATCTCACAACTGAATTTAATATTAGGAATTTATGTGTTAGGTGCTTGCACATTCCTACAATTTGGCAGATTAAAGACAACCTTCTTTAGGGACACGAACATAAATAGCTGCTCCTTATCAAATCATCTGTGTCCCTCATATAAATTCCATTGTTCAGAGTCAATCACGCATGCGATTGACAGTAATGAAGTTAATGATTGAATTTCAACACTCAGACTACCACTGCTGCTACCTAAGTCCATCATCATATCTTTACATTTCATGACTATGTTTCTGAGGAGAGAAAGGTCATCTTGCATTGAGTCCTGCCCATTCCTGACAACCTCTGCTGGAGTTAACCCATCTTGGAGCAATCAGTCCAGCCTAACCACTATTGACACATGGTCCAGTTACAGTGTTGCTCTGTCAAGTTCAGTCAGCACCACTGTGACTGAACCATTGTGGCCTTTGAAGATAAACTGTCAGAGTTTTTACTTTTTCTGCCAGGAATATTTATAGTATGAAAATGCAATACCATTTATCACAAAAGTCACTCAACAATGGGCTGATAATCAAGGTGTTCAATGGATTTTCCATATTCTGTGCTATCCACAGACATCTGGTATAACAGAGGATCAGAACTCAAAATGATCCTCCTGGTCCACACCTTTAGTCAGAGATTTTAATCACTTCAGGTGGCTATCCCCAGCAAGTGCTCATCTCATTTGCTTCCTGGATAATGATCAAGATGATTGAGGGAGGGAGCTATGAATAGGTAAGATTCTACTCTGTTCATTTTTGACCATGCTGCTTTTTCTTTCCCCCAACATCATAACCATACTGGACTGGTTAATATATCCTCCAAGGAGTAGCCTGGCCAAAGGGGGCCCAGGGACTAAAACTCTATTCTAATTCAGCCACCCAGATAACCTTATGATCTAAACATGTTCCTGGATATAAGAAAAATGACCATTTGTCAGTAATACACTACTAATATTATTAGTTTTAGGTAGTACACTACTTGCAAAGTTCCTCTCTTTTGGTCCATGCCAATTAAAGTGGGATAATATAGATACTGCAAGTTTAATAAAAAATGTCCTTGTCATTTATGTACCTGGCACTTATGGATGAAAGATCTGGGTGTGAGCAGGAGATAATTAGGAAAAGGGTGAAGTTATAACTCCTGAAATGGGACATAGCAATTTTGTGGCAAAAAGGGAGAGTAACAACCTAGTAGCTTAGAAATGTCTCAGAGTCTAGGAGGTATGGTGAAGGAACAGTGATAATCCTTTTCAGAATTTTTGCAGAGCCTTGCTCATTAAGAAAAACACCCTGGTGTGCTTCTCCCAAACTGTAGAGAACATTTTAAATTTAACTGACTGTTTTGTCTTCCATTCTCCACCACATGGCTCTGACCACGATTCAAATACCATTTTCTTTAAACTCACTGTCTACTGAAAACAGCAGGTGATAGTCTTGGCTCCTGTACTTTCCATGCAATACAACTGTCAGCACCTCAGATATTTTCCCCACAACCCCTTTTCTATAGTTGTTATTCAGGCATTCCATGCAGTAGATGAATGCCACCCAGCTGCTGGAACAGATGAAAAAAATAAGTTTGACTGATCTCTATCAGGTTGTTCCTCAAAAAACAATCTTATTTAAACTGAATGTGGAATGTGAACCAGAAATGCTAAAATGTACCAACAAGATAGGAGGACACATCCTGTGGCCCTAACTAAGGCAGGTTCCATATGGGGTACAAAAATTGTAATTACACTTTCTTTCTAGGGGTACTATGTGAGTCTGTAGGATGTCCTTTTGTTTAGAAGCCAAGCATTAACTTTCCTGGTACCTAAAATCATGGTAACTTGAACCTTAGGAATGGCCATAAGAGACCTTCAAATGTTTAAGGAAACACCACCAGTGTGTCATGTAGCTGTCAAATGACTGTGGAGATTTCTCCAAAATGAGGCAACTCATGGATGAGAGAGGAAACTGACTTGTTATTTATGTTCAGCCTGTGGACAGTTATCCCTATAATGTGAATCATCCATTAGAAAAGATGGTACAAAACTAGTTTCCGACTTTTCCTAACGTGATCAATAACATTACCTTGGTCCTGGAAGACGTTCAGGTCAGTTCCAACTCAGTGTCCAAGTTTGTTATTGAAATAGAATGACCCAGACTTTGTCCTTGCAAACCAAGGCAGTTTCTGTACAATCACAAATATAACCTACCATATCTAGATTAACTACCTTGTCAGGTGGGAAGGTAAATAAGAAAAATAAGAAGAAAGTCATTTTCTATCTAAGGTAGAACAAGATGGTTTATAGGAGTTTTTCAGTTGATTGGGCCTAAAACCCTGATGTATGTGGTTGAGAGTAATACTCTAGGTTTATATCTACTTGTTATTTGAATGCCTGTTTGTAGTAGCCTTAATATCAACAATAAACACGGCACACATTGAGTGAATCTGTTCCCAGCCTCTGTTGGTTACAATGGCTAACAAAGTGGCATACACATGGGTTAAGTTTGCTGAAGACGAGATGGTATAGAACTAAGAGGTGGATATTGATAGGAAACAGCTCTCCATGGTTGTTTTTCTGTAGGAATTGTGAGGAGAGGCACTGCCTGCCATTTTTTTTTCAGACTCTTTTCTAGGATGTTTACATAGTGAACAGCTTGGAAGACAGTGATAGTGTCTCTATGCAAAGCAAAAAGCAAGTATCTTACTATCCCATATAAAAAGATCTTCGTTCCATAAACTCAAGTTCTCTTCTTTTCAGCTTACTTAAAATTCAGGCCTTACATCATATCTTCATATGACCCTTTGGGCTTTGTGCTTAGGGAGCTGGCCAATGAAAATATTTATACTCTGGATGCTGCTATTGCTATGAGTGATAAAGTTCTTTGTCTTCTGCCAATATCCATGAAACTGAGATGTTAACTTGGTACTAGGGTATCTTGCAAGTAGGGTAAAATATCAAAGCCTTTACAGCCCTTGCCATTGAACAAATGAAAACGAATGAGTTGGTCTGGCTCAGTGGATAGAGCATCAGCCCTCGAACGAAAGGGTTCCGGGTTCAAGGGCACATACCTCGTTTGCAGGCTCGATCCCTGGCCCTGGTTTGTGATGCATGCAGGATGAACCAATCCATGTGTCTCTCTCACATCGATATTTCTCTCTCTCTCCCTCTCCCATTCTCTCTAAAAATCAATAGAAAAATATCCTTGGGTGAGGATTAACAATAACAAAAATGATAAAATGGATGAGTATGGATAAGCTCTGTCATGGAAGGAGCAGAGCTGGAGGAAGATCACTCTTTCCTCACTGACATTTCCCCCCTCTATTTTTTTGTCTCTATTACTGGCATATCTCTGCATCCTCATACTGTACTCAGCATTACTTCTCCATCTCCACTGGCCTTAAGTACCATCAGTTAGATGGGAAGCTGCTTAGTGTACAGCTGTTAGTCTCTTTTCCTTTTGTAAATTCTTTATTTTGCAAGCTTCACTGGGTTTCCTTAGCCCCATTTGTTCCAAATGCTCTTAGCAAAATTAACGTTAGCCTCATAACAAAAATGAAAACAACTTGGGTTTACAGCACATTTTTGGCATTTTCTACTCCATCAAACACTTACTTTAGAGAACTTTTAGGCCATCTACCACAATCTGTGAGGAAGCTTCTAGTGTCTCCATAATCTTGTACTTCAGTCTCTAGAATATTTCATTTTGGTCTCTGAAGCCAAGCACCTCCTGCATGTGCCCTACAAAAATCCTGGACTTTTGCAACATGAGGATGTTGAAGAGAGTTTGGGTTGCTTGTACTATTTTCTTTCTGACTGAAAGCCCATGGTCCTTGGTGGGCAGGGTACATTCCAGAATTGACTAGGATCCTTCATTTGACTCTACCATGGCCTGCATGCCACTTATATCTTTCTTCAGAAATGAGTCATCCAATTATCTTTAATGTCTGGAGTCTTACCATTACTCACCATGGACCTCCTAATATTTCATGCAGAAAATTCTCTGTATGAATCATTTCAATCAACTTATATAAAGAAAAAGCACAGAGTTGGCTGGTTTTCTTGTTAGATAATCTCTTTTTAAAAACTACACTCCTATAGCTGTCTTAGTGATAAGATATGTGTCTCCTTTGGATTCTTCTTTCCCAAAGAGGACCAAACTTCTCAGGCTGTATCTACAACTAATCCTATGCACCACCCTTATAATGGTTTCTAACAACAGTAATTTGATTCAAGGTAATCAGTTACAGATTTCAACAATATGGAGAAAGTGATCCCACCAATGCAAGCCTGCCATTATGTCCTATGTAAAGCCTAGAACTGTGTGCAAGCTCAGTGCATTCTCCAGGAAGAACTCAGCTTTGTCTACAGCCAGCCATAATCACTTTCAAACACACTGAGTCAGTCTCAAATGACAAACCACAAGTCCTTTTTCACTGATATATTTTACTTTTTTAAAATTTTTAGTTGATTTTTAGAGAGAGGGAGAGGAAGAGAAAGAGAAACATCAATGTAAAGTTAAAACATGATCAGCTGCCTTCTGTATGCCCCCTCCCGGCAATCAACCCAAAAACACAGGCACGTGCCCTGATCAAGAATTGAACTGGCAACTTTTCAGTGCATAGGACGATGCCTAACCATCTGAGCCAGACTGATCAGGACAATATGGTTTTCATATTCCATATTTAGCTCTATTGCCTCTGGATTTGATTTATCCTGTATCACTTCTTGTTGTCAAGGCCAGCAAAACCTGTTAACATTGAATCTTAATCTTCTTCCAAGAAGAGCACAAGTAAAACAAAACACTTTTTTCATGTTGATATCAGTTACTTCTTGATGTCATATTTTTTCAAGTAACTTAATGTGTTTTCATTTTTAAAGACCCTGCTCCACCAGAGGTGAGGAGGGGAGGAACAAGGACCTAATGAAAAAGAGAAGCTGAGCCAGAACAGTCATTGGATGATTATTGAGGAGGACCTAAATTACCATAGTGGCATTGGGGGTTAAAATAGTTTAGAAGTGTTATAAATGCAGGAGGTCAACCTGGTATGTAGTCTGAATTTATTTTCCTAATGTACTCTACTAATATACTGCATTAACTTTAAATATAATTTTTTATGTCTCTGTAAATGTGAAGTGACTGTTTCTAATTTTTTAAATTGAGACATAATTGACATATAACATTGTGTAAATTTAAGGTAAATAATATATTGATATTATACATTTATATATTGTAATATTATTACTGCTTTAGAGTTAGCTAACACCTCTATAAAGTCACATAATTATCATTTTTCTCTTCTGTGGTAAAAATAATTAAGATCTAGTCTCTTAGCAACTTTGAAGTTTTTCATATAGTATTCATTATTGACTATAATCTCTATGCTGTGCATCTCTATTTTTTTTTAACAAAAATCAACCCTAGCAGACATTTTGACCACAATAGCTAATATAAAAAGCTTCAAGAAATTTTCGACTTGTCATGACTCGAATTTGTATTCCCACTTAATTCAATTCTGTAGCCATTTACAATATCCTATCTTCATTCTCTGTGCCTTTATTCCTAGTTTTTCTCTAATTCATCTTCCCCTTAAAATTTGTGTGCATTCCTAATAGACAGTGGATCAAGGTGACATTGGAGACAAATGTATCAACAGGTCATGATTGCAGTATGGGGGATTCTGGGAATTTGTGCCACTTTGATGGACAGGGACTTTGAGCTAAAGCCCTCAGGGACCTCCTTGACCCCCTGGGAATTTTACACTGACACGGTTGAAATCTTCTCCAGCTGTTCTGTTCCCAGAAAAGATATAGGCATACTGTAGATGAACCACAAAAACGCTTCTACTCAGGAAAATTCTAGAGGAGATGGTCCAGAAGGAAAAAGAATGAGAGGGGTGGGTGATTTTGCAAAAAACCAACCAAACAAACAAACAAAAAACAACAAAAGGCTATATACCAGAAATATAACAAATGGACCTGGAATCATGTTAGATCAACTTGTGGAAAAAGGCTGTTTCTCTGGTGATGTAAGGGCAATCACCTTTCTAAAAATTTCTGGGATTAACTTTTCCATTTGTGAAGGGGAAATTGTGACACATGTATGAATGCAAAATTATCTGATACTACAGGCCTGGTGCACTGATAGTTGCACTGGTGGGGGGCGTGGCCTGTGGGGATCAGCCTGCTGTGGGAGCGCTGCTCATCATGGTCAGTTGAGTGGCTGCTCCCACTACAGGAGCGCACTGACCACCAGGGGGCAGCTCCTGCATTGAGCATCTGCCCCCTGGTGGTCAGTGCACATCATAGCGACTGGTTGACCTGTCGCTCTGGTCATTCCGCCATTCGGTCACTGGGCTTTTATATCTATAGATAAGTAATGAAAGCCAACAATTGCAGACTGCTTACTATGAGCCACCATTCTATTACAAGCACATTACATGAATTACCTCATTTAATTTGTATAAAACAGTATGTGGTAGATAAAATTTTTAACTTAAATCACAGATGAAGAGGTGAGGCACAAAGTGTTTACGTAACTTGCTGAAGGTTATATGGATACAACTCTAGACAGCCTGACTCTGTTTTATCCTTTATTCATTGGTGAGAAATGTTGTAGGAGCAAATCATTCACTTCAGACAAGGCTGAATGTACATTCTGAAAGTTGTTTCTGGAAAGGTAGTGGTGATGGTGCCCTCTCTATTGCCGGCTTCCCTTGCATTGTAGCCAGTATTAATGAACAAGCTCTGACTCAGACATCCACTAAGTTTACCTCTCTGTGGTTCTTTAATCCTCTGGCCCCCATTGCTTGAATTGGGTCTTCTCCAAACACTGGTGAGCCACTGAAGACTTCCTCTTGCCCTGAAGGCACCAGAAGTGCTTCCTCCCCTCCACCATCTGCCCATTTCACTCTCTCTAGCCTAATATACTTTGCGTACCACATCCTTAATTTTATTTTTACCAACATAATCTTCACCCCAACCCCATATATAAAATGCAAATTAGGCCAGGGAAGACATTCAGCCCCTCTTACAGTGCAGGGTCACTGGATAGTGAGAAGATTTAGATACACAACTTCTGCTGGCAGGCATTTTAAGCTGTGACAACCTTTTATTGAACTGGAGTTTTTTATTGATTATTTAAATGTCATGTGCATTTTAAAAAGTCCTCAACAACCCTCCATCTATTCTTTTACCAGTATAATTTGTCTTTAAAAACACTTCTACCTCTTACTTTTTTTTTAGTGAACCATAATTTATCTTCTCTTCCTCTATTGATTATTAGTTGGTACTTTGTGTTTTATTGATAATTTAATTCTCTTATGGCCATTAGAGTATTCATTTTGATAGGTTTAATTTCCATTTACTTCACACACACACACACAAATACACACACACATACAATGCGTTTCTTGATCATAGACTTACCTCATTAGGTATGTTGCAGTTCTATTTGTGGTTAAGATGGAAATTTCTTTCAATAATTGAACTCCCAAAGACAAATTCTCCAGTGTCTCCCATCATAGATCTCTTTTACTAATAATCTTAACATTGCCTCTCCTTCCTTTGTCTGTGAAGCATATTTTATGTCTTATCTAAGTAATATTAAGTGTCTTCTGCAATAACAACTCATGACTCATAAAGCTCACAAATGCTGCAGAAAAGCATCATTTTGAAAATCAGTCTCTTCATTGTAGTTGATATTTGCTCTTTCTTTAGCTTTAAATGGTGATAAAATTGTGTTTATTTTGCTTAAAAATATTTACTAAACTATTTTAGAATAAGCTAAAAACCGAACTCCTCATAAGACACATATTTGGAGGAACAAGGAATTTTAGCTTGTAAAATAAGAATCTTATAACTTTTGTGAGGGTGAGTTTTAACTTAATCTCTTTGTCTTGAAGGGCAGGAGTAGTAAAAGCATGTGAGAAGCTCAGCATAATTTGAGGAATCACTAAATGTTAGAGGAGTTTAAAAAGAGAAATTGGTTGGTTTAGTGGTAACAAGTATTCAAGGAGAAGCTGTACAAACATACAGGAGAAATATGATGAGAGGAATTTCTTTATGGAGGCTAGAAAAGATGGTCTTTGAGATTTATTTTTACTTTATTATTTGTGGTATATTTTATAATTTTATGGAGCCAAGACATAAAAATATTAGAAGCACTGCTCCAAATATATAAAAATTTAACTAAAGTATATACCAAATGTTTTATTTATATTGGGTGCTTGGAACAGTTACAGTAGAAATATATTTTTAACAGTGTTAGGTAATCAGTACATACTATTTGTTGTTAATTCCATAATATGTTTTTAGTTCTTTCTGTAAAAATGAACTACAGATGCATATTTATAGGAATATCTTATTTGAATACTGATAAAAAGCAATAGCATTAATACCTATCATTAAAATTAAAATATGGCAACAGATTATATTTACACTGTTTTCTTCACTTTTACATTTATGAGGGAGGAATGCCAATATCTATGATTTTCAGAACCTTCACTTAAATAGCTTCAGATTACTTGAGTAAATATTCTTGATTTTAGCAAGGACAATTACTATAATTCTGCTCTCAAGTATAGACTCAGGGTTTACAAGAGTAAAATTATTTACAAATGTATATGCATATATTTTAAGCACATGTTTATGTGCTGTAATAGCTATATGTTTGTGTATTGTTTTAGACTAAAGGGAGTAAAAATAGTAAATGTACAAGTGTACCTGAATGTAAAATCCTCCTTTATTTGAGGATGTGCTATTTCAGGTGATATTTAATACGTATGTAAAGAGGTTTTAATCAGCTCAGACATGCTTTCTATAAACATTTTTTGTACTTGCCAAGCACTGTACTAAAAGCTGGGAGGAAAGTGATGCCAGATACAGTTCTTACCTACAGGTGCCTACAGCCTAGTAGAAAGAAGAAAACTTATATATCTAAAACAAATGAGTTACAATAAAATATTAATATATTTATTAGTGAAAATATTTTTTACCCATTTCTAAATAGTAGTAGATATTTCCACTTGTTTTCATCTATTGTAATAACACCCAGCACTTAATTGAGTGATCTTGGTAAAGTAATTGTCTCAAAAATATCATTGACAAAATGAACGGCTAACTTACTGATGCAATCAATATTTTTGTACGCAGCAAAGTGCATAAACAGTATCAGTCAATCAAAGTAAATCAGGACATAGTTTTGATTGGTTAATGTACGACAAATCTGTTGGAAAGAACAGGTTTGTGAAGTATGATACTTAGATTTCCCACGTAAGAATATTTGCTCTGAAATACTAAATTAGTCCCATAAACCACAGCATTTTATTTGTTGAAAGGAATTATAGTTTGTTTTACATAGAATAAGAAGTGAAAGTGTCTTACCTATAAATGTATTTGGCTTATTGACTTACAAAACCTAACATTGGCTGAGAAAAAAACAACTCCCAAGTATCATTTTTTTTCTACTGCCATGGAAATTTATTATTCTCCAGTACCCTTCCCAACCCACGCTGCTGAAATGATCTTTTCTTTACCATCTGATATTTATTTAGTGAAAAGGTCTCAAAGACTGACTAAAATATAAAAAGTTAAAAATTACTTGAGGGATGATGAAACTGTGGCAATTAAAATCTGTGACTTCCCAAACAACTTAATTAAAATGTTTTCTTCCTAAATGACAAAGGGTTGGTTCTAAAAGACAGGCATGAAAAATCCATGGAATACCAGGAATGGGTAGATTAATTCCATTTTCTCAACTGCTGACTCCCATATGGCAACTAATTTAACTTTTCATCTCTTATCAGAAAGGAAAAATAAATCAATTCACTATTTGAAACATGCTTTTGTGACAATAAGTAAATTTTTCTGGTAGGATAAGAAAAGCTACACATGGTATTTTTGTAGTTCATTTCAGAAGACAAGGGTCTCGGAGCCCCATAAGACCTTAGATTGGAACTCAGCTTAGTAGCTGTGTAACCACAGGCAGGCCACTTTATTTCTTTGAGACTCACTTTAAAAAATATATACATTTTTTTATTGATTTCAGAGAGAAAGGCAGAGGAAGAGAGAGACAGAAACAACAATGATTAGAGAGAACCAATCATTGATTGGCTGTCTTCTGCACACCCCACACTGTGGATCCAGCCCTGACCAGGAATTGAACTGTGACCTCCTGGTTCATAGGCTGACACTCAACCAAACCACTGAACCACGCCTACTGGGTGAGACTCACTTTTTTTAATTAGTAAGTTGAATTACTGCCAGCAGTTTCTGACTTATACAATATGCTTGGCATATACAAATCATTCAATAATTTATTTATTTAGTATGAAATGGTAAATATATATAAAATAAAATTAAAAGTGAAACTAAAACAATTAAATTCCATGACTCCATATTTACATAATTTAGAATAAACCATATTATTCTGCAGAAAGGAATGACCCAAAATATCCATTGTAAATAATCTGTCTCACATTATCTTTATTCTAAGGCCAAGCTTATAGAGTAGGCTCTCCATGGACAATTGCCAATTACTTATGCTGAAGGAAAATATGGCACATTGCTCATACTCCATTGACCAAAGCAAATAATATAACCCCATATGAGTTCTGCAGGCTGGGAATAATCATCCAGCAGGGACAGGAAATAACTTAAGTTAACAGAAATAAAATCCACCACAATATATAAACAAACAAATCAGAAAAACAAATGTAATTCACTTGCAACAAGTAGAAATTGTAATTATTTTTTAAGTGTGGCAGTTAAAGAAAAGGTATCAAGACATTTTCTTTTAGAAACTAAATTATCTTCACTGATGAGGGAAAACTCCTTTACAGAAAAATGACTGTTACTAAATATAGAAAAATACATAATTTTAAACGACCTATTCAGAGAAAGATTAGTAATTAATGCTAAAATGATTAGGTCAAGTTGTTAGGAAGCAATATGTGCTCAGTGTTAAAGTATGACCTCACGATGGCTTACTAAATTCCAAATGAAACACTTTATGTTGGAGAGTTCTGAAGGTTAGCATGATTAATCCTTACAACACTGATAGGGGACAACAGATGACATTATGTTTCTCAGGTTGTGCTGCAGAATGAAGAGAGATCATCACCCATGAAATATTCATGTACAAAATGTTTAACCTGATCCAATAAAGCCTTGAGACTTAACTTTTAGTTTACAGTAATAAAGGTCTGGAAGAACATTTTATGATACCACAAGAGAACACTTAGATAAATCCTCAGTGTGGAGCATTTTATAAGAAAATTGGTGGCCTGGTGTTTTAAAAGAGTTATTGTCATTAAAAAATAAGAAGAAATAGGATCTTCCCACATTAAAAAAAAGGAGACATACATCTGAATATGTTATGTGAACCTTGATCAGATCATTAGAGTTATATAGCTATAAAACATAATTTTGAAGACAACAGAGATTTGAATATAGATTTCATATTAATGATGTTATGGATTATTATTCATATTCTTATATAATGATATCTTGATCAGGTAAGTAAATGCCCTGTTTATTAAAAGAGACACATATTGAAATATTTGTGGACAAAATTTCATGTTTAATAATAGCTTTCAAATGGTTAGGAAAAAATAAGGCAAAATAACTCTTAAATTTAGGTGATGGTTATATGGATGTTCATTGTAGTATTTAATTACTTTTATATATGCTTAAACTATTTCCCAATAAAAAGTGGAGAACAAGCTACAGTTGACCCTCCATGTCTATGGGTTCCAAATTCACAGATTCAGTCAACTACCTATCAAAGATATTTTTTTTAAATGTTATGCCACTGATGACATGTTCTATGTAGTAGGTCACAATAGCTGTGTCTATACTAAACATGTATAAGCATTTTTAAATTATTATTCTTTAAACAATACAGTATAACAAATATTTACATAACATTTACCTTATAGTAATCAATAGGTGATTTAAAGTATGCAGAAATGTGAAGGACGCTATATACAAACACTCTGCCATTCTATGTAAGTGTTTTGCGCATCTGCAGATTTTGGTATCCATGAGGCTTCCTGGAACAAATCCCCCTCAGGTACATTGATAACTGCACAATAAATAACACTTTATTTCTCCTCAGAAGATATGCACAGCTTTGAAAAATCTGATCTTGCCCAGTAGTGGTAAGAGTATGATAACTGAGTAGTTCTGTTAATGGTTGAGTTATAAATTTCCTAGAAAAATAATTTCTTAAAAATCTAGCAAAAACTTTAAGAATGTCCACTTCTACTTAATTTATAATATTAAACAATTGAAAATAACTAAGATATCTATAATAATAAAAGCATCATATGCTAATTAGACTGGATAGCCAAACGACCTTCCAGATGCCATTCCAGATGTCCTTCCCAGACAAAGCCGCAGCGGCAGGGGCCAAGATAGAGGCAGGTAGGGGCGATCAGGCAGGCAGGCAGACGTGGTTAGAGGAAATCAGGCAGGCAGGTGAACAGTTAGGGGCAATCAGGCAGGCAGGCAGAGTGGTTAGAGGCGATCAGGCAGGCAGGCAGGCCAGGGGCTAGAAGCCAGCGGTCCCGGGTTGCGAGAGGGATGTCCAACTGCCAGTTTAGTCCGACTGCCAGGATTGGGCCTAAACTAGCAGTCAGACATCCCCTGAGGGGTCCTGGATTACAAGAGAGTGTAGGCCGGGCTGAGGGACGCCCACTCTCACCAATGCATGAATTTCGTGCACTGGGCCTCTAGTCTATATATTAAAGGATGTCTGAATGCATGATGCTATGTATTTTATATTATACTTATAATAGACAAGGAGAAATGCATCTTTTAAGTGAAAAAAAGTGCACTGCAGATCTACATCTCCAATGTAATACCAGGTATGGGAGAGTTGGTATAAACCTATTTATATAATTCTGAGAATGGTGGTGTAGAAAAAGAAGGCAGTTTTATTTTTTACATTTCTTAATTCTTGGGAAAAAATTAAGACATAAACAAGTACTGTCTTCTTATAATAAAAATGATCAAGATACATATGTCAAACCAAGTATTGAAACTGGAAGGGGCCTTGGAGACGGTCTTCAACTTATTTTTATTTAACTCAAACCAAAACAAAATTATAATAAAAAAAAAAAATTGAACCCACAGATTTTTACAGCTTACATCACATAGCTTAACGAGATTTTTGTAGAACTACGATAAAAAAATAGACCCCAGGATGCCTGTGCATTGTTTTGTTTTTGTGCCATAGTTAAGTCCCACCTGTTTGTTATGAAACTTTAAGGTTAACTACGAAATGAAGTTCAAAGTATAATGTGTTGTCAACATCATTTAAAAAATTAACAACTCAATTTGATATTTGAGTTTTTTCTTCATGACAGAAGTATTAGTGTCTATGCAATCTTCAATGGAAAGTTTAGTAACTGGTTTTAAAGTCTTTAAACTGATTAATACCTTATTTGAAGCCAACTTTCTCTCAAAATATTTAGATAATACTGTCAATGAAATATTGTCACCGAAAAATTAATGTTTGAAAAAATCTCCAAATATAAACATTTTGAAAAAAGCATCATTAAATATTGCTCTTTGAATAATTTTACAAACATTTAAAAAAATATATCTTTATTGAGTTCAGAGAGGAAGGAAGAGTGAGAGAGATAGAAACATAAATGATGAGAATCACTGATCAGCTGCCTCCTGCACACCCCCACACTGCAGATAGAGCCCACAACCCATGCATGTGCCCTGACTGGGAATCACACCGTGACCTCCTGGTTCATAGGTCCATGCTCAATCACTGAGTCACACTGGCTGGTCAATTTTACAAACATCTTAATCGAAGCCCCTTTATATATTTACCCATATTAAATATGAACTCCCAACAACCTGTAATTAAAATAAGAAAAATAAACATTGTTTATATTTAAAAAGTAAAATGTTTCCCAAACTTTATCCATTAAGCACACATCAAAGAATAAATGAGTGCAAAAACTCCTTGGCATGTCATCTTCAATTACCTGAAGGAAACCTAGAGGAGTTGATGTTATATCATCACTTTATCAAATGATTTGGATCTTTCTGGGCACCTCTTTTAACTTCTCCATAAGTCACTGTAATATGATAAAGCCTGTTTCTTCAGGTTCCTGACTTGCAATCCTGCAGCATGACATCAGCTACAAGGTTTGCAACAGCTCTATCCAGGGCAATCCAACCTTTGCTGCAAAAAAATCCCAACCTAGAGTCTCCATTTGCAAACCTGGAGAACAAGTGTTCCCTCTTGTTTGCCTGTAAATGATGTCCACCCTACTCAGACTACTCATTAAGGCTTCACAGTGCTCAGTACTGTGCTAAATGCTTAATTTTTATTGTTAAATTGATTTTGCTTATGTAAAAGAATTAACACATACTAGTATATTAAGGTAAAAGGTCAAATTTCCTGTTCCAATCCTCAATGTGTAATCCAAGCGTCAAAGTAAACAATTTCCTTTTATTAAAAGAAAATATTTTGTTTTATTTCAAAGAAAATACAAGAATATCAAAAGGAGCTTCCAGATACATACCCTTCACCCAGATTCACTAGTTTTCAACTGGGCAATATTACTTTTGTTCCTGTCTCTGCATATATATTTGAACATATATATTTTTTCTGAAAAATTTGGGATAAAGTTTGGTATATTGTACTCTCCAATACTTCATGTGTAATTTCTAAGAGCAAGCATATTCTCATATATAGATACTAGAGGCCCGGTGCACGAAATTCGTGCACAGGGGGGGAGGTGTCCCTCAGCGCAGCCTGCACCCTCTCCAATCTGGGACCCCTCGAGGGATGTCCGACTGCCCGTTTAGGCCCGATCTTCACAATCCAGGACTGCTGGCTCCCAACTGCTCACCTGCCTGCCTTCCTGATTGCCCCTAACCACTTCTGCCTGCCAGACTGATCACCCCCTAACCACTCCCATGCCAGCCTGATTGATGTCTAACTGCTCCCCTGCCAGCCTGTTTGCCCCCAACTTCCCTCCTCTGCTGGCCTGGTCACCCCTAACTGCCCTCCCTTGCAGGGTTGATCGCCCCCAACTGCCCTCCCTTGCATACCTGGTGCCTCCCAACTGCCCTCCCCTGCTTGCCTGATCACCCACAACTGCCCTCCCTTTGCAGGCCTGGTCCCTCCCAACTGCCCTCCCCTGCTGGCCATCTTCTGGTGGCCATCTTATGTCCACATGGGGGCAGGATCTTTGACCACATGGGGACAGCCATCTTGTGTGTTGGAGTGATAGTCAATCTGTGTATTACTCTTTTATTAGATAGGATAGATGCCTGGTGCATGGGTGGGGGGCAGCTGGTTTGCCCTGAAGGGTGTCCCAGATCAGGGTGGGGGTTCCCTTGGGGTGTGGGGTGGCCTGGGCGAGGGGCCTGTGGTGGTTTGCAGGCTGGCCACGCCCCCCAGCGACCCAAGTGGAGGCCCTGGTATCTGGAATTCATTTATATTCTACAATTGAAACTTTGTAGCCTGGAGCGGAGCCAAGCCTCCTGCTCACTCCATGGCTGCAGCCATTTCTGTTGGAATTTATGTATCTTCTATAATTGAAACTTTGTAGCCTGGAGTGAAGGCCTGAACCGGCCAGGGCTGCAGAAGCTTGGCTTCCTCCATCACCCAGGGCAACCCTAGCCTCCTGCTCTTCCAGCTCAGTGGCTGCCACCATTTCTGTTGGACTTTATTTACCTTCTATAATTGAAGCTTTGTATCTTTGAGTGGAGGCCTGGGCCCGCCAGGGTGTGTGGAAAGCTTGGCTTCCTCCCTCCTGCTCTCTGTGGCCATAGCCATTTTGGTTGGGGTTAATTTGCATACTTGCTCTGATTGGCCGGTGGGTGTGACTGGTGGGCGTGGCTGGTGGGCATAGTGGAGTGATGGTTAATTTGCATATTACTCTTTTATTAGATAGGATTACACAATTATCAATATCCATAAATTTACCATTGAAATAATCCTATATAATAAAAGGCTAATATGCAAATTGTCCCCTCAGGAATTCAACCTACTGGGAGTTCTACTGCTCGCTCTGACATGGGATGACCACCAGGGGGCGGCACAGAACGAAGGAAGGCCCCAGCCAGCAGCCAGGAGGCCCCAATTGGCCCTGATTGCTGGCCAGGCCTAGGGATGCTACCTGTGCGTGAATTTCATGCACCGGGCCTCTAGTATTATTATCTAATCTACAGTCCATAATTCTCAAAGTGTCTCCCACAAATTACTAATCCTATCTAATAAAAGAGTAATATGCAAATTGACCATCACTTCAACACACAAGATGGCTGCCCCAAGTGGTCAAAGATGGCTTCCCCCATGTGGACACAAGATGGCCACCACAAGATGGCCAGCAGGGGAGGGCATTTGGGAGGGACCAGGTCTGCAAGGGAGGACAGTTGGAGGCAATCAAGCCTGCAGGGGAGGGCAGTTAGGGGTGACCAGGCCGGCAGAGGAAGGGAAGTTGGGGACGACTGGGCCTGCAGGGAAGGGAAGTTTGGGTGCCCCAGACCTGCACGGGAGAGCAGTTGGGGTGGACCAGGCTATCGGAGAGGGCAGTTAGGGGTGGCCAGGCCTTCAGGGGAGGGCAGTTAGGGGTGACCAGGCCTGCAGGGCAGGGCAGTTAGGGGCAATCAGGCTGGCAGGGGAGAAGTTAGGCATCAATCAGGCTGTCAGGGGAGTGGTTAGGGGTGATCAGGCTGGCAGGCAGAAGTGGTTAGGGACAATCAGGAAGGCAGGCAGGCGAGCAGTTGGGAGCCAACAGTCCTGGATTGTGAGAGGGGTGTCCGACTGCCCATTTAGGCCCGATCCTTGCAGGGGTCCCAGATTAGAGAAGGTGCAGGCTGGGCTGAGGGACACACACCCCCATGCATGAATTTCGTGCACTGGGCCTCTAGTTAATTATAATGGGGAAAGAATGACTTAACAGTGGAGAAACCTGACATGAACCACCCTAAATAAGTAATTAAAATTAACATCACTAATACTGCAATAAAATTGTGCACAAATTTGACTTATGGGCTCCCTGAAATGATAGCAATACCATTTCTCAAAAATCCTGCCAAAGAGGCAACCTAAATATAAATATGCAGATACATCAAACAAACCCAAATGAGAGGCCTTTTTCTTAATAATCTGCTGTATCCCTCAAACACATCAAGGTGAAGAAGACAAAGAAGATATGATAAATTGTTCCAGGTTACACACATCCTCTTACTTAAATGACAATTCTTACGATACTTTCGTTTTTCATTTTATTTATCAGAGTATTATTGCTTCTCCTAACATTTTTACTTTGGCAAACTTTTTTTTTTTTTTACTCTTGTTTCTTTTAATGTTTTTTTTAAATAGTTTAAATACTTTACATCAATGTTTTGATTTATATAAATGTTAAAGAATATATTGATCTTCAAATATATAATAGGAGGGCATTTGGATAATTAATATTCTTTCTTTCCCTTTACATGTGTTAGTTATTGTTTCTTTACCTTTTAAATTTAGGTTACAACATTTACATTTTTCTTCCTAGATATTAGGTTTCCTGTGGTGTTTCCCATTGACTGAACTCCATTCCATGAAGTCAGAGACTTAAGGGAAGCAGTATGCAGAGATTCACATACCAGGATACAGAGCCAGCTGGAAAAGGGTAGGAACTGGTAAGCATGTCCCTAAAGAAGAGCATGGGGAGCTCCCAGGATTTCTACATGTTACCTCTAAAAATTAAATTATGATAAACAGCATTTACAATTTCATGATTATCTAAACATTATTCATTATAAAAACTAATTAATGGAATTGGATCAACTACCATCTGCTTTCTTCAGGGAATTTCTCCAAACTTTTTTATTTTCTTATTTTTCTATACTTCCCAGTTGTATTAATTTATGTACTTACTTCTTCTTTATGCATTCTCTATGACTTCAATGTGACCATTTAAGAGTGGAGTAGTTATATGTAATAAGTCTGCTAGTGTGAGCCAGAAACTCCCTTTTTATGCACATATTGTTATTCAATTTTCTCAATTAATCAATTGTAAAGAATTGAAAAGTTAGACTGTGATATTATTTATAAAAAGTTTCATGTTTTGCCCCGGCAGGTTTTGCATAGTGGTTAGAGCATCGGCCTGCAGATTGAAGGGTTATGGGTTCAATTGCGATCAAGGGCGTGCACCTCAGTTGCAGGCTCAATCCCTGGCCCTGGTCAGGGCATGTGTGGGAGGCAACCAATTGAAGTTTCTCCTCTCTCTGGCTCTCCCCTTCCCTTTCACTCTCTTTAAAAATCAATGGGAAAAAAATACCCTTGGAGGAGGATTAAAAACAATAACAACAAAATGTTTCCTGTTTTGCCTTTATATCAGAGATGAAAAACATAGACTGTTGTTGTTGCTTTTTTCAAGTTATTCTCCTATAGGGTAACATGGAAATACTGGTAATCCTGTTTTATAGGAATGAGTATGGCATTATATTTATAGTATCCCAAGATAAAACATGGATTGACTGAAACTCTAAGGCAACCCATTTATATCACAGAAACAGTTTACATTTAACCCAATTTCAGGGACCTGTCTTGCCAGTTTCGACCCTTTTCCAACTTGGTCTGTATCCCAGTATGTAAATCTCTACGTACTGTATCCCATACTCTCTGACCTCATGAAATTAAGCTTAGCCAATGGAAAACACTAACAGGAAATAAGGGTGAGAGGAGGAAGAGGAATTAAGTTATTTCCCCAGCTCAACATTTCCTTCTAGGCCTCAAATTATAAGGGTCTGTATTCATAACTAAGGTTGTATCTCTTGCTAAATGGTCTTCTCCTTAGGATATTAAAATATCCTAAATTGCTCTATTTGATTGTGTCATTATTTTTTATTACAGGGGGAACCGTAACTAAAATAATTTCACTATTCTTTATTCTTATTCAAAGATAATTTTTACAAAGCATAACTTGGTTAGCTATCTAAACATCTTTTATTACTATAATATTCAAATATGTAAAATTAATTCACATTACTTTTTATATGCTGAAATTATGTAAAGATTTTCAAGTTATATATTTTCTCACAATACAATTTGCCAAGGAAATGTTCTTAGCAAGACACATACAAGTAATTTATTAAACAATTAAGCATTCAAACTAAAAATGGTGTGGTCACTGAGCTAGTTAGAAGTATACAAAGAATGAAATTCAACTACAAATCTATATGAGAGTTTTAATTTTAGCAATAGTTTCTTTGTGATACGATACTATAAAATAATTTTTTGTATAATGGCCATACTTAAATACTATTTTGGAGTTTGCTTCTTTTAGAATTCTTTAAGAGCCATTTACAGGCTGTATAAAAATTCATCTCATTCCTCAAAATTGAGTTTTTAAATGGTAAGTTATTGCCAGGCATGAATATCCATGTTTTTCACCAGATGTAATTTTAAATTACATTTGGCTCTTTCCAAGTAGAAGAGCATCCTCAAAAAAAAGTTGTCACCAATGATGATATATATATAATGTACCCTAAGTTTATATAAAGAAATCATATATATATATATATATATATATATCCTATATAATAAAAGAGTAATATGCAAATTGATCATCACTGCAACACACAATATAGCTGCCCCCATGTGGTCAAAGATCCTGCCCCCATGTGGGCACAAGATGGCCACCACAAGATGGCCAGCAGGAGAGGGCAGTTGGGAGGCACCCGGCCTGCAAGGGAGGGCAGTTGAGAAGGACCAGGCCTGCAAGGGTGGGCAGTCGGACATCCCTCGAGGGGTCCCAGATTGGAGAGGGTACAGGCTGGGCTGAGGGACAACCCCCCTCCGTGCACGAATTTCATGCACTGGGCCTCTAGTATATATGTGTGTGTACATATATATATATATATATATATATATATATATATACACACACACACACACACATATGGGAGAGAGAGAGAGAGAGAGAGAGAGAGAGAGAGAGAGAGAGAGAGGTAATATGCAAATTGGGCCAGGACGCTGTAACAGTTATGACCAGCTCAGGAGGAGGGGCCTGGAATGGGCCCAGAGCCTAAGAGAACAACATACAGGGAGGCCTGTGCCCAGCCCCAGAGCCGGAGAGAAAAACACACAAGGGGACCGGCCCCCAGCCTCAGCCCCGCGGCTGCGGCTGGGGGCCGGATTCGATTCTGATCAAGGGCATGTACCTAGGTTGAAGGCTCCTCCCTGGCCAGGGACCAAGTCAGAGCTCATACAGGAGACAATCAAAGTGTTCCTCTCACATTGATGTTTCTCTCTATCTTTCCCTCTCTCTTCAATGCTCTCTAAAAATCAATAGGAAAATATCTTCATGTGAGGACAAAAAAAAAAGAAAGAAATGTCATATCCTATGAAAGAGACATCCTGAAATGCCTAAAGAAAGTTGTCTTTTTTTCGTGGTGAAGGGAAGGGAGTCTGTGTTGATGAAAACACCTTGGTGGCTGCGGCAGCCGGCAGTGGCAGCAGCAGTGGGGTGACGGGGGTGGCACCTTCCCCTGATCAGCCCAGTTGCCTCCTGCAGAGGAAGGCCAGACTGCATCTTAGGCATGCTCCCCATGGGCTCCTGGACTGTGAGAGTGGGCAAGGTGGTCTGAGGGACACCCCCTGCCCCAGTGCACAAATTCCATGCACTGGGCCTCTAGTAGCTTCATAATTAAATATCCGGAGGTTGGAGCTAGACATCTCTGAGCAAATCCCAGCTCTGCCATACAGCAGCTGGATGTCCTTGACCAAGGTATATATCCTTCCTGTGACTCTGTCTCTTCTTCTATAAAGTGTAGATAATAGTAGCACCTAAAACATAGCCTTCTTATATAAATGTAATGAATATATATTAGTACAGCACTTAGGACACCACATATAGCATTCTAAATCCTAGATAAATATTAGCTAAGTAGATTTAAAAACGAGTATTACTCAAGAATTATAGCAATGATAGGAGCAGTAGAATCAAACATAGAAATGGAATATACATTTTCAACAAGAGAAACTATTCGTTTTAAATTTTCTATTCTGTTTTTTTAATTGTTGTACGACTTTAATAAAAACTCATGACTCATTGGATGCTGAGTCCACATTGAAAGAACTAACTGTCAGCAATAAAGGTCTTGTTTTTATCTCCATTACTCAACTCCTTAGTCTATATCCCAATTGTATTTGAACTAAGAATTGGAAAAAAGTGTTAAGTATATATATTTAATATAAAAATTATCCTTACATATCTAAATGAGCTTACTCATTTCTTTCCTGAAGAAAGCACATTGTGAGTTAATACACATTTAAGGAAACTTAAAGCACTATTTTCTTCTCTTCCGTGATTTCAGATTAGAATTTATATAGGCAGAGCCCATACCTCTCCATATCTGAATTTTCAAAAACTAATGTTGCCTCTCAAACAAAATAGAAATTTGTTCTATCAGAGGAAATCAAGTTACTCCCTAAAACTTGGGAGCCAATCAAATGACTTACTAAAGCTTTTGGAGCCAAAAAGCCAACGAAAGTTCAGTTTTCCCCAGTACCAAAATCCACAATGAAGAGTTTGCACTTTTATTCCATTCGCCTTACCATGCTCTCTGATCCCCACACTTTTTTTTTTTTTTCTTTACTCAGGAGAAAGGGTAGAAGAAGAGGACTTGTTTTTTCCACCTTTTGATCCCAGAGTGGATGGTTTCCTCTTTGTTAATAGATTTATATATTTTATCATTGTTCAATTTGTTTTTCATTTTTGTGGTAATTAGATCCAATATTTCTATTTTTTTAAAAAGTAAACTTAAATTTTAGTAGCTTTTTAATGTGACTAATATAACATTTGTTCTCACTACCCTGTGAAACCTATATAGATCTGACTAAAACTGCCTCTTTTGGAGAATTTCTCTGAATTTCCTAGATTTCTTTGGATTTATAGGAAATTATGCTCCCATGGTACACTATGCCCTTGGGCCTCTTAATCATATATGTTGTTTTATCTTTTGTCAAGTCATCCCAGAGAAAAAAATGTCATCCCTTTCACTGGTGTGAACTGCTACATAGAGAGATTGAGCAACTTAATTTTAAATAAAAATTTAGAGATGACAGAAAAGGGTTTATATTGTAGCAACTCAAACTTACTTTTCTCAAATATCTGTTGGCTATTCTACTTTGTCAGGTTTAATCATTCCTCTAAATTCCCAAAGCCTTTTTCTATCTAACTGGGTCTTCACAGATTCTGCTACTATTTCTCTTCCTTGAGTTTATGCTCTGTAGAAAGAGTGAAGAACAAAATTGCTCCTCTTGCCGCATACAGCAACATCCCCCAATTGCTCATGCCCAGATCTTGGGTGGAGAAGAAGTTATCTGGAGCCAAGTTTGCATTCTACCTCCAATCACTTCAAGAGCACCCCTACCACTGCCCCCCACCACCAGTGAAGAAAAGGTTAAGAGAAATTATATTTCTTGTTAAAAATTTCTCTACGTGGCAGCAATTATAAAAATGATACTCTTAAACTTCTAACATATATCTATTGGGATACAAAGTGAAAATTCAATGCTTTCTTCTTAAGCCTCTTTATCTCTACCACATTATTACTATCCAGAGTTTAGTTATGTTAACAATTTCTTATTTAGGATTGTTGTATACAATTTTAGTGCATATAAAAAGCATTTTGCAAAGGTTTTCTTCAAATATTTGCCTGGAACATTGAATTTCTATCAACATTTATAATCTGTTTTTAAACAGGTACAGAATACTACATCATTTAATGAAACAAAAGTTTGCCACCATCCAGACTATTTCCCCACCCCTGCTCTCTCCATTTTAGTGTCTCATTATTTGGCTGAATCCTATAAACACCTGGAGAGATATTTTCTGGGGTGTGTAGTGGAGACAATTAAGGGATGACCATATGAGGAATATATTGCCACCGGATCAGAATGTTTTTTTCCAAACACAACAACAAACAGTATCTACAGATGTAACTGTTAACTATGAAGAGAGAAATATTGTAATTTCTGATTATTTTTCTGAAAATCTTACCTTTCCTCAGAACATCCTACTCTCACTCACCTCTCCAGAAAGGCCAGCGATCCAACTTTTGAATCCCAGACTATATCTTCCAATTCCCCACTAATTGAAAAGAAAATATTTGGATAGTAAGAATAAAAATTAAAAATAATAAATGAAGGAATAAACAAATTGAGTTCTGCTGTTTACCAAATTTTGAACACATTATGTTATTCAATCATTAAAATGTCCTATGATATAGCTAGATATATGTACATCCCAATTACTGCAGGCGGGAGATTGAGGCTTAGAGAGTTTAAGCAATTTCTCTAAAGTCTCTCTTTGAGCCTCTTCTGCTACAGTATACCTTCTTTCCCCAAAACACAAGCTAAAACATCCCCTAAAATTCAGACCTAAACATGCCTGAGGTTGTTGCACTGTGCGGTCTCCCATCCTACGAAATGACTAATTCATGGTTGATGAGGTTATTGGAGTGAACTAAATAGATAACTTTAAAGGGTTCTCATCTTGAGAGAGCCAAGAAACTGACGTATATTAACTTATTCAAGGATACCTCTGATTTCATTTGAGACAGGAAGTGAAGGTTAATGATGGGATTTTTTTTTACAAGAAAGTAGGCATATAATGAAGTCTGTTAATTTTATATACATTGAAAGAGTCTCAGGTGTGTTAAGCAGCATTTGTCCTATGACAGATATAATTTATGGCAACACTCAGATTCCTCTGACTTCACTGTGCTAGTAAACTAGAGCATCCACAAATGACCAGGTGTTTCACAGGATAAATTCCATGAAATGGTGGGATGTATCAAACAACAGTCAACGATAGAGCTTAATCTGGATAAATACTAAGAAGACCAAGAATGGTAGCCATCCATGATCTCTACAGTTTTTTGCCCAGGTATTAAACTAAAAGGCTTACCCTATATTAAAAAAGGGTAACATGCAAATAGACCAAACAGTAGAACAACCGAACAACCAATCAAAGCGTAATAAGCTAATGATATGCTAAGGCTGCTCAACCGCTCACTATGACATGCACTGACCACCAGGGGGCAGACCGTCGACTGGTCGACCAGTCACTATGACGTGAATTGTCCACCAGGGGGCAGATGTTCCAACAAGTAGGTTAGCTTGCTTCTGGGGTCCGGCCATTTGGAACTGAACAAGATGGGCCGGACATGCCCTGGAGCCCTCCTGTGGCCCTGCCCTGGCCCAATAGTGCACCGGTGTCCCTCAGCCTGGCCTGTGCCCTCTCGCAACCCAGGACCCCTCAGGGATGTCAGAGAGCCCGTTTCAGCCTGTTCTCACAGGCCACTCCCTTTGGGAGGGCACCAGACACAGGGCTCATGGCTGGTGAGCGCTGCTGTGGAAGCCGAGCCTCTCCCAATCGGGACTGATTGGGCACAAGCCCGTGGCAGGCACAGCAGGGCCAGGATAAGTGGGAGCAGCAGGTAGGAGCTGCAGGCCACATTGGTCTGCAGGTTTTGGCCCGATCCCTGCAGGACACCCAGAGGGACCCCATCCATGCATGAATTTGTGCACCGGGCCTCTAGTCAACTATAAAGGGCTTATTTCAATTGAACATATAACAAAACCTATATTCCATTATGGGAAATAACAAAAGAAAATAATTTTTGAATTATAAAAATAATGGGTACTTCAAAAATCTTTCTAACACAATTCAGATGTCTGACTAAGTTTTAATAATGCATTATTGCAATTAAAATTTTAACTTACAGTGATTTAACTTAAAATGATTAACTGTGTAGTACAACTTATTTTCTTACCCTCTGTCTCTATAAAAGTATTTCCAAAATTTTAAAAATAGTTGATATAATTTGTGGAAATGATGGTTTATAGGCTGTATATGTTTTCCCTAATGAAATCTTCCCATAATGCCATGTTAGGCCAGCCTTCTGGTCTGTTTCAACCTCAGACATGCAGTGTTTTTATGGTACAGATCAGAAACAAAAATGAAAGCATGGCAGAATATTTTCCAAGGCATTAGCTCAGGCTTATTTCCTCATAATAGTCGAGTCCAGGTACCTGGCAGAACGTAATAAAATGTCACCTCCGAATGTAGTTGCACCGTTTAAATGCAGTAATGTTTCACATTTCTGTTATGCAATGCAGCTCTATACTAACAAAAGTGGAATCCATATCACATTTTGTGTTACAATGGCATTAAAAGTAAATGAGAGCACTCTTCACCTATCTACTGATGTTCTTTGTACTCTACACAGCAGCCACAAACCCAGGTTCAGGCTGCTGAAAACAAACAATTAGAAATCAAATCAAAGCCTATTTGGCTTCACAATTGAATGCCAGGATGCAACAGGAATAGTAACAATGCAAAGTAATAGCCTGCGGAATTCAATGAATACGGTTTAATAACTTTGGACCATAGCAAGACTTGGGTAAAATTAAAAAGAAATGTAAAGCTCCTTGGGTATGTTCCACTAAATTGGTATTCTGAGGCATGTGCCTGCATACCATGCATAATGAGGACGGCTGGTTTCATTTACAGACACTGCCTACATTAGGTAGCACTAATGTGCAAAAACCTATATAGTATGCTGGTCTATAAAGGCATACCAAATTTTCATTATGTTTCCATCAGAAGATGCTTGTTTTGCAGGATGGAGTCCATGTCAATAAAATGGATTGTGTGTCACTTAGACCAAGTGACATGCTAATCTTCTAGAGCCCTCTGTCCTTAATCTCTACAGGACATGAGTCAGTTTAGAAGTGTGAGCTGTTCTCACAGGTAGCAACTATTGAGCTCTTTAATGTAAATTCAAAAGCAAAGTTCATTAGTTTGTTTCAGAAATTGCTTCAATGGGGTTGCTATGAAAAAATAATTCCCATCTTCCCTAAAACCCATGGGCAACTTCCAAGATTTTATAGTGCCTGAGAGCACCTTTTAATTATAAATTATAAAGAAATTGGTTTTGGTGATAGCTGCCTTGTGACCAATTGGATTAGATGAATTTCTTCTGGGTACTATGAAGCTAACTTGACTATGGCCCCTTGTGTAGTTAGGCATGATCAAAATATCAAGCAAAGCAGTGTCCCAATTCAAAACTTCAAGACCTAGTAGTCATAAATAGCCATTGTATAACAAAAGGGCTGAAAAATAGAATTGAGATCAACAATTCTTTGGCTTGTAAAGGGAGCTACAAAGTATATGGAAAATGACTTAGATTACTTTTCTTATATTTTAAAATTATATGTATTACACTAGAGGCCTGGTGCAAGACATTGGTGGACTGGAAGGGGGTGTTCCTCAGCCCAGCCTACACCCTCTTGCAGTCTGGGAACCCTCAGGGGATATCCGACTGCTGGCTTAGAGGAGAGTGGGCCTAAGCCAGACATCTGAGCCCGGCTTCTGGCTGAGTGGCACTCCCCCTGTGGGACTGCACTAACCACCAGGAGGCAGCTCCTGCATCAAGCGTCTGTCCCCTCATGGTCAGTGTGCATCATAGCGACCGGTCATTCTGTTGTTCGGTTGATTTGCATATTAAGCTTTTATTATATAGGATAATAAAAAGACAGAAAAGCTCAAAGACAATTTATAAACCTCCTGATTCTAAGAGCTAAATTGATTTACAATATAATATTTAAAACATGAAATTGAATAAATGTCTCCATCCTATCACCTTTACTGAGAATAAATATTTCTATAAACAGCCATAGAGGTATTTCTTATACCATTGTTTCATTTTACAACTTGAATTATTATGATGTTACTCTCATAAACAGGTACCATCTATCCCATCCCCTTGCTGATACTACATTAAAAATTTGAGGAGGTGTTGTTTAAGGGCATAAACTTGACACTAGTAGATAAGTCCTGGCGTCCTAATGCACATCATAGCAACTACAGTCAATAATACTGTATTTTAAACTTTGAAGTTGCTAAGAGACTAGATCTTAATTGTTCTCAACAAAAAAAGAAATGTTAATTATATGACATGATAGAGGTGTTAGCTAATGCCACAGTGGTAATCATATTGCAACATATAAATGTATCAAATCAATACATTCTATACCTTAAATATATACAATAGTATGTCAATTATACCTCAGTTTAAAATGATGACATGTATGGATTCATACATGATGTTACAAATGTGTACAAAATGTGAAATTTCCTCTGCTCTACTTTGTAAATTCAGAGAACATGCTATTAGAAGATACTATCTATATTTCCATGACTACTCTTTTAATCCAGGGCTTTGTAGCCTTTTGAGGATAGACTTTGAAAATGCAATTTTATTTTTTCAACTGTCCTTGGAAGAAAACTTACTCGTAGAGAGGCAAGTATGGAATAGGAGAAAGGCATTAACCATTGATTTGAGAGATCTGTTTTCAGCCCTTGTTCTGCAACTCAATAATAATATAATCTCCAGCAAATAATCTATCCTATCTGAAACACAGTATCTTGATTATGAATAAATGGATTAAATTAAATCACTACATTGAGCTCTAACTTTCTCCTCCATTCCATGTGCATTTTCTTTCTCCTTGCAAATGTCATAGAACTCACATAGCAAATCTTCTCAAACATTAAAGGTCAATGTTGATTATAGAATGAGGATTAAGATGATAATTGGATGCATAATAGGAAATAACACTTTCCTTTATTGAGACATATTAAAAGTGCAAGAGCAACATAATCAAAATATCAAAGACAGATAAATGGGGAAGTCTATTGCCAAAGGAAAAAGATTCGGTGTTCAGTTGCCAAAATACAATAAGAGCTGACAGAAGCCTAGAGCAGAATCTTTAGAACCAAAGACAGAAGCATCAAATTGGGATGAACCTGGTTAAAAAGCAGATGAATAACTAACTTATTCTTGTCCAAAAAAACAGATTTTACTTGGGCCTCAATGAAAGATGCTTGCTTTCTTCCTGTGATTTTTTTTTATGCTTTTTCTTTGACTTAGCTAATTTCTGATTAAGAGAACTGAATACACCTGTAGTAGCCTGTTCCAAATAGATCTGAATTGGAGGAAGGGAAGAGACATTCAAAGAAATGATAAAAACTACAACAACAACTTATGCTCAATCTCCTAATTCAGGGAATCTAATTTTATTCTCCTTGATTATGATGCTTTTTACATTGCATCAAGTCTTTATGATTTATTCTCCATAATAAATAGATTCATGTATTTTAACTTTACTACTTCATAAAACATACATTCTATGTATAAGCATAATTTAATGTGCCTTAGCTTTAAACTGGTGTGTTCTTTTATACTTAAATTTTATAATGATAAAAATCAAAATTTTTAGTTGTTCATACTCACTATGAAACCAACTTCATTCTAAATTTCCAAATGTGAACAACTCATATTAAATAGAAACAACAACACTTATTTAAACAGATATGATATAGTAGCTCGCAAAATAATTGTGTAAATAATAGTTCTCACATCTTTAGTAATAAAATGAACATTTCCAGTTAAATATCTGACATTATTTAAATGATATGGTATTTATTATGTATTTAAATCGAAGCATATTTTCCACTTAATTGTTTTAAATTAAATAGAACCTGTGTTATGTTCCATCCACTACTTCAAATATTTATTGAGAATAAATATTTACTATAAACAAAGCATTGGAGGAAAAGCCAAAATGAGTATTTTTCTCTAAAAGAACTTTAATCCAGTAGTAAAGAAATAAAGTGCACAAAAATACCTATAGAATGCATATTATTATAAATAATTAGAGGCCTAGTGCAGGACATTCGTGCACTGGGGGAGGGCGGGTCCCTCAGCCGGCTTGCACCCTATCACAATCCGGGACCCTTCAGGGGATGTTCGACTGCCGGCTTATGCCCACTCCCCCTAAGCTGGCAGTCGGACATCCCCCAAGGGGTCCTTAGCGCTGCCACTGAGGTGGGAGACGCTTCCGCCACTGCCTCTGCACTCCTCAGCTGTAAGCCCAGCTTCTGGCTGAGCAGCGCTCACCCTGTGGGAGCGCACTGACCACCAGGGGGCAGCTCCTGCATTGAGCGTCTTTCCCCTGGTGGGCAGTGCGCATCATAGCGACCAGTCACTCAGCCGTTCAGTTGATTTGCATTTTAGGGTTTTATTATATAGGATGAAGTAGAAACAGTAATAGCCATGTGGTATTAAAGCATGGAGGAAACAAGTGCAAATGGGAAAAAAAAAAAGAGGAATCGGCAAGAAGATCAGATTGGAGGAGACTTTTACTGTTTGACTTATAGAGACAGCATTCCAAATCAAAGACAGAAGATCAGGCAGAGAAGATTAACTGGCTACTCAGGGAGTAGCCTGTTTTTCATTTGTGCTGTAGCATATTGTATGTAGAAAAAAACTAGAGGGAGATAAGGTTTGAAAGCCATGATGTAGCCTGGAGTATCAAAAAGTTTGTATTTCATATGGCATAGAAAAATTAAGAGGTTTTGTAGGCAAGGTGCAACATGAACAGGGTTTGCATTGGAAAAATGTATCCTGCAGCAATTTTGAGGTTAAGGTCAAGTGAAGAAGAGCCCCTCACAAAGCTTTATTCTCCTACGTGGTTGCTGGGAATACACCAGACAGCTTTACAGATTTTCAATACTTATTTGAACACCTTCATATGTTAGCCATGATAAATTTGTTTTTTGTGGTCTAACCCTTTTCCTTATACTAAAAATGTAGATTATCCTTGAGAAGGCTGGCTCATGATATTTACTTGGAATTCAACTGCCCATTGGTACTTCAATGTGCACAAAACTAGACTCATTTCCCAAAGTCTCAGACAAGACCCTGTGTTTACTCATTTCTCTTTGATAGCACCACCATGCATCCAGTTACCCAGAAAGGAAATCAGGACACCACCCTGAACTATTTTTTTAACCTTATCCCAGCCAGCCAATATTTATGTCTGTTTTCTACTCTAGTCTATTTCTCTGTCACTCATCATCACCATGTTTATTATACTAAGGTGTCTATATCTACTGTGACTTCCCACCAACTGTATTCCTAATGCTGCCATCTGAATAATCTTTCCAAAACAGTAAGCTGATGGTGCCGCCCGCCTCTGTTAAAAGTCCTCAAAATGTGCTCCTTTACTGCAGGATAAAGAGCATACTACTTAGCTTGGCATGCAAGACCATGGGTGTTTTTCTGGCCTCTATCTTTCTTTCCTGCCTCTTCTCCCATCATTTCCTCTTGAGATTTGCATTCTAACAATGATGCAATGATGAATCCTTTTAACTTCCCTGAAGAGGATCTTCTAATTTTTCATCACCAGGCATGAGCTCTCCTTAAAAGGCTCTATATTTCTCTTTGAAAATATTGTGCTGCCCTAGCCAGTTTGGCTCAGTGGATAGAGCTTTGTCTTCCAGACTGAAGAGTCCCAGGTTCTATTCTGGTTAGGGGCATGTACCGCAATTGCAGGCTCGATCCCCAGCCCTGGTCAGGGCGGGTACGGGAGGCAACCAATCTACTAGTATGTGTCTCTCTCACATCAATGTTTCTCTCTCGGTGTCTCTTCCACTCCCTTCCACTCTCTCTAAAAACAAATGGAAAAATACACTCTGGTGAGGATTAAAAAAGAATACACACCAAAAAAAAAAAAAAAAGAAGGAAAAAAATGTGGTTCCATCAATACCTCTCAAAATCTCTATATTTCTACAACCTAATCTCTATCACCCTGATCATAATTAATGATTTGCTTTAAGTACTACATCTACATAACATATTTCTATTATTAAATATGTCACAAAATATTCTATTCAATGTTACATACATCTTTCTTTGTTATTAGATGAAAGCAACAGGAAAATAGGAGTACTTTTATTCTTGATTTCCCTGGCTAAGTATATGAGATAAAATTGATGCTCAAAACCAAACCAAAACACAGCACAACACTTATGTAAGCAGAAAATGGGTTCTGTGGGTGGAGATTTTTGCCTAAAGAAATTATAATCACAACAGAAATTATAAAGAAATCATAATAATATTCTGATTAATGCATTTTATTTTTAGTCCAGACTATATGTTCCATTGCACCTCATCCCATAATAGAAAACTTAATAAAGGAGTCATTAATGACATGAATCATTTTCCCTGTGGAAACTGATGAGAAATGTTTTACTCTATGTTGTTTTCCTAAAACTTCAAAGTTAGAATTTCAATGCAGATAAACATGTTCAAAGAGAGATGAAACCATAGAGATTTTTGGTTAGTATTAATATATTAATCTAAGCATGTTACCATTAGAATTTAGGGGTACAGACTTATTATTCACTGATTTAAGTTCACAAATAATGTATTTGTACCTTCTGGTAGCATCACCCATTCCACATATTGACTCACATTAATACAGGTATTTTAAAGTAGGGACACCTAAACATATAAAATTAAAAAACCTCACTTTATAATGGAAGTCAAATCCCTATTGAATATGTTTAAACACTAAAAATAGCACAAATAGAAATTATTTTTCAATTTTATTTTATTCTAAAATTAGAAATAAAAGTAAAACTATAATCCAACTAGAGGCCCGGTGCACAAAATCCGTGCATGCGGGGGTCCCCTCAGCCCAGCCTGCACTCTCTCCAATCTGGGATCCCTCTCACAATCCTGGACCGCTGGCTCCTAATTGCTCACCTGCCTGCCTGCCTGGTCACCCCTAACTGCCCCACCCACCGGCCTGATTGCCCCTCACTGCCTCTGTGTGCCAGCCTGATCACTCCTAACTGCCCCCTTGCCAGCCTGGTCACCCCTCACCTCCCCCCTTGCCAGCCTAATCACCCCCAGCTGGCCCCCTGCCAGCCTGGTCGTCCCTCACTAACCCCCCTGCTGGCCTGGTCGCCCCACCCAGCCTGCTTATTCAGTCGTTTGGTCGTCCCTTGGGCCAGCCCTGGGTGGCTGGGCAGCCAACATCCGAGGCTTGTCTGTGCCTCAGGCTGGCCCTGGGCGGCTGGGGGCCTGAGGGGACTGGGCACCACCATCTTGTGGCTGTGGGGGCCGCCATCTTTGTGACGGCATGATGGTCAATTAGCATATTCCCGCTTTATTAGATAGGATAATTGCATTTTAAAAATATAACCATACAAAATTAATATATGATTTATATTAAAAATAAGATGATTATTGCCTCAAAAGTGCTATTTTTGTTTAAGGTAGAAACAAAAGATCTCTGAAATTTATTTTCTTACTCTCATTTATGGCATTCATTCTGAATCAGTTCAAAACATTAAATTACCATATATATATATATATATATATATGTATATATATATGTATATATATATACATATATATATAAAGTAATAACACATTAGCCATAAGGAATTAAGAACTGAACATCAGTAAAACTATCTTTGATAACACAGATATATTGACTTAGAAAAATGTTACTAACTAACCATTAAAGTGTGTTAAACAGTAGACAAAAGGTAAATATTTTTAGAAATTAAAATAAATCAATGTAATTTTGTTATTATTGTGATTTTAATCTCCAAATTAGAATTTTGTGTATTATGAGCAATAATGTGTTAATATTTTTCAACATAAATACCCATTTCATTAGAAGAAACTTCAATAAAAATTGTATCCATTCATTTCTCTCTTTCTTGAATAGATTATATACATATATATATATATACACACACACACACATATCCTATCTAATAATAGAGTAACATGTAAATTACCATCACTCCGCTATGCCCACGATTGGGTGGCAGGAGGCTGGGGGGCGGGACTCGGGGTGGCCTATCCGGCCATTGAGAGGCACAGATTGCTGCCACTGACGGGGGCTACCCTGCTGTTGAGAGGTGCAAGGGGCGGGACTCCCGCCCCCTGTGCCTCTCAATGGCCAGATCTGCGGCTGCTGAGGGGGCCTGCTGCAGACACCCAGCTGCGCCTCTCAACGGCAGGGTAGCCAGGTGTCCGCGGCAGCCCCCCTCAGCAGCCATTGAGAGGCACAGGGGGCGGAAGTACCACCCCCTGCGCCTCTCAACAGCAGGGTAGCCCCCCTCAGCAGCCGCGGAACATCAAAAGTGGGGGAGCTGGGTGCCTGTCTGCTCTGGCACCAGGCCTTTCAGAAGCCTCCGCTGAGCCGGAGGCTTCTGAAAGGCCTGGTGCACCAGCGGACAGGCACCCAGCTCCACCGCGAAAAGCAAAAGCGTGTAGGAGACCCTACACGTGCATGATTCAATCATGCACTGGGCCTCTAGTATATATATAAAATGCAAACATGCTTAGGTTAATATATATATATATGTGTGTGTATATATATATATATATATATATATGTATATATATATATACACATATATACATATGTGTATATATATATATATATATATATATATATATATATATAAAATTTCACATAAGATATTCATATGATGGATTTATTTTAAAGAATATTTACATGAGAATTTCTCAATTATGTGAGATGGAGCAATTATCATTTCTGATATATTAAATATAAAGATTTAAAGTAAGTGAATATTTCTACAACATATGTTGCTTCAATCACACTTTAACATTCTAATGTTTAAAAAAATCCTAAGTTCAGGCAGTATTTTTGAGCTGATTGATTTGGTACTAAAAGATTTTTTAAAAGTCAATATAAGTGATGTCTTAGTAACAAGTGACAGCATAATTTTTATGGGATCAGATCACTGAATATTGAAATCAAAGATAAGCATTATTTTAGCACATTAATATAGAATAAGAGGAACTTGGAGGAAAATGGAAGTGTCAATTCAATGAAGATTGTGAATACAGACTTTATCACATTAATTCTGAAGTACACCTTTAACAGAGAAATGAATGAAGAGGGATCCTAAGAGCTGTTGCAAGTCAGCAATGAAAAAGTAAGCACTCACTCAAATTATAGATCTGGGATGATTCCAGAAATTATGAAAACAAATTACAAGAACATTCTGAAAAAAATTAGGAGGATTACTAAATACTATTTTTGAAAGATTCTGAAAATATCAAAGGCTATAAAAAACTTCAAACAGAAAGTACATAAATGAGAAGGGAGTGATTATACAGATTAACATCAGCTTTATCCCAGTGATCTTAAAATTGTCTAAATTCTTGAACTTCAAATTTCTCACTTACAAAATAGAAATAGTAATTGTTGTAAAATTATTCTAAATACATAATATGTTTCTATCTAAACAAAATTCTAGAAAAATTAGTTATAAATACAGTTGCAACTATAACTTTATCTGGCCATATAAAAGTTTAAAACTCTTTTGTCATTTACTTGGAAAGAAGTAAATTGTACTGTATAAAATATGAACTATGATATTACCCACATGCATATGACATCTTAAGACAATATACAGAAGGATAATAATAAATATATTTAATGTATTAAAATATCAAAGACAGTGCAATATACTAGAATTAATTATAGTATTATTAGTACCAAAATAAAATAACTGAACAAGCAACTGTTGAATTGAGGGTACTTAAATAAAGTGATAAATATCGGGGTAGCACTTAGAAAAATCACCAAGGATGTTTTACAGTGTTATCACACTAGCCAGGAGAATGAGGAGAGCTGTAACAAGTGCTATGCCTGGAAGAGCAAGATGAGGAAGACGTTACTGGAAACCAGGGATGGGGGCTGTATGCAATGGATGTTCAAGAGGTGCTATAATCTTGGATAAAGCCAACCAATAGCATCCTGGAATTGATGGGATAGAGAAAATATATGACTTGACCCCACTGCTCTCCTCCTCTTACATTCTTATATCCTTCTGAATACTCATTGGCCAAAACTTCTTAAAAGTCCATAGGAATGTAGTCTATATAGGAAAGCCACTTTGGGCCCAAACCAGATAGAGAAAAGTAGAAGGATGTGGAGGACTAATTATTTAGTCATCAAATATATACTAAATAGTCATCAAATATTTTTCTTCTTGACAAGTAGTTTTAATCTTAACAATATATTACAGTGGAAAGAATGGAGATTTAAACCAGTACATCTGAATTTGAATTCCAATTCCTTTGTTTTCTAGCGATTGACATTAGGCAAGTCAAGTTCCTTCCAGTTAACAGCTTCCAGTTAACAGCAAACTCTGAATTGGGGACAATAACACATGGTAATATGTGAGGGTTCAGTAAACTGTAAATGAAAAGGATCTGCACAAAACTGAGCACATAGCAAGGATTTTAAAAAGATTTATATTTCTTTTCCCCAATAAAGCAGATATCGCTCAGGATACTCAATTCTATGGCATATATCTATATCTATAATCTATATCTATCTATGTCTATATATCTATAAAAGCCTAAACGACCTGAACGCCAGAACGACCAAAATGACCAGAACAATCGGTCACTATGATGCGCACTGACCACCAGGGGGCAGACATTCAATGCAGGAGCTGGCCCCTGGTGGTCAGTGCGCTCCCACAGCCAACCTCTCGCGGCTGGCCAACTTCCCCTGGTCCCACCCCGCAGCTGGCCAACTTCCCGCGGTCCCTCCCCCATCTGGCAGGCCCTGGCCAGCAGCTAGCAGGAAGGCAGGCCCTGGCCGGCAGCCAGAAGGCCCTGATTGTCCCTGATCACCAGCCAGGCCTAGGGACTCCACCCATTCACAAATTTCGTGCACCGAGCCCCCCCCCCTTTCTCTCCCTCTCTCTCTCCTCTCTCTCTCTCTCTCTCTCTCTCTCTCTCTCTCTCTCTCTCATATATATATATATATATATATATATATATATATATATATATATATATATTTGGATAGAGCTAAGTTCTAAAAATATCACCCAATTCTAATCAGTTTCACATTGTTTGAAGGTAAGAAATAACTTGACTTATTTGAAAATTCTGCTATATTCAATATACTTAGAAATATAAATCATATACTACAGTTTATGATGTTTCATATCTTAAACACCAAGTAATTCTACACACAGGAATAAAGCAAGCAGATACAATCTAATCATGGTATTCACTTTCATCTTTGAATATGTGCTTTTGCAATTTTCACTTAACCTTGATTGAGATTTTTTAAAAATTAAATTTGTATCTAAAAAATATATAAGGTCTTTTTGAATTAGTGTTTCAGGATATATAACTAAAATCCTAATAAATACATTTTATTCTAATTTCTAAGTCATTGATGACTAATCAGCTACCCTGTGTTTTATCACATTTTGATTACATTTAAAGAAGGAAATTGGGCAACATTATACAATGAAATTCCTCCAGGCTACATAAAAAATATCAAAATATTTCAGTTAGAAACAGAATTTTCAGGAGAGTTTCAAAATACTTCTTGAATCAAAATAAAGGCACTTATGAGCCATTACTCCTGAATATGGAAAAACAAAATCATAAAAGCATAAGCTACTAGTATCTGTGCTTCCTCAATAGTCCTCTTCAGACCTCCTCAGCAATTCCTTTTGCTGATGTCAACCAATGTGCTCGGCTAATATCCCTGAAACTTTATTTTTTGCTGGAAGTAATGTACCAGCTAATGTTTTTTTTCAATATCATGGAATGTCTTATATGAGGTAACTTAGAATCAACACAAGGTAGTTTTTAATCAACTAAAGTAGAATATTAAAGCCTGATATAAAATTGATAACTGTATTTTCCCATATTTTGAGATTATTCTTCATAACACTTAACAATGCCTACCTATCTTATTTTAAAATGTTAATGGTGCTAATATAAAAATAGGAAGAATCCAAACTATATACCTTAAAAATCCAGTCTTATAAGTGATATGGCTATTAGAAAATATCTCCAAATGGGTCTGTCCCTTTAAAATTTTTGAAGATACTAGCAAAATAACTCTGAGGAGAGTGACATTGATTTTAGTTAACAAGGAAGAGTTAACCTTTGTACTAATTATTCCTTGTACAAATCATATTCCTCTCAATACAGTCCCAGATCCCTATGAGGAAAAATCTGTATAGTAATCTCTCAGATAACTGAAATCAATAAAATATTCTCTGTTCCATCTTCATCATGACAAGGCCCACCAAAAATTAAAAAATATTCCCCCTAAAAAGTCAAAGTGTAAATTACATGGATCTATTAACATTTCATTAAGTTTATGTTTTATAAATACATTTTTCTTTTTAGAAATTGAGTCATGTTCCTCAAAAAGAAGTTTGGGGCTTAGCCATCAATAGTCAGGGAAGATTATAGTTTTAGTACCCCCACTAAAATATACGGTCCCATGGTCCAATTAAATACCAAAAGAATTCATAGAGACAGAAAGTAAGAGAGAATTTGCCAAGGGCTTTGGGGAAGGGGAATGGGAGTAACTGTTTAATGGACACACAGCTCCTGTCTGAAAGGATGAAAGAAAAAGTTCTGGAAATGAATAGTGGTAATAGTTGTATTATGACACAGCAAATGTACTTAACACCATTGATTATACAGTTTAAAATAATTAAAAGGACAAATGTTATGTTGTATATAGTTTATCCCCCTTAATATAAAGCCAAACAGAAAAGGAAGATTCTTAGACTTGTCTCCTAAGTGTTGCACAAACCAATAAACCTTACTGTCATTCATCTCTTTACCTGCATACTTCCATTCATATTCTACTTTCTGGCTGATTTTGGCCCTCAAAAGTGCTGGGTATATCATTGACCTTAATCATCCATGCACCCATTCATTGCTTATATCTTTGCCTGCCATCTTCATCTCTTTCATATCCATGACCCAAGAGTAGAGGAAGGCTAAGGTATACTGTATGTATAGCAGTGGCTCTAGATGGCTCTCTCCCTTAGAAATTCTAGGGAAGTTTTCTAGAATTCCCTGAGCAATTACTTTTAAGTCTTTGCTCCACAATGTTTATGTTTAACCTGTGCTTATTATCCCAAAGCAGCCTCACTGATCGATCTTCATATATAACAAGTGGTAGTTACCCATTTGTTTTATATGTAACTAGAGGCCTGGTGCACGAAATTCATGCACTGGGGGAGGGGTGTCCTTCAGCCCAACCTGCACCCTCTCCAATCTGGAATCCCTTTCACAATCTGGAGCTGCTGGCTCCCAACTGCTTGCCTGCCTGCTTAATTGCCCCTAACCGCTTCTGCCTGCAAACCTGATCACCCCCTAACCACTCCCCTGCAAGCCTGATCGATGCCTAACTGTTCCCCTGCCAGCCCGATCATCCCCAACTGCCCTCCCCTGACAACCCGGTCACCCCCAAATGCCCTCCCCTGCATATTCCCTCTTTATTAGATAGGGTTTTTTCTTTAACATATTGGACAGCCCTAATTGGTTTGGCTCAGTGGATAGAGCATCGGCCTGCAGACTCAAGGGTCCCAGGTTCGATTCTGGTCAAGGGCATGTACCTTGGTTAGGGGCACATACCCAGTCGGAAGTGTGCAGGAGGCAGCTGATCAATGTCTCTCTCTCACAGATGTTTCTAGCTCTCTAGCCCTTTCCCTTCCTCTCTGTAAAAAATCAATAAAATATATGTAACAAAAAAAGAAACATTTAAGACTTCTCCATATGTGCCTGGCTGGTGTGACTCAGTGGTTGAGACCACAGGCTGCCGCCACTGGGAGGGGGATCATGCCATGGGGGTGAGTGCCTCTCACAGGCTTAGACTCAGCCCAGGCTACAGCCTCTGGGAGGGGGATCATGCCATGGGAGTGTGCGCCCCTCGCACGCTGAGACCCCAGTCCAGGCTACGGCCATTGGGGTGCACACCCCTCGCAGGCTTAGACTCAGCCCAGGCTATGGCTGCTGGGAGGGGCAATGCACCATTGGGGTGCATGCCCCTTGCACTCAGAGACCCCAGATAAGGCTATGGCCACTGGGAGGGGGATCGCACTGTGGGAGTGTGCGCTCCCCTCGCATGCTGAGACCCCTAGCCCAGGCTAAGGACATTGGGGTGCACGCCCCTCACTGGCTTAGACTCAGCCCAGGCTGCAGCTGCTGGGAGGGGGATCAAGCTGTTGGGATTTACGCCCCTCACAGGCTTAGACTCAGCCCAGGCTATGGCCGCTGGGAGGGGGATCGTGCCCCTCACAGGCTGAGACCCCAGCCCAGGCTAAGGCTGCTGGGAGGGGGATCGAGCTGTTGGGATTTACACCCCTGCAGGCTTAGACTCAGCCCAGGCTAAGGCCGCTGGGAGGGAGACCATGCCGTTGGGGTGCGTGCCTCTCTCAGGCTGAGACCCCAGCCCAGGCTGCCCCCGCTGGGCGGGAATTGTGGTGTGGGGGCGCAGGCGCCTCCGAGCTGGACAACCTGCGCTGCCAAGGCTGGGCGGACTGGGGGACTCCGGCAGGGATGAGAGGACTGGGCGCCGCCATCTTGTGGCCATGGGCGCTGCCATTTTTGTCGCGGAGTGATGGTTAATTTGCATATTGACCTTTTATTAGATAGGATGCAAACTCATATTTCAAGGAACTCGGCAAACTGCACTTCAAACCAAATTTCTTGACAACTACTTTGTGATAGGTGGGTGGGGAAATGCTGAGATAGGAGTTGGTAAGAGCTTGTTTTCCAGTGGAGGTAACCACCCATAATCAAGAACATTTACAAAAGTCCCACTCCGAAAGGTAAATGCCTTCTTCAGCTCCATGCCATTATGCCATCTAGTACTGGGCAGAGCCCAAGAACTAAACTGGAAGGCTTTAAAAAGTACCAGTGAAACTTCAGAGGGCTATGTGGCTCCCTGGCAGAGGAAGTGGATGGCAAAAAAGCAGATCATTCCAAGGGGATCACTGGTAACTATAAGACAGTTAAACTGACTTAGTTGCTAAAATAAATCCTGGGAAAAAGGAAAGGAGGGAGGAGAGGGGGGAAGGGAGGGAGAGAGGGAGGGAGGGAAGGAGGGAGGGAGGGAACAGAGGAAGGGAGGAAGGGAGGAGAGGAAGGGAAGAGAAGGAGGGAGGGAGGGAGGAGAAGGAGGGAAGGAGGAGAATAAGGGAGGGAGGGAGGGAGGGAGGGAGGGAGGGAGGGAGGGAAGGAAGGAAGGAAGGAAGGAAGGAAGGAAGGAAGGAAGGAAGGAAGGAAGGAAGGAAGGAAGGATCCCACAACACAACAAAACAAAAAAACCTCATAAAAACAAAATGATTTTTAGTTTAAAAAAGCTGTGTTTAAAACTGAAAACATTTGATGTTATTTTAATTCCCATTCTGATTGTTTCATTATATTTCCTTTTAGAAACATAATACATTGGGACATTTTATTCTTTTCAATAAAAATATTGTATGGGGACTTATTTATAAGCACAATAAACCATTTCATGGTGTGAATTATGGGGTAGTAAGTCACACCTTGTGCATTAAGGGGAACTCAGTGCAGTCTTATATCTAACAATGCAAAGGCTATGAATTATTATATCATAATTCCCATCCTGTTGTGTTTCTTAAATATCATCTCTTTGTAGGAAAAAATAGCACTTTATACTCATCTGAATAATTCTTAAATTTGGTTTTGTATATATGGCTTTGAAAGACTATACAAAAATGCAAGTCAAACCACACTTTAATGCTGCAGATTATATTATGCTGTGTTTGTTTACATTTTAAGTATTGTTGTCTACTTTAAATCAATATATATGACTGTACTAACAAAGAAATTCAACAACTCTGAAGAGTAATAAAAGCAGACTTATTTATCAATGACCTTGATTACTGCCCTTAATATTAAATGTTTGTTTGCAAGTTATTCTAACAAATTGAGACAAGTGTCATAAATCACTTATTTGAATGTCATCCCGATGGTAATCTCTCTATCACATTTAGGATTCCACCTTAGAAATACTTCAAAAATGTCCTTTACTTGTTAATTCTGGAAGTAGAAATAGAAATGCCTTGGTAATTCTACCAATTTTGTTAATGTTTAATATTGTATTTCAAATTAAATTTAAAAGTAAATATTAATTTTGATGTAGAAATTCTTATTCATATGTGTCCATGTTTGTCTTAGACAAAAATATGTGATTTCAAAATGAGGAGCTGTTAGGTGTTGCTTGTAATGAACTTCAGAATAAAGAAACAGAATAAAATTGCTTGGCACAACCTGCTTTTTATTTGTTTTCTTGCTTAAAACACAAATTTACAAATTTAATCCCAGAGAGATTAAGCTAAAGAGATTAGATAATAGAGAGTTCCAATATTTTAAATTTTTAATCCCAGGCTTTGTGAAATTTGCTTCATGATTCTCAAATTTTCCTTCTATGATATACTTTACTTAATACTCAAAGAGCCAGTACTCAACCTTTAGTTAAAATGTATATTTTTATACATATATATGTAAATTCTGTGCTCTTCATTGGCTATATTTTGTTATTTAAATTTAAATTAATTATAATTAAATAAAAAATTTAATTCCTCATCCAACTAGCCACCATTTAAAAAAATGTTTTTATTGATTTTGAGAGAGAGAGGAAGGCAGAGGGATAGAGATAGAACGTCAATGAGAAAGAAACATCATCGATCGCTGCCTCCTGCACACCCCTTCTGGGGATCGAGCTGGCATCCCTGCAATGTGCACTGACCAGGAATGGATCCATGACCTCTTGGTTCATAGGTCAAGGCTCAACCACTGAACGATGATGGTCAAGTCCAACTAGCCACATTTTAAGTCATCAGTACTCACATGTGCTTAGTGACTACTGTCTTGAACTATGCAGGTATAGAATATTTCCACCATTTCAGAAAGTTCTATTTGACTGAGCTAATCTATAATAATCTATAATAATAAAAGTGTAATATGCTAATTAGACTGGACATCCTTCCGGACGTCCTCTGGAAAAAGCCAGAGCTGCGAGGGAAGCCTGGGTTCCAGGTGCCTGCTGGTGGCCAGAGGGAAGCCAGTGCTGGTAGCTGGGGGAAGGAAGGCCTACTCTTGCACGAATTTTGTGCATCGGGCCTAAAAACGATCTAGACCTCTTAAAGGCATTTAAAATTTTTCATTAAAGAGTTTATCTCAATCAGTGTATTGGTTTTATTCATTTGTTTGTTTTTAAACAGTCTTCTTCACCCCAACATACCATTAACATTTTTTATTACAAACTGTAAACTATTTACTGTAAGAAAATAAGAACACAAAATTGTTTTAAGGAGGTTTTTAAAAAGTAAAACTGGATCCCAAATGGATTCCTCTTTTATTTTATACACATTTGATAGATAATACCTCCCTTAATTTATGTCAAATATAACTATTTTTCCTTGTCTCTATGTTGTCTAGGTTATTTTCATGCAGTTAATATAGATTTATTTTTGTTGATTTGTAAATACCTATTATAGTTTTGACTCCAGAACTTAAGTGGACTATAATGTAATTGGATTTGATTGCAGTTGTTTTCATAATTAATTTTCATGTTTGTTTGCTGGATGTATTATGTACACCTTTTGAGCAGTTTGCCACATGCAATTAATTGTAGAAGATTTGACCTGATGTGCTATTTTTCCTTTAATTAAAATTCTAACTCATTGATATGATAAAGATTGGCATAGTGGAAAAGGAAAATACTAAAAAAAAAAGTGTAAATTAACTAACTTCAAGAAAGTGTACATAGTGTGGAAAATGTGGAAAGATGAATGCCATCTACTATTTATCTTGTGCTTTAGTTTATGAAAATTATCATGACATGCTATTTATTCAAGCACTCACCCTTTAACCATTTATTTAGCACCTACTATATATGTTACCACGTCAGATGAATGTAAAGCTGGAAAATAAAAAAGCAATGAGAAAATCAAAGCAACACAAAGTCATTACAAGAGTACTTCCCTTGGAGCATTTTCAAGCAGATTAAGGTTTGCTGAGTTACAATAGAATTAAATAGAGGCAAACTTTTGAAAGCATGGTCAATTACTGCACACTGGTCTCCGATTCTGGGTTCCTGCTGCACAATGACAGTTTTGCTACATGCCTAGGCCTGGATGTAGCTGGTGGATGGTTGACAAGAACATTGTTGTGGAACTGGGAAAAGTATTAACACCTAAGAACTCAAAGCATTTATGCTGCCAGATAATATATACATATTATCTCACTTAATTCCTCCTACTCTATTTTGGGCCCCCATTTTGTGGTTAACTCAAGCCTCTAGATTCTCAGACTTCATCTTAAAAAACTTGATTTTCCCATGAACACAGAGATTTTCAGGTATCCCTCAGAGCAAAGGATGCTTGGGACAGCTGACTAAAGTTTCCCTGGTCCCTCAGGCACTCCTCTTGCTTTCACGGGTGAGATAGAACATAATTGACAGTAGTTCCTTCTGCCACAGTCCTCCCCTTATTCTAACTACACTGTCCATGCAATTTCTTTCTCTTACGGAACTCTGTCATTCCAAAGACCTCATCTATTTCACCTAGAAACTTTCATCATTAAAATTAGTCTATTTCTAAAGTTACAAATTTTGCCCAGACCTCTCCTTCTATCTCTCAGTGGTATTCATTGAACAAATTAAGAATAAAATATCAAGCTCTGGCTGGTTTGGTTCAGTGGATAGAGCGTTGACCTGTGGACTGAAGGGTCCCAGGTTCCATTTTGGTCAAGGGCACATGCCTAGGTTACAGGCTCAATGCCCAGTGGGGGGCGTGCAGGAGGCAGCTGATCTATGATTCTGTCTCATCATTGATGTTTCTATCTATCACTCTCTCCCTTTCCCTTCCTCTCTGAAATCAATAAAAATATATGAAAAAAAAAAATAAAATATCAAGATTGGTTTATTATCCTATGAACCTAAAAACATGATAGGACATATTTATGATATTAAGAACTGTATTTTTACAAGGAAGAAATTCAGCAAATTTCTACTATCCATCTTTCAAGTGTTACACATGTGTGGGAAACATATTAAGTATATGTAGGTTATAAAATTCACATAAGGCTGTTTTATGACAGTGCATTCTATACAATGAAAGTGGTTTGTCAAATTTGAACTAATGTATCTTAAATTACTTATCTTGTTACTAGAGGCTTGGTGCACGAGATTTCTGCACTAGGGAGGCCCCCTTGGAGTACAGGACACCTCGGGGGATGTCCCCATCCCCCCAGGATTGGGCCTAAGCAGACAGTCAGATATCCCTCTTGCAGTCTGGGGCTCTCGCATTCTGGGAGGCCTTGCTCCTTACCGCCCGCCTGCAGCAGAAAGAGGCGGGAGAGGCTCCCGTCACCGCCGCTGGGCTTGCCAGCTGTGAGCCCAGCTTCTGGCTGAGCAGCGCTCCCCCTGTGGGAGTGCACTGACCACCAGGGGGCAGCTCCTGCATTGAGCGTGTGCCCCCTGGTGGTCAGTGCATGTCACAGAGACCGGCAGTTCCACTGTTTGGTTGATTTGCATATTATACTTTTATTATATAGGATAGATTTCTCATAGAAATCAGTTCACATATATAAAATTATCTTTTGTTGTATACCACAGTTATTATTTTTATTTGAAGGATATAAAAATTGAGTATACACAGTTAAAAATCTGAATCAAGTGCCAGATTCTAACTCACTTGATAAACAGTTTTATAATTTATGGCAAGTCATTGCTTAGATAGGAAATGGACATACATGCTTTCACTTGGTTCATTTTCACAAGAATTCTATGATGTGGGTAGTACAGTACCTATTTATAGATGGAGGCACAGAGGCTCAGAAAGTTCCTCAGGGTTGCTCTGCTTTGGTGGGGTTGTATTCAAATGCAGCTAGTCCCATGTCAAGGCCTCATAGCTATCAGCAGAATTTACTGAATACGTGATCAGAGTTCTGATCATGGAAGGTGACAAAAGAGTAGTTTATTTCCTCGCTTCTTTGTTTTAAAATAAAATTGAAGGTGAAATATTTGAGATATATCATATGAAAGAGGTTAGCATCCTTAAGGAAAGTACTGACTTCCAAAATTACTCCAAGAGCATTCTTATAAGAACAAAGTAGGAAGAAAAACAAAAAATGGTCTCCTTTATAGAATTAAAATAGAAATAGCCATTCTTCTCAAGGCCATATCTCTCTTAACCACTTGTTTTCAAAGGCATATTTATCACATATTATGATTTATGTTCAAAATTATACATGTCTTAATTACCTGACTTCCTAAATATAGTGCATTTGGATTACTAACCAAAAATGAGAGTAGGTACACATTACTGCCTGCTCGTATTCCTTTACAGCACCCTATCACTCTAGCAAAGAAAAATGTTTAATGTAAGTTACATTAATGCAGGTGTTATTTCTAGAGAAAATGAAACCAAAAAGTAAATATTCAAAAATATGATCTTGAAGCCAGTGATGAAAACAGGATATGTGTAAATGAATGGCTATTATGAATTCTCTTTTATCCGAGGAGCCAAAATTAAAAATGTGAACCCTTTCATAAGGCCACGGGGCAGGCAAAGACAGCTGAAGTCTAATTGCAATGTATCCTGTAATGGAATCACAGTCTGTGTAGAAGCTGATTAAGGTTAATTTGAATCACATCAATTTGAATTAACATGGCCTTTGCGGAATGAACAACACCTTAGTGCCAACATGATCAATTAGTACCTTTACCTCCATATATCCGCCTGGAAAGGTTAGATTTATTAGTTATCAAGATAACATTTTAGAATGCAAATCCACGTTACTTCATTTCCTCCAACCCATCTCACCTGAGCACCTAGAAATTCTTAGTACCTGGAAAGATGTGTCTTGGAGGGAAATCATCTATAGTGTAAAGAAAGAATGGATGTATGGAGAAAAACATAGCCATATTTACTAAAAAGGCACTGTTTGGAATACCCTTGTATCTTGTATCATAATTGCCTACCTTCACCCCCAATTCCACATTTTTTTATTATTTATATCTAAGTTGCATAACAAATCACCATAATTACACTTGCTTAACATGACAAAAATATAATTCCTCATGACTCAATACCTTGGAAAGACAAGCATAGCTCATGCATTTCCCTAATTTCATAGCAGACATCACTTGAAGCTGGAGCATCCAAAGCAGTGTCACTGACAATCTTAGAAACTAGAGGCCAGGTGCATGAAATCCATGCGGGGGGTAGGAGGGTGTCCCTCAACCCAGAATGCACCTTCTCCAATCTGGGACCCTTTGGGGGATATTCGACTGCCGATTTAGGCCTGATCCCTGTGGAATCAGCCCTAAACCAGAAGTCGGACATCACTCTCACAATCTGGGATCGCTGGCTCCTAACCGCTCACCTGCCTGCCTGCCTGATTGCCCCTAACTGCTTTTGCCTGCCAGCCTGATTGCCCCCTAACCACTCCCCTGCCAGCCTGATTGATGCCTAACTGCTCCCCTGCTGGCCTGATAGCTCCCACCTGCCCTCCCCTGCTAGCCTGATCGCTCACAACTGCCCTCCCCTGCCATGATCCGCCTCCTCCTCTGGGACCCACTTCCTCCACCACGTGAGGTGGCGGAGACGCCAGGACTAGCCTCCTCCGCGTGGTGCGGAGCCACAGTACCCCAGGCCTCACCGCGTGGAGCGGCCACCGGGCCCCTCCTCCACTGTGTGCATGGCCATCTTGTGGCGGCCATCTTTTGGCAGCCATCTTGTGATGACGTCACGCAACACCACCTAGGCTTTTATTATATAGGATGGTTGAGGATGGCTGATCTCTCTCTCCAATTTAAGTCAGTAATCACCCAGGGCCTCTCCATTTCCAAGGACTAATTATTCTATTTTTTTTAATTTAAATTCTTTATTGTTTAAAGTATTATATAAGTCTCCTTTTTCCCCCATTGATTGCTCCCTGGCCACCCCCACCTCCCAAGCACATGCCCTCACCTTGCTCCCAGTCTGTGTCCATTGGTTATGCTCATGTGCATGCATACAAGTCCTTTGGTTGATCTCTTACCCCCTCAGCCCCCTGCCTTCCCGCATAGGCTGGACAGTCTGTTTGATGCTTCTATGACTTTGGTTCTATTTTTGTTCATCAGTTTATGTTGTTCATCATATTCCACAAATAAGTGAGATACTGTGGTATTTGTCTTTCTGTGACTGGTTTATTTCACTTAGCATAATGCTCTCCAATTCTATCCATGCTGTTGCAAATGGTAAGAATTCCTTCTTTTTTACAGCAGCATAGTATTCCATTGTGTAGATGTACCACAGTTTTCTAATCCACTCATCTACTGATGGGCACTTAGGCTGTTTCCAAATCTGAGCTATGGTAAATTATGCTGCTATGAACATAGGGGTGCATATATCCTTTCTGATTGGTGTCTAGTTTCTTGGGATATATTCCTAGAAGTGGGATCACTGGGTCAAATGGGATTTCCATTTTTAACTTTTTGAGGAAACTCCATACTGTTCTCCACAGTGGCTGCACCAGTCTGCATTCCCACCAGCAGTGAAGAGGGGTTCCTTTTTCTCTGCATCCTTGCCAGCACTTGTCATTTGTTGATCTGTTGACAATAGCCATTCTTACAGGTGTGAGATGGTACCTCATTGTTGTTTTGACTTGCATCTCTTGGATGATTAGTGACTTTGAGCATCTATAATAATAAAAGCGTAATATGCTAATTAGACCGGAAGACCTTCCAGATGAAGCTGAGGTGGCGGGAGTCAAGGCAGAGGCAGCCACCATGGTGGCAAGGGCTGAGCCCCTTCCATGAATTTCGTGCATCGGGCCTCTAGTGTTTTCATATGTCTCTTGGCCTTCTGTGTGTCCTCTTTCAAGAAGTGTCTATTTAGGTCCTTTGCCCATTTTTTGATTCCATTGTTTATCTTCCTTTTGTTAAGTTTATGAGTTCCCTATAAATTTTAGAGATTAAACCCTTATCCGATATAATGTTGGCAAATAGGGTCTCCCATGCAGTGGGCTTTCTTGTTGTTTTGTTGATGGTTTCTCTTGCTGTGCAAATTCTTCTTAGCAGTATCCAGACCGCCTTCTAAGAGAAGCCAACAGAATCTGCTAGGCTTGCTAAATCCTGAAAAGTCACACAGTATTACTTCTACTGCTTTTTGCTGACTAACGCAAGTCTAGCAACCAGACTATGTTCAAGGCAAAGGGAGACTGACTCCCTGTCCTATGGAAAGAGTGGCACATCCCGACATGGGTGGGATTGTTGATGCCAATTTTGGTAATCAGTTAATACAACACAGCTAAGACTCCTGTTCTAGAAGCCTCTCCTTATGTACCACAGTCAACTGAAGCTAGACCAAGCTTTCTACCCCACATCCTTATACTTATCACATTTGAATGATGATCTGCAATTGCTTTCTTGCAACACTGTAAGAAACATGAAGGCAAGCAGTTCTTTTTTCTTTTTCTTTAATCCTCATCTGAGGATATTTTTCCATTAAAAGAAACGTCAATGTGAGAGAAATACATATATTGGTTGCCTCCTGCACATGCCCTGACCAGGACCTGGGCTGGAGAGGAGTCTGCAATCGAGGTACATGTCCTCGATCAGAATCAAACCCGGGACCCTTCGGTCAGCAGGCCGACGCTCTATCCACTGAGCCAAACTGGTGAGGGCACACAATCAATTCTTAATCATCAGTGTGTCATCTGTATTTAGAGAATGTCTGGCAAAGCAAGTGCTCAATAAAGGACACCCAAACATAACTCAACCTTTAACATGATTTCCCAAGATATGCACATGGCTGATTGGGGAAAGTTGAATTTGGGAATACGAACAGTCACACAAAAATCATGGTGATCATGTAACTATAATATTTCATTGAAAATAACAATAAATCAAGGTGGCAAAGGAGGCCCAGAAAATCCTATCTAATAATAGAGTAACATGTAAATTACCATCACTCCGCTACGCCCACGATTGGGCGGCGGGAGGCTGGGGGGCGGGACTCGGGATGGCCTATCCAGCCATTGAGAGGCATGGATCCGCTGCCGCTGTGGGGGGCTACCCTGCTATTGAGAGGTGCAGGGGGTGGGACTCCCGCCCCCTGTGCCTCTCAACGGCCAGATCCACGGCCGCTGAGGGGGGCTGCCACGGACACCCAGCTGCGCCTCTCAACAGCAGAGTAGCCAGGTGTCCGCGGCAGCCCCCCTCAGCGGCCGCAGACCATCAAAAGTGGGGGAGCTGGGTGCCTGTCTGCTCTGGCACCGGGCCTTTCAGAAGGCTCCGCCGAGCCGGAGGCTGCTGAAAGGCCTGGTGCACCAGTGGACAGGCACCCAGTTCCATTGGGAAAAGCAAAAGCGTGTAGTGGACCCTACACGTGCATGATTCAATTATGCACTGGGCCTCTAGTTGTATTATAATACTCATACATGGCTCTAAGGAGGTAGGTGGGTACATGAGACATTTCATTCTACTTTGGTTATATCTCTGCTTAACCACAACAGGTAATTTTATGCTTGTTTAATATATGCATCTGTATGTGGCATTTGAAGGTATAGATTCTCATAGTTGTAAATTTTCATAAATCTAGATACTTTGGGAAATGTAATAAGGGCAGGTATTTCAGAGAGTAAAATGTTCCTGAGGGCAAAATTTCAGGACTAAATCTTGCAGATAACAAACTATTCATTAAAATGCACAGTCTGCATCAGTATATTTGAATGGTGTGGGGGCCGCTTCTTCCTCTGGCATTTCTGTCTCTTACTTCCTTTCCTCACTATTGGAAATAGTTGTCAGCTTGTTGAAACAACCCAGATGAACTATTTCAAAGCAGCCTCTGTATAAAACCATTTCTTTAAAATGTTCAATAAACACCATTTGTTTTGTTACTTTGTTTCTTCCTTTAATGCAGCAGAGGACTTGAGAGAACCCAGGACTAGCTTCCCCAGCCCTTCTGCAGGAAAGAGAGATGAGGATCCAGATATGGCATATTCTCTCATCCTGAAATAAAACTACTGCCAATAAACAGAGTCCCTGCAAATTTCTTATAAAATTTAAATTGAAAAATAATGATAATAATTTTATAGGAACATTGAAAGATGATTTTATGTGCCAAAAATTGCCAAGCTACAATAGAAATTTTGTTTTCAACTAGGAATCACAATGAGGAATAAACTGTTACTTCTCTGTTTCAGCAGTAGCTTTGTTTATACACATCAGGATTTAAGTTGTTAGTTTGCAAATTAATTTCATTAGCTTTCTATTTCTGTTCCTTACGTTGAAGGCTATAAGGAAGGTCTGTTTGAAATGTGTCCCCAGAGATATCCCTTCTTACTAGAAAATCACTTTAATGTGAAATTTATCTGCTAGACACAGGAACATGAACACAATAAATAAACTTACAATTTTCTTCCAGTTATTCATATACATAAGTCACATGGTTACAAACTGTATAGCAGATATAGGACAAAAATGCAAAGCAAGGAAAATTTTGTCCATCTTCTTTTTTTTTCTTGGTGGGGAAGGAATTGTTAAGCAGCAAAAAGCAGAGCCAGGTGGGAAGCCCTACCCACACGACTGGTGCAAAGGTTGGGGTGAAGGGAGCAGCTAAAAGCACATGCTCCTTTTCCCAAACTGGTCAAAAGAGAAAAGTGGGAAATGAGCGGCCTTGCCTACCAAAAAGCTTCTCTGAGACTAGCTCCTGTGTTTGATAAGGAAGTAATATTGGGCTGGACAATGATATAAGTAATATTGCCACCTCTCAAACATGATGATTCTGGAATGATCATTATGTTTAATCTGAGTGGTCAAATGTCCATCAAACATATACTAATTACATAATATTAAAAACCACAAGTAACATTTTCATAATTATCTTTCACTAACACCACATGTTTTAGTATATTTTCTAGCAGATGTTATAAAAATATCATAAAAGTATCTTGCAAACACTGGTCTGTGAATTTAAAATATTGACATTTAGTGTTGAAATATGTTGACATAAGCTTACTAAAATTAAAAAATGTAACAGATATTCATCTGTATTTTGTTTAGCTGAATATGTCTGGGTTTTTTCCCCACTTAAATCAAGAAAACATTCTGGAGTTTTTATCTATTTCCTGCCTCTCCACTTAATAATTATGTCTGGTGTTTGTTCATCTTGGCACATTTCATATCCATCAATGCAAATAACCTGTCTTTATTTATGGAACTCTAAACAATGCTTAAGTACACTATTAGGTGATTCATTCCATTTACAAATGATTGCCGTACACATCTCTGTAGTTGGTATTCCATTTAAGCACACAAAATTAATATATTTATGCATATATATGCATATAAACACATGTTTATATATTTTAATTAATTTATGTTATGTGTAAAACAATGGGTATTTGGTTTATACTATTTGTTATAGTGTTACCATAAGAGCAATAGAAAATACTTGGGAAGATTTAGGACACAATGAGAAAACATTTGACCTTACAGAAAAATAAACAAATGGATGAATTACCCATAATAAAAGAATAAAATTGAGAAATGGGAATAAACTGTGTTGTTAGAGACAGTTGTTAAAATTAGTTGTATGAGTTTATGAAGTGACAATTCCTTGAGCCTAAATTTAATAATATTTAAATAAGAGAATATCAATTTTACCTCATTTGATTCTAGTGGTGATTAAATTTTAAGAAAAATCTGGTAGATATGAGTTGCTAAATAAATAGTCTATTTTACTCTAGCATATTTCCAAACAGATGCATGGTGTTTGCTCATTCTTTTTAATCTAAGAAGAGTATAATCCAGGGAAAGGAACAAGAGTTTCTAATTTAGGAGATCCTAAGTACCAATCTCAGTCTGTGCTGGGATTGAACCTGATTGAACTTTCCAATTTCTAATTCCCATATCTGTAAAATATATTTCGAACCTCCTACCATATAAGGATACAATGATTATTAATAAGGGAAACATATATCATTCACCCAATGTATTATTTGGCACAGTTATGAAATAGAAGTATATTATATTTATACGTTTACTTTATGATAAGCACTGGACTAAGTACTTAACATCTATTATCTCATCCTCAGTATGATGTTTATTCTAAATTATGTTGATAGATATTAAGATTACCCTTGGAAAAAATACGATATATCTGAAGAGCATATAATTTTGAAAGCACTAAGGTGCGATGAATAAGCAAAATATATTGAGCTAATAGGAAATTGTTTTGCTAGTTATTTGAAGACCTATCAGCTTTAATCTAATTCCAGATTGTCATACATTCTAACTATAGAACATCATAATCCTTATGACTCTGTAGTTATTATGAGACATAATATGAGTCACTTTCAAAATGGTTAGCCAAGCTTATAAATCTCTCTTAGAAATTCTAACTTAATTAACTTAATTCCACTATCAAATTGCGAGGCCTACTTAGGACATCTTTTCCCACAAGCAACAGAATCAAAGAGCATATACTAAACTTTGATCAACATTTTCTTTCAACTCATACACTACCAATGGATAGAGCAAGTGAGATTTTTCTCTTGTTTTAAAAGGGCTTTTGCCGGTGCATCTCCACACTGTGTTCATAAATGTCATAGAAACACATTAAAAACTATGCTAATAGGTGTCATAGAAACACACAGAGAGAAAGAGATCGATTGCTCAAATTAGCCTTCCCAGCTGCCTGAGGAGGCTTTGCAGGCTTCCCAGGCTATGCAGGTGAAACAAGTGCCCTGTTGCCAAGCAGCTGCCCTCTAGGGTCCTCAGCATTGTATGACCATCCACTGCAGTTTTATCATCAGCAGAAGTTATTGATTCACATCAGACAAACCATCGTTACATGGAACATGGAGCCAGGGAACAGCTGCATCTGACTAGATAGCACTTTTAAATTTTATTCTTGGCTGATGGAATCCAGGATTTTTAAAATGTTATTTTTATAAGATTAATAAAGTGTGACCACACATATTTTGTGGGATTAAAAAAAATCTGGCAAGAGCCTTATTTTTAAAGCCCTTAGAAAAAGGCTGCTGTGATACATATAATTCTGATTTAGAAACAAGTAACATAAACATCTATTTAATGCTTGCATTCACTTGGTCACTGAATTGAAGAATATACATTCCATAATCTTTATATATATTATATATTCATATGTGGTCTAGTTTTAGGGTAACTTGACTCACCTTATTTAGCATGTGAGTCACATTATACAGTTGTGTAATCACAGAGATAAAGATACTTTCAGAAAAGCTTTGGGAGGTGCTAAAAAGGATCAGGATTTAACATCCCTATTTTGTGATACCAACAAAATATAAATGACGGAGTTCCCATATATGAAAACAGACCTAGAGCCATTATTTCATTCATTCAATAAATGCTGAAAGGTGCTCACTAAGCATGAGGCTCTGTGCCAACTGTGCAGAGAACACAGGCAGAAAAACTGCATTTAAGACATGGCAGCTGCTAAGTAATTATTTGAATTAAGTCAATGCTTAAAAAGTGACAAGGCATTATGGACATTCGAGGACATTCATGATCTAGTCTCCTCTCTCTCTCTCTCTCTCTCTCTCTCTCTCTCTCTCATCTATTCCATATCAATTTTAGTCACTACATATGAAATCTAAGTTTCCCCCATATTCAAATGGGGCTTCTATATATCACATTTTCCCCACAATATTCTACGCCCGCTGGCAGGGCTCTAAATATACCAACACCCCACCCCACCCCCCTTCTAGACCATCCTGGCTCCTAGTCACTTTTTAAGTCTCCAATAAACATTACTATAAAGATTTCCTTCAAAAATATTTGTTTTAATTCTGTGTTCCGGTATTATTTATCATACTCCAAGAAAGAGATAAATGATAGATATTTTGTTATGAGTCTTTTCCATTTTGTTATAAATCTTTGCTATTTACCAAAAATGGTGCAGCACCAATAGCATCCTATCTAATAATAGACAAATATGCAAATTGACCATACCTCCGACACACCCACAAGCCACGCCCACCATCCAATCAGAGCGAGTATGCAAATTAACCCAAACCAAGATGGCTACAGCCACAGAGAGTAAGGTTTCCTAGGTAACAGAGGAAGCCAAGCTTTCCACCTGCCCTGGCCAGGCCTAAGCTTCCACTCAAGCTACAAAGTTTTAATTATAGAAGGTAAACAAATTCAAACAAATGGCGGCAGAATGGAGCTTGAGAGAGCAGGCCAGAGTTGCCACCGGCAACAGGGGAAGCAAAGCTTTCCACACACCCTGGCTGGGCCCACCCGCTTAAGGCAACAAAGTTTCAATTATAACCCCAACACAAATGGCTGCCTGCGGAGGGAGCCCCAGGCTTGGCTCCGCTCCAGGCTACAAAGTTTCAATTGTAGAAGGAAAATAAATTCCAGATACCAGGGCCTCTGCTTGGGTTGCCAGGGGGCGTGGCCGGCCTGCAAACCACCACAGGCCCCTCGCTCAGGCCGCCCCACACCCCAAAGGAACTCCCACCTGATCCGGGACGCCCTTCATGGCAAACCAGCTGGCCCCCACCCCTGTACCAGGCCTCTATCCTATCTAATAAAAGAGTAATATGCAGATTGATCATCACTGCAACACACAATATAGCTGCCCCCATGTGGTCAAAGATCCTGCCCCCATGTGGACACAGGATGGCCACCACAAGATGGCCAGCAGGAGAGGGCAGTTGGGAGGCACCCGGCCTGCAAGGGAGGGCAGTTGAGAAGGACCAGGCCTGCAAGGGAGGGCAGTTGAGAGGGACCAAGCCTGCAAGGGAGGGCAGTTGAGAGGGACCAGGCTTGCAAGGGAGGGCAGTTGGAGGTGATCAACCCTGCAGGAGAGGGCAGTTAGGGGTGACCAGGCCGGCAGAGGAGGGAAGTTGGGGGCAAACAGGCTGGCAGCAGAGTGGTTAGGGGGTGATTAGGCTGGCAGGCAGAAGCAGTTAGGGGCAATCAGGAAGGCAGGCAGGCAGGCAAGCAGTTGGGAGCTAGCAGTCCTGGATTGTGAGAGGGATTCCAGATTGGAGAGGGTACAGGCTGGGCTCAGGGACAACCCCCCTCCATGCATGAATTTCGTGCACCCGGCCTCTAGTCTACTATAACATCTTAATTCAAACGGCCATCTATTACAGGTATCTTAGATGTCAGTCTTGATCACTACCAAATGATGCAACCATATAATAGGCATTCAGTAAGTGATTACTATATGAATTAATTTGCTTATTCTCATCAGATAAATGAGGTTACTTTAATGCTTTCATAATTAACTGAAAGAATAATCAGATGGGGACAGTAGCTTCTTTAGTTTGCATAGTTTTAAAGTTGAATTTGATCCATTTTCTTCCACTGACCAACACAATAACAGCAAAGTAACATACATGAAGACCCATCCCTGACCATGCTACAGGAATACAAGCTTAATATTTATTTTACTTTGTTTACACTTGCAAGGTAAAAGGTATAAAAACTGTCATGAAAATTCACCAGTTCACATAAATTTATGTCTTTAAACATTTTTCTCTAAAACATAACAAAAGCACAGAGAATTATGCTATATTTTATTGACACTGTAAATTGTTTTTTTGTAAGATTTTTTTTTTTAGGATTTCCCTTCTCCTATGGCTTTCCATAAGTCTCAGGATCAATCTGATAATGTATACAATCAAAAATTTCTTTTTTCAAAAATATTTTTATTAATTTCAGAAGGAAGGGAGAGGGAGAGAGATAGAAACATCAATGATAAGAGAGAATTATAGATTGGCTTCCTCCTGCATGCCCCACACTGGGGATTGGGCCCGCAACCCTGGTATGTGTCTTGCCTGGGAATCGAACCGTGACCTCCTGGCTCATAGGTCGACGTTCAAACACTGAGCTGGTTAGGCAACAACCAAATATTTCTCTCTCCCACTTCCCTACTGCCTTCAAAGTTCTTGTACTAAGCACTCTGTTTTAGACTATGAAAAGAGATGACAGCCTTAAAAAATGCCCCAATATATCTAAACCAAGGACTTATACTATGGTTGCAAAAACTGTTCCAAATAAACATTTGGATGTGGTCTGGGCCTGGTGCATGGATTTTGAGACAATATACACATATCTACTGCATAAGTCTTCAAGAACGTGTATTATTCCTTTAGGTGTGATAGAAGTCACCTGCCATTGAGGAATTCTGGATGTTGCCTGGAAAAAATGTTCCTAGACTTGGCAGACTGAAGGCAAGGTGACTTAATCTCTAAAGGGATTATTATGATATTTGCTACTGCCTTTGTATTTTTCTCTTTAATATATATAGAAAATATCAGAACATTATTCCTATACTAGGGGCCCGGTGCATGAAATTCATGCACTGGGGAAGAGTCCCTCAGCCCAGCCTGCCCCCTCTCACATACTGGGAGCCCTCAGGGGATATCCTACTGATGGCTTAGGCCCGCTCCTTGTTGGAGCGGTCCTAAGCCGCAGTCTGGCTTCCCTTTGTGGGAGGCAACCTGGCTGATCAGGGGAAGGCACCAGACCCATCACCCGGCGGCTGCAGCCACTGCCAGTCACCGCAGCCACCAAGGTGTTTTCATCAACACGGACTCCAGTCCCTTCACCATGTAAAAATGACAACTTTCTTTAGGCATTTTCAAGTCATGTCTTTCATAGGATATGACATTTCTTTCTTTTTTTTTTATCCTCACCTGGGGATATGTTTCCATTGATTTTTTTCCCCTTCCCTCCCATCACCAGCTTGGCTCCTGCCCCTCCCATCCCCACTCGGCCCAAAGCTTTAGGCTTGAGCAGGGGCCTCCGCCCCTCCGATCACCGGCTTGGCCCCTGCCCAAGCCTAAAGCCTTGGCCCGAGGCTTTAGGTTTGAGCAGGGGGCCCCCGCCCCTCCAATCGCTGATTCAGCCCCTGCCCCTCCAATCACAGACTTGGCCCAAGGCTTTAGGCTTGGGTGGCCAGGGGGCCCCCGCCCCTCTGATGGCCGGCTCGGAGTGACCTGGGTGCCGAGGATGTTCCCGGGACCCAGGTACATGTGCAAATTAACCGCCATCTTTGTTGGGTTAATTTGCATACTCACTCAGATTACATGTTTGTCTATTATTAGGTAAGATAATGCTAGAAATTAAGCCACATGTGCATAAACTGTACTTTGGCTCACTAATATATCCCAATGTCAACAGTGGAGCCTGGCATGCAATGGACTCCAATGTTGACTGAGAGAGCTGGATCTGGCTATTTTCAGGAATACTGTGGAGTGTTAGAGAGTCTATTCTCCTTGAGTTGTTCAAATCATCTAATTTCTGTCAAACACATAATAGATTCCAGTTTAAAACATCTATTGAAGGTGCACTTTGTTGGCATTATAAATGCATACAGGTATTTAGAGAAACTGAGCAACACAGAAAAGGAGACCAAAAAGAACACAGGGTATAATTCTAAACAGATGCTGATTTACATTTGCAAATGCAAGGGCCTCTTCTTGCTTTTTTTAAAAATTAAATTTTATTGAAATATAACTGACATATAACAATATGTTGGTTTTAGATATCATTTTTCTTATACTAATGCTAAATCCTCCTACATCCATATGCTTACTTTTATCCTTTTTAACCTGTTTTATATATTATAGTCACAGTTATCCTTCAAGATGACAATCTGAGCATGTCATCTCACTGTAAAAACATTAACTTGATCTCAGTGTTATTAAGAGAAAAACAAACATTTTATCATACTACTAGAGGCCCAGTGCACGAAATTTGTGCACGGGGGGGGGGAGGGGAGGTGGGCGTGTCCCTCAGCCCAGTATGCACCCTCTCTATTCTGGGATCCCTCTCACAATCCAGGACTGCTGGCTCCCAACCGCTCACCTGCCTGCCTGCCTGATTGCCCCCAACCGCTTCTGCCTGCCAGCCTGATCACCCCCTAACCACTCCCTGCAAGCCTGATCGACGCCTGACTGCTCCCCTGCCAGCCCGATTGCCCCTAACTGCCCTCCCCTGCTGGCCTTGTCACCCCTAACGCCCCTCCCCTGCCAGCCTGGCTGCCCCTAACTGCCCTTCCCTGCCAGCCTGGTTACCCCTAACTGCCCTCCCTTGCTGGCCATCTTGTGGTGGCCATCTTGTGTCCACATGGGGGCAGCCATCTTTGACCACATGGGGGCGGCCATCTTGTGTGTTGGAGTGATGGTCAATTTGCATATTACTCTTTTATTAGATAGGACAAGACTCTGCATGAAATAGTAACTGATAAATTAGTTCTCCACTCTGTACAAACCTGTATGGGGAATAGAGTAGTCCTGTGAATTTTGGTGGCGAAGTTATACACTGAGTGGCCAGATTATTATGATCTCTGAATGCATAATAATCTGGCCACTTAGTGTGTGTGTGTGTGTGTGTGTGTGTGTGTGTGTGTGTGTGTGTGTGTGTGTATTAGAGGCCCAGTGCATGAATTCGTGCATGGGTGGGGTCCAGCCAGCTTGGTCAGGGGGAGGGGACATGGGTGGTTGGCCAGCCTGCCTGCTGGTCGAACTCCTGGTCGAGGGGACAATTTGCATATTAGCCTTTTATTATATAGGATATACACTGAGTGACCAGATTATTATGCTTTCAGAGATCATAATAACCTGGCCACTCAGTGTGTATAGATAGATATAGATAGATTAGATATAGATAGATATAGATATAGATATAGGTATAGGTATAGGTATAGGTATAGGTATAGGCATAGATATAGATAGATATAGATATAGATATAGATATAGATATAGATATAGATATAGATATATAGATATAGATATAGGTGTAGATATAGGTATAGATATAGTTATAGATATAGGTATAGATATAGATATAGACATATAGATATATAGATATAGATATAGATATAGATATATAGATATATAGAGATACATAAAGATATATAGATATTTCTTTAAAAAAATTAAATTTAAATCAAAACCAATAATCTTCACAATGATGCTAGAAGTAATGCTTTATATAATCATTAAAAGTTTTATGGCTATATTAAACTTATGCAAAAGTTCTGCAAGTTATAGAGGTCAAAATATTTTTTTCAAGGTAAAAACCAACAATCAAACCTTGGCTAATCTAAATATGCCCAAAATAAATATTTTAGTTAAATGTTCAGAATTATAATGTTAAGTTATATTGCTAATAACTTATTTTATTATGGAATTCATTTATAGAAAATGAAATTATAAGTACATATATAAACAAATATATATATATGTATTATTAACCATACATTGATAATTTCACATTTTTATAAAGAAAATGAAGTAACTCTAATAGTGTTTGCTTTCACCTTCTCCTTTCATTTGTTTTCCTCCAAGCTAATAGTTGAATTTATTCTCTTTACTTTTTTTCTTTGAAAATTAAAGACATGCCTTGCTTTGTACTGCAACTGGCTGGACAGTTGATAGCCCATTAAATGAATGCCATACAAGCAGTACATTATAATGCCTTGGTTTGAAAGTGCAGCCAAAGTGTCTTTAAATATGTGAGCAGTGAGTTTCTGAAACATTTTGAAATGGATACATAACAGTTTCATGAGACTCTCTTAGCCTTTTGCCTTTAAAAAAACACACAAAAAAAACATTGAAGTCAACTAAACTGATTAAAGTTTGTGGGTTTTTTTTTTCATTTGGGACTTCCTAAAAAATTTGGTACACATAGAGCATGCAATTTTAGTTTATTATTAACTCTGAAGTAAGTTTGGGAATATATGTAACTGAATAATCTTGAGCTGACTATGGCATTCCCATAGGTGAAAGCAATCACATCACATAAAAAAGTTAAAACACTAAAACAAACTTGCAGGTGATGTAGCTTAAATACTTTATGTGATGATAGCTGTCATCATCATTCCAATTCATGTCATTTAATTACTGTTTCCTTGTTCATTTGAAAAAATGATGCCATTTTATATGCATACTTTAAATCCCTTCATACCATAGTTATTTCTCTATTCCTATCCTGAATCCCCACCTCACAGAAACTTATAGGTCAAGATATTTGTCTTGTAAAAAGTCTATCCTAATATTGTAGGAGAAGTAGCTTGCTTCCTGATGTATCTCTAATTCCCTTAGGCAGGTGCTTTAGCTGAAAACAAAATCAGCAATAGAAAAAGAACACGTCAAATTGGCAAAATACTGATGTATTCTTGAAGTAAGGACAGCTTCTAGAAATGGAAATATTTTTTGAATACCTCTTCAAGATATCCATTTTAAGACTGCCAAAGTGTGTGTCCTTATCAAGAGCTGACCCAGATCGCTGTGTACAGCAGTGATGAATGCTGGTTGTTATGTGGTCAGATTGCTTATACAGATCTGAACAAAATAGTATTTCCCACATCTCTTCCACATAAATTCTCTCAACTAAGAATAAATTGCATTGCCATTCATGTGCTTATTTTTTACTTGGAAGCATCCTACATCAATTCAAAAGTTTTAAATTTTTATGTTTTGGCACTATATAAATCCTCTCTAATAAAATGGAAATATGCAAATTAACCATCACTCCACTACATAAGCCACACCCACCAGCCAATCAGAGCGAGTATGCAAATTAACCCAAACCAAGATGGCTACAGCCACAGAGAGCAAGGTTTCCTAGGTAACAGAGGAAGCCAAGCTTTCCGCCTGCCCTGGCCAGGCCTAAGCCTCCACTCAAGCTACAAAATTTCAATTATTGAAGGTAAACAAATTCAAACAAATGGCGGCAGAATGGAGCTTGAGAGAACAGGCCAGGGTTGCCGGCGGCAACAGGGGAAGCAAAGCTTTCTGCACACCCTGGCCGGGCTCAGGCCTCTGCTTAAGTCTACAAAGTTTCAATTATAGAAGGTGAATTAACTGCCACAGAAATGGCTGCCGCCCCGAGGGAGCAGCAGGCTTGGCTCCGCTCCAGGCTACAAAGTTTCAATTGTAGAAGGAAAATAAATTCCAGATAACAGGGCCTCTGCTTGGGTTGCCAGGGGGCGTGGCTGGCCTGCAAACCACCACAGGCCCCTTGCTCAGGCTGCCCCATGCCCCAAGGGAACCCCCCACCCTGATCTGGGACACCCTTCAGGGCAAACCAGCTGGCCCCCACCTGTGCACCAGGCCTCTATCCTATCTAATAAAAGAGTAATATGCAGATTGACCATCACTCCAAAACACAATATGTCTGCCCCCATGTGGTCAAAGATCCTGCCCCATGTGGACACAAGATGGCCACTACAAGATGGCCAGCAGGAGAGGGCAGTTGGGAGGCACCCGGCCTGCAAGGGAGGGCAGTTGTGAGGGACCAGGCCTGCAAGGGAGGGCAGTTGGAGGTGATCAACCCTGCAGGAGAGGGCAGTTAGGGGTGACCAGGACAGCAGAGGAGGGAAGTTGGGGGCAAACAGGCTGGCAGGGGAGCAGTTAATCATCAACCAGGCTGGCAGCGGAGTGGTTAGGGGGTGATCAGGCTGGCAGGCAGAAGCGGTTAGGGGCAATCAGGAAGGCAGGCAGGCAAGCAGTTGGGAGCCAGCAGTCCTGGATTGTGAGAGGGATGTCCGACTGCCCGTTTAGGCCCGATCCCAGTGGGCCTAAGCGGGCAGTCAGACATCCCTCCAGGGATCCCAGATTGGAGAGGGTACAGGCTGGGCTGAGGGACAACCCCCCGCCGTGCACGAATTTCGAGCACCGGGCTTCTAGTATTTAAATAATTGAATAAGTAAACTGTTCTTTTTATTTAAATGAAGACATGCTAAGAAGAGAAAATTTGATATTAATAGCAACACTTATAAACATAAATGTAATAAGACTAGGTTATAATAGCATATTTTCCAAAGTAGTTGAACATAGAAATTATTTTTCTAAATGCTCAAATTGAGGACTTGAGAAAATACACTAAATATTTTGCAAAGAATGATCAAAGCAGCAAGACTTTCTAAATGAATGAATGGAGAAGTATTTGCTGTTGTCTAATACTCTTTGTGCTAAACTTTCCCTGCTATTGTATTACCTAGGCTTGCATACATAGTATATTTTCTCCTAACATAAACACAGATCTGTTCTCAGTTGTGCTTCTTTAATTTAGTTCAAATTGAGGTTTTTATGAAACCAAATGTTGGTTCAAATAAATTTTGGGCTATATAAATAATAATCTTAATTTACCTGCAATTCAAAACTCTTATTTTATAAAGCTAATGTTTGCTCAAGTAATCCAAATTATATCCACGTATGATTAATCAGGTAAGACTGTTTTGCTTTGTGTTATTTATACAAAATATGAAAGTTCAGTCCAATTCTTGGTTCTTTCAAAATGTGTTGAACAAATGTGTTTTGCATATGTCTTCAAGTGTGATCCAAATATAATGGGAATAAATTGTTTATCTAAGAATCCTATTGATAGAGTTTTAAATATACTTTAAAATGCCTTTCAAATTCTAGCATTTATTCACAATGGAAAGTATTTTAAAGTTAGTAGTTCTGGATGGCTTACCAAGAGAAATAAAGTTTGAAGTGTCTTTAGTTAACACTTCAAGTTTTAACCTGAATGATGCATCAATTTGTGTTATGCTTTGATAACTTGCCCAAATTCAACAAGAAACAGAATGTGAATAACCACAAAGAAAATCGTTCAAAGATTCTTTCAGCTATGCTGTCTTTAGTTCAGCATGGCAAGTGCTAAATAAAATCTTTGTGTTGAGCAAAACATTTCCTGTCATCCACTTACTCAGTTATTCTACTAATCATGCAACATTTATCAAAAACACAGACATCAGTTTATCCACACACACACATAGGCACACACACAGTCTCTAAAAACTCACAGTACTTCACATCTGCTTTCAAACTCTTCGGAACCTTTAAAGTCTGCTTTTTCTCATGTAGGTGTTTAGGAAGACATCCAGTGAAGACTGGTTCCAATTCTCCTGCTGACACTATACTGTACACCTTATTTTTTGTGCAACTCTGTTACCAGCATTGAGAATGAAATCCTGTTGTCAGAAAGTTTCTTTGTGAACATTTGTTTGGCAATAGTTACAACAAGTTATCTTTGCTCTAGTTTACATGCATAGAAAGTTTTTGCATATATATAAGGAGCAATAGCAAAAATACTAATTAGAATAATATAATCACATGTGTCAATCCTGTTTTCACTATGTTTTTCATATTTAAAAAAGAAAATTGAAAACTAAATTTGCTTTGTTTCTGATAAAGAATGCTCTGTTTTTACTACATGTAGATCTCATAAAACCAAACCCTTAAAGGCCACATGTAAAAATATAGCCATAATCATTATAACTGTGTAATTACTCATTCAGAAGTAACCCTAATCAAACCAACTATTCTGAGGATGATAAAAACTTAACATCTCCCTGACTCATTTTCCTCTCCTATCACTGTTTTACACCAGCTAGACCATCTGAAACACTGACAAATAAAGATGACTTACTCTGTTCACTTATGCAGATACATTCTGAAAACAACATCATAAAATACTTAGACATAAGATCTCCAGTTTCCTTAACTATGCTTAAGGTCAGTATCTGAATAGATAAATGATGTAATCTAAATATGAACTTTCACCCAATCAATGTTAGGTGCTATAAGTACACTACTGAACCCACTTACCATTGCCTAAAGCAGTGATGGCGAACCTATGACACGCATGTCAGCACTGACACGTGTAGCCATTTCTGATGACACGCGGCCACTGAGGCAGCCGCATGCCGAGGATGAAACATTTGCTGCTCCTGAGGATGAAACATTTGTGACTACAGTCTTGGAGTAAGTCTGTAGGCCAAAACAACAGAAGTCCGGCACAGAGCGTCTAGTTTTGGGACTTCCTGGTTAAGCCGGGATCTTTGCCCTCACTTCCGCCGGCAGAGCAGGGAGCAATGGAACGCAGCGGGGGACGCATCTCTGGGGGCCCTGCCATTACCAGTAACCAAATAACAGTTAACCACAGCAACCATTATCTACTGTTCTGGGGTGTCATGGATTTCTAATCCATCATTACTGAGATAAGTGAGGGGGAGGCTGGGAGAGGCGAGGGTTTGTGGCATGCTATGGGTGCCGTTTCCTGCCATTAGAAATAGCGGCAGCCATTTTAATTCACATAAGGAACACCATCTTGCTCCATAGTACAGACTCCATTTCACCACTATTACTGTTGTGCATCCTTATTAACCCCTATTTCTGCTTATTAACCCTTTCCTAAAAGACAGTTATATGCACCATTTTGTGGTTAGTTAAGCTAGTTAACCCCTAAATGCCTGCAGGCCTAACAAGCTATCTATAATTCTATCTTCTGTCACTGCCCCCCTGATGGAGAACCCAAAAAATAAAAAAACTAAGGTTAAGTAAAGGAAGTGGTAGTAGCAGTGGCCGACCCTTTCAAGAGACATGAACCGAGATGTATGGCTTTATAGAAAAAAATGGCAGATCATTTTGCGTTCTATGTACTGAAATGGTAGTAAGCAGAACGTGGAATATAAATAGACATTTTGAAACTAATCATTCCCAGCTCTTGGAAAAAAGTGAGGATGAAAGGAAGGAATACATTTCCAGGCAGCTACACCTTTATAAGAGCCAATCTAATTCCATCCTTAAATTTATGAAAGGCTCTACAAATTTAACATCTGCAAGTTTGAGCATTGCTCACTCTATAGCTCAGCATGGAAAAGTGCTCAGTGAGGGAGAATTTATTAAAGAAACTCTCCTAAGATGTGCACCAGTTCTATTTCACGATATGCAGAATAAAGATGCAATTATTAAGAGAATATCTGAGTTACCACTCAGTAGAAATATCATAAAAGACCGAATAATGAGACTGAACACAAACGTACAACATCAATTAAAGAGAGACATAAGGAAGTGTAAATATTTTTTGATCTCTCTTGATGAAACTACTGATGTCACATCACATGCTCAGTTGGCCATTATTGGTTGATATTCTGATGGTCTCACAATGAGAGAAGAGTTGATAAAGTTAGTATCAGTGTCAACAAGTAAATCAGGAAGTGAAATATGTAAGACTGTAATACAAACATTTTGTGACCTAAGCATTGATATCTCTAAAGTTGTGTCAGTAACGACAGATGGGGCACCAAATATGGTGGGGAAAAAAGTTGGATTTGTGAAATTGTTTACAGAAGCTATTGGACATCCGATTGTGCCTTTTCATTGTATTATCCATCAGGAGGCTTTATGTGCCAAGGCAGGATTCACAGACTTAAACAACTTAATGTCAGTTGTTACAAAAATAGTTAATTTAATAGCTGCTCGCCCCCTTCACAAGCGAGAATTTTCAGCACTTTTACTGGAGGTTGATTCCACCTACAGCGGACTGCTGATGTACAATAATGTAAGATGGCTAAGCCGAGGCAAAGTTCTTGAGTGCTTTGTGGATTGCTTTGAAGAAATTAAGGTATTTCTTGACGATAAGGATCTGGGAAACTTTCTTCAGCTTAATGATGATAAGTGGGTCAACACCCTGATGTTATTTACAGATCTCTCAGTTCATATTAATGAACTGAACTTAAAGATACAAGGTTTTGGCAAAAGTATTGACGTTATGTTTGGATACATAAAAGCTTTTGAAAGTAAAGTTACAATTTTCAAGCGAGATGTAGAAACTAAAACTTATAAGTATTTTCCTCGAGTAACAAAGTATTTTGAGAAGGCCAGTGCAGCTGTACAAAATGAAATGGAACTCTTGCATATGACGTACCAGCATGTTTTAGACTCGTTGCTTGACCAGTTTAGTGATACATTTAGTCAATTTAGAAGTCTAGAACAGACCATGAAAATAATTAAGTATCCTGATGTAGTAGTCTACAGTAGTTTGGAATTAAATGGTTTCCAATGGATGCAAATTAATGATTTGGAGATGCAACTTGCAGAATATCAAGACAGTATCTGGGCTCAGGTGTTTGTCAACTTGAGGTCAAAGTTTGAGAATCTGGAAAGGTGCTGCTTGGAGAATCAAGAGGAGTGCCACTACAAACAGGAAATTTGGAGAGCCTGGAACCGACTACCAGACACTTTTAGCACCCTGAAAAATATAGCAATGGCTTTACTCACAATTTTTCCCTCTACATACTTTTGTGAGGCCTTATTCTCAGCATTAGATAATATCAAAACCAACAAAAGAAACAGATTGACAGATGAAGTTAGTAGCGCTTACTCGGGCCTGAAGTGTACAAAATACCAACCTTCAATTGAAGATTTAGCCAATGAAATTCAGCAACAAAAAAGTCACTAATAGACAAGTTAGTTAAAGAATTCCCCCTCCCCCTCACATATCTTAGTTCATGGCACCCCACACAAGCTAAATAATATCAAGACCAACAAAAGAAACCGACTGATGGATGAGCAAAGAAGTCACTAAGCAGTTAAGTTAAATATTTAGTTTTTGGTTTATTAAATACAATTATATATAACAATTATACATTTATGTTATTTAAGCTATAAATATCGCGAAATAATGTTTTTTCCTCAAAGTGACACACTACCAGAGTTATGCTCAGATTTTTGGCGAAGTTTGACACACCAAGCTCAAAAGGTTGCCCATCACTGGCCTAAAGCAATGTGGCATCTCCATTGGCTTGCCCAAAAAACAAACTGCAGCCATTATGCCATCTTATGTTGCAACATAAAATATAATACCTTTAGAAAAATATTTTTAGCTGGTCTTGGTACTAAATATATTACTAACATAAATATACTTTCAAAAAGTCTGACCATTAAATCCACTTTCTATAAGAAAGCATGCTATCCTATCTAATAAAAGAGTAATATGCAAATTGACCATACCTCCACTACGCCCACCAGCCAATCAGGAGCAAGTATGCAAATTAACCCAACCAAGATGGCTGTGGCCACGGAGAGAGCAGGAGGCTTGGGTTTCCCCGGCAATGGAGGAAGCCAAGCTTTCCGCACACCCTGGCCGGCCATGGACTCTACTGAAGGCTACAAAGTTTCAATTACAGAAGATAAATAAATCCCAACAAAAATGGCTGCGGCCACGGAGCCAGCAGGAGGCTTGGCTCCACTCAAGGCTACAGCATTTCAATTATAGAAGATAAATAAATCCCAGATAACAGGGCCTCTGCTTGGGTCGCCGGGGGGCATGGCCAGCCTGTAAACCACCACAGGCCCCTCGCCCAGGCTGCACCATGCCCCAACGGAACCCCCACCCTGATCCGGGACACCCTTCAGGGCAATGCAGCTGGCCCCCACCTGTGCACCAGGCCTCTATCCTATCTAATAAAATAGCAATATGCAAATTGACCATCACTACAACACACAAGATGGCTGCCCCTATGTGGTCAAAGATCCTGCCCCCATGTGGACACAAGATGGTTGCCACAAGATGGCCAGCAGGTGAGGGCAATTGAGAGGGACAAGGCCTGCAAGGGAGGGCAGTTGTGGGCAATCAGGCCAGCAGGGGAGGGCAGTTGGGAGGGACCAGGCCTGCAAGGGAGGGCAGTTGTGGGCAATCAAGCCTCTAGGGGAGGGCAGTTAGGGGTGACCAGGCCAGCAGAGGAGGGAAGTTGGGGGTGACTGGGCCTGCAGGGAAGGGCAGTTGGGGGGGACCAGACCTGCAGGGGAGGGCAGTTGTGGGGGACCAGGCCTGCAGGGGAGGGCAGTTAGGGGTGACGAGGCCTGTAGGGGAGGGCAGTTAGGGGCAGTCAGGCTGGCAGGGGAGCAGTTAGGCATCAATCAGGCTGGCAAGGGAGTGGTTAGGGGGTGATCAGGCTGGCAGGCAGAAGTGGTTAGGGGCAATCAGGAAGGCAGGCAGGTGAGCAGTTGGGAGCCAGCAGTCCTGGATTGTGAAAGGGATGTCCGACTGCCTGTTTACACCCAAACCTACAGGGATCAAGCCTAAACGGGCAGTCGGACATCCCTCAAGGGGTCCCATATTGGAGAGGGTGCAGGCTGGGCTGATGGAACCCCCTTTCCCATGCACGAATTTCATGCACTGGGCCTCTAGTTTATGATAAATTATATTAAAATATATTTTAGAAACATATGACAGATTCCTAACTAAACATAGGCTATAGTCTTCTCTGACATGATTCAGAATTTTAGTACAAAGAAACTCACAATGAGAAAGGAAGCAGGGAATTTAGAATGGAAAAAGAAAAAGTGGAGAATGAAAGGACAACTAAGTAGTTAATTCTTCTGGAAGACATGAACAGTAACAGTCAAGGAAAGGACACAGATACATTAACAGTATTTTCAAATAAAACAAATAGATCACATATAACTGCTAACATAATGAACATAAATCTGTAGCACTGATTGCAATGTACATGGAAAGTGTTGACAACATAAATTCTCCCACTGTCCCTAATCTGATACATTAAAATAGACAATCTGAACAATTTAGGTAAAGACTAGATATTTTAAATTTATATTTTTTTTTCTCCAAAGTGAGTTGTTTATTCAATTCTTGCTATGAATTTACCAGACATAAAATTGATATTTTCCTAAAATTTCTCCATAAAACCATAGTCTTATTAGGATTTTTTCCCCCAAATGAACTTATTTCTCGCCTGGTAAGAACACATTAATAGTGAGATATTTTAATTAAGGAGACCAAAGGAAAAATAAAAGCAGTTTTATTTTTTATTTTTATTTTTAATAAATCTTTATTGTTCAGATTATTACAATTATTTCTCCTTTTTCCCCCCCATATCTCCCCACCACCCACTTCCCACCCCCACTCTGCCCTTAACCTCCCCTGCCCCATTGTCCTTATCCATAGGTGTATGATTTTTGTCCAGTCTCTTCCCATACCCCCCACACAGACACCCCTTTCCCCCTGAGAATTATCAATCCACTCCCATTCTATGCCTCTGATTCTACTATGTTCACCAGTTTATTCTGTTCCTCAGATTTTTAATTCACTTGATTTTTAGGATCACTTATTGATAGATATGTATTTGTTGTTCATAATTTTTATCTTTACTTTTTTCTTCTTTTTCCTCTTTTTAAAGAATACCTTTCAGCATTTCATATAATACTGGTTTGGTGGTGATGAACTCCTTTAGCTTTTTCTTATCTGTGAAGCTCTTTATCTGACCTTCAATTCTGAATGATAACTTTGCTCGATAGAGTAGTCTTGATTGTAGGTTCTTGCTATCCATCACTTTGGATATTTCTTGCCATTCCCATCTGGCCTGCATAGCTTCTGTTGAGAAATCAGCTGACAGTCGTATGGGTACTCCCTTATAGGTAACTAACTGTTTTTCTCTTGCTGCTTGTAAGATTCTCTCTTTGTCTTTTGCCCTTGGCATTTTAATTAGGATGTGTCTTGTTGTGGTCCTCTTTGGATTCCTCTTGTTTGGGGTTCTGTGCGCTTCCTGAACTTGTAAGTCTATTTCTTTCACCAGGTGGAGGAAGTTTTCTGTCATTATTTCTTCAAATAGGTTTTCAGTATCTTGCTCTCTCTCTTCTCCTGGCACCCCAAAAATTCGGATATTGGTACGCTTAAAGCCATCCCAGAGGCTCCTTACGCTATCCTCACACTTTTGGATTCTTCTTTCTTTCCGCCTCTCTGGTTGGGTGTTTTTTTCCTCCGCATATTCCAGAAATTTGGTTTGACTCTTCGGGTACGGTGGTCTACAGTTGAGTGTCTGTATATTCTTTATTTCAGACAGTGTATGCATAATTTCTGACTCATCCTTTTCCATTTTTTTGGTATTCTCATTAAGGTCCTTGAAGGTCTCTTCAAGTTTCTCAGCGATTTTTAGAAGATTCTTGAGTAACCTTATAAATGTGGTTCTGAACACTGTGTCGTCCATTAGTTTGCTTTCCTCCATCTCTCCTACTCGTGACATACTTCGGTGTCTCTGCATTTTGGCTGCCTCCCTGTGTTGATGGAGTGGCTTTGTGTGGTCAGTGACCTATAGGGGCTGGTAGCTCAGCTTCCCCAATCACTCTAGGTGGTCGCTCTTGGTACACCCCTTTGTGGGCTGAGTAGAAAATCTTGGTGTAGTTAAAAGCCTTGATTGCTGTTGGTACACTGGGAGGAATTGACTTCCAGGCCAATTGGCTGTGAGGACCTACTGTGTCTTTAACGGAAGAATTGCTGTGCTGGAGACACAGTAGGGCTTTGGTGCTCACTGAGTCTGCCTCTTGAATGTGTCCCTTATGAGAGTGGTTGAAATCTGGTGTCGCCCATACTGACGACTAGATACCCTAGTGTCTGGATCTCCAATGGGGTGCAGGTCTGAGGCCTCCCAGAAAGAGCTACAGCAAGAGCTACAGTTTTCTTCTCTTTGCTAGGGCGGTTTTGGAGCAGTCTGACTGGAGCTGCAGTTAATTTGGTAGAGCTGCCACAGAACAGGCCATTTACATGTAAAAGCCGCTGTGTGGAGCCTGGGCGGGTTTGTAGAGTGTGCAGGGTAGGGTCTCAGGGCGTCACTAGGCTGGGGCGTGGCCAACGGCCATGGCTGCCTTCAGCCATCTCTGCCTTTCTGCATTTCGAAGTCCCCGTGTCCCGTGCTCCAGCGCAGCAAACCCTGATTGCTGGGCGCACCTCTGCAGAAAAGTCACTCTCACTCTCTGACCGATGGCCGAGAGTCCAGCTTCTCCCCGTAGGCGTCTGGGTCCCCCACATGTCCCCAGAAACTGGAGTTCAGAGTGATCAGGAGTTTGTCTCCCTTCGGTTTGAAGAAAAGCCGCGCACCCAGTCGCCCGCCGCCAGCCCACTTCGCGCGTGCCTCCGTACCTCAGCTCTCCAGCGTTTGCGCTACCTTCTCTTCTTAGTTGTAAATCTACCACTCAGGCAGCTTTCCCGTGGTTCTGGGTGGTAGACGTTTTGTTTTTTAGTTGTATTTTTGAAATTGTTGTGCGAGGCAGCAGTTTAGTTGTTTAACTTTGCTGCCATCTTGGTTCCTCTTATAAAAGCAGGTAAACATTTAGTATTACACAACATGGTTTAGAAAATCAGAATTAATACACAGATAATGAGACTACTAAACCAAACTATACCCTTTTGATTTTAATAATAGTCTGATCAAGAAATAGGAAGCAATGGAAATAATTAATTTTGAGTTCAGGAAGGGTATGGGTGATTTCATGTATTTTAATATGTGGATCAAGAGTTAAATTCTAGTATTGAAATGCAGTACAGTTTAACATATATGTAGAACCTAAAAAAACCAAAACAAAACAACCCTAGCCGGTTTGGGTCAGTGGATAGAGTGTTGGCCTGCAAACCAAAAGGTCCTGGGTTTCAATTCCAGTAAGGGCATGTACCTTGGTAGCTGGCTGTTCCCTGGACTGGGCCTTGTCAGGGCACATGCAAGAGACAACCAACTGATGTGTTTCTCTCACATTGATATTTCTCTCTGTCTTTCCCTCTCTCTTCCACTTTCTCTAAAATCAATGGGAAAATATCCTGGGGTGATTAAAAACAAACAAACAAACAAAAAACAAAATAACCAACCAAACAAACAAAAAACACACACACAAGAACAGAGTCATAGAAACAGAGACCAAATGAATGGTTGCTAGAAAGGAGAAGAAGGGGGATAGGTTAAAAGTGGAGGGGGACTATCTATATATATAAAAGTCAAGGGACCAGAATGATGGAATGACTGGAATGACCAGAACAACCGGTCATTATGATGCACACTATGGTGGCCAACAGGCCTATAGGGGGTCCCAATTGGCCCCTGCAACCTCCTGTGTCCCCATCCCCCAGCTGGCCTGGCCCCAGATTGGCCCCCCCACCCTGATTGGGAGCAGGGCCAGCCGCCCAACCACCCACAGCACCTCCCCTGACCAGCCCCACCACCGATAGGTCCCCCCCACCCTGATAAAGGGAAGGGCTGGCAGCCAACCTTCCCCATCCCCTCCCCCATGCTGGCCTGCCCCCAATCGGCCCCTATCAGGGCAGGTGGCCGGACCCCAAGCATGCATGAATTCGTGCACCGGGCCTCTAGTAGTCAATAATATTATGGTAAGTTCATACAGTGGCCAATGATTACTAGAATAAGTGGGGCTATATATTGTAAGGTATAAAAATACTAAATCACCATATTGTACAACTGAAAATAATCCTATCTAATAAAAGAGAAACATGTAAATTGACTGTATCTCCATTACGCCCACGAGCCATGCCCACCAGCCAATCAGGAGTGAGTATGCAAATTAATACAACAAAGATGGTGGTTATTTTGCATATCCAGGCACAGAGTTAAGACTGAAGACAGCGTAGAAGGAAGCCAAGCGCTGCAGAAGGGAGCAAAGCTGTGGAGAAGCAAGCAAGCGGGGCGGGGGAGAAGGGAGGGAAGCAGGCGGGGCGGGAGAAGGGAGGGAAGCAGGCGAGGTGGCGGAGACCACCACAGGAAGCCCCATTGCAGGAATCTTCTTGCAACTGGCCTCTAGTATAACCAATAAAATCCTATCAAATAAAGAGGGAATATGCTCTAATTGACTACCCCACCTTCAAAGATGGCTGCGCCCACAGCCAATAAGGAGGGAATATGCTAATTGACCGCCCCACCCTCAAAGATGGCAATGCCCACAGACAATAAGGAGGGAATATGCTAATTGATAGCCATGACCTCAAAGATGGCTGCACCCACAGCCACAAGATGGCGGTGCCCAGTCCCCTCAGACGCGCCCAGTCCCCTTGCCGTGCACCTGCCTCCAGAGTCTCCCAGTCCCCTCAGCCCCCCAGATGCCCAGGGCCGGCCTGAGGTGCAGGCAAGCCTCAGATGGCGGCTGCCCAGCCACCCACGGCTACCTGAGGCTCAGGTAACCAGGGCCGGCTGAGGCTTGAGCTGCCAGCAGTGGCTGCAGCAGAGGTGTGATGGGGCATCGCCTTCTCTTGGTCGCTGGGTTACCTCCTGCCCCTGAGGGCTCCCAGACTGTGAGAGGGGGCACAGGGACCCCTCTCCAATACATGAGGGACCCCTCTGCAATACATCAATTTTCATGCACCGGGCCTCTAGTATTGTATATAAACTGTACTTAAATAAAAAAATTAAATATAGTTTTGTGAACACCACTTAAAGAGAATTTGATTCAGTAAATTTTAAATAGTTTTGGGGATCCAGGGAATTCTGACAGCTAGTTTGGAGGGTTTATATCTGGAAAACATAAATCTGTTAGTGCATATAGTAAAAATATTTTAAACCTTGTGGATATAAATGGATGTTTTTATATAAGTAATGTTTTTATTTTTATTTGTTTACTTCATTTTTGCTTTACTTTTGTATTTAAAAGAAGGCACTTTCTTTTTCTCTTTTTTGGATTTTTTGATATATGCAACTGAAGGCATTCTTTTTTCTTTACTTTTATTGGGAATGAAGACTAGTGTAGCCACTGCAAAGTTTCCTCAAAAAATTAAAAATGGAACTGTCTTTTGACCCAGTGATCCCATGGAATATATCTTACAGATGTTTCTTAACGTGAAAAGAATGAAATAAAATTGTCAATCAAAGGTAAGTTCAGAAGATATAATAAAAAGTTAACATTAATAATTATTATCCTCAGGTTTTAGGAAATCAGACTATAATCATCAATTCTTAGGTTCTGATAAAGTTTAGAAAATTTAAATGAGAATTTAAAAGATGTTAACATTTTGAAATATGAAAATCTAGCAATATGAAAATTATCTATTATTCAATTTTTAAAGAAAAAAACTGAAGAAAAATTAAAATAGTCTTCAGGAATGATGGAGATGGGAACCTAAGCTTTGCCTTTACTCTGAGTCTAAATTTTTCTCACTTATGAGTTGGTAGAATTGGAATAGGTAATAAATAGAATGTAAATGATTGAGGGTAGAGAGTTTGTGTTTTTCACTTCTGCAGCTCCAGAGCCTAGTGTAATGTATAATGCATAGTATGGGCTTAATAAATGCTTACTGAATTAATGAAACAATATGTTGTTTCAGTACTTAAAATACGTGTATAAGGTTCCATCTTTATCCAATGTGAACTAAGAAGAAACAATATTTTGTCCTACATTTTGAAAAACTTCCTACTACTCTATTTTTAAGAGAGAGTAATATGATTGTTATTTTTGGCACTATAAGAAATTCATACACAAATTAAACATTATGTATTTCTCCAAATTATTTTGTCATCTTTTCACTGGATGTTAAAATAAAAATGTTTGGATAACTAATTAATTCATCAACTCTGCAGATTTACTGTGCTAGTCAAAATTTAAATGTCATTATTGACATTGAAATATACATTCAGAAAAGTCATTTAGATAAGATGCTTGTGCCAACACATTTACTTGTTGCCAAATATTAAGTGTTATTGAACAAACAATACTTATATTCATTTTTTCCATTTTCTAGGGAAATGAAAAGTATTAAATTTGACTTGTAAACCCATGAAGGACACTAAAACCCTACATGCCCCACTAACATTCCTCTGGTTGGCCATAGGAATTCTTGAATTTTTTCAATGGCATTATTGTTTGCATTCTTTTTGAAAAACTGTATATTTTACCTAGATTAATTGATATAACCCTCTCAAGGAGTAACATATATTAACTAGAGGCCTGATGCACGAAGATTCATGCAAGAACAGGCCTTCTTTCCCCTGGCTGCCTGCACCGGCTTCTCTCCGCCCGCCGGAGCCACCTTTCCACCTTCCCACACTGCCCAGAGGCCCGGAGCAGCTGGGGCGGTGCCTGCATATGCAAATTAACCCATCATCTTTGTTGGTTTAATTTGCATACTCACTCCTGATTGGCTGGTGGGCGTCGTGAAAGTACAGTCAATTTGCAACTTACTCTTTTATTAGTGTAGATATGCTTTTGTTCCATTGGTACATATTCTTACCTGATAGGCCAACAAGAAGAAGTTGTAGTTGAGGCACAAGGACATGCCTACACAGCTCAGGTAAGTAGGAAGCAGTGGGTAGTATCACTGCTAGAGTGTCCCTAAGGAAAGTGTGCACTTCTTTTCCTTGTTGTCCAGGGCAATTTAGAGTTTTACTCATTTCTGTAAATTGGTGTTAGCAAATGCTTTAAAATCTGGCTGTCTAAAGAACAAGCCCTGATTTGTAGTGTTTGCCATTTTCTATGATGAAAATATTCCCACTATTATTCTATGTTAGCTATTGTAGAGCAAGCTCACTTAAATTATGTACTGTTTTATTCTACAGACTTATTGTTTAATATCTGCTTTTCATGTTACAGTATAAATGTTAAGCCTACAGGCGGCATGGAATAGATAAAAGAATAACATTTCACTGTTACAAAAGTAGAGTTCCAACTAAGTGATCATACATGCACATTATTACTTTACAGTAATGTTGCCTTGAAGGTATCAGTAAAAGGAATACAATTCCAAAAAATACCCTGCAAAACCAGAGGTGCCTGAAGGAGATAATGATTAAGAATTATAAAAAAGACTGTACTATAGAATTTCCTACATATTAACCATAATAAATGTTTTCATTCAAGGAAAAATGTTAGGAAGAAAAATCAAATAATTATTGAGCTAAGAACTTTTAGGACATTTTTTAGCTGGGAGCAAACATGTAATATGGAGATACAAATCTCCCCAAAAGGGTGTACCTTGGAGGTAAAATGTACCAATGGCAATTTACTACTCAAAGCAAAATGCTGCATTGAACTTTATTTATATAACAAACATCATCTAAAAAGTTCAGACTTTCGAGAAAAAAATAAGAAGAGATCAAGAAGACAGTAGTATATTTTTGGAGATCAATATAATTTATTATCTTTACCTAAAAATAGAGTAATGTCCCCTTTATTGTTTCTTTCAAGAAAAATATCAAAAATATTCTGGAAAGAAATAATGTAGACTTGGAAAAAAACTAGCTTGAAATCCAGTCTAAAATACTTTTGTTACTTTGGCAAATTTTGTAACATCTCTTAAGTTCCATTTAGTTAATTGTGGAATATAGACAATAATAATGATTGGTATGCGTGTTTACTTTTTGAGTTATGATAATTTTATAAACTTTTCTCATTAAAACTGAAAACAATATAAGATCTAGACACAGTTTTGCCATTTTTAACAGATGAAAAATATGGGACATAAAGAAGCTAATCCATTAATCTACTACCAATTTCTTATTGAAAATCATATGGCAAACAAGTGGCATAGAAGAGACTGAACTCAGGGATCTGATCTAAGTTCATCATCTTAGACCCATTCACGTACTTGAAAATACTTTTCTAGAGAATTAAATGAATATGAAATGCTAGTGTTGTGCTCAGTACCTAAAAGAGATGAATAATTATTAAATCTATTTCTATATTTATAAAAGATCTATACTTAGATACATAGCTTTTTTATTTAAAATAATCATCATAAATATTCTGTTACCCATTTTTGATCCCATTCATGAGTTTTCTCATGAACTAAGACATTGTATGTATAGGGGTGGAGAAAAATAAAGAGAACTGAGAAAGAGATTGAGAGAGAAGTAATCTCCTATTTGAACTTATATAAATAGCAGGATCTGTCCTTCATCCCCAAGCCAGCTATTAAATAACAAAAAAAGGTGCACACTGGATACCCACTGATCTTTACTGTCACCTTCTACAAACTATGATTGAGTAATGGAGGTGTATTTGCATAGAGCTCTATATTCCATCAATGGCATGTCAGCTCTCAGTGCTGACTAAGTGAATTGTGTTAGTCACTGATTAACTTGAAATAAAGAGGACAATCACTTCCATCATCATTTATCAGAAGGCTGTGGTTCAGGTAAAGAGTTGGTGCCATGACTATTCTTGGAGGTAGTTCTAGAAATTTCCATTTTTCAGTAGAACTTGTTTCTCTGTTGTTTTTCTGAGATTTGAATTCTTATTAGGATAATGTAGGAAGAAAACATATGAACAGAAATCCATTTAAATGGTAAATAGAGAAAGACCCTACTATAAAAGAAACATAACAACCAGAGATGGAGGAAGTTAAGTAGAATTTTGGAATAATATAGAAGCCAAAAATGAAGAAAATGTTAGAAGGAATAAACTCATGAACAATATCAAATACCACAGAGAGATCATTAAACTAATATTAAAGAAAAGTACCCAAAGGGATTGGCAAGATTCCAGGTTTGGGGCAACATAAGCAAGAACAGTTTCAGCAGAGTGTTGAGGAAAGAAACCAGGTTGCAATGGGATGCACAGAGAATTGACAGTTATGAGGGAGAGATGGTGAAGCATACTACTTGTTGAAAAAGCTTGGTTTTGAAAATAAGACATTCATGAGATTTCCCAAAGGGCAATGGCATATTTATATGAGTAAAAGGATGGAACAATTGGAGAAGGAGACGTTGAAAGAAAGAAAACTTGTAAGTGATAAAATAAAACAAAGTGATAATCCAGAAGAAAAAGCCTTGAACAAAATAAGGTATGTATATCTAATTGAAACAGGAGAAAATTAGGTAAATGGAATTATTTGGAAGCAAATACAGTTAAAGATAGGAGAAACTGAAATATTGTACATCAAATATGCAAAAGAAAAACAGAGAATTTCAGAGATAGTCTCTTTTCTCTTCCTGATATGTTACATTACAGATCTTATTTTATTTCTCAAATGTTTCTAACTTGTAATTAAAGGCTGATTAAGAGCACAGGATGAGAGAAAAGATACAAAAATTTAAGACTTTTATTTCATAAGATTGACTGAATCCTAAAGAGCCAGAGTAGAGAACAGCTTAAAAAGGCAGAAAAGTGTGAGGGTAACATCCCCAAATTGACATCAGGTTGGCTTGGGATCACTGGCTCTATTCAGATTACATTTGCAGCAGACTTCTATGTTCACTCACTATTTCTTTCTATCTGTTCAATGTCTTCTATATGTTCTCAGCCTGAAGTTCTTTAATTGGTCTATAACTGACATCTTGCTAGGGCATTCTTTAATGCAGCAGCTTTTGATTATTACATGTCTTTTTTTCTTAAAAAGGCTTATTGTATGTAACATCAAAATCAAGTGTGGAATAAATGTCTTGGGGAAAATAACAGTGGATGCTTGGACATACTTGCCTTTGTACAAATCCAAATTATGAGCTTGTCTCATGATGAAAAGATAAAACTCAATGAAATAAGATGTTATAAATTGAAGACAGATGCCTTGAATTGAAACTGGATACCTTATGTTCAAATAGGTGCAAGAAATGTGTTGAGATACTTCATAGTGATGGAATGTCAAAGCAATAAAAGACCTTTTACTAGTAAGTCCACATTTTCTGGTAAAATACAAATAGTTATGCCATCTTTCCTTCTTATTTTATTTTTTTAAATTTCTTTATTGATTAAGGTGTTACATATGTGTCCTTATTCCCCCATTACACCTCCTATCCCCCCAACTCCTTCCCCCATCCCCCTGTTGTCTGTGTCCATTGGTTAGGCTTATATGCATGCATACAAGTCCTTTGGTTGATCTCTCCCCCTTTCCCCCCACCCTCCCCTATCTTCCCTCTGAGGTTTGATGGTCTGATCGATGTTTCTCTGTCTCTAGATCTTATTTTCGTTCTCTATTATTTTCTTTCTTTTTACTTGGGAAATAAAATACTCAAAATTTTGTCAATTGTTCTAAATCTTAAAAAAATATGATATTCAAAGGTACCCAAATAATACATACTATGCCAGTGTGACACAACAGACATACCCCTGATTGAGTCTGGTACTTACCCAGAATATTGTGTCAATACACTTTTTATGTGTGCCTACTTTATACAAGAAACAGCTTCAGAATATAAAAAATTATATATGGCTTTTTGTGACTTTGTACTTTGTTACAGTGGACTATCATCTATAACTTTAGCAATAGTAACAAAAGTTAATTCAAATCATCTAATATTTAGAAAAAAATTTAATAAGAAATACAAGCTTATGCATAAGCCAAACAAAGATGATTCTATGATCTTGTTATAATCATGTTAAAAAAATGTCCTTTAAGCAATAAATGATCCTATCTAATAAAAGAGTAATATGCAAATTAACCGTCACTCCAACACACAAGATGGCTGCCCCCATGTGGTCAAAGATGGCTGCCTCAATGTGGACACAAGATGGCCACCACAAGATGGCCAGCAGGGGAGGGCGGTTGAGGGACCAGGCCTGCAAGAGAGGGCAGTTGGGGCAATCAAGCCTGCAGGGGAGGGCAGTTAGGGGTGACCAGGCTGGCAGAGGAGGGAAGACTGGGATGACTGGGCCTGCAGGGAAGGGTAGTTGGGGGGGACCCAAGCCTGCAGGGTAGAGCAGTTGGGGGGGACCAGGCCTGCAGGGGAGGGCAGTTGTGGGGGGGACCAGGCATGTAGGAGAGGGCAGTTAGGGGTGGCCAGGCCTTCAGGGTAAGGCAGTTAGGGGAAAACAGGCTGGCAGGGGAGCAGTTAGGCAACAATCAGGCTGGCAGGGGAGTGGTTAGGGGGTGATCAGGCTGGCAGGCAGAAGTGGTTAGGGGGAATCAGGAAGGCAGGCAGGCGAGCAGTTGGGAGCCAGCAGTCCTGGATTGTGATAGGGATGTCCGACTGCCCATTTAGGACCGATCCTACCATAGGATCGGTCCTAAATGCGCAGTTGGAAATCCCTCGAGGGGTCCCAGATTGGAGAGAGTGCAGGCTGGGCTGAGGGACACACCCTCCATGCACGAATTTCATGCACTGGGCCTCTAGTAGAGAAAATAAAATGTTAATAATCATGAATATAGACCTTTTAAAGCAATCGAAATAAACCAATGAATCCCAGAGGAAAACAGAAAACAATATTTGGGGTAAAATTTGTAAAAATCTAGATCACATTTTTATGTAACTAGTTTAATATTACCATATGTTTTAACATATGTCTACCAACTAAGTAAAACATAAAAAAACAAAAAATATAAATTATTAATCAAATATAAATATTTATTTTGCATTCACTGGTTGTTTCTCAGATTTGACGTTCATATATATATATATATATATATATATATATATATATGTATATATGTATATATATATATAAATATATATTTGTGTGTGTGTATATATATATATATAATTTTTATAAATATTATTATATTGATGAAATCCTAATTCAGGTGTACTAGATGTTTGCTGGATACATCATCAGGTGCTAAAGTCAAAATCAATATTCACTTGATCACAGCACAAATAATATAACTGGTTATCATAAATCCAGCTTTTCAGCCCTCAGAATTTTTATAAAAATAATAACAGCAAATATCTAAGACTAAAGACAGTGATTTACTTAGTTGGAGGTCATACTTTACTAAGTATATATTCATCAAAGATCATGGTTAATATTACTTCTGTGTTTTCTCTGACATTCCTGCAATCAATAGGCACTATGTTGTGCAATTTTGACTTTTCCATTCATCAGGACTTTGTTGAATAGTATGAGCTTTGTACAGCTTTAACATTGAACACTATACATTAAGTTGATATAAATATGAATATAATTCTAGCATTCTATTACTTGGCATTATTTTGTAGTTACATATTTTTGTGTTAAGAGTTGTTATACTTTTCTTATTCTTCATTCACAGCAATAAATAACTTGAGTACAGGTACTCTATTTTGTAACCTCTAATTCACGTAGTGTTACCAAATTAGAATTTTCTATATTTAGTTCATTTTAAGCCCATTTCTTTAAAATGAGTGAATTTGACCTTTTGAACTGCCAACAAACATTGTATTAAGTAATTTTTATATCATGCGCACCTCTGGGTCATATTGACATAGAGATGAATAACTGAAACTATTTCTCTGAAGAAACTTAGTTATGGGAGGTATGCCAAAAATAAAAACACACAATAAGTGTTATCAGTGTTGAGGTAAACATATAAAATGTGCCCTGGGAAACAGGAGGGACTGTCTCATTTTTCTGCAAGACACAGTAAATTTCCTGGAGGAAATGACTCTTATCCTGAGACTAGAAGGATGCATAGGAGCACACTAAATGAACTAAGATCATGCAGATAAGGAAAAAGCTCATGTAAAATTACAGAAATGTGAAGCAGGATGCAGATGGCTCAGAGATAGTTTAAAATATATCAGACTTAACTAATAGTTGAAAGCCAGATGATGATTACCTTTGCATGACTTGCTTATGTGTTTGGAGTTTAGCTCATACCTCTACCTCCCATTCCACCCCACCTATTCTCCACCAAAAAATTGGTGTATAAATGGCAATTCTGTAGTATTATAATAGCTATTACTAGGATAAAAGAGATTCTGGAATGTAATATATATGATGGAGTAGGATTCTACTATATTAGAGTTTATTACCCCAATACAGACTATCTTGTTACACACACACACACACACACACACACACACACACACAGACATCTGACTATATATTCTTTATTTCTGACACAACTCACAGGACTAATGAACAGAGGAGAGCACACTACAAAATACTGTTGTGGAAAGTTAGATAAGCATCTTAAGGGCTTAAAAGAGTTGAATAATCTTATCAGATTTGAAAATATGAATGCTTACTAGGGATATTTCCCCGAAAAATCCTTAAAATAGCAACTAACTACAATACAGATATTTTTTACATGTTTTATTTTGTAATATTAGAAAGAAATGAACAATCCTTTTTGCAGGTTTCTTGACTAGGAATTAGTCTCTCAGGGGAGTTTAGTTTTCAAGGTAGCTACCTTAAGACCAACACCAGAGAAAGAAAATGTGGTGGGGGGTACAGAGAGTGGGGCAGAAGAGGATGCTTGGTGGCAATACAGGCTCAACATTTGCCTTAACTCATGCCACAGGAAGATCCAAGGCTAACATGGCCTACAATAGTTGTGTCATGCTGGGCAGAGCCCCACCTTATTGATTAATTACATATGGGCTCTCCCAGATACAGGGTGACCATGGCAACATTATTCTTTTTTTTCCAACATATTTTTATTGATTTCAGAGAGGAAGGGAAAAGGAGAGAGATAGAAACATCTATATTGATTTATATATCTATATCTATATCTATATCTATACCTATCTATCTATCTATCTATCTATCTATCTAATCTATCTATCTATCTATCTAATCTATCTATCTATCTATCTATATAAAAGCCTAAGCGACCAGTATGACTGAATGACTGAAATGACCGGTCAACCAGTCACTATGACACACACTGACCACCAGGGGGAAGATGTTCAACACAGGAGCTGCCCCCTGATGGTCAGTGTGCTCCCACAGCCAACCTCCAATGGCCCCTCCCCTCAGCAGCCCCCACTGGCCCCTGGCGCTAAACTATTCATAGACTACCTGCTTCTGGGAGAGTGTTTCATATGTAGCAGAGCAGCTCCCTCATTGCGATCTATTGAGAGTCAGCCCTCAACACCAGCGTTTGTCTTGTTCCTGTCCACTCCCTTCCCCAGGATCTGCCTTCCCAGCACAGTGGAGGCGCAGCGGTGAGGGAAGGAGCGGTGAGAGGCAGGGAGCCTTTGGGCCCAGGGCTGGGACAGGGAACAGGGGGTGGGTGGTGGCAGACACGGCCCCTTTCCCAGGGGAATGGAGTACCGGCTCCCTCCTCGGGGCCCACAGTCAATCTCCCGTGGTCCCAGCCCTCTCCCCCCACCATGCACAAATTCATGCACCGGGCCTCTAGTCAACAGGAACAAATCATTGATCCACTGGCTCAAGCATGACCCACACTGGGGATGGAGCTGCAACCTGGGCTTGTGCCCTGACCGGGAATTGAAACGTGACCTCCTGGTTCATAGGTCTATTCTCAACCACTGAGCCATGCTGGCCAGGTGGTGACATTATTCTTTACAGCCAAATCAATTTAGGAAGAGGCTGAAAGTTGAGATTTTTTTTTGTTTGTTTGTTTGTTTGTCTACTGGCAATACTCCTAAAAGCTGTAGAAATAAATCATTCCTTAAAGGTAGACTTGATGGGGTACCATTCCTAGCCCATTATCCTCCACAAATTTGTTCTTTAGTTGAAAGGAGTTACTAACTTACCCAGTACAATATCTTCTCTAAAGCAAGTATTTACCTCTTTTTTTACTTATCCCTTTGCCTTTTATACCATTCTTGGTAATATGTTCTAAAATGCTTTACACTTACTTCTTCATGTTAGAGGTCTAAGACTAGGCAAGTGATTCTGTTAAAACTAGACTATAAACATGGCATGGAAGGACACAAGGGACAAAAATAAACATTTAGCATTACCAACTAAGATGCATATAGAAAATTCCTAAGTGAAAAACAAGGAAAAGCAATTTTTACATTGAACCTAGCATTTTAAAGCTTGAGTTAAGTAAACAGAAAAGATTGAGTTCCTTATAAAAAATAACCTATTTATTTTATGGCAACCTGATCCTTCTAAATTCCTTTAGCAAATAATCTAGTAGTAGGATTCTAAAATTAAATAGCCTAAATGATATCTTGTTTTAAATTTGTGAGCAAATATTGGTGAACTAATCTTAATAAAAGTCATTGATCTAAAGAATATTTTTGTGGGATTTCCGATAGAGTTGGTTGGTATGTGCCATAGGTACTTTCCCAGAAAAACATAAACTAAAACACATTCCTGTCTGAGGCTGGGCTATATTTACATCACCATTGGCCTTTCTGCAGAATGTCATCTCTGCCTTTCTGCAGTCCTGTAAAAACTTCAGAAAGGCTTCAGCATCATCAAAGCAAAGAGGATGCATATGAAACATGTTACCTTTTGATCTCTGCTTTTGACTACTTCTGTCACCATTTTTCTCTGGTTACGTGAACTTTTAAAACAAGATGAAGACTTTACTCATGCTTAAGCATGTGATAGAGATTGCTAATTCACTGAACTGGTCATACCTAACTGTACATATGCTCAGCAGTTCATACAAATCGCTAGAAACTGCAGCTATAACCTATTTCATTTATTAAAGCTCATGACATATGATCAAAAAAGAAAAATACATAAACCAAATACAACTACTAAGATAAAAACTTTAACCAGTTATTTTCTGTGTATATTACCTGCACTTAATAATACATCTGGTTTTCATGCCAGCAAATGAAACAAATATCTGCAGATATGTCATTTTATACATTAAAAACTAAGGCCCCAAAATCTGGAACATATTTTTCTGCTTTGTGACTTAAACTTCCCTTATCTAAGTTTCAGAAGCACTCTCTCTGAATTTCAGCAGTGAACAATAAATGAGATACATATCTATTTGGTTTGCTATATGATTTGGTTATGCTGCTTGGAATTTTAGGCCTCTTTTTTTAATGTAAAGTTCTGGTCTAAAAAACAATTGTTAAAAGTTATAATCAGTAAACAAGGAGATTTCCTTTAAAAAAACAAATTTTTAATTTTGAAATAAATTTTGACATACAAAAAAGTCACAAAAACAGGACTGTTTTTCTTATATCCTTAACCCAGACTTACCACATTTGTTTTTCTCATTCACATTCTCTCTCCTATATTTTTTTTTTCACAAAACATTTGAGAGAGAGTTGAATACATAATGCTCTTTACCTGTAAATAACTGTGGGTATATTTCTTAAAAACAAGGACATTCTTTTATATTAACACAGTACCATTATAAAATTAGGAAATTAGCATTGATACAATACAATAATTCAATCTACACTGTTTATTCAAATTTCACCAACTGTCACAGTGATGTCCTTCATAGCATAAGAGAAACATTTTTTTCTAGCATCCAACTGGAGTTCACAAGTTTTATTTAATTCCATGCCTCTTTATCCTGCTTGATTCCATTCAGTTTCTCAAGTCTGTCTTTGTCCTTCATAACCTTGACATTATTTAATAGTTCAGTCCAGTTATTATGTAGCACACCTCAATCTCTTTTCTGATGTTTTCTGATTAGATTGAACTTATTAATTTTTGGCAGAAGAACCACAGAAGTGAGGTTTTCTTTATTATGATGTTACTGAGTCTGGTGATATTAAGTGAATTTAGTCATTAGTTCGTTTTAGTGCTTTATGGTGTGAAACTATATGTCCTCTTTAATGATAGCGTTATTGCTAAACTGGTCTAAACATGTATGTGTGGGTGCCACACAGACACTGCCCTATCTGACATAAATAAAAGATACAACGAGAAAAAGATTGTCCATTCTGCCATGATCAATATCAAGTAACTAGACTATGAATATATTCTGTGTAAGTTAAAGTTAATTTAAAATTAACAGAAAAGACCATTCTTCCATGGAGGAATAGGGTGTCCAAGAATAAATTATTTTATTTATGAGTACATATTTTAAGTAAATTAATTGCAGTTTCCTTTATTGTCCTGAGAACTCTGGATGGGATGTGGGAAAAGTGATTTTGCCAAGGGACTAAAGGATAAAAGGACATGTATATTTGAAGTGTACTACCCCCCAATTCATGCTTCTTCCACCTGGCTCACCTCATCTTAGCAGAATTGGTGGAATTTGGGGAGTCATAACATACTGGCGATCATGGGTGAGAATTCTCAGTCAGAGACACTTGAGTTAAGAGAATGAAAGCAACATCTCAGGCCCAGCAACGGTGGCTCAATTATTTACCTATGAACCAGGAGGTCATGGTTCAATTCCTGGTCAGGGCACATGCCTGGGTTGTGAGCTCTATCCCCAGTGTGGGGCCTGCATCAAGCAGCCGATCAATGGTTCTCTCTTATCATTGACCAGGGGCCCAGTGCACGAATTCATACACCTTAAAAGGTACTGTGGGCCACGAGGCTGCAGAGGGCACAGAGGTGGGTCATGGCCCATCCTCCGTGGCCCCACCTGGCCCTGCCCACCACAGGCCCTGGTCCCCTGTCTGCCAGCAGCCTTGCTCCTGCTGCCACTGCTCCCACACACTGACAGAGCCAGCCCCGTTCACACCTTCTGACAGCACAGAGAGATTTGGGCCAGTGCTGGCAGTGGCTGTGAGGCCAGTGCTTTCAGCAGGTGTGAGCGGCAGCTGCTGCCCCGATCACCCCTCTGGAGCAGGGGGAGGTGGAGAAGCCCTCAGGGGCGACTGGGGCCTACAGCTGCCACTTGCACCAGATGATGGCACCGAGTGATCGGGACCGGCAGGCACCAGCAGCAGGTGCAAGCGGTGGCTCCAGCGCCACCAGCAGGTGCAAGTGCCATGCGGGACCACAGCGTGAGGGAGAAAAGAATTTTTAGTAACCACCAGAGTCTTTCCCCAATGACAGCGACTGGCACCCCGCTTTGGTCTGGCACCCCTGCTCACCTGCTCCATAATCCTGCCACGGCCAATGACCCGCCATGTTCCGCACACACCCCCTGGTGGTCAGCACATGTCATAGGGACTGGTTGTTCAGTTGTTCCAGATGTTCCACTGTTCAGTCTATTTGCATATTAGCCTTTTATAATATAGGACTAGAGGCCCGGTGCATGAAATTCGTGCACGGGGGTGCAGGGGGGCGGTGTCCCTCAGCCCCGTCTTGGCCTGCAAAGACGCCAGCATCTCTCACCCCTGCCTCTAGCCAGAGGTTCCTCCCCTCCTTCTGCACAGCCTCTGGGAAGATGCTTGTCCTGGGGCCTCCTCAAGGCCCTGGCCCACGATGCCCTGCAGTTCGGGTACTCGAGGGCTTGGGCTTTCAGGTCTGGCTTCCTCACCTAGCATGGTGAGCATCAGCTGCCATGGGAGCATTGCCTTAGGAGTCACCCCCTTGGACCATACTACTTGCGAGTGTGTGGGGGGTTGGCCTCAGTGGCAGTGATTTGATGTCTGTAGCATGCCCGCTGACACCCACCACTGCGGCGCAACACTGGTCCCGTCTGGACTGCTGGCAGGGGGCTTCCAGTCTGCGACTGGGGCTGATGGGCTGCGACTGGGGGCTGCAGGTGGAGGACCCCAGCACCCATAGGGCTGTCAGCATCAGGAACTGGAAAGATCCATTTTTCTGGTTCCTCCCCTGCCGCGTGGATGCTGAGCTCCAGGCCCCACAGGCCCGTTCACTCCCGCCGCAAGGCCGGCCGGGGCGGGGACGTGGGCTCGCTGCCCCAAAGGCCCCTTCTGTGCCACAGCACAGCCATGGCGCAGACACTAAGCTCGTGCCGCCGCTGGCGACGCGAGCTCAGTGTCCCGCCGGCCCCATTCGGCCGCCGCTCAGCTGTGCAGGGACCCATCGCGTCCGCTGCCCACCCACGCCTCCCGCCAGCCCTAATCGGCCACCCCGGCCACCCCGAGTCCCGCCCCCCGCACCTCCCACCGGCCAAACCATGGGCATAGCAGAGTGATGGTTAATTTGCATATTACCCTTTTATTATGTAGGATATTTCTATTTCTCCCCCCCCCTTCCTCTCTGAAATCAATACAATATATTTTTTAAAATAGCAAGCAATATCTCAGGAAAGAAGATAATAGAAATGAGACAGAGCTGTGGCCTTGGGTTTTAAAAAGAAGAAATAAAGACTAGATCTTGAACATGTTAAGAGATTTAGAGTGAGAAAATGTGTTTTATTTAGGAATAGATTTTTTTTTTTTAATTTGTCTAATTTCCTTCATTTTTTGGAATCAAACAACAAAAGAAAAAAGCAAACTGCTTAATAAATTTATGAATTACACTGCATTTTTCTTTCTTTTTTAAAAAATATAAGTGTTGGAATTGTATGCTTTTTATAGTATCATGTTTATTTTAAGAACACAATCTTCAGGTCTGACTTCTCCCAAGATGTTCTTATTTCCAGCTTTGTGACCTTGAATATCTTTCTTCATCTCTTCAAGTATTAGTTTTCTCATTGCACAATTAGCCTTACTACAATGTTCATCATATGATTGTTGTGAGAATTAAATGAGGTTATTTAAGAGATACAAGTAACCTAGTTAGTATCTAGCAAATACTTAGTTATTACTTTATTTTCAATAGTATTTACTTTTCTTAGCACAGTTACTAGGTTTGTCATTTATTAAATAAAATATAATATGGTTTCTAGCTATACTTAATTTATTCAAATTTTGGTAAAAATGAAACAAATTCAACCATTTCTGATTTTTTCCAGCAAATCCCTCATTTCTTTTAAATAAATGGAAAAGAAGATAGTTCTCTTCTTTGTTTTTTGGAGTTTCCTACCCACAACAGGGGAGAATTATCCAGAAGTAGGAAGATGCAGTGGATCTGAGCAGATGTTGAGTAATCACAGAGAAAACAGAGTGTGGGCATGTCCTTGCTTTGGTCCTTTCCTGAGATTTTAATAAGTATGTGGTTTAAATAACCTTGTTCTTCATTCAGTGTACTAACTTGGGTGAATGATTAAATGATGTTCTATGCTGCATGAGATATTTCAAATTCAGAAAATTATTTATTTGTGTATGGAAGTATATTTTTCTTGTTAAAACAATAAGTTTAACAGCCTTCAATATTCATTCATTATTAAGTCAGATTACCAAGTTATGGAATAAACCTCTGTTTTAGAAGATAAAGCTAATTATGAAAACACTAAAGGCCCAGTGCACGAAGTTCGTGCACGGGGGGGGGGCTGTCCCTTAGCCCATCCTGCACCCTCTCACAATCTGGGACTGTTGGCTCCCAAATGCTCACCTGCCTGCCTTCCTGATTGCCCCTAACCACTTTTGCCTGCCAGCCTGATCACCACCTAACCACTACCCTGCCAACCTGATTGATGTCTAACTGCTCCCCTGCCAGCCTGTTTGCCCCCAACTCCCCTCCTCTGCCGGCCTGGTCACCCCTAACTGCCCTCCCCTGCAGGCTTGATTGCCCCCAACTGCCCTCCCTTGCAGGCATGGTCCCTCCCAAATGCCCTCCCCTGCTGGCCATCTTGTGGTGGCCATCTTGTGTCCACATGGGGGCAGGATCTTTGACCACATGGGGGCAGCTATCTTGATCTTGTGTGTTGGAGTGATGGTCAATCTGCATATTACTCTTTTATTCGATAGGACAGAGGCCTGGTGCATGGGTGGGGGCCAGCTGGTTTGCCCTGAAGGGTGTCCCAGATCAGGGTGGGGGTTCCCTTGGGGTGTGAGGCAGCCTGGGCGAGGGGCCTGTGGTGGTTTGCAGGCTGGCCATGCCCCCTGGCGACCCAAGCGAGGCCTTGGTATCTGGGATTTATTTATCTTCTACAATTGAAACTTTGTAGCCTGGAGCAAAGCCAAGCCTTCTGCTCACTCTGTGGCTGCCACCATTTCTGTTTGGATTTGTTTACCTTCTATAATTGAAACTTTGTAGCCTTAAGCGGAGGCCTGGGCCGGCCAAAGCAGGTTGAAAGTTTGGCTTCCTCGGTCACCGGGGGCAACCCTAGCCTACTCTCTCCAGCTCCATGGCTGCCGCCATTTTTCTTGGGATTTATCTTCTATAATTGAAACTTTGTATTCTTGAGTGGAGGCCTGGGCCCGCCAGGGTGTGTGGAAAGCTTTGCTTCCTCTATTGCTGGGGAAACTCAAGCCTCCCTCCTGCTCTCTGTGGTGACAGCCATCTTGGTTGGGGTTAATTTGCATACTAGCACTAATTGGCTGGTGGGCGTGGCTTATGGGTGTAGCGGGGTGGTGGTTAATTTGCATATTACTCTTTTATTAGGTAGGATTAAAGTTCCCCTCACCAAGCAAGAATACTTAAGGTCTAATATTTGAGTTTCTTTCTCATGAAATACGATAACTGGTTTTAAGTTGTCTAAAAATTCCTCTCACAAAGCTTTCTAAATTAAACCATAATCCCTGCTATCCCCACCCATTTATCTTCTTTATAGAATTATAAGGGGAAAACTACTGCATGTACACATGCTGGAATATAATTTCCAACGCCTATGCCCCAGTCCAATTTTTCTAATATCTCTGAAAGCCTAATATAGTTCCTATATTTTGGATATATAAAGCCAGTCAACATTAAAATTGTCTTTTTCTTTCTGTCTGCCTCCTACCCCAACCTAACCTCCCTTTCCATTTTTATTTTAAAATATATTTAGCTCTTAGGGCATTTCTCAGACTTCTATTCTTCTCAGTATCCCAGAGCCAAGAATTTAGCTCTTCAAAATGTTAAACTCATTCAACTCACATTTACTTCACATTTTAAAATAAATCACATTCATACTTCTTCTGGTTAAAGTAGAATATTGAAAATGTTTCTCTACTTATATTATAAACGTTTTAAAGTATTCTTACTTCCATCCTGCTGTTTTGATAAATATCTCTTTTGCTTCTTTATGTTGTCTTCAATAAAAATATATCCCTGAAGTACATAATTTTTTCAAACATATTCTCATATTCTTTTTTTCAATTACAGTTTACATACAATATTATTCTGTATTAGTTTCAGATGTACCAGCTGTACCAGTTAATAATGCAGATTTTTTTAATAGATGGAGTTACACATATGTTGATATATTTGCTATTTGATATGTAAGTTATTTTGTTGTATTGACAACAAGCTTCAAAACTTCATATGTCAAATTTGCTGAAGGTGTTAACATCACAGATATTTTTACATTTAAAAATATCAAATTTTGTGCCCAAAGAAAGAGCATTTGGGGAAGTTGTAATTCATTACTTTATTTTGAAGAAAAGTGCTGCTGAATACTTCAGGAAGCTTATGGTGACCATGCTCCACCTCAAGATACTTGTGAATGCTGCTTTAAATGCTTAAAAAGTGATGATTTTGATGTGAAAGACAAAGAACGTCCAGGTCAACCAAAAAAGTTTGAAGACCAATAATTCCAAGCATTATTGGATGAAGATGCATGTCCAACTCAAAAACAACTTGCAAAAAGATTAAAACGTTACTCAGCAAACAATATCGGATCATTTACAAGCAATAGGAAAGATTTTAAAGGAAGGAAAATGGGTGCCACATCAACTGAACAAAAGACAAATGGAAAACTGCAGTCATCAGTAAAACGTTGCTTCAATGGCACAAATGAAAGTCTTTTTTTCATCGAACTGTGACTGGCGATGAAAAGTGGATTTATTTGGAGAATCCCAAATGCACAAAATCATGGATTGATCCAGGTCAACTATCAACATCGACAGCAAGGCCAAATCGCTTTGGAAAGAAGACAATGCTCTGTGTTTGGTGGGATGATGAAGTTGTGGTGTATTATGAGCTTCTAAAACCAGGTGAAACATTAATACTGATCACTACAGACAACAAATAATCAATTTGAACCACGCTTTGATGGTGAAACAATCAGAATGGGCCAAAAGACACAGCAAAGTAATTTTGCTTCGTGATAACGCACCATCACACACTTCAAAACCAGTTAAAGACACATTAAAAGATCTTTCCTGGGAAGTATTAACCCACCCGCTGTATTCACCAGACCTTGCTCCTTCAGATTACCACTTGTTCTAATCCATGGCACACACACTTTCTGAGCATAACTTCAAAACGTTCGAAGAAGTGGAAAACTGGATCCCTGAATGGCTTGCCTCAAAACAAGGAAAGTTCTGTTGGGACAGTAACCACAAATTACCTGAAAAATGGGGGAAATGTGTAGCTAGTGATGGACATTACTTTGAATAAAGCACTTATGATGTTTCTCTTGAAATTATTGTGTTTTCCTTGATTACAAAATCTGCATTATTAACAGGTACACCTGGCACAACATTTTGGTTAGACAATCATGTACATTACAGAGTGGTTCACCCACTATTTCAAGTACCAATCTGGCCCCACACAGAGTTATTAAGGTATTATTGACTATATTCCCTATGCTGTAATTTACATCTCTGTGACTGTCTTGTAACTAACAATTTGTACTCAATCTCTTCACCATCAACCCAGTCCCCCACACCCACTCCCCTCTGTCAGCCATCAATCTGTTCTTTGTACCTATGAATCTGTTTCTGTTTTGTTTATTTATTTTGACCTTTATATTTCACATATAAGTTAAATCATGTAATATTTGTATTTTTCTGTTTGACATATTTCACTTAGCATAATACATTCTAGGTCCATTCATGCTGTCACAAAAGGTAAGATTTTATTCTAATATTTATGAAATTTTATAAAAAGAACTTTCATAAGTACAAGTACATACATACATATTAATTATAATATTTATAATGTATTTTTCTTTTCTATATTTCTTTTGAGTCCCAAACAAACAAACAAAAAAAAAAACATTTATTTTTTCACTAAATATTTTACGTATGACATAATTGACCATTGATTATAAACTCATTATTTGCCCTAGCTGATTTGGCTCAGTGGCTAGAGCATCAGCCTGTGGACCAAAGGTCTGGGGTTCCATTCTGGTCAAGGGCATGTACCGTGGCCTGGGGCCTGGTCAGGGCACATGCAGAAGGCAACCAATCAATGTGTTTCCTTCACATGGATGTTTCTCTCTGTCTTTCCTACTCTCTTCCACTCTCTCTAAAAATCAATGGAAAAATGTATTGGGATGAGGATTAACAACAACAACAAAAATAATAAAGTCAATATTTATGAAAACTAGTGTCAAGAGATGCAACACAGGTTGTGTGATGAAGTGTGAGAAATATCTTTGAATTGTGTAATACAGACTGGCATCTAGAGGCTCTATAAAATATGGTAGTTGTGACACTAATTTAATCTTGTTCAACTCAAAGTTTTGTATCTTTATTGAAAGATAGTTAGTTTTATTGATTTATAAACAATATTTATTTATTGAACCAATATTTAAAAAAATAACTGTATCAGACTGTATTCCAGGGAGAAGAAACATAGAAGATAGAAGTCTATTTTAAAATTGATCCTGATCCTATGAAGTTTATACTCTAATAATAATAATGGCTTTCTTAATAGGAGTAATTTTAGTTAATCACTTAAACTCAAGTTTTAAGCATTTTGAAAGACACCAATTTATTATATGAAAGAAAATAAACTCTGAAGCACAGCAAGAAAATGTGTAAATTCTCAAGGCAACAAACTTTCTAAGTAATAGATCCCTGGTTCAAAAACAGGTGCTCCACTCCAAATCTTATGTCCCTAAATGCTAGACTATAGCTACTTACAAAACATGGCTTTGCAAAACTACAATCAATTATATGTTGCTTGAGATCAGAGGCCTGTCTTATCCCATTGAACGTGTGTCCCTTTTTGCTAATATAGCTTCTAACATGTTAGATTGCCACAGACGCTGCCCAATAAATAAATGAATAAATGAGCAATTGGCTAAAAGACAAGTAACTGCTACTTAGCTACTGCTTCCTACTGCATACAGATAATTAGGTCCAGATTAGCATCTTTCCTATTTTGCTTTCCTCTTTTCCATCTGCAGGCTTGCAAATATAACTAAAACATATCTATTATCAATTATTTGGTTTTAATATGAAAACCTATTGTAGACCAATTCCTTCACCTATTCCAATAAACTGAGCATTGACCATTCAGTATTGTCTTGCTCTTCTTTTTCTTTTTTTCATATATTTTTATTGATTTTTTTACAGAGAGGAAGGAAGAGGGATAGAGAGTTAGAAATATCGATGAGAGAGAAACATTGATCAGCTGCCTCCTGTACCCCCCCACTGGGGATGTGCCCATAACCAAAGTACATACCCTTGACCGGAATCGAACTTGGGACCTATCAGTCTGCAGGTTGATGCTCTATCCACTGAGCCAAACTGGTCAGGGCTTTCTTGCTCCTCTTACCATCAACTATTCCTCTCTGTTGTCTATACATTCTCTTCAGTTTGCTCCAAATCTAAGACCTACTTAATGCACTATGAACCTCTAACACTCCTCATGTAAAATTCCTGAAGGACAGTTCATACTCATCACCTCCATGTTTTCTTAATGTACATTTCCAATTATACCTCGTCCTAACTTCATATTCTACACTACTTTAAAATCTAATTAGTATCTGTTCATTCACTCACCCAATTCATCAAAAATACTCGAGCGTTTCAATCCTCACTCTTGGGTAAAAATAAATCACACCTCTCTCTCTCTCTCTCTCTCTCTCTCTCTCTCTCTCTCTCTCTCTCTCTCTCTCTCTCCCTCCCTCCCTCCCTCCCTCCCTCCCTCTCTATCTCTCTCTCATTCATTTACTTCTATTTTCAATACTTGATTCTCTTTGATGCCACCCTTGGTTCTCCCCTGGATTACTTCCATAACCTACTCAATGCTGTCATTTCAAATTCACCTTCTTGCCAAATGTTGTCACTCTAGTAGAGGGATATTTGTGGAAATGTGACTGAGACACCCCTGATACAATTCCTGTTAGAGGAATATGCAGACAGTACAGTTCCATTGTTAAAAAATAATTCAAAATTACAAAGAAAGACATGCTGCTCCATATGGTCCTGTTGTTGTTGGTAGACCCATATACTCCACATCAGCTTTCCTACTAAACCATATTTGTTTTAGCTTTTGCAGGAAGGAAGAGAATCCTCATCTTGAGAAGAATACTTGATGAGGTATTCTTTTCCTCCTCCTTTCCTATAAAGAAAGGGCAGAATCAAATGCTACCTCTCTGTTCTTTTTCACTCCTAATTTGAAAAAATACTCTACTGAATTTTGATGAGCCTTCACACTTGCTGATGGCTCTGTTGCAATGTGGCATGTAAAAGGAAGAAGACCTAGTAAAGTTAAGTGCACAGCAGCTGTGACTCCCATTTCTTAGTGTCGCAAGTGTATAGGTGCTTCTCTGAGGGAACAGGGGGTACAAAAGCACAGAGCGCCTGCAGCAAGTAGGTATGAGATGGAAAAAAGTTGTAAGAATGTGGCCAAAAAGTACGAAATGGCAATTACAGAATAGTCTTGGGGGTGTTTTAGGAAATATAGTAAAAAAATTGTAATAACTACCTACAGTATCATATGGGTACTACATTTATCAGGGTGAATGATCACTCTGTAAGTTATATAAATGTCTAACCACTGGGTTGTGCACCTGGAACTAATATAATGTCATAGGACAACTATAATTGGAAAAATAAAAAAAAGTTATTAATAACTAACTAACTAAATAAATGAGGAGATGGTAAAAGCATTTCCATCTTAATAGGAGTATCAAAATCTGAGAACTGTATGTGGGGCAGTGTTGTGGCACAGCCTGAAAAATCAATAAATTCACCCCATGGGACAGACAGCATTTGGATACAAAGCATTCTGGAAATATATAGCAAAGAAATTCAAGGAAAAAAAATCTATACCAAAATGAGAGGAGCCCAAAACCTTCAAAAGTTGTGTGTTTTTCTTATCTAGGCAGATACTTTCATTGCCATCCTCCCAACCCCATCACTCAAACTGTGCAGCAAATAATGGTCCATGCAAAGAAAAAGTAGAGATGAGAATCAAGACAGAAAACTGATTTAACCATACACCCCACCTTTGCACTGTGGTAAAGATTCTTCGGGGGGAAAAAAAGTGTTGTACAAGACAGAAGCAAGAGATAATATTTAAAATCCACTGACTATCAAACTGTGAATATTTTAAAATGTAAAAAAAAAAATTCCTGGGTAGAATTACATATTTTTTGGTAAGTACTGAGATTCCATTTGTTGAGCTGGCACATTTAAGTTTGCTAGAACCTACCTCATGGTCAATAAAGTTTCAAATATTAGAGTTGGTTTTAATTATTGGTTTAAATACTATGTTATCACTGAATTGAGATTACTTAATCATATCTTACTTCAAACTCAGAAATAACAATAGTAGGGAGATGAATAATGTATTTTTTAGGAGGTTTAAAGCCTCTTTATGTTCCAGAAAAATATCGTGCATAATGTCTTTAAAAAAGTTACTTTATTGATTTGGCCAATAAAATAGAGAAAAGGTAAATGTTAAGAAACTTGAAGCTATTATTAAATAACTACAAGTTATATTAATAAACTATTTGAAAAGAGGTAAAAGGCCCTTTATTATATGTGTGAACAATTAGACTTAGGAAAGAGCCTTTCCTATTAAAAGGGCCATCAAAGGGGGATGCACTGCTAACACACGAACGTATGTGAATAATCTCTGTTCCAGCTTGTTTCTGAAAGTCTAATTTTCCTTAAGGCAAAAGAAATAAAGATATGGAACGGGGGATCTGGTATTCAAGTTTTAAATTAAGGATGGTGCAAATGGAACGTAATGACTTTCCTCAGAGAATTATATGCAGACTGTTTAAACAGATTTCTAAAAGCTTTAACATATTTAATATCATGCTAAATATGAAGCTTTTCTGAAACACCACCATTCTAACTAGGACCCATGTTTGTGAAACCAGGGATGCATTTAGGAATATTGGAAATTTTTAATGTAACACTTGAACCTGGAAGAATACCGGTGTTAAAGTAGTCAAATAGCTTACAATATATTCAATTCCACTCAGTCATGAATTCCAGTGACATGAAAAGCTACTCTATTCTACCCTTTAGAGGGAGACAGACATGGCATTAGTATTTAACAAAGGAATTATGTGAACCAAAGCCATGGTGTGTCATCATCACAAATAATCCTGTTTAATATCCTCATACTGATTTATTTTTCTCTGAGATCTCCATGCACTTACTGACAAAATTCCTTCCCAAAAACTTTTAGAGAAACTTGGGAAGGGTGTAGAAAACATGAATAGTTAGGTGAAATATCAAACCCCACATCACCTTTGCCCCTGTGTTACTTTACACGTTGGTATCACGGTGTGCTCCTACCTTGCAGATTTCTACTCCATGTGAGATGCTACCAGAATAAGCATTTTCATTGTGAGGAGAATTACTGTCAAATCTAAATCTCTTGCAAGACATTCTGATGATAACAGCAACAACAGTGATAATGACAATAATAATAAAGGCAACCTTTATTATTTATTATGTACTAGGACTTCACGTATATTATTTCATTGTATCTTCACAGAAACCTCGGGGGAAGTGATTATTTTGTACATAGTCACAGTGCTAGTAAGTGGCTAAAGCTAGAATCTGAAGTTATGTATTCTGAAGTCAGCCTAAGAGCCTAACCATATGCCCTCAGGCCTCCCTATATCAACTAGCTCTAATACTCTTTTCTAATGGGTTTGAACATTACCAATTACAGAATACTCAATCTGGAACTTTACCAAAGTCTCTTTATACTGACCTGCTGGGAACTTTGACAAGGTTACACTTGCTTTCCCTCCTCTCCTGTTAGTCATATATAAACACCATATTCCTAGTCTCTTGTTCAATTAACATGGACCAATATCCTAAGTGACAAAACACCTTTCCTTCTCCCATCTGATCCTATGGGTTCAATATTTCTAACTTTTATAATTTAACTGCAATATAACCCAGAAGATATTATTATAAATACTAAAGGTATTTTGATATTACATATAATTTATTTTTAGATGAAAATGCTCATATGATACCATTTATCCTTATTTTAAAGATGAAATACCTAAATGAAACCAGACAGTATTTGCATTTCAAATGAGACCATATTGTTATTACATGAGAAATCAGTAAGGTAATACAAGCTGTGTGTTAAACTTCCGTCTTTTAATGCAGAGTTGAGAATTGTTAGAATTAAAGTGGCCCTTAACACATGGGTTTGAATAATAACTATCTTCTTCTATTTATAGAAAATGGCCATTCAATTGCTACTTCATTACACTTCTAAAGTATGAACCCAATAAGGAGTATTATGACATTAATTTTATTTCAATCCATTACACTTTGATGAATAATACAACTTCTTGTCTACTCTAATACTCATACTAGTAAAAAAGAATCTGAAAACATTTCCACAGTGAGGTTTAATTCTTTTACTTTATCAGATATTTTTCTTAATTTATATTTCCCTGCCATTTATTTTCCTTTGTTCATTTATCTTTCTAATACTGCTGAAGGGAATTTTAAAGTATTCCAAAATTGGTGCTTCAGTCAAAATCTGTGCTTCTTTCAGTGCATGTTCCACATGTACAACTGTCTAAACCAGCATTCTTTTGCTTCAACTGTCACATTTTTTTAAAAAAGATAGAGACTCATCATCTACTGGCTATTGATGTTTATGAATTAATTAACTTGAATGTTGTGGCTTTTTAAAATCTAAGCTATTTTCTCAGAAATAATGTGATTTACCTGACATTAAAGGGCACAATGAGCTATGAGTTCCTGGAACTACATTGATATAAAACTGCACCAGGATGCCAAAGAATGGCATTAATTGCACTTGAAATATTTACATGGAAGGAGGATGCTCATATAACATTTCTAGTATGTGAAATCAAATCTTGTACATTATCAGAGTTACTCAAATGGAATATATCATTTAGTTTTATTTAGCAGATGTAGTTAACAGCTAATATATGCAAGAATTTTGGAGGATACCAGAAAAAGTCTATTAAGTATTTTTAAAGAATATGGAAGTGAATATAGACTGACTTTAGATATATATCCTCCTGTTCCTTTTATTATACTGGGGAAAGTTTTGATATTCATCTTTTCCATTTAAAATTAAAAGGCAAAAATGCTATTAAAGTTTCAAACTAGATAAACACATGTACCTACCACATCAGGCAACCTTTGTTTCCTCTCACTCATACATTGCTAAAATATTATTTTGAATGAGCATTGGTGTTTATGTTCCAAACAGATGTAGTGCTCGACTACATGGGAATAAAAGTAACTGCTGGTAAAGAATACATATATCTCTACTATGGGCTCTAAGTTTTAAAAAGTATTTTGGAGAAAAGGATATGCTATTCGAAGTGAAAATTGGTTTGTTAAGACACTAGGAAAATTTTATTTTGTAAAGAAAAAATGTCAAGTGGTTAATGATATTGTAAGAAATATTTCTAAATATCCATCTCTCAAAGTAAAGCCTGACTGAATTGTTTAATAGAGTTCAATTTATTTTAAAAAATGTATTAAATATCTTAAGTGATTACAGTGCAGCAAGGAAATAACATTTACAGACAATGCACTCAATGAATTTATAATCTAATTATATATAGACTAGAGGCTCAGTGCACAAAATCCGTGCATGGGTAGGGTTCCTAGGCCTGACCAGCAATCAGGGCCCATTAGGGCCTCTGGCTACTGACCAGGGCCTTCCTTCCCTGGCTGCCAGCTGCCAGCCAGGACCTTTCTTCATTCTGTACTGGCCCCTGGTCAGCGCACATCATAGCGAGCGATCAAACTCCTGGTCTCTGGGTCAAACTCCTGAGTGGACACTGCATATTAGCCTTTTATATATATATAGATATGAAGAAAGTCAAACAAAAGGTTGTTAGGGCCTTATACAATTAAAAAAAAAAAAAGATAAACTACTTACTTTATGCCTTTTTAAAGTTTCCTAAGTTTCCTTTTCCCTCATTAGAAATGCATTTAACATCCCATACCTTTTCTTTCTTTTTAATTCCACTACTGGCCACTGTTGTGAAAAATTAACAGCACAGAATCTTAGTCACAGAAACTTTAAGTCCCACAGGTCCAATCCCTCAATTTATAGGGCAGGACTGAACCTTTCTCCAGCTTTTAAGTTCTTTAAAGAGAAAGTTCCTAAAAACAAAACATTTGCCCAATCAGTCAGATTCAAGAGCAATGTGATACATTACTAAATTCTGAAAGGTAGTTTTAAAAGAACATGAGCACACTTCACAATTTTTATATCAAAATGCTAAAGTCAAATCTATAGGCTTGCTCCCTTAGTTATCCAGTAGGTTTCTAAATTTCAAAAATTTGCAGAGATGTTACTTAGGGTATCATCTTTTTTTATTTTAATTACACATATAAAACAACATTTCAAACACTTTTAGTTGATTTTAATCTTAGAGGGCTTTTATCTTAAGAAATTAAGAGAAATTGTGAAATTAAAGAATATATATATTCTTATATTTCTGTATATTTTATAAAATGTACAGCTTTCTTGGATACTACCTAATAAATTTAACTAAATGGGGGGGAAAATGAAAGAAATAACATCCATATTTTTCCAAGAATCCGCAGATGGACAGATGCTAGAAAGTATGACTAGTCAGTCAGAGAAAGATAAATATCACATAATCTCACTCATGTGTGGATTATAATGAACATAAACCGATGAACAAAAACAGATCTAGAGACAGAGAAGCATTGATCAGATGCTCAAACCTCAGAGGGAAGATAGGGGAGGGTGAGGGTAAGGGAGAGAGATCAACCAAAGGACTTGTATGCATGCACATAAGCATAAGCCATAAACGATGGACACAGACAACAGGGGGTGAGGGTGAGGGCAGGACTGGAGGGGGGAGGGACAATGGGGAAATAAGGACACATTTGCAATGCCTTAATCAATAAAGAAAAAAAAAGAATGACTAAGAAAGGAATCAGTCTGTGTTTTTCTATGAATGATGCAGAATATTTTGTGTGAACAGAGAAAAATCTAACTGGAGAATTCTAATGTTTATTTAAATAAGTCACTGAGAACAAAAACTAATAAATAAGCATTAAAGTGGGTGCATGTGACTAGCACTGTGAATCTAGGTTTTGAGCGGGGCAAAACATTGTGCTTAAAGTTGCAGTGTGACTATATAGCAGTAATTACCCACTAGAGAAATATAGTTCAAGGATGCCAATTATGGTACACCAAATACTATTTTGATATCCATTTTATCCTTTTTTCATATAAATTAATAGTTAAGAAAAAACAGAAGTTTCTATAAATGAGTTTAGTTTTCTTTGGGGTTTTTTTTGAAGTGAGCAAATATGATTTTTAGTTTAATGGCTTTTATTCACATCAAGTAAGTGCTTGCTGACTCCACAGATAATTCTAACATAGCAGCCTTTCACAGCACATGATTTTGAGGAAAAAAAGATTAGAATGAAACCAATCACAAGGCTGCCTTTCCACTGAACCAGCAGGCTGTTAGCCTGGGGCAAATAAAATCCTAGTAAATGGATTGATTTCAGAGTTTGGTCTAAAGGCCAAGTTAGCAGGTGGTAGTGTTTTGTTCTGTTTTGTTTTGTTTTTCATTGCTTTAATTTTTATTTCTGTCCTAAGACAATAGGTTTTTGTTGTTTTGTTTTCTTTTTCTTTTTTGTTTGTTTGTTTTATCTTGCTTTTATTTCAGCTGCAAGATTGAAACTCTATGGAGGCATGATGACAGCCAGGTTATTACAGTACCTGGCTGTTCTTACAATTGTTTTAGTTTTGTGTGATGTGTGTGGGCACGTGTGTGTGTGTGTGTGTGTGTGTGTGTGTGTGTGTGTGTGTGTGTGTGTGTGTGTAGCACAATATGTTAAAGATCAATCCCCTTTAAGACTTAACTGTCCTGCTTGAAGATTATTTTTCTTACTGGAATGAAAAATCATAAATATTTGCTTTGTCATTCATCTCAACCAAACAATATCTAGAAAAACCAAGTTCCTTCTCCAATCATCAAATAAAACCAAATAACAAAACAACTATCTATGTTTGTTGGCATTTTTTACAAACCCCAGTAAATTCTAAGCCTCTTTCTTCTTACCATTATTCTCAGGCGTTCACATATATTTTGGATATTTTAAAAAATTTCTTCATGTTTATGAATCTTCCCTTTTGTAAAGCTCATTTTAAAAATCTACGCTCACTGAAAAACTTTTTCTTTTCTCTCGTATTTGCATTAATGTTGCCAGTATTAATTTTTAAAACTTACATACCTGTGAGTTACAATGTAAAGTAATTTTTATTTTAGCTTAATTCCATCTAACAAGAAACAAACTCATGGGTGACAGAAAAGTCTTAAGAATTTTAGTGTTTAAATGAAGCTTTGATATATTATCTTGTTGAATCTATATATTTCATACATAAGAAAATTGAACTTCATAGATTAAGTCGAGTGTGTGAAATCACATAGACAGCATGAAGACTATTAAACATTTAATATTATTTCTGATGAAAAAATTGTTACAAATGAGTATCCAATAGGAATAGAAAAAATATTAGCCATAGTTAGAATTTAGAAAATCATACTTAACAAATTTAAGAAAATGTATATAAATAGAACGTTCTTACGTCTGCAGATAAAAGTAAATATGAAACCATTTGGTTGCCATTCTCAAGAATTTGGAAAAAAAATAAAATATTTCATAAAATGGAGAAAGTGGTTAAGAATACCAGGTTGAAAAAAAAAAACACAAGAGAAATGAACATGGTTTGGAAAGTCAATAAAAACAAGTTTGAAGCTCTATTACAAAATTTCCATAAAAAACAACTATTTGCAAGGGCTAGCCTATGTAGACATAATTTGACATAACTTTCCAGAATGAGATTGTGTCTTTAAAGCACTTAAGCTGAACTAGACAATTTCATACACTTGCATGCTTGATGAAATGACTCTCATTTGCTTCTCATTAGTTCTGACATGATCACATGCAGCTACAGGGTGTCTATTGTGATTATGATTAGGGTTTGAAAAACAAACAAGAAAAATTGCCATGCTAAATAGAAAATACCGAAAAACCACATGCCACAAATTTTGAGACATTTATTGTGTGTGTTTTTTTAAATTATAGTTAAAGCTATGTTTGAGAGAAAAATTAGTCCAAAATTAAGAGTAAGATCCTTCTTTGGAAACCAACTAAACAGGTTATAAAGTAGGTTTAAGTAATATATGAATTCCAGTATGATGGTGAAAAACCTCATCAGAACCCAAAAACAATGGAGGGTGGTGAAGCCATGGGAAATTTAGTTCAAGGTTATTGTTCACTTGAGCAGCTACTCAAGAACAGAACTGGGGAACAGACAGCTATATCTCATTGTGCACTAGGAAAACTGAGCCAAGCAAATAATTGGATCACTGCTTTACCAAATTGGTAGAACCATGACAAAGGAGTAACAAATATGTTAAAAATCAGGCACTCACTGACTCATCCTTTGATCATCCACAGGTTATGAATAGCTGGATTAACAAAGTATAACCCAGTAAATGTAAACATTATTTCAGTCTCTCTGACTAACATGAAGTACTAGAATGAGGATCCGAAAATCTTGGTATGTATTCCAAATCCTCATATTGAATCCTCATATAGACAGAGAAAATTTACCAATTCTATGCAAAAAAAAAAAAAATCTGATAAAAGAGCCACTCTGAAGTCTCAAGGTATATATACATATATAGTGAAATAATAGAAGAATGCTTTCAAGACCTGAGAAATGTTTAAGTATCCTGATCAATAGTGTTCAAGCAATACAAGACAAATATAAAAATAAATTAAAAAAATCATCCATTCATATAGCCATTAATTCCCAAATATCCTAGATGTTGAAAATATGCCAGGTGGAAGAAAGTGATCAGAGTTCCTACCCTAATCCTAGTAAAGGCGGACATGATGTATTAGTAAATTTTATATTAGAAGATAATAAATGCTGAGGAGAAAAATATGTAAAAATTACTGGAAGGGGAAAGGTTGGTTGTCACACTTTTAAATAATATGGTCTGGGAAGATCTCCTTGAAGATGCAATATTGGGACAAAGGCTGACAAATATGATGGCGAGCTTATATATTTCATATATAAAGACAATCTGTGTTCCATTTCAAAATATATAATCTTATCTTGAGTTTTTTAATGTCAATGAAAGATAAAATAGTATCCTAGGTAAACTGCAGAGGAAAAGCAGAATCCCTAACAAAGGGTAATGCAAAACATCAAATTTTCCCTTTTCCAGTACAAATAACAAAATACTATTAAACAATATTTACCAGTTATAGAGGAGGAAAAAATATTTGTATAGAATTCTGAGTCAAGAGTGTCATTGGAAAATATCTGAAAGTCATTTTTGCTAACGCTTGAGTTCAGAAATGACCTAATTTAAATATGTTACTTAAAAAATACAAACCACATATTGAAGAAAATAGATTGAAAATTTAATCTAATGAAATATTTGAAGAATGGAAAACTTAGGGATTGGGGGAAAAGCCACGTGGAAGATTGAAACAATGTTTCATTTTTTCACTAAAAATCCATTGTGAATATCAAAATTGTCAATGTCAAAATGATTTTCAAAGTTAAAAGTGGTTTATTTTTGTTATAACTTGGCTCTCTGATGGCACTTATTTATGGGTAACATTTACTTATGTTCCTGACTCAGATCACCACTGTCTTTGCTGGACTTTGTACATGAGGTAAAAAGCATATATCTTTGAATAATTAAAGGCTCGTTTTAGTAACTTCTTCCTTCACATAATAATATCATTCCATTCTTTTTGGTGCAATATGTTGCTGCCAGTCTTTGCCCCTTAAACCAAATTTCCTGCTTGAGATTGCTTGGGCCATGCAGATAAGGTAAAGTCCAAATGACAGGGAGCCAGAATGCTAAGCCATGTAAGGACAATTTTAACTTCTTTGCCTCTGAACCCTTCTCTGTAGATAAACAAACACACAAACAACTATATATTCATACATACATATATACATCTACATATACATGTACCTATTGCCTCTGTAACAAATTACTATAAATACAGTGGCTTAAAACAAATGTGTTATATTACAATTCTTTTTAAAAATATTAAATTTATTGGGCTGACATTGGTTAATAAAATTACACAGGTTTCAAGTGTACAATTCTATGATACATCATTTGTATATTCTATTGTGTGCTCACCACCCAAAGTCAAATCATCTTCCATCACCATATATTTGACCCCCTTTATCCTTTACTACGCAACACCTCCTTCCCTCTGGTAACCACCATAGTGTTGTCTGTGTCTATGTGTTTTTGTTTGTTTTTCTTGTTTGATCATCTTACAATTTTTGAGCACCAAAATCTAAAATGAGTATTCAGCCCTAGCTAGTTTGGCTCATTGGATACCGCATCAGCCTGCGTACTGAAGGGTTCTGGGTTCGATTCAGGTCAAGGGCACATGCGGGGTTGCAGGCTGCATCCCCAGTAGGGGGTGTGCAGGAGACAGCCAATCAATGATTCTCTCTCATCATTGATGTTTCTATCTCTCTCTCCCTTTCTCCCTGAAATCAATTAAAAATATTTTTAAAAAATAAAAATAAAATAAAATATTAATGGATGGGTTTCCCCTAAAAGATTTAGGAGAGAATCTATTTCCTTGTATTTTCTTGCTTCTAAAGGCTGCCTATATTCATTGACTTGTGGCTCCCTCTTCCATATTCAAAGCTAGCAGCATAGCATCTTTAAACTTTGTCTGGCTCTGCTGCCATTACCATACACTCCTGCAGCCCTTTGTAAAGACCCCTGTGATTACAATGGGCCCATCCAGATAACCCATATGTCCAGGATAATTAAGATGCTTAATTTAGTTATATCTGTAAAGTACTTATGCCATGTAAGTTAATATATATTTATAGGTTATGGGGATTAGTACATGGGCCTCTTTAGGGCCATTACTCAGCCTAATATGAATGTGTGTGTTTGTATATGTGGTGTGTGTATGTGCATCAAGGCATCTTGGCTGTGGTGCAAAAATTCATTAAATTTATTTTTATTTTTGCTATTTAGCTATAGCCTATTTTACAGATTAAAAAATCAAGGGAACATTAATTTCCTATTATTTGGGGACGAACTTCCACTAGAAAGTATGTATAAACAACTAGCTATTCTATATAAATGCAAAGTTTTACAAATATCTGTTATTGAAGTTAATATAGTTGCATATCTTTAAAGAAGCAAAAACATCTGTACAATAAAAATCACTGAGCATTTAGAGAAGAATTTATCTGAAAAGAGGAAATAAAAATTTCAGAACATATTTTAGGCTTTTCTTAGCATTAAGAAACCTGCAAATCCCTTCTAGCATGCAGAAAGTGATCCTTGAACATTTTCAACCTTTCAGGTACTTTCATCCAAGAGAGGTTTGGAGAAATTTTTGCCTGCAGACATTAAAAGCACTAACTTCAACAATACAAAATAACACTTATGCTTTTGGGCTTTTCATCACTGTATTCAGGAAGCTCTCTCACTGAGTAGCATTATAAAATAACTTTAGGCACATTGAGATACTATTTAAATACAAGTAGAAGTTGCTGTTTTGAAAATCTTTCCAAAGCAACTAACTCAAATTACCAACACCAGCAAAGTAAATATCCTATTTAATAAAAGAGTAATATGCAAATTAACCATCACTCCACTTTACCCACAAGCCACACCCGCCAGCCAATCAGGAGTGAGTATGCAAATTAACCCAACCAAGATGGCTGCAGCCACGGAGCAAGCAGGAGGCTTAGGTTTCCCCAGCAGTGGAGGAAGCCACACTTTCCGCACACCCTGGCAGGCCCAGGCCTCCACTCAAGGCTACAAAGTTTCAATTATAGAAGATAAATAAATCCCAGATACCAGGGCCTCCGCTTGGGTCACCGAGGGGCGTGGCTGGCCTGCAAACCACCACAGGCCCGTCTCCCAGGCCGCCCCACGCCCCATGGGAACCCCCACCCTGATCTGGGACACCCTTCAGGGCAAACCAGCTGGCCCCCACCCGTGCACCAGGCCTCTATCCTATCTAATAAAAGAGTAATATGCAAATTGACCATCACTCCAACACACAAGATGGCTGCCCCCATGTGGCAAAAGATGATTGTCCCCATGTGGACACAAGATAGCCACCACAAGATGGCCAGCAGGGGAGGGCAGTTGGGAGGGACCAGACCTGCAAGGGAGGGCAGTTGGGGGTGATCAGGCCAGCAGGGGAGGACAGTTGGGAGGGACCAGGCCTGCAAAGGAGGGCAGTTGGGGGTGAACAAGCCTGTAAGGGGAGGGCAGTTAGGGGTGACCAGGCCGGCAGAGGAGGGAAGTTGCGGGCAACCGGGCCTGCAGGGAAGGGCAGTTGGGGGAGACCCAGGCCTGCAGAGAGAGCAGTTGGGGGGGACCAGGCCTGCTGGGGAGAGAAGTTAGGGGTGACCAGGCCTGTAGGGGAGGGCAGTTATGGGCAAACAGGCGGCAGGGGAGCAGTTAGGCATCAATCAGGCTGGCAGAGAAGTGGTTAGGGGGTGATCAGGAAGGCAGACAGGCAAGCGGTTGGGAGCCAGCAATCCTGGATTGTGACAGGGATATCTGACTGCCTGTTTAGGCCCGGATTGGGCCTAAACGGGCAGTTGGACATCCCTCGAGGGGTTCCAGATTGGAGAGGGTGCAGACTGGGCTGAGGGACATCCCCCACCATGCACGAATTTCGTGCACCAGGCCTTTAGTGCTTATATAAACACTAGTAGCCCTGCGCACAAACCTGTGCACCAGTAGCTCTCTGCAGGGCCTGTTTGCTCCGTACCTGCTGCCCAAAGGCTCTCCGCAGCCCAGAGGCTCATCCATGGCCGGGCACAGAACACTTGCCTTGTCGCTGTGGCAACGAGGCAAGCATTCTGCCAGGGCACTCACGCTGCCTGCTCTCAGCAGTTGCTCCCCCCCCCCCCCCGGGACTGGGGGATTCCGGCAGGGCTGAGAGGACTGGGAGCTGCCATCTTTTGGCTATGGGCGCCGCCAACTTTGTGATAGAGTGATGGTTAATTTGCATATTACCCTTTTATTAGATAGGATGGAGATGATCTGTAAAAGAAAACAAGTCCTAAGATAAGTACAATGTAACACAAAGGAGAAGCAGACTAGAGGGCAAAAGAAGACGTCTCTTTAGTTCAGTTTGATATTCTAAAACAACCTGGAGGAAATTATTGGAATTATTGGATTGGTGGTGATGTTAAGATCAATTTCCAGAATGACAATTGCAGACAACCTCAGAGCTAGAACCTGAGAGCTAGAAAGCAGTGTGTAGGCATGTGCAATAAATTGTGGAGAGGAGATATTATAGCACATGCATGCATTGTGAGGGCAACACTGTTTACATCATCATGAGCTGAAGGTGGTTATCAGTAGAGATCTGAATGCAAGTGTTCTGGAGGAAAAATAAAATTTTAAAAATGCATGCTGATCAAATAGTATGGCACAATATGAAAAAATGAGGGGAATGCAGAATATTAGAAGACAGCAGTTAGAAAGAAAGAACTATGTACATGCAGATTTGTCTTTATACATGGGAAGTGAAATCTTATATTTCTTTCTACTTTTTGTAAAACACAGGAGGGGAAAAAAGCCCAGGGGAGGCAGAATAATGAGAAAAATGAAATGACAGAAAGAATTAAAAAACACACAATGATTTAGGTTTGCTTGTATATTTGTTTGTTTCCTTTCCTTGAAATTTTGGTCAGTACTTATTTATTTTCAACCACTGAGCAATTTTTGTTAGGTAATTTTTGTTCTTGTTTAAATTTGTGAATCCTTTTAGGGACATTCTATAGAAATTTACATTCACATATCCAGTGGGGTCCAGATGACTTTTCCCTAAAGCATATTGGCAGAGATGATAAGCATTTTCTTTTTCATTAGGTAAATTAATAGCTACTTTGTAGAATTAAATAGTTCTTTACATGTTGTTTGGCTCTCACAATGTAATATAGTTACACATGAAATGATTTGGGATCAGTCTCTAAGAAAAGTGACTGTCAAATTACATTATCCTAAAATGCTCCTTATTCCTTTTGTGGTTTTGCCCAGAATTTTTAGCCCAGCCTTCTCCAGTACTGATAAGCTTGGACATGAGAGTAATCTGACTTCCTACTTGTATGCATATCATCCTGACACCTGACTCTCCTAAGGGGATTTAAGACTACACAAAGCTGCCATGTTATTACAGTCCTTCCTGAAAGATTGCCTGAAGTGATGTTACAACATCAGATATTCAGAGCTAGTTGACACTGAAACATTACTTACAGGAAACTGCTGCTTTGGGCATATTTTTATTTGAGCTGTGACAACTCCATCTAATCATCTAAATGACATACTTGCGGTAATACCATTAATCAATATCTCATTTTATTAGTCGTTTATTAATTTAATTACTCATTATCTATCTCGTTTTTTACTTCATTTTTGAGATTGCCTCATCTGGCTTTTATATTCAAAACTGATACAGAATTCCTTATCTTTAATAACAGAGTAACAAATTATTTTCATTTTCAAGATCAACACATAAAACCTCCATATGAGAGTTTCAAACCCTTCCTATACTATTGTAGTTTAAGTCAACTTACATAATAAAAGAAGCTAGCATAAATTTCAATGGGTCAAAATAAGTGTTTGCAGGAGCACTATAGAGGATTAAAAAGAAAATTTTAAAGAAAACCAATCCAGGCATATATGAAAGGAATACAGTTTTAAATGTAACATTTATTTACTTACTAAGTCAACTACATGCATTATTGGTTTCCCAAACCATTTCTTACTGACTTTGTTTTTTTTCTTTCAAAAAGGTATTTTTTAACAACTTGGAAGTATACTGCTGTACCAGTTACTACTAAACAAACTTTGAGATTATTCCATGCAAATAATCCCTTATGATTATATTTGATGTCTTCTAGGTGAAAAGGAAGAGACAAAAGCTTCTGACATCCTCATCACTGTCTCCCTTTCTGACAGTCCCAATCCAGCTTCACACTGCTACCTGAATTTCAATCCTGAAGGCAATCCAGGCCAGCCTCCAATTCAAATGACGGACAGGGAGGTTGGGGGAGGGGAATGGGAAGAGGAGTGATGGCTAGGTTTAAGTAATAGCTTGAAAATATTTCTCATAGCACAAAATATAGTAATGATATAGATTAAAACAATATTCTAAATGTCTTGGTAGAAATATCCAATTTTAGGCAACCATAGTCTAATTCTGATTAGCATTCACAGTCTCATCTCAGATTATCTCTTCTACCACAGTCCTGTAGAAATCTACATATTGTCATTTAAAATTACAGTTACCATCGCTTAATTTCAGGATAAAAAATGAATTACAGGCTGTCCTGAAATTTATACCCTTGGGATTTTAATTTGTGGGGGTGACTGAGTGATGACATGGAGAGGCCAATGCCATTGAAAAACATCTTATTCATTACTTACATTTCCTGAGAAAAGGGAGCATGCTACACCAAGCAGAGCCACATAGGGATGCACTGGGATAGGAGGCAGAAGCAGGAGCCAGGAGGAAGCCGAGGCCAAAGTATTTATTGTAGTATCCGTGGAAATGCAACTCAGGGCAGAGTATACAGCTTAGATTTGGCTAGTCTGAATAATTCCTATAGGCTCCAAGATATAGGGGTGGTTGTACAGTGGCCTAGTACCTAGCTCTAGAATGATTTAAGGAGTGGGTATATTGGCTTGGTGTGTGAGAGATAAGAGGATGGCTGTGGTACAGATTCAGGACTGGTTGGTTTGTATGTAAAAGGCTTGCTCACAGACAAGTTGTTATTATCTCTGGGCATTCTCCAGCTCTGGTAAGATACATAAAGCCCCCAAAGGCCAGATTACCAAGAATACAGAGAACAAGGAAATATAGTTAATATAATTGGCCCTGTGATGAATAGATACCAAATAGACAACTACTGCCCATGAAATCATAGAACCTATAACTTAGTCAGATATTGAAAAGATTGCTATAAAAGGCAGGTTTGTGGTTTGTTAAGAAAATATTATTTTTATGTTAGGCCTAGTAACTTTATTTCTTCGGACATAATAATTTCACTATGTCATGAGAAAAAAAAGATAAATTTTCAAAAAGCTATCAAAATAAAAAGATTTCCATCAAAATATTATTTCTAATAGTAAAATCTGAAAGCAACTTAGTTGTTTCCTTTATGTGAATGACTAAATGTCATTTATCCATATAGATTACTGTGTTCTCTTAAAAAATTAAGTTTTTCTAAAATATTAATATGGAAAGGTGCTCTGATGTAAAAATAAGTTAAAATGTCAAACCTTAGAGGGAAGGTAGAAGAGGGTGGGAGTAAGGGGGAGAGATCAACCAAAGGACTTGTATGCATGCATATAAGCCTAATCAATTGACATAGACAACAAGGGGGTGAGGGCATGAGTGGGGGTGCGGATAGGGGAGTAATGGGGGGATAAGGACACACATGCAATACCTTAATAAAGAAATTTAAAAAAATGTGTGGTAGAAACATTTTCCTCTAAAAAACAATATTTTGTCTATATTTAATTAAAATGCATACTCCAACTAATTTAAAATAACTTCAAACATTCCCAAAAAATCTAGTTTGAAGATGTGCTGTTTCCTCAGAATTTTCTCCCTCTTATGTCCAACAAAAATACTGTACTATTTTCGATACATTTATGACACTTTCTTATATCCTTGCTCATTATTTTCTCATTACATTGCCTTTCCCCTATTTCTTCAAAGTCTATTTTAAAAAAAACAAAAACCTTCTCTACAAAATTTTTCATGTTTTTTTTTTTTTTTTTTTGCTCTAAAAAGATCTCTGTAACACCCCCTCCCCCATTACCTTGGCCTTGAGTTATTGGGGCATGTTTCAGTTATCCTTTACCAAACAATGACCTACCACAGTATTAGTGTCATAATCAAAGCATGTTTTGTTTGTTTTTAAAATATATTTTTATTGATTTTTTTTACAGAGAGGAAGGGAGAGGGATAGAGAGTTAGAAACATCAATGAGAGAGAAACATCGATCAGCTGCCTCTTGCACACCCCCTACTGGGGATGTGCCCGCAACCAAGGTGCATGCCCTTTCAGTCCACAGGCCGACGCTCAATCCACTGAGCCAAACCAGTTAGGGCAAAGTATGTATTGTTTATTCAGAAATGATTCTCAAGTATTCATGGCACAAATAAATTAATCACATTTGTATGTTATAAACAATTACAAGGAGTTTTGATCTCACAGCATTTCCTGCATGTGATTATTCATTCTGCAACAAATTAGTAACTTCAAAAAAATAAATAACCTGTGGATTCACTTTGTTAATATGAACCATATGAATCTTAGTACATGTTCATTGTATTGTTTGTTCTAAAATATCAGAACACTGTGAAATCAAGTGTAGCAAGATGCTCAATATTAAATCTCACTAATGACAGAATTTAGTCTTGCAATTATAATTTATTCATCTTTGACTATTAAACACATTTGATGTGAATAACTGAATATCTATATCAAAAGTAAGATAGTATATGCATAATTAATTGGATATAGTTTAGAAATCAATATTTATAAACTATAATATTCACTGTTCTCACTGTAAACATCATTAATAAATTTGCTATAGGAAATCCATTTTGGATTAATGTTTTACGGGAGGAAAAAAATCCATCCTTATTATCCTATTTCCAAAGGCAGGAAATCGTTTTGTCTTCAAGAATATAAACTTTTTAAAATAAAGCTTTCATTTATATACAATTTTGTTTTGAGTTTTGCTACATCAGTATTCTTCCCTAACTTCTATTTATGAATTTTATCCTCTGGTGAAATGAAGTAATTAATTTGAAGAGGGAATACATTCAAAATCAGAAATTCGTAAGATGAAAAGTTTCTTTACTCATCTGAAAAATTGCTTCCTTTATCAAAAAAGAGAAGGGTGCAAACAATCCAGAAGACAGCTCTTCTGGGGAGTGAAGACAGTTTATGGAATACATATCCTACCTAATAATAGAGTAATATGCAAATTGACCGCACCTTCGCTATGCCTAAGCTACGCCCACCAGCCAAGCCACGCCCACCAGCCAAGCAACGCCCACCAGCCAATCAGGAGCAAATATGCAATTAACCCAACCAAGATGACTACAGCCACTGAGAGCGGGAGGGTTTCCGCGGTAACAAAAGAAGCCAAGCTTTCTGCGCCTCCTGTTGCCGGCCTAAGCCTCCACTCAAGGCTACAAAGTTTCAATTATAGAAGGTGAATTAACTCCAACAGAAATCGCTGCTGGCTGCGGAGTGAGCAGCAGGCTTGGCTTTGCTCCAGGCTACAAAGTTTCAATTGTAGAAGGTAAATAAATTCCAGATACCAGGGCCTCCTCTTGGGTCGCCAGGGAGCGTGGCCGGCCTGCAAACCACCACAGGCCCCTCGCTCAGGCCGCCCCATGCCCAAAGGGAACCCCCACCCTTCAGGGCAAACCCGTCAGCCCCCACCCATGCACCAGGCTTCTATCCTATCTAATAAAAGAGTAATATGCAGATTGACCATCACTCCAACACACAAGATCAAGATAGCTGCCCCCATGTGGTCAAAGATCCTGCCCACATGTGGACACAAGATGGTCACCACAAGATGGCAAGCAGGGGAGGGTAGTTGGGAGGCACCAGGTATGCAAGGGAGGGTAGTTGGAGGCGATCAACCCTGGAGGGGAGGGCAGTTAGGGGTGACCAGGCTGGCAGAGGAGAGAAGTTGGGGGCAAACAGGCTGGCTGGGGAGCAGTTAGGCATCAATCAGGCTGGCAGCGAAGTGGTTAGGGGGTGATCAGGCTGTCAGGCAGAAGCGGTTAGGGGCAATCAGGAAGGCAGGCAGGTGATCAGTTGGGATCCAGCAGTCCTGGATTGTGAGAGGGATGTCCGACTGCCCGTTTAGGCCCGATCGAGGATCGGGCCTAAACAGGCAGTCGGACACCCCTTAAGGGGTCCCAGATTGGAGAGGGTGCAGGCTGGGCTGAGGGACACGCCCCCCCCTCCGTGCACGAATTTCGTGCACCGGGCCTCTAGTTAAAAAATAAACAAGGGACAAAAATATTTTTCTACCATAATTTTTCTGCCATATCCTATCTAATATAAGAGTAATATGCAAATTGACCATACCTCTGCTATACCCACAAGCCACACCCACCAGCCAATCAGGAGCGAGTATGCAAATTAACCCAACCAAGATGGCTGAGGCCACAGAGTGAGCAGGAGGCTTGGGTTTCCCTGGCAATGGAGGAAGCCAAGCTTCCTGCACACCCTGGCAGGCCCTGACCTCTGCTCAAGGCTACAAAGTTTCAATTATAGAAGATAAATAAATCCCAGGGCCTCCACTTGGGTCGCTGGGGGGCGTGGCCAGCCTGCAAACCACCACAGGCCCCTCTCCCAGGCCGCCCCACACCCCAAGGGAACCCCCACCCTGATCCGGGACACCCTTCAGGGCAAACCAGCCAGCCCCCACCCGAGCATCAGGCCTCTAGCCTATCTAATAAAAGAGTAATATGCAAATTGACCATCACTCCAACACAAGATGGCTGCCCCCATGTGGTCAAAGATGGCTTCCCCCATGTGTAAACAAGATGGCTGCCACAAGATGGCCAGCAGGGGAGGGCAGTTGGGAGGGATCAGGCCTGCAGGGGAGGACAGTTGTGGGTGATCAGGCCAGCGCGGGAGGGCAGTTGGGAGGGACCAGGCCTGCAAGTGAGGGCAGTTGGGGGTGATCAAGGCTGCAGGGGAGGGCAGTTAGGGGTGACCAGGCCTGCAAGGGAGGGCTGTTAGGGGCAATCAGGCTGACAGGGGAGCAGTTAGGCATCAATCAGGCTGGCAGGGGAGTTGTTAGGGGGTGATCAGCCTGGCAGGCAGAAGCGTTTAGGGGCAATGAGGAAGGCAGGCAGGCGAGCAGTTGGGAGCCAGCAGTCCTGGATTGTGAGAGGGATGTCTGGCTACCCGTTTAGGCCCGATCCTACTAGGACTGGGCCTTAACGGGCAGTCAGACATCCCTCTAGGGATCCCAGATTGGAAAGGGTGCAGGCTGGGCTGAAGGACCCCCCGCCCTCATGCACGAATTTCGTGAACCAGGCCTCTAGTAGAAATATATTTGAGGATACTAAATGATACCAAGGAACATAATTTCCCTGATTCCAGTTTGGTTTTTGATATTTATTTCCTAACTTCTGACTCTAATTGATTAGGCTCTTCCTTTACTCTGTTTTATACTTACAGTATAAGTACTATTATGTATAAAGTGTAATAGCAGTTGTCTTGTCTACTTGAGTCTGCTCCTTTCTGAACAGATATAAATCCATATTAGTTCATTTGCTAAAAAGAAGCAACAGTGGAGTAATGGAGAAAAAGAAGTCACATACACGGTAGAAAAGACAGAGTTGATCCTTGAATAATGCAGGGGTTGGTGCACCAACCACCTGCATAGTCAAATATCTGCATATAACTAAGCTGGGTCTTCACATCCATGGACTGACCATTGAACAATGCAGGTTTGAACACCTCATGTCAACTGAAGAGCCTAGTTCAGCTGAACTGCATGGATAAATTGGAAAAAGTCCAGGGATAAGTGGACTCTTGAACTTCAAACCCTTGTGTTGTTCTAGTGTCAACTACACATTATTGGCAAAGGATGTTTCTATACTCATGTTTGACTCCTAAATGCCCATGGCCTAAAACTGATCCCTTCTCTATGAAATATATTATGTACAAACTTCATCTCTCTTTAAGTCAATATTACTTAGATTTATTTAAATACATGTATTTATTTCTATATGTTTATACTGTTTAGATTTCTCTCTTTTAAAGCATAGTCAGGGCACGTGATAACAAACTATTTTTTCTTGAAAAAAAATTTTTTTAAATATATTTTATTGATTTTTTACAGAGAGGAAGGGAGAGGGATAGAGAGTTAGAAACATCGATAGCTGCCTCCTACACACCTCCCACCGGGGATGTGCCCACAACCAAGGTACATGTCCTTGACCGGAATCGAACCTCGGACCCTTCAGTCTGCAGGCCGATGCTCTATCCACTGAGCCAAACCAGTTAGGGCTTTTTTCTTGAAATTTATTTGACATTTAACATTGTATAAATTAAGGTGTAGATTTATATATTGTAATATGATTTAAATATTGAATCATATTAATATATTGTAATATTATTCAAATTTCTAATAAGTAGTGGTTCTTATTAGAAATTTAATAGTTTTCTTAAAAACTATAGTTTTTATAGAGATCCTCAATATTTTTGTTGTTTTTTATTACTGCATCACTATGAGAAATCAGACATTTGAGGTTGTGCATTTAACATTCCATGCTTTATATCATGAAACTAAGTGCCATTGAGTCAATGCAGTCTGCATTTTATAATGTATGTTATGTGAGAATAAAATCATCCAAAAAGCCATTAATATGTACAATATGTGTCACACTATATTTTATACTTCTGTTTTCTTTTCTGAATTTTACTCTAGATTGTGAGATCCTTGATATAAGGGATTATAACTTTTATCGTGTAAAATTGTATAACTGTCAATTTTCAACTAGTTTTACCTACTAAAATAACAATGCTATATGATTCAACTTAATATCCCCAAAACATCAGTGCTTAGCTCTGTTTAAGAAAATAGTTGGTGTTTAAAAAATGTTTGATGAAAAGATGAATGGCAATGTATATTGTAAGAATTCTTGAAACTAGCTGACTATTCTTACTCTATAGTTTCTCTGTTCTTATGCACTGAAGAAGAAAAATAAAAAACATAACTTTTGCCCCTCTGTGACACCACATACAGACAGAGCCTAGGAAGTCTCATAGACACTTTTTCAAGATTATTTCCCACATATACTCCATTCTTGCATCTTGGGCCACAAGTCTGAATCCTGTCCATCACACAAGTAAACAAAAGAAAAATGGATACAGATAAATATCAACAACTAGAGGCCCAGTACCGAAAATTCGTGCAATAGGGGGTGGGGGGAGATGGGTCCCTCAGCCCGGCCTCCACCCTCTCACAGTCTGGGACCCCTCAGGGGATGTCCAACTAACAGCTTAGGCCCACTCCCCAGGGGATTGGGCCTAAGCTGGCAGTCACACATCCCTCTGGCAGTCCAGAAGCCCTCAGGGGATGTCAAACTAACAGCTTAGGCCTGCACCCCGTTGGGAAGCGGGCCTAAGCTGTTAGTTGGACATCCTTAGTGCTACAACAGAGGCAGGAGAGGCTCCTGCCACCTCTGCTGCGCTGGCCAGCCATGAGCAGGTTTCTGGCTGAGTGGTGCTCCCCCTGTGGAAGTGCACTGACCACCAGGGGGCAGCTCCTGCGCTGAGCATCTGCCCCTTGGTGGTCAGTGCACGTCATAGCGACTGGTTGTTCTGGTCATTCTGCTGTTAGGGTCAATTTGCCTATTACCCTTTTATTATATAGGATTTCTTTCTCTATTTCCTCATCCCACTTAAACCTCCACTCCCACTATTTGCTCTGAACTTCATGGTGCTTACTTGGAACACTTTTTTTTTTTCACAACTTCTAACCCATAAATTCTCTTGGGTTTCATTCTACCTCACTCTCAAACCAGTCAGTGGAAGCTTCCTACCCTAGACTATTAGTATTTGAGCCTTTCAAAGTCTGTCCTAACCTCTCTTACATTGGTCACTCCTCATTCTCTCCATGGATATCTCTTTCACTCCTATACTGAATTGGTACCAGGTACAAATGCTTCTGAATTTATTTCTCCAGCCCAGGCCTGTCTCCTGAGGTCCGATACCACACTTTCAACATAAATGCATTGAGGCATCTAAAATAATGCTACACTAATTAATCATATTCTCTCACAAACCTCTGCTCCTTTCTCCATGTTTCCTATCATAATGGACCACATCATGAATCATTTACTCTAACAGTCAATCAGTGAAAACTGTCAATTCTATATCTTTAATTATCTTGTGACTCTACTCTGTGTATTCCTCCATATTAACTACTGCTATCTTTCCCTGTGGTGGCTATTATCTCTTGACTGGAGAATTGTTAGGTTTTTCCCACTATAAGCCATTTTCAATCCTACAAAGTGTTATCTTAAACATCCACATCTTATTATTACATGCTCTGATTAAATTATTGTAATGACTCCATATTCCCCATGTAGCATAATATAAAGGACCATTTAGATTAGAATCTGTGCTCTGCTACAGTTTCAAATTTCATCCTTCTTAATTACTTATGCCCATTCCCCATGGTGTTGCTCTCGCACTGAACTTCGTTCACTTCCCTGGGTGACACAGATTTCCTCTCTCAACTCTGGTCCTTAGCATATAATCTTGCCTCTTATGGAATGTATTTCCCTCAACATATGAATTCCAGGAATACTTTCCATCTACATTTTTATTGAAAGAATACATTTTTCTTTCAGGTCTTATAAAAAACATCATTTTATTTGTAAACTCTAGGTTAGTTTTACCTCTTTATGCTACTTTTTCAGGTTGTACTTACTCCTGACTAATCACTTTTCATGCTAATTACAATCACTTTCTGAGATGTGTTCTTTCTCTATCAGACAAAGCAAGTAGAAAATGTCACTTAGGTATAGTGCATAATATATTACCTGGCATATTTCATTTTTATTTTTCATTAAAAATTTTAACATGATAATTATTACACTTTAGGTACAATAATATAATCTTCATGAAAATTCTATGAGTTAGGTAGGAATGTTATTTAATATCACAGATGAGCAAACTGAGATTGAGAAAGGCAAATATATCCTACCTAATAATAGACAAATATGCAAATAGACCATACTTCTGCTACACCCAAGCCACGCCAACCATCCCAAGCCATGCCCACCAGCCAATGAGGGTGAGTATGCAAATAAACCGAACCAAGATGGCTACAGCCACCAAGAGCAAGGTTTCCCAGACAACAGAGGGAAACAAGCTTTCCGCCTGCCCTTGACAGGCCTAAGCCTCCACTCAAGCTACAAAGTTTCAATTATAGAAGGTAAACAAATTCAAACAGAATGGCGGCAGCCACAGAGCTGGAGAGACCAGTCCAGGGTTGCCCGCGGTAACGGAGAAAGCAAAGCTTTCCGCACACCCTGGCCGGGCTCAGGCCTCTTTAAGGCTACAAAGTTTCAATTATAGAAGGTGAATTAACTCAAACAGAAATGGCTGCCAGTGGAGCATGCAGGAGGCTTGGCTCCGCTCCAGGCTACAAAGTTTCAATTGTAGAAGGTAAATAAATTCCAGATACCAGTGCCTCCGCTTGGGTCGCCAGGGGGTGTGGCTGGCCAGGAAACCACCACAGGCCCCTCGCTCAGGCTGCCCCACACCCCAAGGGAACCCCCACCCTTATCTGGGACACCCTTCAGGGAAAACCAGCTGGCCCCCACTCTTGCACCAGGCCTCTATCCTATCTAATAAGAGAGTAATATGCAGATTGACCACCACTCCAACACACAATATGTCTGCCCCCATGTGGTCAAAGATCCTGCCCCCATGTGGACACAAGATGGTCACCACAAGATGGCCAGCAGGGGAGGGCAGTTGGGAGGCACCCGGCCTACAAGGGAGGGAAGTTGGAGGCGATCAACCCTGCAGGGGAGGGCAGTTAGGGGTCACCGGGCTGGCAGAGGAGGAAAGTTGGGGGCAAACAGGCTGGCAGGGGAGCAATTAGGCATCAATGAGGCTGGCAGCGGAGTGGTTAGGGGGTGATCAGGCTGGCAGGCAGAAGTGGTTAGGGGCAATCAGGAAGGCAGGCAGGCAAGCAGTTGGGAACCAGCAGTCCTAGATTGTGAGAGGGATAACCAACTGCCATTTAGGCCCGATCCCACTGGGATCGGGCCTAAATGGGCAGTCGGACATCCCTCGAGTGGTCCCAGATTGGAGAGGGTACAGGCTGGGCTGAGGGACAGCCCCCCCTCCGTGCACGAATTTGTGCACTGGGCCTCTAGTGTGTGTGTGTGTGTGTGTGTGTGTGTGTGTGTGTGTGTGTGTGTGTGTGTGTGTGTGTATATCTCCAAACAATTATTAAGAGCAGAACTAAAATTAACTATTACTAGCCCACAATTATTATTACCTCAATAAATATAAAGATGGGTGATTTGTGGGGAGTGCAAAACACTTCCATTTTCTAATATCACTAAATATTTGTTAAACAGTGACTGGGGTACACTTTGCATAAGTCAGTCTCTCAATCCTTTGGCTATTTCCCCCCCAGAAAGTTATTCATTCTCTTAGGTAAATATATTTCTGAAAGTCCACCTGCCAGTATGCATCATAATCTAACAGTAGACACAATAGGCAAAATTGCGACACTGGTTACATTATGTTGAATAAACCCCTTATTTATTTTGAAATACTTTTCCCTATATATATTTGTGCAAACTGTGTCCAGAACAAGGGTCTCTGGCCAAAAGGACTAAAATCCTGTCCAGAATGTACTGTCATTTTGTCAGGAAAAAAACAAAAAAAACTGACATTTTCACTCATCAATTTTCTCAGCAAGCAGGGACATATTTTCCAATTAGTCTGCCAGATTGGGTAGTTTTTTTATTGTTTTTTTTCTAATTCTAATATTTTTTTCTAATTTTTGATAAATATACCATATATGTTAACAGAGAGCCTACCCTGGAGGGTTTAGCTATCTAGGTATATACTAGGAGTACGAGTTAATAATGCAGATTTTTTTTCAATAGATGGAGTTACACATATGTTGATATATATGCAATTTGATATGTATGCTATTTTGTTGTATTGACAGCAAGCTTCAAAACTTCATACATCAAATTTGCTAAAGGTGTTAATATCATAGATATTTTACGCTTAAAAATGTCGAAATTCGTGCCAAAAAAATAAATAAAAGCATTTGCGGAAAGTTTTAATTCATTACTTTATTTTGTTTTGTTTTTTTTAATACATTTTATTGATTTTTTTACAGAAAGGAAGAGAGAGGGATAGAGTTAGAAACATCGATGAGAGAGAAACATCGATCAGCCGCCTCTTGCACACCCCCCACTGGGGATGTGCCTGCAACCAAGGTACATGCCCTTGACCGGAATCAAACCTGGGACCCTTGAGTCCGCAGGCCGACGCTCTATCCACTGAGCCAAACCGGTTTCGGCTCATTACTTTATTTTGAAGAAAAAGTTATCATATACTTCAGGAAGCTTATGGTGAACATGCTCCACCTCAAGATACTTGTGAACGCTGGTTTAAATGCTTTAAAAGTGATGATTTTGGTGTGAAAGACAAAGAATGTCCAGGTCAACCGAAAAAGTTTGAAGACCAATAATTACAAGCATTATTAGATGAAGATGCATGCCAAACTAAAAAACAACTTGCAAAAAGATTAAAACATTGCTCAGCAAATAATTTCCGATCGTTTACAAGCAATGGGAAAGATTTTAAAGGAAGGAAAATGGGTGCCACATCAACTGAACAAAAGACAAATGGAAAACCGCGAAGTCATCAGTAAAATGTTGCTTCAACAGCACAAAAGAAAGTCTTTTTTGCATCGAATTGTGACTGGCGATGAAAAGTGGATTTATTTGGAGAATCCCAAACGCACAAAATCATGGGTTGATCCAGGTCAACCATCAACATCGACTACAAGGCCAAATCGCTTTGGAAAGAAGACAATGCTCTGTGTTTGGTGGGATGATGAAGTTGTGGTGTATTATGAGCTTCTAAAATCAGGTGTAACCATTAATACTGATCACTACCGACAATAAATAATCAGTTTGAGTCACGCTTTGATTGTGAAATTATCAGAATGTTCCAGAAGACACAGCAAAGTAATTTTGCTTCATGATGACGCACCATCACACACTTCAAAACCAGTTAAAGACATGTTAAAAGATCTTGCCTGGGAAGTATTAACCCACCCGCTGTATTCACCAGACCTTGCTCCTTCAGATTACCACTTGTTCTGCACACGCACTTTCTGAGCAGCACTTCAAAATGTACAAAGAAGTGGAAAATTGGGTCTCTGAATGGTTTGCCTTAAAACAAGGAAAGTTCTATTGGGACGGTATCCACAAATTACCTGAAAGATGGGGGAAATGTGTAGGTAGCAATGGACATTGCTTTGAATAAAGTACTTTTGATGTTTCTCTTGAAATTATTGTGTTTTCTTTGATTACAAAATCCTCATTATTAACCAGTACACCTAGGATTCTTTTTCCAAGCCATATAGCTTCCATTTTCTCATTAATAATATATCTAACCCAAATATTGTTAAAGATAGTAAATGTTATAATGCAGTGGTCGGCAAACTCATTAGTCAACAGAGTCAAATATTAACAGTACAACGATTGAAATTGCTTTTGAGAGCCAAATTTTTTAAAGTTAAACTATATAGGTAGGTACATTGTTATTAACTTAATTAGGGTACTCCTAAGTTGGCCTTTGCTAAAAACGTCCTCAATCTGATTGAGGTACGTTTGCTGAGGTCGACCCCTTCCAACTCTCCCATCCAATACTCGTCTTGTATACTTGTTTCATCTATCTCCTTTCGTTCATCCTCTCTATATGTCCAAACTATCTCAACATACCTTTCTCAATCCTCAACATTACATTTTCTTTCACTCCACAATGTTCCCTAAAATTAACTTAATAAACTTTACTTAAAGTTTTAAGTCTTAGTTAAACGTTAGATATGTTGAATAAAACTTGATATCATATTTAATAATGATATTATTTATTGATAAAATTAAATTCCTTACAATTTACCTTACAATATCCATAAAATTAAATCATGACAATGACCGATAAACACTAATGTGAACAATGGCCTTGCATCTCCTTGGAAAGTTTGGGTAAGACAGGTTTGTATGTGGTTGTTTTTAATTTTAGGCACGATTCCAGGTTCTCATCAATAAGACGACTTCTCAATTTATTCTTGATAAGGTTCATGCTTGAAAATGATTGTTCGAATAAATATGTAGACCCGAATAAGGAAAGAAAAGCAAACGCTAGTTTTTTTCAGTTGATTATATGAGTCAGGAATACTATTCCAGGTGTAAAAATCAACAGATCGTCCTTCTTCATGTCTTTCACCACTTGTGCTGTGAACTAAGTTCACATTTTTCTCCAATATTTCTATATCAGCACAAAGACGTTCAAATTTCGAGCTCCACAATTCTTTATTTTTTAAATCCAGCAACTGCATTTCAAAGTTGCCAATGTCAATATTAAAGGGAGAAAAATTTAATTCTGTTACAGTAGCATTAAGAGGTTTTTTAACAAAGGCTAATGTCGCTTTGCTGTTTCTGAATTCCTGAAACCTGTTGAGAAAAGCTTCCCTCATATTTAAAAGTGTTGTTTTGAAATAGCAAATGTCAATATCAGAATTATTTTCTTGGCGATGTTTCAACAGGCTTGGAAAGTGAATCAAAGTTTCTCTTTCAAAATCTTGAGCAAAAAGAGATAATTTGTTTTCGAATGAAATAACTTCCTCTAACATAGAAAAAAATTGTGTTTCCTTTCCCCTGTAGTTTATGATTAAGCTGATTTAGGTGAGACGTAACGTCTACCATGAAATAAAATTTTTGGATCCACTGATCATTCGTTAGTTCTGGATAGTGAACACCCTTCTCAAGGAGAAATGCTTTAATTTCTGTTAATAAGGAAGCGAAACGTTTCAAAACATTTCCTCTTGATAACCAACGTACCTTGTTATGCAGCAGAAGATCTGCGTACTCACTCTCCATTTCAACTAAAAATTCTTTCAATTGGCGACGATTAAGAGCTTTAGCTATAATGGAGTTGATAATGTTAATCACCAATTCCATAACTTTGCAAATTTCTTCTGGAAATGTCTGCACACAATGCACTTCTAGATGAATGATGCAATGGTAAGTAAGTATCTCGTGATTAATTTTTTCTTTTAGCAACAAACCCGTTTCTTACGCCGGTCATACTTTTTGCCCCATCTGTTGAAATTGAGACAATTTTATCGAGTGGAATGTGAAGTTTTTCAATGCACTCAATTACAGCATTTGCTATATCCTCTCCATGTGTTTGTCCTTTGAGTGGCAATAATCCTAAAAGTTCTTCTTTAGGACCTGTAGATGAAATAAATTGTACAAAAAGTGAAACTTGCGCTGTATCATTTATGTCACAAGACTCGTCGACTGCTATTGATAGAGCTGAAACCAATTTAAGATCTTCGACTTGCTGGTCGGTTATATTCGAAGACATTTTGACTGTTCTATCTTTCACTGTTTTGGCAGACAATGGTAACTCTTTAATTTTTTTTATACTATCTGCTTTGTTCTTAAAATCCTGAAATAGCTCTTCGGATGCATTTAAAAACAACTTTTTATGTATTCACCGTCTGTATATGGTTTTCCTCTCTTAGCAATCTCTTGACTAATCACAAAACTTGCAATATTAACATTGTTGGAAGATTGCATCCAGTAATTAAATATAGAACTTGATTTTTCTTGACTCTTCTGAAGTTCCTCAACTGCTTTCTTCCTTGCATCACCAACAGGATATTTAGTACTAAATGACACGTGTTTAGTTGTAAAGTGTCTCTCCAAATTTGATTTCTTGTTATGCGCCAATTTTTCCTGACAAATAAGACAGGTCAGAAGGCCATTTAAGTTTTGAATAAATGTGAAAGTCTCGGTCCATTCAACTTTAAATTGATGGTTTTCGTCTTCGTTTTTCTTTGCTGCTTCTTTGTAGCCATGTCAAACAGGGCACCTAAAAGAAGTTTCATTTTATAATAATAAAGCCACCAACACAAAATAATTACAATTCTTAAATTGATGACAAAAATACCTGTTGGATTTGCAGGTGGTTGGAAAAATACAGGTAACTTTATGCTTCGAGTAGGTACTTTTGTCACCTGCGCGCGATTTGCGGACGTGACTAGCACTAACCATTGCACGATGAGACTGCTGACTGACTGGCTCACTCAACTCCTGCTTGAATCGCCACCCCCGCGCTGCGTCTCCCGTCGCCCAACCAACTGACACCCCCACTTCTTCTAACGCCACTTCTTCAAAATAGACTCGCCCAGGAAGAAAACCGACTTCTGCGCATGGGCCACGAAGTTTCAATCGCACTGTACGTGTGCGCCCGCACGTGGTATTTTGTAGAAGAGCCACACTCAAGGGGCCAAAGAGCCACATGTGGCTCATGAGCCGAGGTTTGCCGACCACTGTTATAATGCATACAAGGCACAAGCACTTTGTTTTGCATAGAGTAACTACTTTAAAAACATTGGCTCTTATTGTTAATATTTTACTTCTATTAATATCATCATTATTTTATTTTAAAAATATTCTTATAGAAATTGCATTTTAGCATTGGATTCGGAAAACTAATGAAGATTAATAAGTAAAACAACCTTTGAAATTTTGATAGAACAAATGTTAAGACAGCAATCCCTTCCTTACACTATTCTTCAAATATTAGAACAGTATGAGGAAAACTTTGTTTTTCCATGCCCATTCTTTACTATAATTTATCAGAATTACTCTTATAAAATCAAAGAGTTTTAGCATACACTAGTGGAAAACTGAAGATACTTTCTGTTCATAAATTTGCATATTTAGATAAATTTCTGAGCCATCTTCACAGACCCCTCTAGAGCAAGAATAGCTATCAAGAAGAACCTAAATCAAGCTCTCTGGTCTTTATAATTTATTTGCAATGTGTGGTAGGCTCCTCAAAAACGTCCAGGACTTAATCCTGGAATGTGGGACTGTAACCTTACATGGTAAAAGAGACATGCAGGCTCCAGTAGATAAAGGAGCATGAGAATGTGGAGACTATCCTGGATTATCTTGGCAGGCCAGATGCAATCACAAGGGTCATTACAAGTGGGAGGCAGGAAAATCAGAGTCAGTAGAAGGATATATGACACCAAAATCAGCAAGATGCGGTGATGTGAGGTAGTGTATCATGAGTCAAGAAATGAAGGTAACCCCTAGATACTGGAAGACCCAAGGAAACATTCTCTCCTATGGTCTCCAGAGGAGCCTATTGACACCTTGAATTTAATTCTATAAAACTTTTGGATTTCTGCCTCCTTGAAAAATAAGATAATAAACATGTGTTGTTTTAAGACACTATATTTGTGATATTTTGTTACAGCAGTAATAAGAAACTAACATAGAGGGTGATTCCAGATAGTACAGTGAGTGGGAAAAAGAGGTAGGAAAAAAGAAAAAATCAGTATGATCAACTGAAATAAATATCTTAACTAATAATAGACAAATATGTAAATTGACCGTACCTTTGCCATGCCCACAGCCAATCAGAGTGAGTGAGTATGCAAATTAACCCACCCAAGATGGCAGTTAATTTGCATATGAAGGCAGGGCGGGCAGCGCCATGGCCTGCTTCCAGGGTATGGGTTCATCGGGGGCGGAGGAGGCCCTGCAGGCAGTGCCAGACACCGCCCACAAGGTACCAGTCCATTGGCCGGGGAGGCAGTGGGGTGGGCAGCGCCAGACAGCACAGGAGGGGTCCGGGTTCATCGCAGGCCCCAGGAGGGGCAGCGGCCTGCCTAGCCTCTTCCCGGGGTCCCTGGGAACATTGCCACCCTGGGGAGGTGAGGCCGGCCCGCCTAGCCGCTCCCCTGGGGTCCCTGGGCAGATCGCTGCCTCAGGGAGGCGAGGCCAGGCCCGCCATGCCGCTCCCCAGGGGTCCATGGGCAGATTGCCACCCGGGGAGGGGAGGCCAGGCCCGCCAAGCCGCTCCCCGGGGGTCCCTGGGCAGATCGCCACCCTGGGGGTCAAGGCCGGGCCCGCCAAGCCACTCCCCGGGGGTCCCTGGGCAGATCGCTGCCTCGGGGAGGCGAGGCCAGGCCCGCCATGCCGCTCCCCAGGGGTCCGTGGGCAGATCGCTGCCTCGGGGAGGCGAGGCCAGGCCCGCCAAGCCGCTCCCCAGGGGTCCGTGGGCAGATCACTGCCTCGGGGAGGCGAGGCCAGGCCCGCCAAGCCGCTCCCCAGGGGTCCCTGGGCAGATCGCCACCCGTGGGGGTCAAGGCCGGGCCCGCCAAGCCACTCCCCGGGGGTCCCTGGGAAGATTGCCGCCCCGGGGAGGCGAGGCTGGCCCATCAAGCTGCTCCCCAGGGGTCCCTGGGAACATTACAGGAATGGGGTTGCTGAGACCCAGACCTGGCCTCTGGCTACAGATTCATAGCTTCACGGAGACTTAGGGCAGGGATCTGCCTCATCTGCAGAGAGACAGAGGTTCTGTAGTGGCCCCAAAAGTGGGTGGGCCCAGCCAGGGATCAAGGGGCATGGAAGGACTCCTGGGCAGAGGGGCAAGGACCCTCACCCCTGAGGCAGGGGTTGAGGGGCGGTGCCACCTCAGTGGAAGGGTGCTGCACTGCAGGGTACTGGACTGACTGATGTGATTCAGAGAAGCTCCCAGTGCTAAAGGGCCTCGCTCAGGCAGCCTTCACACTTCAGAGGCAGTGACTCCTGCTCCTGCTTTGACCCAAAAGCAACCCCGCGGTGCCCTGCCCCATGGCAGAGCATGCCTAGGCAATGAATGTGAAGCCTTCCACCTGCTCTGGAGAGGCGGGGGCAGTAAAGAATGGGGGGCAGGGGATGGGGAGAGGAAAGAATGTGGAGCATCCACAATGTAGAGGTGCTTGAGAAAGAGGCTCAGAACAAACCTTCCTCTGACTGAAAGGTTTGTTCTGTTTGCTGGGTGGCTGCCCCTTAGGAAGCACAAAGAGCATGGCTCTGAGGGCTTCCTGTGTGCTGAGTCAAGTGCCACAGCCAACTGGAATTGGCCTCAGTTTCCTGGTCTGTAAAATGGATTAAGCATGTCCCAGTGCCTTCACTGAGCTTTGATGGCCAATTGAGATACTATATAAAGAAAATGAGGGAAGAAGTGAGAAAGAAAAGGAAGGGTGAGCAACACAAAAGAAAGACTGAAAGGAACCTGTAAACCCATTGTCACTTACATAGGGAATATAGTCAATAGTGTTGTAATGATGGTATGATGCCAGGTGGGTACTAGAAATATCGGGGAACACTTTGTAAAATATATGATTGTCTAACCACTATTCTGTAACTAATATAAAACCTGAAACCAATACAAAATAAAATTGAATGTAAAGAAATGAAAATTGGAGTGAAATTTTTATAAATTTCAAAGTTTAAATAAAAGCTGTAAAGGAAGAAAGGGGAGAATAAAAATAGTGTTTTTCATTTTACCACTTCATTAAAAAGACAGTTGTCTTTATATGGTAATTTTATACTTTTATACTTTTCTAAGTCATTATCTCATTTTAATTTCCAGGCAACTTAAAGACAAGATAATTATTCCCTCCACTATTCAAAGAAAGGAAATCTTGGTGTCTGGTCCTAATGATTCAATCGTCAAGCCCTTATTGTAAAGCAGGGTTAGTAAAATTTTCTGTGCAGGGTCATATCTAGACTAATTAAAGCGTTGGGGGTGGTCAGGCCAGCAGGTGAAGGTATTTGGGGGCAATCAGGCCCACAAAGGAGCAGTTAGGTGTCAATAAGACCAGCAAGGGAGCAGTTAGGGGGCAATCAGGCAGGCAGATGAGCGGTTAGGAGCCAGCAGTCCCGGATTGTGAGAGGGATGTCCAACTGCAGGTTTAGGCCCGATTCTACAGGGATCAGGCCTAAACCTGCAGTTGGACATCCCCTGAGGGGTCCCATAATGGAGAGGGTGCAGGCTGGGCAGGCTGGCCAACCGCCCATGTCCCCTCCCCCTGGCCAGGCTGGCCGGACCCCACTCATGCACAAATTCATGCACCGAGCCTCTAATACACACACACACACACACACACACACACACACACACACACACACACACACACACACACTGAGTGGCCACATTATTATGCGTTCAGAGATCATAATAATCTGGCCACTCAGTGTACATGGTGCTTGATTCTATTGGATAAATCTGGGAACAGTATAGAAAGGATACATAGCTTTGTATTTTCTATTCCCCACCAAGGTGATGAAGAAGCTCAACATTTTGTACACAAACTTTTACCAATTACCTGTTGAGGGATAAATTTGAAGGCAATAGTTTATTGCACGCCTGGACTGCAGGCTCTGGTGGCTAAACAAAGCCCATCAGCAGAGAACTGCTGGTCCTGGTATTTTGAAGTGTACCTTTGTACACTGAAGCATACTAATAATTAAAAGGATGTGAGGAGAGTGGTGATACCATTTACAAAGGTTTCCAATCTCTGTTTATATAATGAGCTGATGAACTTAGGAATAGCTTTTATTTTTAATGTTGCTTACACACACACACACACACACACACACACACACACACACATACATACACATACTTCTCTTTGAAATATAACACAATATATCAAGGGAGCTCTTCATGAATTTCCCAAAGGCACTAAAAGTTCTCACTGATAAAACAAAGCACACAAAAATAATAGTAAAAGCTAAACTTATGCCTTAAAATATGGGAATTGGGAAGATTATTTTTAAAAGTAATGGGCTATATCTATCCTTTATGGAAGAACATATTTGCCAATGAGACATCTAATTAGGGGTTAATTTAAAAAATATGTAAAGAAATTATAAAACTCAACACCAGGAAGACAAACAATCCAATTAAAAAATGAGCAAAAGACCTAAATAGCCACTTCTCCAAAGGACATACAGACGGCCAATAGACATATGAAAAAGTGCTCAATGTCATTGATTCAAATAAAAACCACAATGAGATATCACCTCACACCTGTCATAATGGTTACATCAATAAATCAACGAACAAGTATGGAGAAAAGGGAACCCTAGTACAGTGCTGGTGGGAATGCAGACTGGTGCAACCATTGTGGAAAAAAGTATAGAGTTTCCTCAAAAAATTAAAAATGGAACTGCCTTTTGATCCAGAAATCCCACTTCTGGGAATATAACCTAAGAATTCTGAAACACCAGTTTGAAAGAATACATGCACCCCTACATTCATAACAGCAGTATTTACAATAGCCAGGATCTGGAAACAACTCAAGTTCCCATCAGTAGATGAGTGGGTAAAAATCTGTGGTATATTTACACAATGGAAAACTATGTGGCCATAAAAGGAAGGAAATCTTACTTTTCATGACATCATGGATTGACCTGGAGATTATGTTCAGTGAAATAAACCAGTCAGAAAAACACAAATACCATATGATTTCACTTATATGTGGAAGCTAATAAACAAAATAAACTGACTAATAGAAACAGAGGAATGGATACTTGGAACAGACTGACAACTCTCAGAAGGGAAAGGGGGAAGGGGGAATTGGAGGAAAGAAGGTGAAGGGATTAGCCAAAGAGTATATATATGCATAGCCCAGGGACACAGACAAGGTGGTGATGGCCAGAAGGAAGGGGAGTGGTGCCTGGGTGGAGGTGGGGAAATGGGGGTAAGGAAGACATCAGTAATAGTGTCACCAATAAAAATAAAGTTTAAAAAAAGATAGATATACTAAGTTTCTGGGGCTGAAAGAGGTATAAAAGGTTTAATGTTGTTAGAAGAAGCTTTTAATAAAAGTACCCAATTCAGGGAAAATCTGAGCTTTGACCTACCATATTTTTCCGGCATATAAGACGACTGGGCGTATAAGAATGGAGTGCAGCCGTTTTTGAGCTCCCCCCACCTTATGCGGCGGCCGCAGATTCTCCAGTCCGGCTCGGATGTTTCAGCACCCACCCTGAAACTTCCGAGTGGGACTGGAGAATCTGCGGTCACCGCATAAGGTAGGGGGAGCTCAAAAACAGCCACACTCCATTCTTATAAGCCCAGTCATCTTATATGCCAGAAAATACGGTATATACATTTGATATTTGTCAGAAAATAAAAGTTATTGAAAGTCACAGACTGTATGAGATCAATAAATGAACTGAGTGTCAATAGCATATGATACCCAAGGACTGAGCTCTGTGGCAAATTAAGGGTTACATGTCAAGGAGAAATGAAGGAAACAGCAGTGAGCTAGAGAAGCAGCAGTTACAGAGGTTCAGGAAAACTTACAAAGTGCAGTGTCCTTAAAACCAAATAAAAATGTAAATAGTCTCAATAAATAAAAAAAAAAAAAGCAAGAGACCACTTGTGTGAAATGATGCTGATTTCTAATAGGGCATGAAGACCACCCAAAGGATTTACCAGTAAGCATGTTACTGATGCTCTTGAAAAAAAGCTGTTTTGTTGGGCACAGCCTTATTGGAGAGGACTATTAGAGTGAAATAAAGAGCACTGTACTTCAGTTCTATTTGGTATATTCTTTAATTTCACTCATAAGTCTCTTCTCTATTGGACACCACGTAATTTAGGACTCATTTTGGAGGCAGTTTTGTCTTGTTCCTTCATCTGTTTCCTGAGTTCTAGCAGATATCATGACATACTGTTCTGAGTTGTCCTATCTATTTGGAAATTATGAATTTCTAATTATAGTGTTCTTTATCTTTCATGTTGATTAAATTACTTTTTATTCAAGTGGGTATGAAGATCCAGTTTTCCTTTCCTTTATGTCTTAGTGTGTGTGTATGTGTGTATTCATCTATTGAAATTGCTTGATTCCTTGTTCTTCTTCCACCATTTTTTAAATGAAATCTTTGTTCTTTTTTCCCCCCATTCATGTTTATTTACATTGGATTTTCCAAAACAATAGGCAAAATGGGAGAAGTGAATACATTTTGGGTTCTTAGCGTGTATATGCTCTATTCTATTTCCATCTATATGTACATTTCATTAAAATATGACTTCATTTGGTAGTTTTATTCTGAATTTTTAGTATTTTCATATCTCAGAAGCACTCATACTTGACTACCATGCTTATTAGGAACACCTTCCCCTTTAATTTCTTCTTCTTTCCCAGAAGTAGTACTGATCCAACAATGCCAGTAGTCTAGTCTTTGATTCACCAGAAATTTATATTTCCCTACGTACAAAGAAATTAAAGTTTGCAATGGTCTCCACGTTGTTGATAGGATAGAGTGTAGGCTGTAGATGGTTTGATATTACTTGTTCTAGGTTTTGATTTGTATGAGGGTGGTATTTTTTTTGAGGGGGTTGTTGGTTGGTTTTTGAGAATATATCAATAAATTTGTCAACTTCCATTATCCCAATAGAAGTTAAAACTCCCTCTTAATGTTGTGTTATTATTCCTTCCTCCTATTAATAGACACTGAGTGGCCAGATTATTATGATCTCTGAACGCATCTGCCACTCAGTGTGTGTGTGTGTGTGTGTGTGTGTGTGTGTGTGTGTGTCTCTCTCTCTCTCTCTCTCTCTCTCTCTCTCTCTCTCTCTCTCTCTATATATATATATATATATATATATATATATATATATATATATATATATATATATAGAGGCCCGGTGCGTGAATTCATGCATGGGTGGGGTCCAGCCAGCCTGGCCAGGGGGAGGGGGCATGGACGGTTGGCTGGCCTGCCTGCTGGTCAAACTCCTGGTCGAGGGGACAAGTTGCATATTAGCCTTTTATTATATAGGATATACACTGAGTGGCCACATTATTATGCATTCAGAGATCATAATAATCTGGCCACTCAGTGCATATAAACAAAAACTTTGTTAAATAAAACCTGGTTGAAAATTATTGTGACTTATTATTAAATTCAATTTGAAATAAATAAAACTCAAGATCACTATTTCAATTAATAGTCTATGAATCTAAAGCACACAAAGGAAAAGTAACAAAATAAATCACAGACTTAAATTTTATGTATAAATACAAATGACTTACTTTGGTCACAAAAATGGGGATTATAGAGGATAAGAGATTATTTCTAGGGTATATTACAGAATGTTATAAAGAATTCAAGGTAACTTTTACTACTAATACATTTTAAGAATCCACACAAATATGTTAATTATACATCTGAATAAATGACTGTGGGTAGAAATGTGGAATTTTCATTTCTGGAAGATATCCTAATATATAAAAATCCTAGGTTTGTCACATCCACAACAACCTGAGGCTTGATCATCTGGAAGTCAGTCCTGCAGTCAACGCTGGATTGCTGTGGTGACCCAGCACTGATTGCTGAGGGGGCTGCGAATCAGGCCTGGAGAGAGGCCTGAAGAAAGAAGCAGGGTCTGATATGTAGCCTCTGTAGCAGCTGTTGATAAGCACTTGCCTCTCTTTCTCTCCGGGCCTGGCCAGCAGCCACACCTTCATTTCTCTCCAGGACTCCACTGGGGCTGCTGATCAGCCCCGCCTTTCTGATCAGGCTCCATTGATAGGCCCAGAGACACTGACTGGCATAGAAACCAACAAATCAGAACCAAATCTGGGTGAACTGTGAGGAGCCAATGGCTGCCTAGGAGGTGGAGCTTTTGATGCTGACTGGCATAGAAACTGATCAATCAGAACCAAATCTGGGTGAACTGTGAGGAGCCAATGGCTGCCTAGGAGGCTGAGCTTTTGACGCTGACTGGCATAGAAACTGACCACTCAGAACCAAACTGGCCAACAGAGGAGGGCAGTTGGGGGCAAGATCAGGCCTGCAGGGGAGAGCAGTTGGGGGTGATCAGGCAGGCAGAGGCAGTTAGGGGCGATCCGGCTGGCAGGCAAGGACAGTTGGGGGTGAGATCAGGCCAGCAAGGGAGGGTAGTTTTAGGGGACCAGGCCTGCAGGAGATGGCAGTTGGGGGCCATCAGGATAGCAGAGGAGGGCAGTTGGGGGGGAACCAGGCTTCTAGGGAGGGCAGTGGGGGTGACCAGGCTGGCAGGAGATGGAAGTTGGGGGCAACCAGGACAGCAGGGGAGGGCAGTTGGGGGCCATCAGGGGAGGGCAGTTGGGGGCGACCAGGCTGGCAGGGGAGGGCAGTTGGGGGCAATCGGGCTGGCAAGGGAGCAGTTAGGTGTTAATCAGGCCAGCAGGGGAGCAATTAGGGGGAGATCAGGTTGGCAGGCAGAAGTGGTTAGGGGCAATCAGGCAGGCAGGCAGGCAGGCGAGCGGTTAGGAGCCAGCAGTCCTGGATTGTGAGAGGGATGTACGACTGCCGGTTTAGGCCCGATCCCTGGGATTGGGCCTAAATTGGCAGTCGGACATCCCCCGAGGGGTCCCAGATTGGAGAGGGTGCAGGCTGGGCTGAGGGACATCCCCCCACCAAGTGCACAAATTTCGTACACTGGGCCTCTATTCAGAAAATAAAGTAGTGAATATTTGTTTTTATGAAGGACTTAAATGAAGTATTTCCTGACCAAGAAGAAATATTTGATATGTTGCTTTCAGCCATAACATAATTTCTATAATTTAGCTATTTTTCTCACCTATTATTATCTTTATTCTTTTTGGTATAATTTTACTTTATGTTTCTAAGGTAACAGGAAAAAGTTACTTGGTGCTCCTTACACTCTCCCTCTCCAAAAAAAGGTGAAGTATGGGAATTACTACAGAAGTGTTGAGCAGCTGGAAATACAAGAGCAAAATTTCCTACAAATGTTCACGGTTTCAATATCATACTTAACTTATCTATATGACTCAACAAAATCACTTAACCACACAAAAATACTTAACATTTGAAATTGGAAAATTACTGCACTAATATCATTAGTAAGAACTATCATCAGCAACATAGAAAACACTCAAATATCTCAAATCCAGAAAATTTTAATTACCTAGCAATGCTAAAAGTAACAAAATAATTTTCCCAGCTGCTTTTCTATTGCTTATAAAATAAACCCTTGAGTACAATGATAAGTTAAATACTACTTTTGTATTCATGAACTAGGAAGCACTCTGAGAAGTGTGCAGCTGCCTCAATACTTTAAAGAAAACCATTTATCTCTTGCAGAATAACATACACATTCACACACACATTCAAATTTAAAGAAGAACAATTATCTTGATTTACATTCTAGTAAAACACACTTTGGTATACCAATTGATGATAGATAAAATAACAGATGGAATGGAAATAAAACTTTCAAATAAAACATCTTTTTCTGATAATTATATAATTTTAATATTTGACGTAATTGTTGAGATATTCAAAAGACAGTAGTAGATATTTTTATACTAAATATGAGATGCTATGAATATAGTATTTTAAAAGCCTCATCTAAGTTGCACCAGTATTTTAACTGCACTCATCTGAAAATAATTAATTATCATTAGAAGCCTACTTATTTTTATCTGAGTCAATGTTTAAAAAAAATAAAGAAATATTGCAGATGTTCCTATCCAAGTCTATGGAAATACCTCAACTTATAGATATAAACTTAGGGCACAGTGATAGTGTGTTTTAAATAAGTTAATTTTTTTGTGATTCTTTGTTAGAAAATTTTCCGATGTTTTGCCCAAAAATAAAATTCAACTGTCAATCATTTTTTTAGTTTATTTAAAAATAATGAGTATTTTTCATCTCATCTTCTTGTAATAACGTTTTCTATACATGCAAACAAAGTCTAAGAAGTTAATTGTAGCTAAAAAGTATTTATATAGAGATAGGCTCTATAACATTTAATATTATACCAAATATTGTATTTTAACATTTATATGTTTTCTTAAAGGCCTCCCAGATTGTACAAGTTTCTGGCACTGTAAATCTTGCATTGCCCTTTCTCTTGATCATACATACCTGATCTGTATCCCAAAGGCATACCTGTGATTTGCTTTACACATTTACACCCAGATGTGCTTTCTCTGGAACTCATACAGGCATTCCAAACTCAGTATGTACAATCTAAATCTGAATCTGTATGTGTACTTTAACCTTCCCTTCTGGTAATCTCTATATTAGTAATTTAATTCTCACACAGCTAGTCAACAAACTAAGAAATGAGGCAGGCTTCTTTAATCTCCCAAATATTCCAGCCCCAAAACACAGAGTAAAATTCATTTCAAGCATGGTACACAATATCTGAATGTGATTGACCACCATTGGCCTCTCTTGCTAAACTACCCATAAATATACTATAAACTTTCCTCATCATTCAGAGACCCCATTAAACCAGTAACTCCTCTATGTCTTTGAATTTACTATGTCTTGTTATTAAGATAGTCTTTACTTTCATTGTAATTTAGTCACCAAATCTGGGCTTATACTTATCATCACTGTCTGTAAGTTCTTTTTGAAAATTTCATCAGTATTCACCCATTCTCTTGGAACGTACTCTTTCGTGATAGCATTGTATGTTGAATCTCTAGTAGAGTTCTTTTTAAGTCAAAATTAATTAAAATGTATTGTGTTCATTCCTAACTCCATCAGAGGACTTTAATTCCCATTATGAAAACCCTATTATATTCATTTTTATAACCTTATAGTCTAACAACAATGGCACAAAAACCCAGTAAGTATGTTGAATAAATGGATTACCTGATTTAATTTGCATGAACCATTTATGTTCCAATCTAGCACCAAACCCTCCACTTGTATTCATGACCCCATCTGTTCTCTTCTATTTATTCAGGACAACATGTGAATAATTGTCTCATCTGTCACTTGTACCTCTTGTATGATATTTCTCTTCTATACAAGATTTATTGCCATTGACATCAAACATGCTATAATACTTCCCATCTTTAAAAAGGCCACCCCTCACCATATTTGTCCTCCAGCTATTACACTACTTATTTTTTCCTTTATAACCAAATCTGTTAGAAAGAATTGCCTAAATGTATCAGTAATACCTGTTTTGTTATTGTGGCTTAGATCCTATATATTCAGTTTCATTCTTACTTTCCACTTCATCATTTCTGCTCAAGCCAAGGGCACCAGTAACATTCATAGTGTTAAATGTTCACTTTTTGTTTTTATCTTCTTGGATTTATTAGATGCATTTGATATGGTTGATAAGATTCTCCTCCTTAAAACACTGTCTTAATTTCTCTTCCCACCTCATTAGTTGTTCCTTCTTAGTCTGTTCTATGATCTTTGCCCTCTTTATTTGGAAAAATCCGGAGCTCTCTGGAAAGCACCCCCCCCCTTTTTTTTTCCTGTCTGTACATATGCATGTCATCTCAAGTAGTGCCATGCTTTAAATATCACTCATATGGAAACATTTCAAAAATTTGTAAATCTAGGTCAAACGTCACCTTTGAACTCCAGACATACCAAAATATTATATTTGGTATGTCTGTAGTTCCCCCTTCCAGCTGATGTGTCCCCCCTTCTATCAAATAGACATCTCACACTTACCACATTCAAAACTCTAAATTATTTTCTCTATTCAGCTGCTCCAGTAAAGAGTAATGTTATTCTTTAAGTTTCACAGGTTCCAGTACTTGGAGTTATCCTATGCTCTTCTTTTATATTCTTGATCCCAAGTACATTATGAAATTTTCAGTAAATCCTATTGATTCTACCTTCAAAATACATCCAGTGTCACTTCTAACTACCTTTACTGCTAGTACCCTGGTCTAAGTCACCATTGTACCTTACTGGGTTTATTGAAACATGCTCCAAAGTGTTCTCCCTAATTTTGTCCTTGTCCCTAAAGTGAACCCTGAATTCTTTGAAAATTAAATCAAATGAGATGAACCTACCTGAAACTGTCCCATGGCTCTCCCCTATACTGCAATGCAATGCCCTGGAATTTTTTTCTGGGTCTTAAAGTGCACTCCATCTATTCATTTTCTGGCCTTATACCTTACTGTTTCCTGCCTTTCATTTCATTCTCATCACTCTGCTCTGGATATTAATCCTCAATCATGTCAAGCATGTCCTTACCTCAGGACCTTCATACTCAGTTTCCTTTGACTAGAATTTTCCCCTAGATGTGATGCAGGAAACACTTTCTTCAGCTCTATGATCCAACTTTACAACATAAACCAAGCTATTTTTAAACATACTATGTAACTCTCCCCTCCTCTTCATGAGCATTTCCTACTGCATATCCTTCCTGTAGATTTACTGCATAGTGCTTATCACAATCTTTCCTACCTGATATTTACTTCTCTATTATTGTCCAATGTATTTGATTAACAAAACAGATTCACAGAAAAACCTCTTTCCAAAATTACTATTCTTAGATGCTCTTGAGAAAATTTGATTCTACTTCAATTAGTTTTTCTTTTTATGAAATTTTCTCCAATATTCATTTCTAGCCATTATCATTTACCTTTAAAACATTTCCTTATTCTCTGCATTTCCAGTCACCTATGCTTTGAGAATATGGTCACTTTATCATTTCTCTTATGTTATTCAATTAATTTTCTTAGACTTTCTCAAATTTGATAAACTTCATTTTATAAAGCTTTGATAAATTTTGTTGCTATTTTGGTGTTTTATTTAGAATATATGAAAGATACCATATTTGAAAACACTATTACATTTAAGTAGGCAATAGCCATCCTACCTTGTTTAACAGGTTTTTTTCAGAGCATATTTTAAAATGAAATACATACACAAGCACACACATGAACATACACACAGGTAATTCTTATTCAAGTACCTTGTGAGTATCCTACCATTAAATTTTTATTAAATTTATTCTACCAGGAAGTTTGATAATTGTCATATAAAAATGACTGCTTCATAGAAATGTTCTTGATGACTATTTTTAATTAATTTCTACCAAAGCCACCCACAATTATTTACTGATATTTTAAAAATGTATTTTCATGTGTAATGATTTGACTACCTAAAAATTGATACATTTGACAAATACATTTAAAAAAACAAATAAAATAATATGCATAAAGTACAAATAAAATTGTAAAAACTTTGTGAAAAATTTTAAATATAACTAAATTTTGTGGTTAAAAAATAGATCTAGTGAACAATTTATTACATTCAGTCAATAGCAATTAGAATATGGCTAACCACATAATGTTAGTTACTGACATGATCTCTAACAGGAGAAATCTGAGTAGCTTTCATAGGTACATAAAGTATAAAAATAGAAATATATAAAATGATAATTTTTTCATTATATTTTACAATATGCTTTAACCAAATATTTTATTACAGCAATCATTCTAGTCTTTCTTTAACTCCATACTGAGTTAAAATAGCAGGTATATATAGAAAAAAATTGAATTTAACTCAGGTTAATGTTGGTTTTCACTCACCATGTATTAATTCCTTAATATTACATTGTATTTCCACAGATGAAGTGCAGGCCTCTTTCCAAATAGAGACCACATGTTTGTGGAATGAAATGTCATATTCCTGTGCCACAGGTAATAATTACCATGGCATTTATCATCAAAGGGGTTGTCTGCAAAAGGGCCATGTGCACCTTCTCCTCTGCAATTGTTACAAATAGAAGGAGACTAGAAAATTAAAAATAAACTTCAAGGATGAAGGGCAATAACAAAATATTAATCAGTTTCCAGCTGAGTTAGTATTACCACTAAGACATACTTTGAAGTAAGCAAAGGACCTATCCTTGGGGAGAAAAGAATGAACATAAAGGTAGTATTCTAAAAGTCTCTCATCTTCTTTGGAATATTTTCTTCTTAAATTACCCATTCTTCTTATTATTAGAATTTAAAGGTTTCCAACTAGGCTTTGAAACTGATATGCTCTTGAAGTTGTTGAAGTGGAGTAGTTGACATCTCTATTAAAGCTTTTTTTGATTATGATAAATAATTCCTATAAATTGCCCTGGTACTTTTATAACCAAATACCTCCAAATTTATTTCATTTCTTTATCTAAAGAAATTTTCTCATCCAATGAAAATGTATGTAAGTTAAATATTTGTCTTTTATATAAAACATTTAATTAAATGCCTAATACCAAAATGTTATATATTTTTTATATGTGGTTTATTGAATTAGATAACTAAAGTATTCAGATTCACTATCTTGTTTCCCAATTTACAGTGAAGTAACTTTTATGATTGGTCAAAAATTATGCATTTTAAAAAGTTCTCTGTCTTTTGAAATTTAATTTATTGGGAAAATAATTCTACAGAACTATTTGAACTCATTCTAATTTTTATTTTTGATAAATTATATGCATAATATTTACTGTAAATTTATGACAAACATACATAAACCCAGTGATAGCCACAAGTGCTTAACCTCCAGCTTGTTAGTGTTTTATATTACCTCCATGGTATACCTTGCACTTTGACACTTAAAGTACCATATATTCACACACACACACACACACACACACACACACACACACACACACACACACACACACAAAACCACACACAGACAGGTATCTTCATCTTATAATTGGAGCTAAGGTAATCTAATTATACTATCAAGATTTAAGTAAAAGCATTTTCTACCAGTTAGTCCTTAGAAGTTAAATTATAAATGTATAAAATACTCAGTACAATTTTCATCAAATATTGGCTAAGTCTTCTCATTGGAATGATGGTACTAGAAGCAGCAGCCAGGGAATTGCCCTGCAAGAGGGTAGGTGCTCTGTCTCCCTTCCTCTGTCTCTCAACAAGCCATCTCTGTGGCTTGTTGATTTGGGCTACATGAGCTCTGGAATTAATTCAACAGAAATGGTCATTTGTATTCAGCTTAACTAAGACTTTGGGCATTTATTAATCCCTTTCAATCTATGAAATAACAAAAATAATTTTGTATTGTTTAAATCATATCAACTTTGTTTTCTGTTTTTATACAACAAAGAGAATTTTTAAGTAAGTTAATCCAGGTTTCCATATGCAACTATTTTAAACTGTTTACACACTTTACACAAGCCTACATATGTTTTTTTTTCTTTTTGTATTTTCTCTCATTCATTTATAAAAATCTTATTCTTAGGTGTCAATTTTACAGTAAAAAATATTGTTATATGTCTCCATTTGATTCCAATTTATCACCTTAGGTATACTGCATAAAGTGAATAGTCCTTAACTACCTTAGCAGTGTGCAGGAATATTAAGACTATTTGTATATTTCAAAAAAAATCCTCTTAATAAATTTAATTTTTAAAAAAATATTTGCCATGAAAAATTGTGGAACTAGTAAATTTTAACTATTATTTGCAAAGCCAGGTACAATACAATAAGACCCTTTCCATTTCTTTCCAACATGTCATCATTATTTAAGTATCTATGAGAAGTTTGTGCAATAATTGTACTTGCTTGCAATTTTATTATTTCTATTACATAGCAGGGAAGATGGGGAAACAAGGACCTTAGTGCCTTGAATGAAGTGAAGTACTGAATATGTATCACTATGGCCATCCTTTCTCCCTCAGTGCAGGTCAAAAAGTAGCCAAGTCACTTTTCTGCTTATAAGGATTCCCAAGAGCTGTTGTAGAGTTTGCCTATGAAAAGCACTGCTGTGTTCTGAACACAGTTAGACATTTGGAACAAAAAAAGAGATACACCTTAAGCTGAAAGTTGTGCATATTATTTGAATATTATTTAACATTTTCTCAGGTAGAAAACAGAAGGAATAGCAACATAACCTCTCTAAAGTATCTTCAGAACAAGAAACTTCTCATTGTTTCAAATATAATCTGTTTATACTTAACACAGAGAAAAGTATTACTTGTTATTTTTCGCAAGGTCTGAAAACACTCTCTCATAGGACTCATGAGATAACATAAGTGAAAATGTAAAGTTTTGTCTCTCAAGATGAGCTATGTACATTTTTTATATAAATATTCTGGGAATAATATTTTACAGTAAATATATGTTATCCTTTTATTCTAGAGTCATAAAGCACCTTAAAACTGAACGGTTTGAGTCCATCATTTTACAATCGGGGGGGAAAGTAAGCCATGGAATCTAAGTAAATAATCAGGGAACTCTGAATAAAAACAATCCAATTTTTTTCTCATTTTCAGCCTGTGTTCTTGCCTCTCTACCTTGATGTATCAACTCTATCTCAGCAGGAACCCTCTCTGCCTGGACCTCCCATAGAGTCTAGCACAGCTGCCAACACACAAGTCCATTTCATATTTCCTGGTAAGTTGTAAACTAACAGAGTGTATCACAATGGTAAGTTTGTGTTGTAGGAATATTGAGTAGGTAGAAGAAGGAGCAATTCTCAGTGATGGGGATGGGGAATTAGAGCATCATGCCAATTTGAAAGTAAAATAGTATTTTTGTCCTAACATTGTGATATTATATGCATTATTGGGAAATCTGGGTATTTCTCTTTATGGGTGTTAAGTAAAAAGAAATGTCTCTGTAAATAACACACCCACAATTATTCCTATAATTCTCTTTTATAAAATAACTAGAGGTCCGATGCACGAAATCGTGCAGGGGGCTCAGTCCTCACAACCATGGAAGCTTGCCTAGATCCTCACAGCCCCGGCTTCTTCTGGAAGGTAGTCCAGAAGGACGTCGGAAGGTCATTCGGCTGTCCAGTCTAATTAGCATATTACGCTTTTATTATTATACATAAGAATATTAACTACAGCAAATATTTTAAAGTTTTCATTAGAGTCTTTGATGATTCTTGTATATAATTTTCCCTTGTTTCCTTCAAGCCATTAGCATGTGGACTGCCTTGTTAATTTTCTTATAATAAAAATATTCAATTAAAATCATCATTATTAATAAAACAGAATACATGTCCACTCAGCTATACTAAATCTTGGTAACCTCTATTCTATACCCATATCCATTGTACATTAAAATCCTGACTTGAATCACTTTTCATTTTTCTAGTAAACAGCAGTACTCATCTTGCTTTAAATATTTAAAACAAGTCCAACTTATTTAGTGAAAATGTTAAGTTTTTTGGAGGTTGAAGAGTTTCATAAAATTGTTCTAATGGCTTCACTGGTTTTAATAGTTATTTTTCCTTAATATCCAGCTACTAGAGGATGATGGAGATTTTCAAAGAAATAGATGCCAACATTCTGATTCTAATTGGTGGGTAAAATAGCTTCTGCTTTGGAAACCATGCCTAAATGATTAGGGAGAAAATGGTACTTTGTATTCTTGGCTCTCTGTGATCCTCTCAAGTAAACATATGGAACTGAATATGGGATTAAATAAAATAATGAATGCACCAGTTCTTCTCTACCTCACTTTTTCTTTCATTTTCTTTTTCCTTTTATCCCAGATAAAAACTCTTGATATGTTGGTTCCTATTTTGAATAGCAATAATTTCCCCTAAATTGCTTTGATGTTACATTTTAAACCCTAGGGTAAATGTTATTACCTATAGTTTTGTTAGACATGAGCAGAGCAAGGATGATGGGCTGGGAACAGAAACTCACCAGGGCAGAAAGCCCCAGATGCCTAGCAAAGGGAAAAACTGGGAAAACAGGAACCTCGCCCCCAGGGTACCCAATCCTCCCCTAGCATATCACATCATGCAGTCTGGGCGCCCAATCTTTCATATAGCTGGTCAGGTGGTTTAGACCCTCTGACTTTTCCTCCCTAAAGGTAACATCTAGACCTCAGTTGTATTTCAGCTCCAGGCCCAGAAAAGCAACAAAACCAGACACGTGAGACACCGTGGCCACCTCAGGACCAGCCACATTGACTAATGACCCCCTTCCCTGGCACTGACCAATAAGTAGAGACCATGACCCTGAAAGAGCACACATTAAACGCTTATGAATATTCTATTAAGACCCTCCCCTGAGAGCTCCACTAAAATTTCTACCTGCAAGAGAGATATAAATATACTCAGGACAAAGGACCCAGTGTGTGCTCTCCCTCCAAGGACATACCCGTGCCATTCCCTCACAGGCACTTGTCTCCCAAGTCTCTAAGGGACCTCATGAGACTTGCAATCAGGTGAGCAATGGGTAGTGGCAGCTTGTCCGAGGCTAACCCCCTGAACCTGTCTCCAAGGTCCCCTTTTCTCTGACTTCCCAGTGAGACCAGGGAGCCCAGCCCAGGCTCCTGTTGCTTCTTCTATGCTCTTCCTTGTTTCACTCTCCTAAGTATATTTTTGCTGCGGTCAATAAATTCTGGCTTGCTTTTCTACACTTTGTCTCTTGATTGAAAAATTTCCTTCAAGAAAACAAGAACACGGGTTTCCTCATCTCCTCTGTAATAGCTTTAGCCATAGGTCTCAGTCCATCATTATACAACTGACTTTCCATAGAATTTTCTCTATGTGCAATTTGGACAAATTCAACTCTTAATTGGAAACCTTTACAGAATCCTTTAGGTATAATGATTTATCTTAAAGCAATATACTCAGCAAGGGTAAATTTGAAATGGTAATTGTTATGCCTATAGGGCAATACAATCCTTAAGGACCATTTGTAAGTAAGCTTCCTTCCACAGGAGAACAAAAGACCAGGAAAAACTCAGTGGACACAAGAAGTAAGACCATACAAGGAATGGAAACTGTCCTGAAGGCACCTGATTGCACACCTGCATTCTGTCCTGCATTTCAAACTCACCAGCTCAGCCCCCAAAAACCACAGACGACAAGTTTTCCACCAGTGACTGAATATAAGGATGAGACTACAATTCCTGGGTGCTACCATCATCGACCCAATGTCTCCTTGGCTCGGTGCTGTGCAGCCCTTCCCTTTGGATATCCCATCCCTCAACCCCTATCCTAAATAAACTCAATTTTCTTTAATCACCATCTGAGATGGCTATTTGGCCTGCCTGTGCACACCATCCATCCACCATGTTCACCTTTCAGTAACAGTTGAAGGACACACCTAAAATTAACGTCCTACTTTATCTTTAAAAACGTAACAATAAAAATACATATTTGAATAAGAGTTACTTTTTTGTTTAAAATATGGAAGTCTGTGAGAAAACGTAAATATAAATAGGGAACATGTATAGAGAAGAAGAAAAAGAAAATATAATCCCTGAATAGTAATGTAAAATTAGATCATATAACAATGAAATGAAGTTTGCAATTTTGAAAGTATTGTGTCAATACAGAATTTTGCTATATTACTGTAAATATATGGAGTATATGTGTTTATATATGTTGTTCACAATACTTCTTTCTACATATTTAAGTTTGAAATATTTAAACTTAAATATTTAAAGTATACTTTAAATGTTTGCTACTTTTGAAAAGCATTTTCAGCTATTGTCTCCTTAAAAAGAATCAAATGAGTCTTTATAAATTTAAGGTCTTTTACAGGTCTTCAAAAGGAACCCAGAATTCAGGATTCTTCCACAAAGATCATCTCTACCTAGGCTTCAAATCTTATAAATACCAGTTCCCAGGAGCATAGAATAAAATATAATCTATTGAAATACCAGACCCAGAGAGTTCACTAGAAAAGTTTTATGGAATTCGTTTCTCAAAAGAAGGCACATATCAAAATAAGTATCAAGCAAATAATCAAACATTCATAAAATACTGATAGTAAACAAAATGCATGAACATATTTGGCAGGAAATGACAGATTCTTTAACAGAATAAATAAATTATTCCACAAGGTTCATTCATTCACTCTTCTTTAACCCATCTACCTAGGCCAGTCAAACTGAACACTCAATGGTGGGCCCTTAACAAATAAAGTCTGGCTTACCTTTGAATGCAGAAAGAAAAGGTAAAAGTGTGAACACATACCTGTCTCTTTTATACTTGATTTCTTGATCCAAAGGAAGAGATACTCAGGGTTGACGGTAATGTTCCTTGGAACTGGGATCTGTGGGAACAATAAGTTAACAATGTTAGGGTAATGGCACATCTTGAAGAAAACCTTTGTGATGCTAGAGCTCCTTTTTTCAGTTGAAGGCTTTGTGGCCATCGAGTTAGACTGATTTTCGTCATCCAAATTACCATGACGCACCTACAGCTGCTCCATTTCCTAATCAGAGCTCTGCCTTCTTGTAGTATTGAACTGCTCCTGTTTGTCAGAGTAAGGCACTGACCTCATCATATCCCTAGATGTCCTCATCTTGTGGGGAGCCCAGATAGACTTATCTCTCTGGCTTATTAACCAGAAAGCACACTCAAAGGAGCCGACTGATGGGTGTCTGTGTGTATCTGTATATCTGCATAAACCAAATTTTATTCAAGTTTTTTACAATGCTTAAAGATAAATTAAGTAATTCTTAACTACAAAAGGTTTTTGTAACCTGGAAATTCTATCTAATATAGTTAATTCTAATTGTAGCACCAAAACACACTGGGATCACAATATTAATATATTTAGTGTGTGTTTTGTTTCCAAATTAAAATAACAAACATTGTTCTGTTGGAATTTATCTGTGCCTAGGTTGATATTTACATTCCTTTACTCACCTGCAAAGGGGAAATAATCAGAAACATTAGTTGAAAGGGTTTCCTGTATTAATAAGGTAACTATAATTGGAACAATATATAAAAACATCACTTCTTTTAAAAAAAGATTTTTTATTGATTTCAGAGGAAGGGAGAGGGATCGAGAGATAGAAACATCAATAATGAGAAAAAAAATCACTGATTAGCTGCCTCCTGCAAGCCCCTCAATGGGGATCGAGCCCGCAAATCAGGCATGTGCCCTGACTGGGAATAGAACCAGCAACCTTTTGGTGCATGGGACAAAGCCCAACCAAGTAACAATGGCCAGCTCATAGAACCTGTACTGCCTTTCTATTTATTCTTTAACCCTTTGCACTCGCTTTTTTCTCAATTCCTTTATTCTAATGCTAACGGTGTCAAGTCACAATCGACATCCGAGTGCAAAAGGTTAAATATATAATGATTTCAAATAGTACCACATATTTAGAAATCTGTCAAATATTATAACGTTGCACCAATTTTTAATATATCTCCCAACTGGTTAATGTCATAGTAAAAATGTCAACAATTTACTCTCAGTATTATTTCCACTATAGATATTTTTGAGTTGTATTTTCACAAACTCCCAGTAGAATAAGGCCTGGGCGACTTTAAGAAATAAGCAATTGGATGGCTGATTAGTATTAAAATATTTCACATAAAGTTAGCAATTCCCTTTTAGAAATGAAAAGATGCTTTAAGGTTAGAAATGCCTATCTGGGGTTAGAAGGCACACAGTGAACTTAGTCGTTCTCCACTCATTTCTTACAAAGCTGTTTGGATAGTTGGAGAATAATCTGAGCAGAAAAGCAAAGCATAAGAATTCAAAGTAATGGTTAGTATCTACCCAAGTCATATAGAAGTAGTGTGGACCTTCTGAGTTTGAATGCAGCACATACAGATAAGATACCTTTTTTGAAATAACTCAGTACCTATTTTGTTATAGAGGAACCAAAGTGTATTGCAGAAAAATTTTAGTAGGACACTTTTGACTTGTGTCAAGGAAAAAAATGAATATTTTAAGGACCCTTAACTGAAGATTCAAGAGCACATATTAGCATAATCCTTAAAAGGCAGGTTGTTTAGAAACCCTTCAAGTGTTGTTTAATCCAACATTTCCTAAACACATTCTAAAAACTACATTTTGAGCAAAATCTCTTGATGCTTTGGTCATTACCGAACGCTTTATGAAATGCTACCTTAAAATAGAATTTATATAAATATTTCAGGACCGAGTCGCAGAAGGTGTATTTGTGAATAGCATATCTGTCATCTTAGTGGGATTATTTATCTTTCTCTAAATGCATAGCTAGTTTGTTAAAAATGTAACCCAAAGGGTAATATAAATACAATCCAAAAGTTCGATTCTAAGGAAATAAATGAAATAAATAAATATTTTACATGTGATACACTGAACATGTGTTATATTGAATAATATTGAATAATATATTTTAATGTATCTACTATATCCAAATATTATCATTTCAATGTGCAATCAATATAAAGTGTTATTAATCAGATATTTTTAATTGTGTTTTTCACACTAGGTCTTAGAAATATGGTCTCTTTACACTTACAGCACATGTCAATACTGAAGAGCTACCTATGAACCAGGAGGTTGATGTTAGATTCCAGGTCTGGGCAGTGCCTTGTGGGAGGTGTGCTAGAGGCAGCCAATCAGTGATTCTCTCTCATCATTGATGTTTCTATCTTTCTCTCCCTCTCCTTTCCTCTCTGAAATCAACAAATATATAATTAAAAAATGTTTCTAGTTGTAACCAGCAAAGTCAACTCCTTTCTCCTCCTCCCCCCCTAGAAAGAAATTGAAAACATATTTCTAAGCTGCTATAAATTATTCACTTATAGGAACAAGAAAGTTTTAATATAATGCTGTCCTCAGAGTCCTGATGGGTGAAACAAGTGCAGTGAATGGAACTTCTGGTGTTTATAGTAATAAAATCCCCTGGAGAGGGTCCAAATTCCATTTGCCTAATACTGAATTGTGTATTCCTAATGCTGTTAATAGTGGCATTTCAGTCTATTCCGGAAAAACAGATGCCCACTGTTTTGGTTTTGCAGATTTTCACAGAAGATTGGCTTTGTCTACTCACAAAATGGCAGAACAATTTAGAAAATATCTCTGGCCATAACTTCAGCTAAACTGATTAAGAGTGTACCTATATAGTAACATACTATGTACCATCCAGTGTTTCCAAAATATGTTGCCGGGCTGATAAAGAATCTTAATTAATTTGTCTAAAATCCAAAAACAGAATTATTTTATAGTATTTTATGTAACTATGCATGCCAACACACTTTAATTTTCATTAATTTTTATACATATTTAGAAATAGATGTTAAAACTTAAGACATCTAAAGCGCCACATTTAAAACAACCTGTCATGATTTTTAGTGTCAGTATTCAAAATAATTTTTTGTGCAATGATAACAGTAATATTTTATTATTTAAATACCCAAAATCCTATATACAGTTAATTTTTATTTACCCATCAGTGATAAATATAATAGATACAAAGTTTCTGCTAGTAACTTAAGATTTTAATTCTAATCCAAAGCAAGGGCAGAGATCTTTTGGAAATAGCAGGAACCCATGGAGATATAGCTCAAAGAATTTGAAAAACAATGCAAAACTGGTCATTACAAATTCAATCTCATTCAACTTCAATTGTGTTCTTGCTGCTGTTTATCAAGTCTACAATTAATTTGTTTCTGATTCTATAGCTAATTCCACATGGTATTTTTCTCTCATCCTGCTTCAATGCTCTGAGCAAATAATCATTCTTTCTATGAAATTTACAACAATAGAAAGACTATATAATTTGGCTTCAAAAATCAGAGTTTTAATTAAGAATTTTATTTATTAACTGTGTTGTTTCTTTTAAGTCGTTGCACTGTCTTTCTGTTCTTAATTATAAGTAATAATAATAGTAACTAATTCACAGGAATAACGAGAAAAGAAAATGTGAGCAAACATGTTGAAGTGAATAAACCATTGTGTGAGATGGTGGTTCTCAAAGTGTGATCCTGGAAGAGCAGCCTCAGAAAAACTGGGAACTTGTTGAAATACAAATCAATCAAATCCTAATTAAACATACTAAATCAGAAATTTTAGGGATGGAGCCTAGTGTTTTAAAAGTCCTGCAAGTAATTTTGGTTCTAATATTGAGAAACATTAGTGCAAGGAGTCCCACTTGTTTGTTTTTAACTTGGCATCAGAATCTTACCTCCTAGGTCAATACACCTAATGATTTTTCAAGGGGTTACATTGGTCTTTCACACATGGCTTTATGTCATAAATTACTGAATATTTAGTATTTTCCGGCATATAAGACGACTTTTTAACCCAGGAAAATCTTCTATACGCCCAGTCGTTTTATACGCCGGAAAATACAGTATTATGTAATGAAAATCATCTGCAGATATAATTTAAACAGTTACAAAAATAATATAACTCATAGAAATATCTATTTTGATATTAGTTTTAAATTTCACCTACCTATGGAATCATACATCATGCTGTGTTATGATCAAGGAAATACTTTGCTCCAATTTAATTTTTTTTACATTACTCAAGTTCAAATGACTCACTCACTCATTCCTCCCTCCCCCACTCCTTTTCTCTTTTCCTTCCTTCCTTTCTTCCTTCCTTCCTTTCATAAATGTTATATATCATCCTCTGCCATGTTCCCCCCCCCCATTAATAGTGCTGTTGGTACTGTTGGAACTGTGTAGAATATCTTTATGCATTTTTAATTCATTTTAGATAAATGATCTGTTAGAATAGCAAAGAAGACAAAGAGAAGTGAAGAGCAGAGAAAAACAACCAATAAAAGTGTTATTTAATAAAACTTCTGATTTTTGTGTGAGCAGATATTTAGTTGTAACGTACTTTTTTCTTACTCTCGGTTGAGGGGGAAAAACTTCCTGTATAATGTCTGCCTTCAATACATTGTTTTTGTCTTTCTCTCCCTCAAGTCTCTAATACTTCTGCCAACACCGCTTTAATGGTTTTGTGTTTTATGCTTCATTCCTTTGGGCAAAAAGAGTAAATCCAAATTTTTTACAAGCTAAAAATACACTCCTTATCACAAAGAAATACGTATGTCTTTATTAAACATCTCTAGCTGCAGTTGTTTAGGGTTTCACTACTTAACCATTTCTATCCCTAGACAAAGAAGCAAGCTGTCTTCTCTATTTGGTGCACTGCCTTCCTGGCTCTCCTATGGCAGGGGATATGCTCCCCGCTTATGGCCATATGGGACTCCACACATGGACTAATGGATTTTAATTAGCTTGGTTGCTGAACTACCCCAAGCTGCAACATGGGATGGAAGCTCTGGACACCAGCCTGCTTTTGGCTCTCCTGGAACCCCAGCTGCACCTTTTCCAGGACTGGCTTAAGGGGCAGGGGACTTTAGAACCTGAGACAAAGAAGCTTCAGCAGTAACTCACTTTGGGTCCCCTTCCTGCTGCTCCTTGCTGCAGGGAATCAGTCTCTCTCTCAGTAAACTTTGCTTCCACTTAATGTCTTTGTCTGTGAACTCATTCTTCGATTTCACAGACAACGAACTTGGACAAGAAATTTCGGCATCATAAAGTGAATTATAAAATTACTTATATGCCAAGCAAAAATCTCTACCTACTTTAATTCATTTAATATTAATGATAACTTTCAAGTAATAACTGTCATTATTCCACTTTACCTATGAGTAAACTAAAGCAAAGAGATTAAGTGACCTGGCTCAAGATCAAATAAGAAGTGGTAAAGAAGCAATTTAAATGATGGGAATCTAATTACAGAGCCCTTGGTTTATGTTATTATTTTTATTTTTTCTTTATTGATTGAGGTATTACATATGTGTCCTTATCCCCCCATTGCCGCCTATCCCCCCACTTATGCTCTCACCCCCCTGGTGTCTGTGTCCATTGGTTAGGCTTATATGCATGCATAAAAGTCCTTTGGTTGATCTCTCCCTCTTACCCCCACCCTCCCCTCCCTCCCTTCTGAGGTTTGATGGTCTGATCGATGCTTCTCTGTCTCTGGACATGTTTTGGTTAATCAGTTTATGTTGTTCATTATATTCCACAAATGAGTGAGATCATGTGATATTTATCTTTCTCTGGCTGGCTTATTTCGTTTAGCATAATGCTCTCCAGTTCCATCCATGCTGTTACAAATGGTAAGAATTCCTTCTTTTTTTACCACAACATAGTATTCCATTGTGTAGATGTACCACAGTTTCTTAATCCACTCATCTGCTAATGGGCACTTAGGCTGTTTCCAAATCTTAGCTATGGTAAATTGTGCTGCTGTGAACATAGGGGTGCATATATCCTTTCTGATTGGTGTTTCTAGTTTCTTGGGATATATTTCTAGAAGTGGGATCACTGGGTCAAAAGGGAGTTCCATTTTTAGTTTTTTGAGGAAACTCCATACTGTTTTCCACAATGGCTGCACCAATCTGCATTCCCACCAGCACTGAAGGAGGGTTCCCTTTTCTCCGCATCCTCGCCAGCACTTGTCATTTGTTGATTTGTTGATGATAGCCATTCTGACGGGTTTGAGGTGGTACCACATTGTCGTTTTGATTTGCATCTCTTGGATGATTAGTGACTTGGAGCATGTTTTCAGATGTCTCTTGGCCTTCCTTATGTCTTCATTCGAAAATTATCTATTTAGGTCCATTGCCCATTTTTTGATTTGGTTATCTTCCTTTTGTTAAGTTGTATGAGTTCCCTGTAAATGTTGGAGATTAAGCATTTATCGGTGATAACATTGGCAAATATATTCTCTCATGCAGTGGGCTTTGTAGTTGTTTTGTTGATGGTTTCTTTTGCTGTACAGAAGCTTTTTATTTTGATGTTGTCACATTTGTTTATTTTCTCTTTAGTTTCCATTGCCCTAGGAGCTATATTGGTCTATATGTCTGTTCTTGTGCCAGTACCAGGAAGTTTTGAGAACAGTGGCTTTGTAATACAGCTTGATATCTGGTATTGAGATCCCTCCTATTTTGTTCTTCTTTCTCAGGATTGCTGCAGCTATTCGGGGTCTTTTTTTATTCCAGATGAATTTTTGAAGAGTTCATTTTAGGCCTGTGAAATATGCCCTTGGTATTTTAATGGGGAGTGTATTGAATCTATAGATTGTTTTGGGTAGTAAGGACATTTTAATGATGTTGATTCTACCAATCCATGAACACGATATGTTCTTCCATCTGTTTATGTCTTCTTCTATCTCCTTTTTCAGTGTCCTGTAGTTTTACAAGTATAGGTCTTTTACATCCTTGGTTAAGTTTATTCCTAGGTACCTCAATTTTTTTTGGTGCAATGGTAAATGGGATGGTTCTTTTAGTCTTTTTTTCTGTAAGTTCACTATTGGTGTATAGAAATGCCATAGATTTCTTGGCATTAATTTTGTATCCTGCTACATTGCCGAATTCACTTGGTTTTAGCTGCTTCAGATAATACCAATAACAAAACTTAAGAGTTAAGCAGTCTCAACAATTCTATTTCAAATAATCTCAATATGTTTTTATTTTCTTTTTAGCAGGGCTAGGGAATGTGTCAGCATTGGGCCCTAGGGTTTTACCTAGTTGTTGAATTTTTACTTTTGAACATGTGCGGGGGGTGGGAATGGGAGGTTCATCTCTTAATTGTCAAGTTACTATTTCTGAAGAAGAAATTTCAAGTTTGCAAAAAGAGCCTCAGGAAAAGAAAAAAATAAGTTGGCTTAGTTTTCTCTTATCTCTCCTCCCTCTGCCAGCACAACACACTCAGTGTTCAGGACTCCAACTGGAAAGTGCCTAAACAACTAAGTGCCTGCTGGGAATGCAGAGACAATGCCTAGTTATATTCATTTCAATTTAGAATATATTTGATCTGCTCTTTCCCTTTAAAATATTTATAGCCTTGAGAAATTTTATTTTGCATGATTTCATCGTTTGTCCAATTGCCTTTGAATTCTTACTACATTTTATCTTTTCGTTTTTCATTCTTCTATTTTATGATTTTACTAGAGGCCCAGTGTACAAAATTCATGCACTCGGGGGAGGGGGTTGTCCCTCAGCCTGGCCTGTGCCCTCTCGCTGGAAGCGGGCCTAAGCCAGCAGCTGGACATGCTTAGCTCTGCCACAGAGGTGGGAGAGGCTCCCGCGACCCCTGCTGCACTCACCAGCAGTGAGCCCAGCTCAGGGCTCCTGACTGAGAGGCACTCCCCGTGTGGGAGCATACTGACCACTGGGGGCACCTCCTGCTTTGAGTGTCTGCCACCTGATGGTCAGTGCATGTCATAGCGACCAGTCATCCCACCGTTCAGTCAATTTGCATATTAGCCTTTTATTATATAGGATAGCTTTGGCTTCTTCATCTTTTTGTTTTGTTATTTATATCTATTTTTTAAATCTGATGTTTTCCTGGAAAGAATGAGTTAAGACCTTGGGACATGATATTTGAGACAGAAGCAATTTTCAGGGAATAATCATTCACCATTAGGTTAAAGAAGTCCTTAAGCAAAAATTTTGCCTGAACTTTAATTTCTTGGTATGTCAAATCCCCCAGTCCAGTAGAAGCAGCCAACAACCCCACACATCAGAAAGGTATGCCGGTGTTTCTTTACGAAAGTGTCTAAGTCCGGATGTTTCCCTGTAAAATAATTAAAAATGGCAGGCTGTCTAGCACAATCAAGGTGAACTTTAGCCAGCCAATGCAGCAAACCATAAGTTTCAATGTGAAGCCATTTGGATGAATTCTAACATTATTACACAAAGTCATGAATTTGATTGGATTCTCCATCACAGGAATGAGAACATAAATGGAAAAGGACACAAAGGAAATGGCTATATATTTTAACTCTCTCTGGTCTCTGTCCTGCACTGTAAATTATACCAATACTGTTGCAATGTAGGATAAAGAATGTTCCTCCTAGTGTAGATTTTTTTCTTCCCTACCATGAATCCACTTTTTTTAACCATTTATTTATTTGTTTGTTTAAAATCTTTATTGTTGAAAATATTACATATATCCCCTGTTCCCCCCCATTGACCCCTTCTAGCCCACCCCAACCCCTAGGCCTTCACCACCCTATTGTCTGTGTCCATGGGTTATGCATATATGCATACAAGTTCTTTGGTTGATCTCTTGATCTCTTCCCACCCACCCCGATCTTCCCTCTGAGATTCCACAGGCTCTTCCATGCTTCTATGTCTCTGGATCTAATTTGTTCATCAGTTTATTTTGTTCATTAGATTCCACAAATGCATGAAATCACGTGATGCTTCTCTTTCTCTGACTGACTTATTTTGCTTAGCATAAGTTACAAAAGAAAGTGATCCTTTAATTTAAAAATACATTCTAAAGCTTTTCCTTCTTAATAATTTTAACATGTCAAGGTAAGTAAGCCATTGGTACTAAATATTACCATGTGTCTTATTTCCATAATCACTAATTGGTAAGCAATTTTGCCATTCTACTTGAAAATTTATATTACTCCTTTTTTGTTTCTGAAAACAATTTACTAACCACTGTCATCAAGAGTTTTGTTTTTCTCTTCATGAACCTTACACAAACAGTGGTTTGTGCTGCTTTCCCAAGGTCTTCAAATATTTGGGTCCTGATGCAGTTTTGGCATACATTATCAACAGTGTTTCAGTGTGTAATGATGAGTGGCTGAGTGCTGAGACAGACCTCACATTCACCAGGAGACGAAGCCAAATATATGTATATGGAGAGGCATATAATCTTGTACTTTTTTATCCTTTGCCATTTTAAAAATAACTTTATGCCTCAAGAGAAAGAATTATTGATTTGTCTTGTAACTTTAGTGAAAAATACAAATTTTGCAGCTATATTTTGGTCTTTTATCTGCTATCTAGGCAGTGATAACGTAATTCAAGAAATATATACCTCAGACATGTATATTATATAATAAATAATTTTAATGAAGTCAATTAATTTGAAATTTTAATAATAGGCTAATAACTTAGCCTTGTAAAACCTGGGGTTTAGTCCCAACCATCCACTTAATGCTCTATAGCAATAACCAAACCGGCCCAAACTGTTTTTTGTGATGATAAGCTAAAAAAATGTTTTTATTATATTTTTAAGCAGTTGAAGAAAAAATCAAAAGAATAATAGTAGCATTAAAATTATACAAAATTCAAATTAGTGTACATAAACAAAATGTTATTAAACACTGGTTTATGTATGCTGTTTCTGCACTATAACAGTATAGTTGAGTAGTTGGAACAGAGACCTCATTATGTGCAAAGCCTAAATTAATAACTATCAGGCTCTTTACAGAAAAAGATAACAGACCCCTGCACTAGATGAACTGAGGTAAGTAATTTGCCCTTCTAGGGAGTTGGCTTCATGAGTTAAATGGACACAGAACTCCTTCTGTAACTGAGGTAAGTGGTCACAATAAAATGATATCTTGGATTGGATGGGGTTTCTTGTGATGTTGGGAATGGCTATCATGCATTTACCCAATCAATATTTCATTTTAAATATAAATGATTAGATAACTAAATTTACTGAACTTGACAGAAGTTGAGAAATACTAAGCCAGATTATCATACTAATACTTGCCAGTTTTATATGTTCAACACCTGTTGACCCTTGCGCCAAAATATTTTATATATTTTTAAACTTAATCTACACAACCTTGCATGATAGTTTTATTACCACCATTTTATGGCTTAACTAAGCCTCAGACAAGTTATGTAACTATCTCATTGCTTCAAGTTAAGGGGCAGAGACATTACTCTAATTTGTGTGTCTCTGACTTCTGGGGTTTTACATTTAATTACAAACTAATGTCTTTCTTCCTTAGAGAGAAATCTTTATTTTCTTCGATTAAAGTTATACTAGTAAGAAAATGCATATTTTGAGAAAGAACTGAGTATGGTCCATAGATGATAAATATTAGGAAACACTGAGTTGTAATCCCCTTTGTATGCAGAAAAACAATGTTTATTAATGTACAAGGGAAAAATGTTTCAGTTCTATGTGCAATGCCATTGCTTGTGAACTTATTGGGTGTATAGTTCTGAAACACTGCTGAACAGTAACAAATAAAGCAGCTGAAAATAGACATATAAAACTCAACTCTGAGGTGTTTTGCAAGAACATATTTTTGTATCTCAGTTTTAAAGTAAATTGATAATTATCTTATTGACTTTGATTTTTTACTTACTATATATATATATATATATATATATATATATATATATATATATATATATATATATTTTAGTGCATCTTTAAGTCAGATAGTTGGACATTTTCATTTTTCATATACAAATTAGAAAGTTGAAGGGAAAAGCCATTTCCAGAGAGTAATGGGCAGATCTAGGGCCAAATATCATGGAAACAAGTACTAGCTCTGGGCTTGTTAGTTGTTCCTGGCAGAAGGCTACTGGTAACTTGAGCATTCTTTTGACAACAGTCAGGAATAAAGAGAACTGCCTGAGTTTGAGGGAAAGACAGGCAAAGGGATCTTTTTCTATTCCTATACAAACAAACAAACCTCACTAAATTATTTTAAGATGTGAAACATGAAATACAACTGGCTGTTATTTACAGCAAATTTTCTATTTGGTTTATATTTTTATGATTTCTTTTTTATTTTATTTTTTTAATTTGGTATTTAGTAAATAACTCATGTTTTTTATTTTTTTCTTCTGAAAAACACAATGACAAGATTAAATCAAAGTTCACAGACTTAGTTTCCTCCATTAATTGAATAGTATGATTTATTCAAGATGCAGGTTGGAATCATTTTTATGAGTATTTACTTTTTATGCCATTCAGGAGACAATCCTATTAAAGTATGATCATTTTTCAAATGCAAAAAATATATCTTTGATTAGTTATATAAATTCTATGGAGAGAATTTCATAAAATAAGCCATGTCATTTTTGTTCTGTTAGGATGACCTAACGAACACCATCATTTTCTTTATTGCAAGAACTGGCTGGCTTTCCCCACAACAAAATGTTAACACTGCAGCTACAATTTTATTTTTAAGATCATATATTATTACCATCCCATTACACTATCTAATACATCATATAAAGTATAGCAAAAGTAGGTTTACAGTTGTTGATATGGAAAATAATAATTAATAAATAATAACACAGGAATAAACTGTTTCATATATAACTATAAACCTACTTTTGCTCCATCCCGTATTCCTTGCATATTCTTTCTATAAAGAATAAGAAAAAAGTATTTTCCTGAATAAATCCAAATTATGCTGAAATAAGACAAATGTAGAGTTAACAATTTACCTATGAAGCAACTGGGAATTGTAGCATAGTTTAACTCTCTATTAAAACAAGAATCTTAGGGTTACAAGATATTATTTTAAAAGTTTGATCCATGACAGCCCCTAATACATTTTCTACCTTATTCCTTACATATGTGCTAAGGTCGATCTAAATAATTTTAAAATGATTTTAAAATTTTAATTTTTTGTTTTCTACTGCCTTTCCACTTTTGGTTAAAGAATCAGAATAAACAGAATTAATAAAACATTTCTATACTCATAGAACGTTAGAGATGTTAAAAAGACTGGAGAAATATTTAATTAGTAAAAAGAAATATAGTCCAGAAGAGAACTGTATTCAGAAAAGAAACATTTATTTTAGTGGAGTGATCTTGAAAATCTTGGAATATTGTTTCTTCTATTTTTTAATATATTTTATTGATTTTTTACAGAGAGGAAGGGAAAGGGAGAGAGAGTCAGAAACATCAACCCCCCACTGGGGATGTGCCCGCAACCAAGGCACATGCCCCCAACCAGAATTGAACCTGGGACCCTTGAGTCTGCAGGTCGAAGCTCTATCCACTGAGCCAAACTGGTTGGGTGGAATATTTTTTCTTAAAAGAATGTTGTGCTGAGTAAAATCCACATTTCACCACATTTAAAAATGAAAGCAATAACAACAATGAAAAAGAAAATTATCAAGTTATAAGCATACTGAGGTCTCTAAAAGTCAGGCATTTTTTCAAAAGAGACCATAACTGGCAGTTAAGGTTTGTGTAAGTGACATGTAGTAATATAATTTTTTAGTATATTTTTCTCTCTGAGGAAGGAAGCAATGTGATTGCTTGAGAGGAAAGGGGGAAGAGCAGGATTAGCAGGTTTAGAAGAGAAAGGCTTAAGTAATTATTGCATTATACCCACTCTCTGTACACAGTGAATGCTGTCCACTGACTTGAACTTATACTAGTAGATAGCATTTGCAGAGCCTAAGATTGTGATTCGACCATTTCAAATGAATTGTTGAATCAATTTGGTCAAACAGTATGTTAACAAGGTCAAAAAGCCAGTCAAACTGGTTGTCTGACTTGAATGATTGTGTGACTGAAGTTATTAGTGGGAACAACCTGAAATTCACATTCATCCCCACATCTTATCTCCCAAAAAGCTGCCCTGTTTTCGGATGCTTGGTTGTTTCTATGTAGTCTTCCGGTCTACATTAACTTTCCTCAACATTGAAGAGCCCATACTTCCTGTTGAAAGCATACTCAATTTTATGCCCTCTATTAAAGTTTTTCAAATACAAAACAAATTTTTAAATACCAAAAGAGGATGGCACTTTTCCATTGGTTTTCAAAATAAAGATATCTTTTCTTTATCTTGATAAGTATCAATGTCCACTTTACAGGAAATTGTCAGTTTCACAGTGGCTCTGAATCTTCACACTGTTCCATTATCTCCACATGACCATTAAGGAAACTGTGTGCTAGCAAAGGTCTTTTAATAGAAAAAAACTTCCAAAATGTAATTCTTGTTCACTTTACATTGACATTTGCCTTTATATATTGAATTCACTAAGTATTAATTCTATAATAACCATATGCCATCCAATACAGTCATCATTACTTATAGAAACAGTAGAAAATTCGTTAAGACATTAATCAACTTCACCTGAGTCAGTAAAGATTCATTTTTGGCTTCTCATTGTTTACAGATTAAAATCTATCTTTGTATTTAGATGATACAATAAATAAAATCCAGATCTAGACCCTAAGTAATTTGCTGTTTTAGGGATACCTTTGTAGGACAAATAGGATCATTTGACATTGTTTTCTGGTAAACTGAACAAATCGCAAAGATCAAAATCATTAACTAAATAAAAAGACTTAATCATACATGAAATGTTATCTTACCATGAGCATCTTTTAATAATACCTTAGTAACTTTACTAAAAATTAAAATAAAAAAATCAATATTGAAATGTGTGTTTCCATTAAAGGAGATTAAGTTTCAGTATCGTACTGTTCACTCATATGCATTATACCCATCACAACCAAGGTGACCTCTTATTTGCTTTTGCTCCATCCAAGAAAATACCTGATGCTAAGTGCCCTTGATAACTTTGAGAGAAAAAGAGAAAAATTTGCTCTTATCTCTACTTCCACACATTATAAAAAGAGTGAGGCAGTCAAAAGGGGTGCCAGTTGAAGAGATTATACTGTACTACAATAGGGAAAACTTACTAAGAAATGAAATACTTAACAGATAAGAGATCATGAGATCAGTATTACATTTAATGAATCCAAAATAACTGTGAGACATCTATGTATAGATGATGAGAAACCAGTTACATATACATACAGTCTCTGATAGTAAATTCCACTCTTCTAAGCATAGCTTCATAGTTTTCAAAAGATAGGTTTTCCCCAAAAATGGGGACATCACAATTTTGATCCAGTCACCCTAAATCCAATATTTAAAATGTTGTTCATTGTTCATAGGTTAGTTCCTAGGCCTTGAATAGTCTGGCTCAAGCCTGTATTTCCCACCTCATCTTCTTACACACTCCTGTGTTTCATCAATATTGCTCTCAGTGCCTTCCTTCCATCACTCTCCTTCCCCTGCAGGAATATCTTGCTTACATTACTCCTTCCACCACTTTCCCATAAAATATGGCCCACTACAGTTTCATCAAATCAATCATTTTGAATTACTACATGCATTCTCTAAAGTACATTGTACATGGGGGGAGAGGGGAGTGAAAGAATAAATAAGAGGTAATTATCCATTTCATATGAATAAAAACGTCTGAGTGTAGCCACAAAATAAAATGAAATAAAACACTCTGGAAAGATATTTCTAATAGTTTAGTAAGAAATTACTGTACTCAGTTAAATTTGGGGGCACTTATTTTTCCATTGGGGGGATTGCCATGGTCTCTGGTTCTTTTATTTATTTTTGACTCAATTATCCAATTTAAGTCTTAAAATTTAATAATTGTGGTTTTGTGTCATGAATCACACACTATTTTTCTTGTAATACTTTACTTGATAAAGATCTCTATTTCATCTAATTTACGACAGTCTTTCTTTATTTCTAGAAATAAAGTGAATATTACTTTTATAATTATATCCCGTGGTCTTTAGGTACACAAGTTAAATGATTTCTAGTTTACTTTAATAAGCAAAACTAGGTGTAATTGGAGCAATTAGATTTTTCTAAAAATCTGAGCTACATGTGCATGCTTCAGGAATTTTAGCTATCTAAATGTACAAAAGAATTCTTGAAACATTTACGTTTGTCCACCTTGGGAGCTTTATGGGTTTCTTAACTTTTTTTTAAGTACCAAAATCCTGTACTTATGAAATAAGTCTAATTTTCAAGCTAATACTTTGAAGTATTTCAGGCTGAATATTTGAAATATAATTCCAGTGCAATAAATGGTTCATAATTTGCAAAATACCTGGTAGGATTCTTGAAAGCATTTGCTCAGAAAATTTAGAATATATATTAATTATGAGAATATTGAATTTAGAGTATGTATTGGTTATTTACTGTTTCTCTTACACTTTTCCTCATTTTACTATGTATGTCCAAAATAAATAAGGTAGAAGCTAGTCAAAGAAAACAGAAACCACTTATAAGAATTCTAAATAACATCACTATCTTTATTGTGTTTCTGAGTCTCCTGAGATTCTGACTACATCTATCATTTGGTTAGACTACATAATTGATTGAAAAAACTTCAAAGTGTTATCCGAAGCTGCTGCACCATGAGGTGGAGGCCTTGCAATGATGTAAGAGAGAACAGGTCTGCTTTTGATCAATGCTGCATCCAAAGTACCCTGCCCACTAGTCAAAAATAATTATTTAAAATGAACTGAATTATTTATTCTGCTTAATTAATTGCCTATCAGTGATATAGCTATTCAGGTAACCAAATAAAGGATAAAATATAGTATAAACATTATTTTTATACATATACATAGCTTTATTTTTAACAACATTTAAAGAAACAGTTTATCTTATTAAAAGAAGGGTAATTATATAAATTTGACATTCACTTTCTAAATAAATACTGAAAATATATTTGAAAATAATCACTGAGGCCTTTAACAGTAATCTTAACCTAGGGTTATGAAAATGATGGCTTCTCATTACCAAACTCAAGTGACTTTTATTGAGCTCTCTACAAATTAATCTTTGTTGATGGTTTAAAAACTCATAATTTTATACATATCAGCAATTAGTAAGGTATATGCTTATAGAATATTTTGTGATCTCATCTGGTGATGAACTAAGTCTATTTTTTCTAGCCCCTGTTCAGTAGCAAAACAGAATAAGCACAGTTTATGAGGCCATCAGTAAGCATTGCAGAATATTTCCAAGTGCCTATGATAGCCCTGGGCCTTTTATAAATCACCCAATCTGAAACATCCTTAGCATGACCCTTTAACTTAGACATTTAAAAAAATAAAACAATACAATTTAAACTTATTTCTGTGATATAATGGAATACTACTCAGCCATAAGAAAAGATGAAATACTGCCACTTGTGACAACATGGATGGACCTTGAGAATATCATGCTAAGTGACATAAGACTACAGAAAAAAGTTAAGAACTATATGATTTCACTAATATGTGGATATAAGACTGAAAGCAACAAATGGACATATAAGAAAAACAAACAAATAAAAATTCATAGACACAGACAGTAGTATGGTGGTTGCCAGATGGAAGGCAGTGAGAGTGTGCTAAAGGCCAAAGAGGGGGTCAAATATATAGTGATAGAAGATGACTTAACTTAGGTGGTGATGCACAATACAATATGAAGATCATGTATCATAGAAATCAACACTTGAAACCTATATAATCTTATTAGCTAATGTCATACCAATAAATTTAAAAGAAAAATAAATAAATATACATAATATAAAAATAAGGAAGGAGAGGCCCGGCTGGTGTGGCTCAGTGGTTGAGCATCTATTCATGAACCAGGAGGTTATGATTGGATTCCTAGTCAGGGCACATGCCCCTGTTGTGGACTCAATCCCTAGTAGGGGGCATTCTCTCTCATCATTGATGTTCTATCTCTCCCACTTTCTTTCTCTCTCTGAAATCAATAAAAACATATTTTAAAAAATAAAATAAAATAAGGAAGAAGGGAGTTCCAACTGCTTTACCTAATCCTGCCCATTGAATATACTGATTGTCACTTAAAATTGGGGAATGTTCATTTGACATGGCTGTTCTATTCAATTGCCCTTTACTGCCACCAAAGTATTTTTTTCAACTTTTGTTTCTTTTTTCCCCCCCAAATGTTATTTCGTATTGGAAAAAATACAGTTCAGACTAATAGTGACCTATTAAAATCAATATGCCATATGAAAAAGAAAATGTTAATGCAAATTACACAATAGGAATCTTCTGTTTAAAATCCTTCTGTTACTTTCCATTGTCCTATGAATAAACATTTCAATTACTTAAGGTATTCTTAAGTATATGTGAACCTCACCTGCTTCTCATTCTTCCTCCTTATCCTCTAGCTACACCATCCCTCATTTCACTTCCATTTCAGAGCATTCCATATACACTTCCCCTTTCTGCCATACTTCATCTGGTATTTTTAGGTTAACCTGTCATGATGCCTTTTTAAAATCTTTATTGTTGAAAGTATTACATAGGTCCTCCTTTTTTCCCATTAACATCTTTCAGCCAGCTCCTGACTCTCCCCCCCTCTCCTCCCCCTCCCCCACCAACCAGGCCCTCACCACCCCATTGTCTATGTTCATGGGTTATGTATATATACATACAAGTTTATTGATTGATCTCTCCCACCCACCCTCCCCTATCTTAACTCTGTGGTTCAACGTTCTGTTCATGCTTCTATGTCTCTGGGTCTATTTTTTTTTCTTTTTTAAATTCTTTGTGTTAACCTTTGGCACTCAGATGTCGAGTGCGCCTCGACAAGGTTAGCATTAGAATAAAGGAATCGAGAAAAAAGCAAGCGAGTGCAAAGGGTTAAAGTATTACATATGAATCTTTTTCCCTCCCATTGACCTCTCATTCCCCCCCACCCTCCACACATGCCCTTACCCCCCTACTGTGTCCATGGTTTATGCTTATATGGATGCATGTAAGTCCTTTGATCTCTCCCCCAATTCTTTCCCCTCCCCCACTTCTTCCTGAGGTTGGTCTGTTTGATGCTTCTCTGTCTCTGGATCTGTTTTTGTTCATCAGTTTATGTTGTCCATTATATTCCATACTAGAGCCCTGGTGCACAAACTTTGTGCACTGGGCGGGGGGGCGGTCCCACAGCCCAGCATGCACCCTCTCACAGTCCGGGATCCCTCAGGGGATGTCTGCCTACCAGGTAAGCCGACAGTTAGAAATCCCTCTCGCAGTCTTGGACCCCTCGCTCCTTACCACCTGCCTGCTTGCTGCTCCTTATCACTTGGCTCACTGCTCTTAGCGCTGCCACGGAGGCAGGAGAGGCTGCCACGGAGGCAGGAGAGGCTACCGTCACTGCCACTGCGCTCGCCAGCCGTGAGCCCTATCTTTCTGTGTAGTTGTCTGTGGGCCAACTGCTCTCTTCCTTCTCATGTGGACCGAGCAGCATGTGAGGGCAGAATGGGCTGTCGTGGAACGCAGAGGGCTGCCCGGAGCTGAGGGGAGTGGCCAGGACCACAGGGTGAGAGGTGGACACAGAGGACGCTATCTCACCCAACTGTGGGGCAGGCTGGCCGGCCTTCATCTGCCTGACCCCACCCAGGGAGGGACCGAGCAGGGTGTCTGCCTCTCCATTCTCCATCCTTCCATCTGTGACACCTGTCACCCTTGCCAGGCCTCCCTCAAAGTGAGCTCAGCTCAATCCATGAATGTAAAAGGGCATGGGAGGGGGGGCCTCCACTCCAGTACCCCCTGATTCCCAGTGACAGGACCTGGTCAACAGGACCTGGTCTCAGGACGGTGGCCACAGCTGCAGAACATAGATCTGTTTCAAGAAAAGTTGGGATGCAGACTTTCGTATGAGCCCCTATTCCAAAAGGTGGCAGTTTATTCACATTGTGGCAAAGACACCTTCAAGAGTAACACAGGTGGGTAAAGTCAGGGCCAAACCAGGCCATTTCCTCATCCAATCTTTCTGAGGCGCATGAACAGAATCAAGTCTCAGCTCTTCGCAGGACACTTCCCGGGTATTTTTAAGCCTAAAGGACAGTATTCTGTCTCCATTCTTATTTTTTGGGATATTCATCATCAGATAAAAGGATACGTACATTGGGGCAATTCTCTCAAGATACAATATTCCAGTTGTACCCATTTGACAATGACAGCACCCCTCAGAGGGAGGGAGCCAACAGATGGGGAGCAGGGAATTCTGAAAACCAAAGCAAAGGTTCAGAACACAGAAGTCCTTGGTGTTCTGCTGAGAAACTTGGACCCCTTCCTCTGTGATCACACAACTGTCACACGCCAGGCAGTCACTCAGAAATATCTTCACATTGGCCAACTTATGGAATTTTCCCTTATCTCCATTCTCCTGAGCCAGACTCTGGACGTTGAGTGCGGCATTCTCTTCGTCATCATTTTGTGTGTTTTTTTCCCAAAACATTACAAAGTTTATATGAATATAACATACAAAGATGCAGCCTCCTTGATAGGAACAGGAAAGGAAGGGGTGGTTAAGTAAGGCACATGGAGCTACAGCAAGCACCAGCTGTGAGGAGGGCCAAGGGGGGGAGGAGGTTGTTACTGGGGCTGAGGCCCTAGAGGCATTGCTGGGGAAGTAGGGATTCCCTCTGAGTGCCACGTTCTGAGGCTAAACTAATTGGTCAAGCTGAGGCAGAGGTGGGTAGCCATATCAGCCATCTTCAGTGCTGTTTACCCTTTCCCACCCCCCTCTGTTGTAAAACCCCAGAGCCCTGGATTCCAAAGGCCTCATCCAGAGCAGATGCCCTGGAAGGGGGTGAGAGGAAGTGAGTAGGGCAAGTTTGAAAGCTGATATGCCTGTGTACCGAGGGAGGCCGGAGACAGTGGAGAGAGGTAGCAGGGGAAGGGCTTTCATACATACCCTTCTATTAAGCCATTAAATCCAAAATTGTTATAAAAATTGCATATAAATTAATTGAACATCCTACCTAATAAAAGAGTAATATGCAAATTGACCATACCTTCACTACACCCACCAGCCACGCCCACCAGCCACGCCTATAAGCCAATCAGAGTGAGTATGCAAATAAACCCAACCAAGATGGCTACAGCCACAGAGAGCAAGGTTTCCCAGGCAACAGAGGAAGCCAAGCTTTCCGCCTGCCCTTGCCGGCCTAAGCTTCCACTCAAGCTACAAAGTTTCAATTGTAGAAGGTAAACAAATCCAAACAGAAATGGTGGCAGCCACGGAGCTGGAGAGAGCAGGCCAGGGTTGCCCCTGGCAATGGAGGAGGCCAAGCTTTCCACCTGCCCTGGCTGGCCTAGGCCTCCACGCCAGGCTGCAAAGTTTCAATTATAGAAGGTGAATTAACCCCAACAGAAATGACTGCCAGCCATGGAGTGAGCAGGAGGCTTGGCTCTGCTCCAGGCTACAAAGTTTCAATTGTAGAAGGTAAATAAATTCCAGATATCAGGGCCTCTGCTTGGGTCACCATGGGGCATGGCTGGCCTGCAAACCACCACAGCCCCCTTGCTCAGGCCACCCCACACCCCAAGGGAACCCCCATCCTGATCCCAGACACCCTTCCGGGCAAACCAGCTGGCCCCCACCCCTGCACCAGGCCTCTATCCTTTCTAATAAAAGAGTAATATTCAAATTGATCATCACTCCAACAGACAATATGTCTGCCCCCATGTGGTCAAAGATCCTGCCCCCATGTGGACACAAGATGGCCACCACAAGATGGCCAGCAGGGGAGGGCAGTTGGAGGAGATCAACCCTGCAGGGGAGGGCAGTTAGGGGTGACCAGGATGGCAGAGGAGGGAAGTTGGGGCCAACAGGCTGGCAGGGGAGCAGTTAGGCATCAATCAGGCTGGCAGCAGAGTGGTTAGGGGGTGATCAGGCTGGCAGGCAGAAGCGGTTAGGGGCAATCTGGAAGGCAGGCAGGCGAGCAGTTGGGAGCCAACAGTCCTGGATTTGAGAGGGTGCAGGCTGGGCTGAGGGACACCCCTCCTCCGTGCACGAATTTCGTGCACCAGGCCTCTAGTATTATGATTAGTTTCATATATTTACAGGCAATGTCAACCATTTCATAATGGCTGTCCAGCAAAGAACAACTGTTAGATGTCATTAATTGTACATGTCCCAAATTCAAAAAAATTCTGAGCTATGAGAGACAGAAAGAGAAGTATCACTTGAAAAAAAAAAAAACCACATTATATTAAGTAGGTAACAGGATATAAAACTCAGGGCACAAGTGTTACATTGAAATCCTATTATGCTTTTCTCTTCTGTACACCAATGATTTTTATTAAGATGTGACTAACAAAAGATAAAAATAAATAATTCAAATATTTTTTTCTTTTCTTCACAATATATGTAAAATAAATATCATTTGAATGGCTGTTTTAGTATCAATTACATGATCCCAGATTCATTAACAACTATATAAATGTAACAGTAATAGTAATAAACAATTGCATCACCTTCAGCTTTCTAAACTCTACATTTAGCTCAGAAAATGTACAGGTGCAAGCACTTGCTTAACATGCAAATCTCATCAAGACAAGTTAGGTAAAAATGTACAATCTAACATACTGACATAAATGTTTTTTCTGAAGGGCAAACGTGGTCTTCAAATATGCAAATGTGCATTTCTCTGATTACTCTGTAGCATGTTCATTTAAAGAATTTATGAGGCAATTAGGTAACTTGTTTGCATTACTCAAAACAACACAACTAAACCTGATCATATCTTTGATTCTAAACCGATTACTGCCTATTGATAGTGAATGATTACAGAGCTCTATTTCATGAAGGAGAGTAAATACTGCACACTATACTTGCTGATTACTTGCATGAATACATTTTTTTAACTTACAAAATCAACTTTCTCATAAGTCAAGCCTATGCTAGTCTTTCTGAGAATCACTAACCTAAGGTCTCTCTTCCATTCTTCAATGACACAGTGAGTCAAACTTAATATTCAATCTTTCTATCAAATAAAGTCATATTGCTTATTCTGAATAAATATATTCCATTGCCAAAAAGGAAATAAAATCACTCAACAGAAAATCCTTAAATAAAAAATAAATTCTTTAATTTCAGAGTACTTCTTTTTTTATTATGTCCTTTTACAATATCACATGTACACACTTTTACTTAAATTTGTATTCACTTTCTACCACTATTATTTGGGGGGATCATTATTAAAACTGTTCTATCTATCAGAAATATTAACAAGCACTGAAAAATGATGCAGTATCACATAAGTTTTGCTAAATTTTTATTCACAACAAATGGATTCTTTACTGAATATTTCCAAATCTCTTATTTTTATATCAATCCTAAATATTTATAATGGAAACATAATAATGTAACATTTCTGAAAACTTGTGTTCATAAGATCCTTTTGTCATTGGCAAATGTCACATATAAGTATGCTTTGTAGTGTGGTATTAAAATGTTAACATGTAAGTTATTTCTGAAATATTGAACATTTAAAAATAGATACCATTTCAAGAGTTCATTTTGACTCTTCTCTATCAGTTAAATAATGTCATAATAAGTTTCATAAAAAGTTAACAATTTACAAAGTATATATAGTAATAAAAATAGCAGGAGAAAGCCTATGAGATGACGTATATTCTCCAAAAAGGTTGAGCAAAAAGAAAAGAAAATAAATAGAAAAAAACATAAAAGGAATAAAAACAAAGCTGTAGCTAACATACACTTAAGAGTTTTCAGAAAGAGAATTTATAAAGTGTAGATAAAAAAATCAAATAAAAAATATTTTCTAAGTTACAGAAATACTTGAAATTGCAGAAAGACTTGCATCAAGAAGTTTGAATTAAATAAGATTAATATTTTCTACATATTCTTGAAATTCCAGAAAATACACAACTAAGAAAATCCTCACCTCTCTCAGAGATGGGAAAATATACATATATAAAAGAAACTAGAGGTCCGGTGCATGAAAATTCATATACTGGAGGGGGGGGGGTCCCTCAGCCTGGCCTTCTCCTCTCATAGTCCGGGAGCCCTTAGGGGAAGGAGGCGACCCGGCAATCAGGGGAAGGTGATGCCCCCATCACACCTCTGCTGCTGCCACTGCCAGCAGCTCAAGCCTCGGCCTGCCCTGGTTACCTGAGCTTGGGCGCGCCTGCCCAGGTGGGGCTGAGAAGATTGGGTGCCGCCATCTTGTGGCTGTAGGCACCGCCATCTTTGAGGGTGTGGCAGTCAATTAGCATATTCCCTCCTTTTTGGCTGTGGGCGTCACCATCTTTGAGGGCGTGGTAGTCAATAAGCATATTCCCTCCTTATTGGCTATGGGCGCCGCCAACTTTGAGGGCGTGGTAGTCAATTCGCATATTCCCTCCTTATTGGCTGTGGGCGCTGCCATCTTTGTGATGGTGTGAGGGTTAATTAGCATATTCCCTCTTTATTAGATAGGATATGTATTAGACTGGGATCAGACTTGACATCAGATAAACCAGATATTAGAAAAACAATGAACTAAAGATCTAACAGAAAATTATATTGAACTTCACCTTTTGCACCCGGATGTCGAGTGTGACTTGACATGGTTAGCATTAGAATAAAGGAATCGAGAAAAAAGCAAGCAAGTGCAAAGGGTTAAAAGTCAGTATCTAGCTAAAATAGCAATCAAATAGGTAAGAACAAATCAAGATACCTTCAGATATGTAGGCTCAAGTAACTGACTTCTAAAGGACACCTTTTACAAAGAAAGAAAACTGGAAAGCAGAATATGTGGGATACAAAAAATAAAGGACTTGAACAAGGAATACAAAGAAAAGAAATCCAAGGATGATGGCTTTGAAAAAATTCTTAAAATAACCAATCTAAATTAGAACTCTTATATAATAAACAAAGAATTCTATATTTTTAATGTACAATAAAATAAATCACATTGACTAGATATGCTAAAGTAACATTCTGGAAGAATTTCATATTGTGGTGATGAATACATGTTTCTTTACTCAAAAGAGAAAAAGAAAGTCCAATGGAACTCCACTGGTAGAAAGAAAGGTCATACTACCATGTTATGGTGCAAATATTAAGAAAATAATAAATGGTATGGTTGGTGACATGCTGAGCATTATAATAAATAGTATGTCATTTATACCTAACCCTTAGATAATTCTGAACTTTCAGAATAAATATCCAGAGAAGGAAACTATGGTAACTATGAACCAATCTATACACAGTATAAGCACTGACAATGTAAAAGATACAGTTCATGTACTATATTTTAGTCTTTGTTGTTATTCCAAATTCACATGACCATTGAGGGAAGTTGCTGATATTGCTTAAATAACATTGTATATGTTTGGGATAACTTCTTATAACCACCAGCCTGATAAACTTGAGTCTTCTTCTCCCCTTGGCATCTTTTCCAGCCTCTCTGTAAACTCCCTTAGCTTCCCTGCATTATTCACCCTTTGTACTAGTAATGAAGTTACTATATACCGAACAATTATGACATGTTGAGCAATGAAAACTTTCCATAACACTTATAGAACACAGAATGATATATCACAGATTTTTCAACACAGTGTTGAAAGTCTTATGATATGTATAAGCACATGTTTGAAAGGAAGTTTATATAACACTATTTGACCACCTTTACAGAACGGGTCATAACTTCTATTTAGAGAAGTAGTCCATAACCTCCATAATATACATTCAATCACAATGTCAACTTAGTCACTTATTATATATTCCATCCTCGTCAGCTTGCATATTCTTTTGAGCTTCAATTTCTTGTTTTGAAAAACAGGTAAAATAGCAATGATATAGTTTTTATGCAGATATCCTCAGAAAATGGCACCTGCCCTAGTATTTGGCACAAAGATAGATAATTCATAAAATATAACTTCTTTCTTCTCTACTTTAAATAGTAAGCTATTATAAATTATAGGCATGAATTAAAAAAACACATTATTTGGTACAAAATTATATTAGTAAACATATTTTATTATTTTTTACAAAAATACTTTTAATATAATTTTATATTATACTATAACACTTTTATATTACATTTAACACATATTAAACACTTTTATATAATATTAAAACATTTTTACAAAATAAAACAAATTAAATATATTAAATTATACAATATAAGGAAATATAAATATAACTAGAGGCCCGGTGCACGAAATTCGTGCACGGCAGGGGTGGGGGGGGGTGTCTCTCAGGCCAGCCTGCACCCTCTCCAATCTGGGACCCCTCAAGGGATGTCCGACTGCCCGTTTAGGCCCGATCCCACCAGGATTGGGCCTAAACAGGCAGTCGGACATCCGTCTCACAATCCAGCACTGCTGGCTCCCAACTGCTCATCTGCCTGCCTTTCTGATTGCCCTAACCGCTTCTGCCTGCCAGACTGATCACCCCCTAACCATTCCCCTGCCAGCCTGATTGATGCCTAATGCTCCCTTGCCAGCGTGTTTGCCCCTAACTGCCCTCCCCTGCAGGCGTGGTCCCCCCTAACTGCTCTCCCCTGCAGGCCTGGGTCCCACAAAAATGCCCTTCCCTGCAGGCCTGGTCAGCCCCAACTTCCCTCCTCTGCCAGCCTGGTCACCCCTAACTGCCCTCCCCTGCAGGCTTGATTGCACCCAACTGCCCTCCCTTGCAGGCCTGGTCCCTCCCAAATGCCCTCCCCTGCTAGCATGATCACCCACAACTGTTCTCCCTTGCAGGCCTGGTCTCTCCCAACTGCCCTCCCCTGCTGGCCATCTTGTGGTGGCCATCTTGTGTCCACATGGGGGCAGGATCTTTGACCACATGGGGGCAGCCATCTTGTTTGTTGGAGTGATGGTCAATCTGCATATTACTCTTTTATTAGATAGGATAGAGACCTGGTGCATGGGTGGGGGCCAGCTGGTTTGCCCTGAAGGGTATCCCGGATCAGGGTGGGGGTTCCCTTGGGGCATGGGGCAGCCTGGGCGACGGGCCTGTGGTAGTTTGCAGGCCGGCCACAAGCCCTGGCGACCCAAGCAGAGGCCCTGGTATCTGGGATTTATTTACCTTCTACAATTGAAACTTTGTAGCCTGGAGCGGAGCCAAGCCTCCTGCTTGCTCTGTGTGGCAGCCATTGCTGTTGGAATTTATATATATCTATAATTGAAACTTTGTAGCCTGGAGCGGAGGCGTAGGGCAGCCAGGGCTGCAGAAGCTTTGCTTCCTCCATTGCCGGGGGCAACCCTTGCCTCCTGCTCTTTCCAGCTCAGTAGCTGCCGCCATTTCTGTTTGGATTTGTTTACCTTCTATAATTGAAACTTTGTAGCCTTGAGTGGAGGCTTAGGCTGGCAAGGGCAGGCGGAAAGCTTGGCTTCCTGTTGCTGGGGAAACCCAAGCCTCCCTCCTACTCTCTGTGGCTGTAGCCATCTTGGTTGGGTTTATTTGCATATCTGCTCCTGATTGGCTGTGGGCGTGGCTTGTGGGTGTGGTGGAGTTAGGGTCAATTTGCATATTACTCTTTTATTAGGTAGGATATTTATCTGCCATAATAAACATGGGGGTAAGATATTTTTATCCATGGATTTTAATACAGTTTGAATAAAAATTTTAGAGTGACATAAAATACTTTGATATGGTTGGTTAGGTTTTTGCATGATACCTGCATATTTCCAGTTAGCAAACAAAGACAAGTATAACATAAGTTCCATAAATTTATGCTGATTTAGCATTATCTTGGCAATTCTATCACTTTTTCAGAGTTAGGTTATTTTCCCCTTTGAGAGGTTAATGGCAGCATGTGTGCAACCCAGTGGTTTCCCTACTTCAGCTATTTGTCCTGACAATACACTTATGTCTGATACTTCTCAGGCCAGATAACAAGCCAGAATGCCATTGAGTATCTTTTAAACTTATTCAAAATGGAATAAAATTCCAAAACCTCTTTGTTAACATATGTCAGTACCAGATTTAATGAACATAATAAAGTAAACATAATAAGAAGGCATAATATAAATATAATGTTAAGATTTATATGGTTATAAACATTTTTAAAAATAATCCCTCAGTAAAATATAAATGTTATTCTTAGATATGTATCTTAAACTTTTCTGCTTTAGCTTCTACTGAAGCGAGATCAGCCTTTTGCACAGCTGACCTCAGGGGACAGTGGCTTTGTCAGGAATGTCACTTTAATGTTTTGACACTAGTGGTGAAGAGAGAAACAACATCATGAATTAAAATATATATAGCTTTCATTTCATTAATACTGTTTCTTCTTATTTCATGAGAAAATATATGTTTCTATGTGAAATTAAGTAGGTTTTACGTACTTATTAAAGCAGAACTGATGTTATTATTAATTAAAATACTAAGAGACTAATAACTTATTAGTCTCCTGACAGTGCACATAATGTCTGAATCTGGAAAGTATTTTCACTAAAGATACGAATGGAAGGCCAAAAAGTATAGTTAAAATTAAGGGTTTTATACATACCTCACTTTTTAAAACAGAATATGACTGAATCTAGAAATGGATAAGAAAAGGTTTTGTCTCTTCAAATGGTAAAACACAGTGAAAAGTAGGCCAAAAGGCCTTAGGATTATAAGAAATGGGGTATTGGTAAAAATTGAAACTATACTGAGACAATGATAATTAGAAATTACAATGCGATAAACAGTATAAAATTAGAATCTCTCCCAGAGTGCAGAGAAATACAGAGACAAATCTTAAGATTTTTCTTGGGAAGCAGATGTCACCCAAAATTTTATAGCTACCTTTCTCATATTGTTTAAAAACCACTAAATTATTCATTCAGATATTTAAGGCAGAGATAAATACACAATTTTCTAACCTTCTAAAAAAGATTAAAATTCTAGAGATTGAGACAAATGAGACACTATACTTGGCAGTCTCTAGGAAGGTCCCAATGATTCTTGCCTCCTGGTATTCATGCCCTGACACAAATTTCCTACCATCAAGTGTCCACAGAAGGAACTGACACTCTTCTAATAAAAAGAAAGCGGCAGATATAATGTTATATCATAAACAAGAATGGGCTAAGGAAGACTATAGCTGCTGTGCTAGGGATTTTCTAAATCTCATGGATCTTTCATGCTAGGGGAAATAAGCTGTCATTTTGTAAGTAGATTTCCAACTACAGTGACCCAGGCAGCATAAAGAGGAACTGGAGTCCTTATTCCAAAAGCCTGCAAGGAAAAGACACATGCCAACAACCATGTGAATGACTTTGGAAGCAAATTCTTCAGCTGTTGTCAATTTTCCAATGGCTGAAGCTGTGTCCAACAGCTTGACTGAAACATCATGACAGATCTTGATCTAGATGTATCCAACTGAGCTGCGCCCAGATTCCTTACCCACACACAGTGCAAGATAATAACTGCTGTTGTTTTAAGCTGTTAGATTTTGTAATAATTTGCTTCTCAGTACTAGATAACTAGTTCAGTGACCCTTACGGGACTAAAATTGTGATTGATTTGAATAAAATATTTGGTAGTAAACATTAAAATCAGTTAAATAATTCTAGCTCTAATTTGTAGTTGCAAATGCAATAAAATAATTAAACCCAGATAGTTCTCTTAATGTACATATACAAATCTTGACTTATACCATACTAGAGGCCCGGTGCACGAAATTCGTGCATGGGTGGGGTGTGTCCCTCAGCCCAGCCTGCACCCTCTCCAATCTGGGACCCACTGAGATCGGGCCTAAATGGGCAGTCGGACATCCCTCTCACAATCCAGGACTGCTGGCTCCCAACTGCTCACCTGCCTGCCTTCCTGATTGCCCCTAACCGCTTCTGCCTGCCAGCCTGATCACCCCCTAGCCACTCCCTGCCAGCCTGATTGATGCCTAACTGCTCCCCTGCCAGCCTGATTGCCCCTAACTGCCCTCCCCTACAGGCCTGGTCACTCTAACTGCCCTTCCCTGCAGGCCCAGTCGCCCCCAACTTCCCTCCTCGGCCAGCCTGGTCACCCCTAACTGCCCTCCCCTGCAGGCTTGATCACCCACAACTGCCCTCCCTTGCAGGCCTGGTCCCTCACAACTGCCCTGCCCTGCTGGCCATCTTGTGGTGGCCATCTGGTGTCCACATGGGGGCAGCCATCTTTGACCACCTGGGGGCAGCCATCTTGTGTGTTAGAGTGACAATTTGCATATTACTCTTTTATTAGATAGGATTATTAGATAGGATAGGGGCCTGGTTCATGGATGGGGGCCGGCTGGTTTGCCCTGAAGGGTGTCCCAGATCAGGGTGGGGGTTCCCTTGGGGCATGGGGCAGCCTGGGTGAGGAGCCTGTGGTGGTTTGCAGACCTGCTATGCCCCCCGGCGACCCAAGCAGAGGCCCTCATATCTGGGATTTATTTATCTTCTATAATTGATACTTTGTAGCCTTGATCGGAGGCCAGGGGAGGCCAGGGATCAAGAAGCTTGGCTTCCTCCATTGCAGGGGTTAACTCAAGCCTCCTGCTCTCTCCAGCTCCGTGGCTGCTGCCATTTTTGTTGGGACTTATTTATCTTCTATAATTGAAACTTTATAGCCTTGAGCGGAGGCCAGGGCAAGCCAGGGTGCACGGGAAGCTTGGCTTCCTCCATTGCCGGGGAAACCCAAGCCTCCTGCTCCCTCCATGGCCGCAGCCATCTCAGTTGGGTTAATTTGCATACTTGCTCCTGACTGGCTGGTGGGCGTGGCTTGTGGGCATACCAGAGGTACGGTCAATTTGCATGTTTCTCTTTTATTAGTGTAGATACTTACAGACTGTAGGTAGAGATAGGTTTTAATCACTTAAGTGGTTCTCTTTAAATTCTTTAAAGATATTAACTAAATTATTTCTACTTTAATGACTAGTTTTCATCATTATGCATGTGCTTCACTCTTAAGAGATTTTCATTTTTTAATACTTTATTTTTATAGACACAATACATTATATGAACATTTTTAAATAACTCAAGCTTGTTATGTGACAACACTTCTTGTATGTGGTTAAATAATCTACACTACAATTTTGAAGTCAGTATTAATGACCATTTGGAAAAATATGCCATCCCATATCTTTTTATGATAATATAGTTAATATTTATTGAGCATTTAATATGCCACAGGCATAGTTTTATGTTTTTTAGTTTGGTAAGTTATTCTATAAGACTGGTACTACTATATATCTTTTTATTTATTGTTCACAATATTGCAAATGTTCCCCATCCTCCCCCCTTTAGTGATAATTTAAATTCTAACAAAATTTGTCCCACATTTAATTGCAGTGAGTTTCTGTATCCAATGTGACATTTTTTGTAATTTCTTAGTGTGTAAATGGGATAGGACATTTGGTACATAGCAGCACACCAACTGTGCCTGCTTGACTTTTGGAGTCTAGTCAATTTATAATAATATAGACACCTGATACTCATAATAGTAAAATCAAAATTTTTTGCTATTTTCCATCCCTGAGGGAGTTTAAAATTTGTGTAAACTTCAAAAAACTTTAAAGATGCCACCCCTATGATTCATAGTCTATATCTATTCTCTTGACTATATTGATTACTGTAAGCGCAATAAATCTTTAATAATCAAAGCCTAGTATGGACATTTTGATTATGTTAATTCTACCAATCCATGAACACGGTACATTCTTCCATCTGTTTATGTTTTCCTCTATCTCTTTATTCAGTGTCCTGTAGTTTGCCATGTATAGGTCTTTTACCTCCTTAGTTAAGTTTACTCCTAAGTATCTTAATTTTTTTGGTGCAATGGGAAATGGGATTGCTTTTTTAGTCTCTCTTTCTGTAAGTTCATTATTGGTGTATAGAAATTCAATGCACTCCCCATTAAAATACCAAGGGCATATTTCACAGACCTAGAACGAACTTTCTAAAAATTCATCTGGAATAAAAAAAGACTCCAAATAGCTTCAGCAGTCCTGAGAAAGAAGAACAAAGTAGGTGGGATCTCAATACCAGATAACAAGCTGTATTACAAAGCCACTGTTCTCAAAACAGCCTGGTACTGGTACAAGAACAGACATGTAGAGCAATGGAATAGAATAGAGAACCCAGAAATCGACCCAAACCACTATGCTCAATTAATATTCGACAATGGAGGCATGAACATACAATGGAGTCAAGACAGTCTCTTCAATAAATGGTGTTGGAAAATAGGACAGATACATGCAAAAAAATGAAACTAGACCACCAACTTACACCATACACAAAAATAAATTCAAAATGGATAAAGGACTTAAACATAAGATGGGAAACCATAAAAATACTAGAGGAATCCATAGGGCAGCAAAATCTCAGACATATGCCAAAGCAATTTCTTCACTGATACTGCTCCTAGGGCAATGGAAACTAAAGAGAAAATAAACAAATGGGACTACATCAAAATAAAAAGCTTTTGCACAGCAAAAGAAACCATCAACGAAACAACAAGAAAGCCCACTGCATGGGAGAACATATTTGCCAATGTTATCACCGATAAGGGCTTAATCTCCAACATTTATAGGGAACTCATACAACTTAACAAAAGGAAGATAAACAACCCAATCAAAAAATGGGCAACTGATCTAAATGGACACTTTTTGAAAGAAGACAGAAGGAAGGCCAATAGGCATATGAAAACATGCTCAAAGTCACTAATTATCCGAGATATGCAAGTCAAAACGACAATGTGGTACCATCTCACACAGGTCAGAATGGCTATCATCAACAAATCAACAAAAGACAAGTGCTGGCGAGGATGCAGAGAAAAAGGAACCCTCGTGCACTGCTGGTGGGAATGCAGACTGGTGCAGCCATTGTGGAAAACAGTATGGAGTTTCCTCAAAAAACTAAAATTGGAACTTCCATTTGATCCAGTGATCCCACTTCTAGGAATATATCCCAAAAAACTAGAAACACCAATCAGAAAGGATATATGCACCCCTATGTTCACAGCAGCACAATTCATCATAGCTAAGATTTGGAAATAGCCTAAGTGCCCATCAGCAGATGAGTGGATTAAGAAACTTTGGTACATCTACACAATGGAATACTATGCTGCTGTAAAAAAGGGATTCTTACCATTTGCAACAGCATGGATGAAACTGGAGAGCATTATGCTAAGGGAAATAAGCCAGGCAGAGAAAGATAAATATCACATGATCTCACTCTTTTATGGAATATAATGAACAACAGAAACTAATGAACAAAAACAGATCCAGAGACAGAGAAACATCGATCAGACCATCAAAACTCAGAGGGAAAGTAGGGGAGGGTGGGGGTAAGAGGGAGACATCAACCAAAGGACTTGTATGCATGCATATAAGCCTAACCAAAGGACACAGACAACAGGGGGGTGAGAGCATGAGTGGGGAGGATGGAGGAGGTAATAGGGGAATAAGGACACACATGTAACACCTTAATCAATAAAGAAATTTAAAAAAATAATCAAACCCTCAAGTGACCATAACAAGATATACAACTAGTCAATCACCACTAACAAACTCCTTTATGCTACTTCTTTGTATTCACCTTCCACCCAACCTCACCCTTCTCCATATCACCTGGCAAATGCTAACCTCTTCTCCATTTCTAGTTGTGTCATTTTGATGTTATATAAATTGAATCATATAGTTTTTGGATGTAACCTTTTGCAATTGACATTTTTCACTAAGCATAGTATACCTGAAGTCCATTCAGGTTGTTGTATAGTATATCAGTAATTCATTCTTTTCTATTGCTATAAAGGTATTCCATTGCACAGATGTATTGAGAGTTTAACTTATTGAAGACTTTTGGACTGTTTCCAGTGTTTTGTTATTACAAATAAAACTGCTAAGTACATTTGAAAAATAATTACTGTAATCTTAATAAGTCCAACTGTGCCTGTTATCCAGATGCACTCTGCTTATTAGAGCCCACAAATACATGCCTTGGCAATTAGTATGTTTTTATTGATCAAGGAATTTCAATGGAACACAAATTAAAACAGAGTGGCTTGCTTTCACTGCCTCTCAGATATTCTGCTTCTATGATATTTCATCTCTCTAGTTCTGTGCCATGATGCAGTTTTCAGGAAGATTATCTAATTCATAATCCTGAAGGATGCCACACTTGTCCAATATATTAATGATATTATGCTCATAGAATCTAAAGCTGTAATAACAATATCACCAACATCAATTTATATTTATTATTTATATATGTTAATATACACAGTTAATTCTCAGCACACAACCCTATGAAAGAATTGATATTATATTGCTGATATATTCTTCATTTTAAAATAAAGGAGAAAGAGTCATAGGGCTGTTAAATAACTTGTCCCCAGTCACAGCTAAGAAGGAGCTGAGAGTGATTTAGTTCCAGGCAGTCTGATGCTGAACTGCATACTTATTCACTGTGAATAACTAATTGTGCAGGAAAGATTAGCAAATTACCTTTATGCCATAATAGAAACACACATGAGAGAAAAAGAAAAAAGATTTTTCTTGAAAATGTAAATACTCCCAGTGGTTCAAAGAACTTTTACTAGTTTTCTTTGCTGTATGAGAAATTACTATAGACTTAGAAGCTTAAAACAACACACATTTAATATCTGGCAGTTTCCAAGGGTCAGAAGTCTGCAAAAGGCTTTTCTGGAACTTCTGTGTGAGATCTCACCAGGCTGAAATGAAGGTGTCCAAACAGTGCTATGATTCTCATCAGAGACTCAGGATCTTCTTCCGAGCTCACTGGTTTTAAAAAGAAGTCATCTCCTTGCAGCTGTATGATTGATATCCCTGTTTTCTTGCTAGATGTCAGTTACTGTTATTAGATCATAGAAGCCACCTACACCTCTTTGCCACATGGACTCCATCAGCAGGTCACAACCTCTTGCTGTCCTTCAGGCCAGCCAGCAAGCATGCCTCAAACTTTCTCTGCATTCAGCTGGGAAAAACTCTCCACTTGTAAATGGTCCTCCTCATTAGGTCAGGCCTGCCCTTTGACTGCAGCATAGTAATAAGATGTTATTCTCACAATTTTCATCAACAATATCAGGGATTATATTACACAGGACACACACACAACTTGTGGGAATTCTGCTAATCATAGCAAATCTGAATTTTCCCTCCTCCATACAAAAATAAAAGTTACCCTACTCTTAACATTTACCGTATTATTTTAAAATCTTTCGCCATTTCCTGGAGTTCAGAGAAAGAGAAAGCAACTGAGCTGTTCAAGACTGAAAAGCCAGCAGCTCTATCACTTTTCATGATCTAACAGATCTAATTCTGCTGCAAGTGTTGATGGCAGATGAATATGACGTGGAACACACTGATAAGAGAATCAGCAGGTACTCCTGAGACTTGGATTTTGAATATCTCTTTAACAATAAATATTCTATTTTTTAAAGTAAAAGGTACACTTGCCTTTCAGAGCAATTGAATATATACACTTAGAACACCAAGTAACCAAAGGATCATGCTCTCAAGTGCTTTTTGATGTGCCTAACCCTAAGTCTGGGAGACAAGAAGAACTTCAACGTTATGTGGCAATAGTATATATGAAACAGTCCCTAGAAGGGCTTGAAGTTACAAGTGAGTTATAAGAATAGGCTTATCACACCTTCTGTTAGAGGCTTTCCCCTGCCTCAACCTCAAACTATAGGGGCTTACTAATAACCATATAACCAAGAATGAAATAGTGCAAACATGGTACATAATATATACATGTTTCCATTCTGTAAGTCAGCATTACTCAGAAATAAGCAACTTTGACTCTCTCTTAGGAGTGGTCCTAACCATGAGTGGAAAAGGAAAATCTCAACTCATTTTTGATATATTCTTGATACTACCTTTTGTTGAATAAATGGTTTGCAAATATTTTCTTCTAGTGTGTAGCATGCCTTTTTATGCTATTAATAGGGTCTTCCACTGAAAATGTTTAATTTTAATAATGTACAATTATCCCAATTATTTCTTTTATAAATCATGCTTTTAATATTAAGCCTAAAATTTTTTACCTGCCCCTAGGTTTCTAAGTTTTTCTCACACTTTTTCCTAAATGTTTTCTAGTTTTACATTTAAGTTCATGATATACATTTTAGGTACACGGGCATCATTATAGTCACAGCCATCTGTGAAAAGTTGGTGGGTCAATCAGAGAACCTGTGAATGAGGTTCACACCATAAAGGACAATGACAATACTGTTTATGCTTATTATGATAAGCTAATGACTTTCTTTACATTGGCTTTATCAAGTGTGGGTTTTGTTTGCTGACCCATAAAAAATCCTTATATGTGAATATTTGTATGCAGACTTTTACAATGACATTTGGAAGAAATATAAATTAGTAAAGAAATCTTTGCTGATGTAAAGGGAAATGTTTGTTAAAAACAAGATGCATAACTATATATGTAGGATCATCAGTCCAGATATAAACAAAAAAGTTTTTCACAAAAGAAACACACAGACTACTAATTTGAAGAAAATAAGTGATATATTTGCATGTCATTGGAGTTTAGGTGATGTTCCTTAATATATATTACTAGTGGCCCAGTGCATGAAATTTGTGCATGGGGGGGAGGGGTGTCCCTCAGCCCAGCCTACCGGCCTGCACCCTCCAATCTGGGACCCCTTGGGGGATGTCCACCTGCCGGTTCATGGATTGGGCCTAAACAGGCAGAACATCCCTCTCACAATCTGGGACTGCTGGCTCCTAACTGCTAACCTGCCTGCCTGCCTGATTGCCCCTAACCATTCTGTCTACCAGTTGATCGCTCCCAACTGCTCCCCTGCCGGCCTGCTCGCCCCCAACTGCCCACCCCACTGGCCTGCTCAACCACAACTGCCACCCCCTGCCAGCCTCCTCGCCCCCAACTGCCCCCCCCGCCGGCCTGCTCGCCCCCAACTGCCCCCCGCCAGCCTAATTGCCCCCAATTGCCTCCTCCCGCTGTCCTGATCACCCCTAACCACCTCTACCTTGTCCCCGCCACCATGGCTTTGTACAGAAGGACGTCCGGAAGGTCTCCCGGTCTAATTAGCATATTACCCTTTTATTAATATAGATTCTTTTATTTAAAGAGATACATTTCCTAAATATTATTTTAGCAGCACCCAGTCTTTAAAATGTTGTAAAAATATGAGATACCTAACATATTAAATTCCTGTTAGCACTCCAGTTAGGTTTTTGTCCTCTCTCTACATATGTTTTTATTGATATTAGAGTCAGAGGAAGGGAGAAGAGAAGAAAAGAGAGAGAGAGAGAGAGAGAGAGAGAGAGAGAGAGAAACATCCATCAGCTGCCTCCTGCATGCACCTGCTGGGGATGGAGCCAGAAACTGAACATGGGTCTTGACTAGGATTGAACCAGCGAGTTCTGGTACATGGGATGGACTGATGCTCAACCAACTGAACCACATCAGCCAGGGCTCCAGTTAGTTTTTAAAATGGCCTTTTTATTTTTTATTTTATTTTTCTTTATTGATTAAGGTATTACATATGTGTCCTTATCTCCCATTGCCCCCCCCCCAAACTCATGCCCTCACCCCCCTGTTGTCTGTGTCCATTGGTTAGGCTTATATGCATGCATACAAATCCTTTGGTTGATCTCTCCTGCTTACCCCCACCCTCCCCTACCTTCCTTCTGATGTTTGATGGTCTGATCATTGCTTCTCTATCCCCTAAGAACAGGAATGAGACAGGGATGCCCACTTTCACCACTCCTGTTCGACACAGTTCTAGAAGTGCTAGCCATAGCAATTAGACAAGAAGAAGAAATAAAAGGTATCCAAATTGGAAAAGAAGACGTAAAACTGTCATTATTTGCAGATGATATGATACTGTACATAGAAAACCCTAAAGATCCCATCAAAAAATTATTAGAATTAATAAATGAATTTGGCCATGTAGCAGGATATAAAATTAATGCCAAGAAATCTATGGCATTTCTATACACCAATAGTGAACTTACAGAAAAAGAGACTAAAAAAAATCCCATTTACCATCGTACCAAAAAAATTAAGATACCTAGGAATAAATTTAAGGAGATAAAATGGCCTTTTTAAAAACATATATTTTTTATTGATCTCAGAAAATAAGGGAGAGGGTGAGATAGATAGAAACATCAATGCTGAGAGAATCATTGATCAGCTGCCTCCTGCATGCCCCCCACTAGGAATATAGCCCACTATCCGAGTATGTGCCCTGATCAGGAATCAAACCGTGACCTCCTTGTTCATAGGTGGATGTTCAACCACTGAGCCACATCTGGCTGGGCTAAAATTGTCTTTTATAGTTGAATTTATTTTCCCAAATAATTTATTTCAAGTAAAAATCTAAGTAAAATATCAAATTTTGGTTAAGCATGAATGCTAAACAATATAACATTCAAGGAAACAAAACTATGCACATTTTTATAAGAACATTTCATATTAATAAAATTCTAAAATACATAATATATGAAATATATTTAAGGCAGGCTATTTCTTATTTATTGATATAAATTATTACAAAAGAGTAATCAGAACCTTTAATTCTTGCTCATTAACTTGCCATTTCTCTTAGAAATATATTTCAAAACATTTCACTTGATATTTTGTCTTAAGTTCCATAATGTTGTAAATTAAAGAAAATTCCAAGTTTAGTTTTATGTAACCCAAATTAAATATAGATTTTAAAACTGCATTAAAAAGTCCAGTTAAGAATTATTTGAAATCTCCCTTTTACAGTTTTTCTATCATTGTTTTTCCTTTAATCCATTATCTACAAATTAAATATTTTCTCATCTGTACAGTTCGTTTTCCCATCTCTGCTTCTTTCTGCTTTTTGTCTTATTTTTAATTTTTAATTTTTAATTAAAGAGATACTTTTTCAACTTAAATTACTTTTTCATGCATATAAGCAATTTTATCTGCTCATATCCTGAAATGCCAAGTGTTTATCATATTTAAAGAAGAATGAAATTCTTTACTAAATACATAATCTCACAGAGTCTGAGAAAACTAAACTTTTCAAGATCATGAAGTTTCTTCTGAAATGTTCTATAAAAAAAATACCAGCAGCTAAATTTTCCCAGATGATATCTACAATATTATACTTCCATTGAGAGGGATTTTAAGTGCTGAAAAACCAGTATACCCAGTTCTGGGACTATATCCGAAGAAATCCGAAACACTAATTGGAAAGACCATACGCACCCCTATGTTCACTGCAGCATTATTTACAATAGCCAAGATCTGGAAGCAGCCCAAGTGCCCATCAGTAGATGAGTGGCTACAAAAGCTGAGGTACATTTATACCATGGGCTACTACTTACCCATAACAAAGAAGGAAATGTTACCTTTTGCAATAGCAATGGATGGACCCGGAGAGTATTATGCTAAGTGAAATAAGCCGTTCAGAGAAAAGCAAATACCATGCGATTTGGCTGTACTTCTGGCATTTCTGTTGCTGTTTATTAGTAAAGTTAACTGGAATAGAGCCAGTTGAGGCAAGAAACTTAGGTTCTGAAATTGACTTCCATAATGTACTGTGTGAATGTGGAATATACTTTTAATTGCTCTATAGCTACAAGTTGCCTCGTCAGTAAAATCATGGGACTGCAAGTGATTCATTCATCAAATTAATGAATTATGTATCGAGTGCTAATCTTTAAAATACCTTACATCTGTGAAATTAGAGACTTACACATTTGGGAAACGTGGTGCCATGTAAGAAAGACATTTGAGGGAAATTTTCAAACTCTTATGTTAAAAAGTGTCCACAGATGACGTGGGTGTGGGTTGTCTTTGGGAAACATGACAGTCAAGGAGCTCAGGTGCTTGAAGTCAAAGCACACGTCAGGTTTGAATCCTGACACGGACTATCCCAAAGCATGCGATTTCACCTACCAAGTTTCAATTTCCTGAGAAATAAATAGAATTAAATGAGTACATACCGGCCATGATCTTGGCCAATCACGGGGCCCTACCAGCGAGGCGGCTGGCAGGTGCTTGTCTCCTTCCTAGCCGCCCAGCTTCCCCAGCTTCCAGGAGGGGAGGCCGCCACACAGCGTGCACTGCGACAGGGACTTACGCACGCACGCACGCACGCACGCACAGCACGCATGCAGGCACGCACGAGCTGACGCACGTGAGGCTCTGTCAGGTGCTGCTGCTGCGACTGGCCAGCCTAGAGGCCGCTTCCATCACGCAGCGCACAGTAAGTCACTTGGAGACCCTCAGGGCTGCGGGAGGGGCAGGAAGTGATCACTCGGCCGGGAGGGTGGCCCAAGGTTCGCGGGCCCCAGCTTCCATGGACCCATGGACAAAAATGAACAACGGCAGCCCACATACTTTTCCTTGAGGAAGTAAAAAAGAAAAAAAATCACCCTTCGCAGTTTGCAATTATATTTTGGTACTTCATGCTTTGGAATAACGGTTGAAGGGGGGTGAGGAACATTTGGGAAAATTGTGATGGCTGATGAACTGCCACCTACCTGTCTGAAGTGTCTTCTGAGAGGAACTAACCGCTTTGTTAGTGCGAGAGCAAGGTCATTGAATTCAAGCAAACAAACAAACAGAAAAGAGTAAAGGGACTATGCTCTCTTTCAAGTTGGCATAGCCGTAACGGAAACAGCTCTCCAAGAGGGATTCTCTTACAAAGAGGAGCATTGAATCACTGCAAACATACCTTTTAACCTATGTCTTACAAAGGCCAACCCTCCTAAATTATGTTCAGGAACAGGTTCTATGAGCAGTAGCAGTAACTTTAAAACAAAGATCATTAGATAGATCAGTTGACTGCAAGAGGGTTCTTCATGAAGTTAGCCAGTTGGTGAGTACGTTGTGGCAAGTCTGTGCAAATTGTGGCCTATGCTAACTGCACTGTTGAGTGAATACTCAAGTTCAAGTGAGACTAGCAACATTGGACTGAGTGTGGAATTCCATTGTAATTGCAAAAGCGAATTCCAGGAAGAAGATCTTTATCAAATGTTTATGTTAACTTTTTTTTTTAAGTTATGCAGGAGTTCCTCGGGAGGGAAAACCTCAATGCTCAGATGTCTTTGGCATTTCAGCATTACTTTGTCCTTGCCAATGTATATATCTGTGTTTGAATCCTGCCCAAATTTGGGCAGACATTATATATCGGTGTTTGAATCCTCACAAAATATGCAGGGTCCTGGTAGGAGACATCTCTCCTTACAGTACCTGAAAAAATCAGAGAAGATTCATATATGGCACAAGATTCTTTTCACTGCCTTGACCAGTTAGCTTCTCTTCATGGATGTGTCTTCCCCCATGAAAGATTCCAAATTGATTATTTAGCACACTTCATTGCCAGATTACTGAATATAATTAATGAAATTAAAATAGAAGACTCTGAAGTTGTGGGCATGTCCAGCATTATCAGCAACCTGATAACTGTATTCCATGTCTCCCTCCTTCTCTCTCGCCCTCTCTCTGTCTCTCTCTCTCTCTCTAACCTAAGGATATATTTTCACTGAGTTTTAGAGAGGGAGGGAGAGAGAAATAACCCTCTATGTGAGAGAGAAACATGGATCGGTTGCATCCCATACATGTCCCAAACAGGGATCGAATGGGAAACCTAGGTATGTGCCCTGACCAGAAATGGAACCCACATCACTTCACCCAACTGAGCCACCTGGCCAGGGCTCTCTCAAAATATTTTAGCTGCCATTCCAAATGGACTTTTCTCCTCCTCAGTTAACTGCCTCACACATATCACATGTTCCTTTGGTTGAAGTGCTGTATTGAAAGAAGTCTTGATAAAGAGACATAGCATACATGGAAGTATATAACAAATTGCTGGGGATCTAACTTAGGTTCCAAGAGGACATTTTCTTAAAGTTTTTCCCCCAACATGCAATTCAAGTTTTCAAATCCTGTATTTGGTGCCACCTAGCTACTCCAAATGGCACTCAGAATTTGACTGAGAATGGTATGGCCTTTCATGAAGAAGAAAAAAATAAGTGAACATCAAGAGAATGATCAAGACCAGTTTTCAGATCAGCTAGTCAGTGTAGTAATGCTCAGAAGAATTACTGCAGATCACTGTGTTCCTCTCCTGACAAGGTGCACATAGTCCACAGAAACCTCATAAAGCAAATATTGTCTATTTACAATTCTCTGGAGAGTACTTAAAGTGCTGAAATACTTTAAACACCCCACCCCATTTCCCAACACACTGGAACAATTGCACTAAAACATACACATACTTGCATTCCTTCACTTGTATGTTTGGAGCCCAGGGACTATAGCATAGATCACAGAGAGATTATGGGAAAATTTTTATAAGAAAATATTTGACCCATATCAATAACAATCTGGAATAACCAGTTTTCAAATGCCTGTTGTAAAACTTGATTTTTTTAATGTTTAAAGTCAAAACAATAAATCCCTATTTTAAAAAAATCACACACCTATGAAGTTTATATAAACATTAAAGAATGTAGTTACCACAATTGTTACAATTCCTGGTACATAATTCTCACCAAATATTGTTTCAATGTAAAAGTTGTGACCATTATGGGAAGAGGATCATTTATAGCTATGCAGGAATCTCACCTGTTATTTTTGTTAGTTTAAAAAAAGAGGTAAATGTAAGCATGGTAAATGAAAATATCCCAACCATGTGGTGAACCTAGAGACAGCAGATATCTTACTAAACCTCATTTCCAAACAGCCTTCTTAAATGGCCTTGAGTCTGCAAGTAGAGGCTAATTCAGACTTCAACTGTGAACAGTTACATTTTAAAAAATCAACTAGCTAAACCAGACTATATAAACTCTTAAAAAGGAGAATTAATAGCTGAGAGTTATCACTTGACATATTTTATTACTCCTTTCCATTTCTAAAAGGTAATTACTCCATTGTAATGTTTAAATTCAGGCTTATAAATACTGTTTATAAGACTATAAAGACTCTTTTTTCCTTTCTGTAATCTCCTTTTTTGTCTTGGCAGACATTTCAGTCTCTGACTATGAAAGAGACAGAGCTCAGCAATATGTGGTGAGACAAGATTTAAAAAAATAGAATACTCTCTAAAATTAAGCAAAGTAGTTTTAGTGTTAATTACTCCTAATTACTCTAACTTTTTTCTTGAAATGCATCCAATGAGTTGAAGAATAGTTAGCTTAAAATTAGAAAGTATTTGAAAGTGTTCCATTTTGAAAAATACATATATTACATGTAGAATATTTTTGTCGATTAGTTAGGGTTTGCCTAAATTTTACCTAAAATTAAATTTTAGCTAAACTGATTTTCTCATTATAAATTCATACCTAGCTTGTCTGTCAGAAGGTTCTATCATTGCACTGAGCTGCCCTTCCCCACTGGATTACATGAAATTTAAAAAAATGATTGGTTGAGACATTGTGCAGATATTCTTCAGAGTCTGCAAGTTGGAGAGAGATGGTCTCTGAGATATGTGCAAAAATACCATGTAGATTTTAAGCTCTAACATTTATTAGCTATGTGACTTTGGATAAGATAAACTCTATAAACCTCAGTTTCTACATTTTAATAGAGAGTAAATTTGCTGGCTAGAGAGGTTATAGATTACATTAGATTATGTCAAGCCCTCTTGTACTGGTACCTGGAAGACACTGGATGTTTCTGTCTCCTATTCTACTGATGAGGATATGAGTAAGTCTATGTATAAGAGGGAATATATTTAAGAGTCTTTAAGGGCGGATAGTATATATTGTGGCTGTTGCTTATACTCTGGATGGTAATTGGAGATACTAACCATGAGTATCAGTCACTTCTAAAATGTAACACGGGTAGGGTGCTTACTTTGCACGTTTAGCTATACTAATGTTTCATGTTATAGAGAGAATATATCTGAGGTACCCACGTACACTACCCAAATAAATAAGAGACTGATTTAGAGTGGAATTCTAATTAATCTTTTAATTGAGAAATATCCTTACATTAAATTTATAAAGGTTTTCAAATTAATATGAATTTTCTATTTGAGTTAGCTCCTTTTGACCACTGCAGTCCATTTTATAAGAGGAGAGCATTTTCTGTTCTGAAGAATTCTGAATATTTTATGACCTATTTTTTGTTAAATCAGGAACTTAAAGAATCGTTACCTCACAAAGAGTTTTACAGTGTTGAGTATATTGTGATGCTTTATATTAATTGAAGTTATAACAACTCCATTTTCAGATATTGTCTTAAAAATATCCTTGAATCCCATGATGAGATTTGAAGGTCATTCTTACCTTTTTTGAAAAACACCTACAATATCTGACTATGGATCATGTGTTTTGTGTATAAATAGCTTGTACCTTTCTATTGCTCAGTAGAATTTCATTAAGGATGCCCCGCCCCCATTTTTTTTATCCATTTCTCAGGCGAAGGACGTTTGGGTTGTTTCCAGTTGTTGGTGATTTGAATAAAATCAAATTTTTTGTTGAAAGGCATTCAATGAATTGAAGAATAATTGGCCTGAAATTAGAAAGTGTTTGAAAGTGTTCTATTTTGAAAAAATATATATTACATATATACTATTTCTGTAAATTAGGTAGAGTATGTCTAACTTTTACCAATGCAATTTAGCTAAAAAGTGCTGAACTGATTTTCTCATTATAAATTCATACCTAGGTTGTCAGAAGGGATACATATACATGCCGGTATCTGTGAGAACATAGATTTAATTTCCCCTTGGATAAATACCTAAGCATGAGATGGATGGGATGTAGAGTAAGTATATGTTTAACTTTATAAGAAAATACTACATTCTTTTTCATAATATTATATATTGACCAGTTATATATGAGATTACCAGTTCTGAATTCTTTCCTGACACTTAATACTTATCCTGGCAAAATATTTGTTATTTTGGTGCCAAGGTCTTTGGATCAAAATAAGCCACATTCTAATTTAAGTTAGAGACTTCTGAACACCACCGCCTGAAATAGTCACACTCACATGTTATAAAGAGATCCTGGGCTTTGAGCTTGATGCCCTGAGACAGAACTAGCTTCTCTTATTTAGAAAGTGTCTGCTTATATTATGACTGCAGGAAGGCAAGTAAGCTGAAAATTGGGTGCACTCCAGTAGACATTCAAGCTGTTCACCAAATATTACCATCTTCCTTTCTTTTGGTTCTCTTAAGTGTGGTGGGGCCATTTGAAAATCCACAACTTATACAATTAAGTGATTTTGGTCACTTTTTAGCTGGAATATTCCTCTTACCCACTAATCACAAAATTTGGTTTATGTCTGCTGCTCCATTAGCCTGTGTACCTGAGTGGATATATGAACAGAGCCTCCCTGCTAAACAATAATAGATGCAACACGAACAGGAAATAAGACTTTATTATTTTAAGTTACTGAGATACTGAGATTGTGTGCTACCTCAGTTTATGCCTAGCCTCCCCTGACAGACATACATGACAAATGCAATGTCTAATTAGATAACCCATTTAACACAGGTGTCTTCATTCAGAAAACCATTTGCATTGCTTCTTTTTATAAAGCATATTTATTTTATCTATGAAATCTTAAACTTCATCTTTGTTCTCCTGCTAAACACTATTTTATTGTTGGGAAGGGTTCCATTTCCTAACAATTCTTTTCATTTTGTAGAATTATGCTTTTGGTATTATAGAATCCCATGCTACCAGTGAATTTGTCCTATGATGCTGTGAGTTATTTTATCTATTATTTCTCTGAAATTCATAGCCTTGATCTGTCACCTAAACATAGCGGTTTCCAATTTTGGCCCTTGTAAGACTCCATTTTTATGGTTCACCTTTGTTAGTCTCCTCCCTGCCCCCTCCAGCATGACAATGACAATGTTGAACTTTACTCCCAGTCCTCTGATCCTGGAAAACATTACAATTAAAAAAAAAAATTCCCCCACCTCTTTGTTTCATAGAAATCATTTACAGGAGAAACCATTCTTCCACATATGACTTAGGCAAGGTCCAAGCATACTCCCTTGTTTACCTATAAGTAGACTAAACACAGACCCTCCAAATTACCATTCTTTGCCTTATAAATGATTAGTTGAATTGTATGGACCTGCTGACCAATCTGGATAAAACACATCCGCTACCTTGACTTGACCAAACTTTCCTTAAGCTTCTCTCTCCTTCCTCCAGGTTCCTGAACTCTGACTCCCCTGCTCCCAACCCTGAGCCAACATACAACCCCTACTTAACAGCCCCTCCAATAGAATAATCTCAGGGGAAAACATGCCCCGATCAACATCCTTCCATCCCACTTCCCTGCAACTCTTCTTTCTCACTTTGTTCACGTCTCCCTATTAAAATAAAACAAAACAAAACAAAACAAAACACCCTTTTGCCTTACCTTTTAAATGCTTGCAGATATCATGGTGAGGGCATTCTCCCCGTTGTATTATCTGCACCCCCCCCCAACATACACATACACACCCTGCCCTCCCTTGTAGTAATCTCTTCCAATAAAGTCGTTCCTAATTTACACTGAGAGGCCAGATTATTATGACCACCCCACCAGTACAATGAAGTGAATTAGTTATGCAAATAATAATCATTATAATAATAATAATAAAACCATGAGAGTATTTGCTTAGGAAGTTTTCAATATTCAGTATTTTTGGAAGTGTCAATGAAGTACTGATGGGGTGGTCATAATAATCTTGCCGGTCATAATAATCTGGCCACTCAGTGTATATTCCAATTTGTCTTATTTGATACCATATACACATTTCAACAAACAAAATTATCATAGTCTCTGAAGTTATTTCATGTATCAAGGTAATTTAAACATTATTACCAAAAATAAACAGACTTCTGAGAAATTGGAATTCTTAAACTTGGTGTGCCACACCCCTACAGAGATTCTGATATTAGCTCTGCTCAGCTTAACAGTACCAATTTTGTAGTATCTTTTCCAATTCTGTGATCTGGATTCACTGTTCTTACCTTTTCTCATTTGCATGGCCCTATAATCACACTTGCTGGAGCAATTTTGTATGTACTTTTGTCTCTGTTAGGAATGTTGCCTGTAATGTCTTCACCCGCCTCTTTTTCTCATGTTAAACCCGTGGTCGGCAAACTGCGGCTCGCGAGCCACATGCAGCTCTTTGGCCCCTTGAGTGTGGCTCTTCCACAAAATACCACGGCCTGGGCGAGTCTATTTTGAAGAAGTGGCGTTAGAAGAAGTTTAAGTTTAAAAAATGTGGCTCTCAAAAGAAATTTCAATCGTTGTACTGTTGATATTTGGCTCTGTTGACTAATGAGTTTGCCGACCACTGTGTTAAACTAAACCCTTAGTCTGGAAGTCAGTTCCTCTGAGAAACCTTCCCCAAACCCCTAAATCTGTTTGCAGTTCCTTTTTATATACTACATCATTACCAACGCATCTCCCATCAAAGCCTTATAGGATTGAATTGTAATTGTGTCTTATCAGGTGCAATGGTCATTTCTTTTGGGGTGGAGTGGGGAGGAACCTCACTAAAAGAGAATGTGAACAATAGTGCATTTTGCAAAGCCTGAGTTACTCAAGCTGGAGTGTCATATACGAAATACAGCAAAAAAGTCCAAAGTGATTTGACATTACCAGTCTAGTCAACTCCTATGTGCCCCAATAATATGCGTTCAAGATAAGCCCCATTTCCTAGGGATCTGCTCCTAATCTCCCGGAGAGAATACAATTGCTTCTAATAGTAATTTACACAGGCAGCAAAGTACAAATCTATATCAAGGGGGAAAAGCTCCTGAAGGCAATCACATTTGAAAGATGTTACCTATTACCATGCACAGTAAAGACATCTTTGTACATTTTTATGTAGAGCAGTTAGAACCCTATTGAACATTCCTGAATAGGACCTTGATTTTAACATTGAACAGAGAAGACCCATTGAAATGTTTGATTCAAACAAGGGATCCCTTTACTTCAAAGGTTAATTTCAAGCAATACAGAGAGGGCACAGTGCTTTTCCACCAATCTCTCCTCTCTTTTTAAATAAGTCTATTCCTCAACCAAACTTTTCTTTTTTTAATCTTCACCTGAGGATATGTTCTTTTTATTATTATTATTATTGTTATTATTATTGATTTTAGAAATAGAGGAAGGAGCGAGACAGAAAGATTGATGACAGAGAGAAGCATTGAGCAGTTGCCTCCCATACATGCCATGAACAGGGGATAAACCCACAACCTAGTTATGTGCCCTGATTGGGAATCAAACCCTCAAACTTTCAGTGCATGGGAAGATGCTCCAACTAACGAAGTCACCAGGCCAGGGCAATTAACCAAACTTCTAAATGTTGACTAACTTCATACCTTGGTCCTCTGTGTAATCTTTCCTAATGTGATCCAATTCAGGTCCATGTGTTTTAATAGATATCCATGCTCTTCCATGTTCAAAATTACCATGCATCTTCATTTCAGTGCTTATTAAATATCAAAGTATAATGTGTTTAAATCAAAATTATGAATTCAGAGTCCCAGTTCCTTTCTCTCCTAGTCATTTGCATAAAGAAAAGTAGCATTAATGGTCTAGTTACACATAAAAGAATAGGAAATAGACCCAAAAATGTGGATTTGAGCCTTTTATATTTGGTGTTTGTGCTCCATTAGGAATATTTTACAATATTATGATTATAAAAGTTAGATATATGAGATAGTGTTTGTTTGCAATGAGAAAGTAATCACAACAAATAAATACTGTAAACACCATCCCAAAATGCCAGATGTGACCAGGGCAAGATACATCAAATAGAGATACTAGTATATTGAATTATTTTGGGATGCACAAATCAGGGCATTTTGACTCAGACTTAATCTTTATAGTACTAAAAGATTGAATGTATAAAAGGACAATAATCAGATATCTATGTCTATATCTATGTCTTATCTATATCTATCTATATCTCTAACCCATAATCTTCAGTACCCAGCCCAGGAAGCCAACCTACTCTCGCAGTGATGGCGAACCTATGACACGCGTGTCAGCACTGACACGCGTAGCCATTTCTGATGACACGCAGCCGCTGAGGCGGCCGCATGCCGAGGATGAAACATTTGCGAAATAATGTTTTTTCCTCAAAGTGACACACTACCCGAGTTATGCTCAGTTTTTTGGCCAAGTTTGACACACCAAGCTCAAAACGTTGCCCATCACTGCTAGAAACCAGATCAGGAGGACAGACCTATTAACCTGTCCGTCCAAAAAGCTAAACAATAACCCCTCTATAATTTGGCCCCAAACAACTGGGCCTTGGTTTATAACTGACAGCGCCTCTAACTTAGGACCATCTGTAGAAAGCCAATTCTGCACTCCTAATCAATCCCAGAATGCCCTGCTTCTATTTAGCTTGCCTCCAGTTTCTCCATGCCAACAGAGTCCAATCAGGACACACCTGAAGTCTTCTCTTTTTCTCACTATAAAGCTTTCCCATTCTCTGCCTGCCTTTCAATCTCTGCCAAATTAATGAGTGATAGCTGACTCACTTGCTATAGCAATCTTTGAATAAACAGCAAGTCATTGACATTCTCAGTCCATCACCATTGTACCACATACCCCCTCCACCTCCACTTCTGCAGTCACCACAATGTTGTTCATGTCCATAAATTTTTTTCTTCTTTTTTGCTCAATCTCTAATTTTATTTTAAAATATATGAACAATTGGAGCAGAAAAAAATACAGAATTGTTACTGTAATTTCTATGGTCTTTGTTTCCCCCACCCTTTGTTTTTATTTTGTCATTTACTTCATTATTATTGATTAAAATAGTGCATTATTATTTGATTTAAAAACTGCAACTTTGCAAACTAAACATAAAATATATTTGGAACAGGTTTTCCTAAAAATATTTTAATCCTATGCAATCAGCAATTTTTCTATTAGTTAAAAAAAAATCACAAACTGTTTATACTTTGTTTTCCTTTTCTTTACCCACCCCCAAGTTCTTTTCTTTGAATGTACATTTTTTTTAAAAAGTAACAATCCTTTTTTATTTTCTTAAGCTTTAGCCATATGACATTAATTCTTATTGAGGATAGTTTTTAGCCAGGATCATATTAAAGTATTGATTTTATATGTTCTCTTATTATCTTGCCAGATGGCATGAGAGTGAAATCTCATCTTGGGATTTTAAGAAAAAAATAACTTATTTTCCAGAAATAGAAGGCTGTTGCATGAGGATGCTCTTTATAAATATTTGATTTCTAATGATGTGAAAATATGAAAAACAAAATGCAGTTTAACTCTACTAAAAATAAATTATTTTAAACATGTCCCAGTCATAAGCTTCATAACTTTGAAGTGACATTGCTACTATTCATTATAGCAAAGAAGCTTAAAACCATAAATGGTATTATTTTATCACAGAACAACAAAGTCAATTAAATTTCTAAGTTAAAATGGCATTTGGCTTAAAGCCCTTCCTGTGGCATACTTTTAAAAACTTTTACTTAGGGTACCCAAAATAAAGATATATATAAGACTCAGAGTAGGATTAATGGTATGCCAGAATTCAAAGAGAATTTCCATCTACTAGAAGGAAGAATGAATTGACCATTGACATAAAAGGAAACTAAACTCTTGACAGAAAGGGGACTAAAAAAAGTAATTTTTCTTAGTGGGTTTGCAATCACAGATTAATATATCAAGGGCTAATGGTAACTAAGAATTAGGCTCATCAGTTAAATAAGTGCAGTTACTTATTGCTTCTGTTTCTGTATTTTAAGATTCTGAGTAGTAAACAGTAGAAGAGGTAACTCATAATCAGTGCTTGATTTCTTGGAAATGTAGTATCGCAAAGAAAAGTAATAAGGGCCTTCAGAAGTATTTTGGGGTGGTCATTTTTCACAGTTCAGATAATTAGAGAAAAAGAAAATCCACCTCTGTAATGCAGAGACTCTCTTATCGTTTGCATTCACCAAGAATGTGCTTAACAGGTGCTAGGTACTATGAACGCTGATTAAATTAACACGTTTACTCCTCACAACAAATTTATGTTAGGTGGGACTACTATCACTGGCTTACAAGAAAGCTTAAATAGAGGTTGCATAATTTGTCCATGGTCTCACAACTCATATGGACACCTTTCAAATACTGAGGACTAAATGTTTGTGTGCAGATCAAAATGCTGTCCAACAGTAGATCTGAAGTCGACAGATAACCAGCATCCAAGTGGGCAGATCATAGAGCTTTGATGAAACAAACATGCTAGTTATTGGCAAAAGTGTAGCTGAATAGAAAATACATATGAAGTGAAAAAGATATATGTTCAAATTAGAGAGTCCCCCTGAAAGTGTATATAGCAGAACATTAAAAAATTAGAGCAATCACTTGGAGGTATAAGAAAACATAGCTTCTTTGAAACTACACCAAGATTATGATAAAAAATCAAAAGGTTTAATAAATATATGTGTAACTATTTACTATAAACTGCTCTAATTTAACAACATAAATTTTATTTTAATGAACTTTATTTACTTGTCTAAATATTTCTCGGAATCAAAGGGAGCCAGGCCAGTGGGCCAGTTTGGCTCAGCTGTTGAGCATCGACCCAGGAACCAAGAGGTCGCAGGTTTGATTCCCAGTCAGGGCACATGCCCAGGTTGCAGGAGGGGGCATGCAGGAGGCAGCAGATCAATTAATCTCATCATTGATGTTTCTATCCCTTTCTTCCTCTCCCTTCCTCTCTAAAATCAATAATAAATACATTAAAAAATCAAAGGGAGAGAGTGCGTCAAGAAAAAAATTGAACACACAAGAACACTGTGTGAAAATATCCATCAATCAAGTCAAAGGGAAGTAAAATACTTGGAAATATGTAAGCATTTGAGATCAAAATAGTTGTAAAAGTGTAAGAAGAGGAGTTGATATGAGTTGTTCATGTTTTATTTTGTTTATTTTTATTTAAAACACTTAGAGAATGTATTTATCACTTTTTAAATTCAAAATAGAAAAGGTCAAAAAAATGAACTCAAAAGATTAATTGGACTTGCAAGCAAGAGCAAGCTTTTTGTTAATCTTGGTAGTGGCAGTGTTAGTGTTTTAGTAGGGGTATATAGTGCCTGAAAGAGTGAATGGAAAGTGAGGAATGAGACCACTAGTGGAGACAATGTTCAGAAAGTTAGATGTGAAGCAGGGAAGAATTCAAGAAGCTAAATAAAAAACTTCCTGAAATTAGTGAGATTGTTAGGCTTCTATCCATTCCTGTAGATTACAAGCATGAAGAAAAATATATTATTCCCTTTGGAAACAAAGTTTTCAAAGTTACATAAATTATTTGTTTGTTTACTTATTTATTTACTAATTGCTGGGGAGAACATATTTCAGGTGGAAGAAACATACTTTTGTTCTTTCTAGAAATATGCTATTCTGTGTAAAATAAGAAGCAATCTATTGTATTTGGAAGAATAAACACAAGAAATGTTTACATAATGTTTACATATATTTCATGTTGGCATGAAGTAAAAACTTTCCCTCTATCAATTTAGGCTCAGGGATTGAGGGTCTGTGAGTTAAATGTCAAAAGACTACTAGCAGGAGAAAAAACAAAGTTTATTCACATTCACATACACATACACATACACATACACATACACATACATGTCAGCACACAAAGAAGTGACTCCCTGGTCAGCTATAGTTAAGGGTTTATATTTCATTTAAATAATAAGGGTTATAAAGAAGTCAAGGGAAACCTTAGCCAGTGTGGCTCAGTGTTTGGAACTTTGATCCAAGGACTCAAGGGTTTGGGTTCAATTTAGGCCAAGGATGCGTATCTTGGTTACAGGCTCCATCCCTGGCCTAGGAGACAACCAACTGATGTGTCTCTCTCACATCTGTGTTTCACTCTCTCAGTCTCTCTCCCTCCCTTCCACTCTGTCTAAAAATTGATGGAAAAAAATATTATCAGGTGAGGATTAGCAATAACAACAACAACAATAAAAGATGTCAAGGGAAATCAAATGCTGGAAAACTGATGAGAAACAGTGGGAAAACTAGTGGAAGTTATGGAAAGTTTTGTTTATTTAATTTTTTATCCAGGTGCCAGAGGTCTATCTCCTCTCTAACTGTAAACTCCTATAGAAAGGATTTATAATGGCTGCATTTTGGAGAGACTTTGTTTAAATTAGAAAAACACATTTAGAAAAGTTTTAATCTGTGGCTACACTTTTAATTTTGGTAGTATTGATATTATTAAAACATATTTTAATACAGAAACTAAAATTTTGTAAATGAAAAATTCTAGGTGAATATCAGCCTTTAGATGATTAGGTATTAATGATTTGGCACTAAGGTAAAACAAAAATCCACATGGAATCTATATCATGTCTTTCTGAGAGTTGGCTAATATATAGAAGAAAGTATGGTTATTAAAATGAACAAAAAGAATTGTGGAAAGGTTTGGAAAAAGTCTGAAAATGTGGGCTTTTATTCTTACTTTAAATTATATAATTTATGGATTTTGTTTGTTTAGTATTTATAAATCCAGAAAAAATAACTAGTTTTCTTGTCATTTTTTTAAAGTGCTCAGAACATGCATTTAATCAGTAGAGACAAAAGAGTAGATCATCCTATCTAATAATAGAGTAACATGTAAATTACCATCACTCCGCTACGCCCACGATTGGGCAGCGGGAGGCTGGGGGGCGGGACTCGGGGTGGCCTATCCAGCCATTGAGAGGCACGGATCCCTGCGCCTCTCAACGACCAAATCCGCGGCCGCTGAGAGGGCCTGCCGCAGTCACCCAGCTGCGCCTCTCAACGGCAGGGTAGCCAGGTGTCCGCGGCAGCCCCCCTCAGTGTCTGTTGAGAGGCACAGGGGGCAGGAGTCCCGCCCCCTGCGCTTCTCAACAGCAGGGTAGCCCCCCTCAGCAGCCACAGACCATCAAAAGTGGGGGAGCTGGGTGCCTGTCTGCTCCGGCACCAGCTGACAGGCACCCAGCTCCACCGCGGAAAGCGAAAGCGTGTAGGGGACCCTACATGTGCATGATTCAATCATGCACTGGGCCTCTAGTAATAATAGAATGTAATTGTAGCCTTATGTCATTTTACTTTACAGCAGTAGCTTTTTTATTTTTATTTTTTTTCCAGGAGAAGTTGCTCTTTGGGGAGTTGGGGTAGAACTTTAAAAAAAAAAAAAAATCCTATCGAAATAACATTAAGGTGAAACATTAATAGAACATGATAAAACTCCATTATCAAAAGGAATCCTAACTTAAACACATATAGTTAGACACCTCAGCTTCTTTCAAACAACACATAATGCAATATATGAAAAATATTTCATTAGAAAATTAAAAATGTTAAACTTCATAATACTTATATATGTCCTAAAGTTTTGTAGTCAATTATATCAAGTAAAGTTTATTTTTAGAACATAACATAAGGCAGACCAGCTAAAAAAAAAAGGTTTTTGTTCACTTTCAAAAAGTATCATACCATTTATAATATTTTAGTAAATACAAACTATAAAGTTCTCCTGAGGGAAATATTCACATTTGCTAAGGACTTACCTAGAAGTAATTAATTTTAAGACAAACAGCATACCCAGGTTTTTTAAAGAAAGAGTTGTCATAAAACCTCTCATCATAGAGTATTCCAGTGTGATTACAGACATAACCAGACACAAAGATATTCAGAAGTGTAAAAATCTATAAAACTCTTTATTACTATTTATATGTATGAATGAGGCAATTTAGAATTCCTGTGAATTATTTGAAAGTATATAATTCTGTTAATAACTTTCTTATTTGTTGGTTAATTGAAAAATTTAACCAACAAACTAAGAAAAAATGTAATTTTTCAGTTAATAGTTTATTTTAAAGCTTTTAAGATATTGATATTGTCAAAGAAGTTTGGAAAAGCATGCTCCAAATTAATAAATTAAATTAGGAAACAAAATCAAGCCAAATAAATAGCAGAGGCCAGGTTTTTCCATTCCAAAGTAGGAAAAATAAAACATTGTAATTAAATTTGTAGATACAAAAGGAACTACCTTTGTTTTAAAATTTTTTATAAGGGTGTTGTAAGAATAACACTATTTTTGTCATATGTTCTAGAACAAATTTCAGTAACTTCAGAGGAGTGCAGATATTGAATATTAGGGAAAGTCGTGGCTGCTAAATTTCATTTAAGATGGTTACTACAACTGCTTCTAAAAATACATATAGATGTTGACTAGTAATATTTTGGTAAATAAGAAATTAAGAAGTTAAAAATTAAATTCAAACAATGATATTATTTGTCTGGAGGAAACAGAATAAATGCTGTTAATGCAACTGAATGGAATAAAAGGCAAAGCAAGGTGAAGAGAAAAGTCTTGAACTGGACAGTTCAAAAGTGTCTGAACGTTAAGAGAAAATAAAATAAAGATGGTCTTCAAGATAGTTTTAATTTTTATAAAAGATTAATCTGCAAAGATTTGAAGATATTTCTTTTTCCTTTTAAAATAACATCAGGCAGGAACAGATCACCTAATCTTTCCAAAGAAACCTTGACAATTGGTGTTGAGAAAGTGTCTTAGAGATATTATATATATATATATATGGGGGGGGAGAGAGAGAGAGAGAGAGAGAGAGTATGTATTGTGGCATTCAATTTTAACCTAGCAAAAGACTGAAACCACTTAGGCAAATTTGCAGTTTTAATTATGAAAAATTTTGCATTCTATTATATATAATAATCTGAGTTGAAAGCCAGTATTTAACATTTCAGAGGTTCTTTTTTTTTTTTTAATATGTTTAATAGTGGGAGTGACGATTAAGATAAGGAAAGGTTACCACATTTTTTTCTAGATTGAAGTTCTCCCATAACTTTTCCACCCAGATGGAAAATATGAATTGCTTTCACATAATATGTACTTTCAAAGAGGCTAAGAATAGTTATACTCAGTTAACAAGGAAACTACTCTGACTCCACTCCCTCAAGAGAAGATGTCAGTAAAAGTAAGTGAAAGTCCTCTTTCAGTTACAATTATATTAATCTTTTTTATGTTATAGTTAAACTTTCAAAATATGATTTATTTTTGTCTTTCTACCCTTCATCCTGACCGTACCATGTTCACTGTTCTTGTTTATCAGTAATCACCATGATTTTAAAGCCAATGGACATTTTCCAGTTACCAAGTTATTTAATATCTCCACACTCTCTATTTCTAAAGATTCATATATATATATATATATATATATATATATATATATATATATATATATATATATATATGTATATATACACACACACACACACACATATATACACACACACACACACACACACACACATATATATATATATATATATATATATATATATATATATATATTTATGAAATTGCCAGTATAAATTTTTATTTCTGCATGTAGAATATTTAAAATGTATGCATATAATTATTTATGCAGCACACTATGTTGTCATATGGAGTGGAGGGTGGGGGAACACTAAGCAGCTAAGCAGAGTTCAAGAGAGTTCGTAAGGAAATTTCAACCATCAACCTAAGAAACTATACATATATATATATATATATATATATATATATATATATATATATATATATATATACACATATATATATATATATATGATATATATATATATATAATTGGAGGTACTTAGGTACTTGCAAGTAGATCTTTAGTGTGTCAATTGAATAGAAAAATTTCTATGGTTCTATTTATTAATGTTACAAAAATGAATATTTAGGAAATGTTATATATTTTAAACTAGGGATTAGTCAATATGTTGTGGAACTATTCTCTTCTCTTAGAGACGCATATGTTAACTCACAGGAGATCCTATCATCAAATGGATAATGCTTTTGAAATTCATTAAACTCTCCCTAGAGATTTATAAAGTTCAATTTAGATTAAGGAGCAGGACTTGTATACTGCTTAAGTTTCCCTTACAGTCATTGATTATACAACACACCAGAGGCCTGGCACACAAAATTTGTGTATGGGTAGGGTCCATAGGGCTGGCCTGCAATTAGGGCCAATCTTCCCCAGCTGCTGGCAGCTGGCCCTGCATCCCACTGCTGCCGCCCGGTCATGCTTGCACCTGACTTGGCCTGGAGCCACCCTTGTTGTCTGCCGGCACCCACTCCTGGTTCCCCATTTCACATCAGGCGATGGAGACCTGTAGGCTGGGGATAGCTCCTGCACTGCGTGTCTGCCACCAGTGATCAGTGCGCACCATAGTGGCTGGTCGTTCCACTGTCCGGTCAATTTGCATATTACACTTTTATATATATGTGTATATATATGTGTGTGTGTGTTCTTGTAGAATTGAGCACATTCTGATATAAAGTAGTAAAAGAGCAAGTATATATGTATGATATAGAAAAATTCCTCACGCTAAACAGATATAGGTAATTTAATTTTCAAGGTGACAAATTATCTTATCACAGGTGAGCAAGCAATTTCTTCCCTGAAATAAACTAAGTAGCCCAGGAAATCTTTAACTAGATAAAACTATTATCCTTCCCAAAACGCAAGTGTTAAATAAAGTTAATTTTTTCTACTTTAGTGTCTTGGTAGAAATTGGCATAAGAAAACAGTTCTGCTTTAAGGTTATGTTAAGCTGTTTAATCTCTTTAGTAATAGAATAAAAATAATGTTCCTTTAGGAAAAAATACATAAACACACATATTTCTAATAAATAATTCTGTAATAACAGAGTATTAAAAAGACAAATGTCTTTACTCCCTCACCTTTCAAAAGATCAAGAACATAAAAAGTACTTATTTATACCTCATATTTTTATTATCATTAAAGTAACTACTTAAGTTATAGCTTTAACTAGAGGCCCGGTGCACAAAATTTGTGCACTGGGGGGTGTCCCTCAGCCCAACCTGCACCCTCTCCAATCTGGGACCCCTTGGGGGATGTCTGACTGCCAGTTAAACTGGCAGTCAGACATCCCTCTCACAATCCGGGACTGCTGGCTCCTAACTGCTTGCCTGCCTGCCTGCCTGATTTCCCCTAACTGCCAGCCAGATCACACCCTAACCTCTCCCCTGCCAGCCTGATTGACATCTAACTGCTTCCCTGCCGGCCCTATCGTCCCCAACTGCCCTCCCCTGCCGACCTGATCTCACCCCCAACTGCCCTTCCTTGCTGGCCTGATTGCTCCTAACTGCCTCTGCCTGCCTGATCACCCCAACTGCCCTCTCCTGCTGACTGATCTCGCCCCCAACTGCCCTCCTCTGCTGGCCAATTTGATTCTGATTGGTCGGTTTCTATGCCAGTCAGCATCAAAAGCTCCACCTCCTAGGCAGCCATTGGGTCCTCACAGTTCACCCAGATTTGGTTCTGATTGGTCGGTTTCTATGCCATTCAGCGTCAAAAGCTCTGCCTCCTAGGCAGTCATTGGCTCCTCGCATTTGACCCAGATTTGGTTCTTACTGGTCGGTTTCTATGCCAGTCAGCGTCTCTGGGCCTATCAGCGTGGCCTGATCAGAAAGGCATGGCTGATCAGCAGCCCTGGTGGAGGCCTGGAGAGAAATGGAGGCAGGGCTGCTGGCCCGGCCTGGAGAGAGAGAGGCAAGTGCTGATCAACAGCTGCCACACATGCTACGGATCAGACCCTCCTTCTCTCTTCAGGCCTCTCTCCGGGCCTGATTTGCAGCCCTCTCAATAGTCAGTGCTGCGTCACCATGCCTGCAGCCGTAGCAGTCAGTGCTGAGTCACCATGGCAACTCAGCGCTGACTGCAGGACTGACTTCCGGTTGGTCAAGTCTCTGGTCGTTGTGGATGTGACAGACCCAGGGTTTTTATATATTAGGATGACCTTCTGACCGTGGCCTACAGCATTTTGTTAATACTAGAGGCCTGATGCACGAAATTTGTTCAAGGGACTCGGCCCTTGCAGCTGAGGTGACTTGCCTTGGCCCTCACAGCCCCACAGCCCAGGCTTCATCCAGAAGGTTCTCCGGAAGGACGTCTGGAAGGTCGTTAGGCTGTCTGGTCTAATTAGCATATTACGCTTTTATTATTATAGATATGCTAGACATACTGGAAACACTCTTCTCTTTAAGTTCAGAATGGAGCCAACAAAGCTTTTCCTGATAATGACCTCTCTGGCCTTCCTGAATATTTATTGCTTCTAAACTTAGGCTAAAAAGTATGTCCAATTCTTAGTACCTCAAATAATGGTGAATCATCAATAGAGTAGTTTGAGTTCTGTGATCCTTAAAATTTCTTAATGTCTTTCATCCAAGTTAAAAAGAGCTTAGTTTATCTTGAGTTTTGTGATTATGAAATATAAGTATTTGTGGATTTCAAACTACATTATAATTTAATAGAAATGAGCAAGGAAGGGTTTGGAGAGGCAACTGCCATGAACCTTCAGCACTGCTTCACATTTTTGCTGACATAGCAAGAATGCAAGAGCCTGACTACCTTTACCCAGAACATTTCTCACAGGTGTGTTTACAGCAGATAAACTTGCGAGATGAGGTATGTACCCAATACCCAACGCCAAACCAGACATACAGTAGGCTTCCTCTCACTTACTATAAAACAAGCCCACCTTTCTTCTTTAACATAACCTATTGCATCTGGAAACATCCTTAATGGACCCCTTTGCATCACCTCTGTGGAACCTGGAGGAAAGGTAGAATAGTCACAAATCACTATGAAGCCCCAGCTATGGCTCTTGTGACTCAGGGAATCCTTTTTCTTTAGCTCAGGTATCCCCTGTCTTCTCCCAGTTTTCATGAATAGTAACAAGCTAACTTATTAGCGTACAAATAGGATAAGATCTTAGACCCTGCACAATTCCTGACACCTAGAAATTAAAGACAATTCTTTCTGTTTCTGTCATTGAATTAGCAGATAGATAAATAATCTGTGCCTTTGCAATTCTTGTGGAGTGTTCTTTTTTCACTTCTTCCCAAATTATTTTAAAGAGTTATGGAGACATGAAACAATACTAGTTTCTTGCAATACTACATAATATGGTCTTAGTACTCCTGGTACTTAAACTTTCTCTTCTGCTAACAACTGGAGAAAAATAGCATTATGTGTCTTTCTAGGGAGAAGGAGAGAGAGAGAGGAGGGAGGAAGCAAGAGGGAGGGAAGGAGGAAGGGAAGAGAGAAAAAGAGAGAGAAAGAAGAGAAAGAGAAACAAGAGATTGGTTTTAAATCCTCAGTTAAAATAATTTGGAATATTTAGAATGCCCATCTAATGAAAAATGTGTAATTTAATAAACAGTTTGGACAAGTTACAAATAAGCAAATAAGTAAATGGAACATAAAACTATCATGTTTTGTGAAGTACAGTGGCTTCTCCAATAAATTCAATAAGCAAAATGACATTTTATTTGCTTATAAATTAATACAAACATCTTCACAATTATTAGTCCCAGGGAAAAAAGCAAATATTTAATGGTACATCTCAGCATTTGATGTTTATGTACTAGTATATGTGAATTGTATAAATGTGTATAACTATACACAATTTGGGTACACATCACAGCAAATAGATGGTTACATTTTAAATTATTTTGATCTGTAAACATTGATACTGCTGAACAAATAGGGTTTTATTTCATAAACATTATAATTATTCTTTTAACACACCACCTGATATTACCTAACATTATTAGTAAACTTCATATCTACTTGTGTCTAGGTCTTAATTCTAATGGTCCAAATGTATTTGGAAGGTTAATAACTATAGTATGGGGAAAAAACTTATATTAGAGTTATGTCATAGAAACTTATATTTTCCAACAGTGTATCAAATGCAATTTTAATATGGAAACCCCTTCAGACCAATTAACAATTGTTTTTTATTTTCAAAAAACAATTGAAAATAATTTTAGACCAATTAATGATACAGTTTTACTGATCACACTACTTTACATTTTTAGAAGTATTTAACACAGCTTTAGATACGTTCTGATAAAAGGAAATCTTATTTATGCTTGAAGTTCAGAGGTATGTTGATGATAGCAAAGAAGAAAGAATTGACCATCTTGTTAGTACAGTTTCAAAATCGAGTTTAAGGTAGAGGTTCTGCAAAGTCATGGAAAGGGTATCTTTGCCTCCATGGAACATCCCTGTATTAAGTGTTTTTAACTACCATCAAAGTCTATAAGATATCATGATAAAAATTATTATGCAGTAATTTGTGCTGTGATCTAAAATATGTCATTCAACATAGGGAAAAATGCAAAAATAATGTTACAAAAAATTCTGCACTTTGGAAAATTCACTTCATTTTTATTTAGGCTTTGGATTTTCTCATCTGTAAAATAAATAATTTCTAATACCCTTGCCAACTATAGTGCTTTCTGATTTATGTAGTATATATTGTGAATGTATTTAAGACATTAACAATTCAAAAATGAGCTAGACATGCCTTTGTAGAGTGCTTTGATTAGCTTGAACACCCATTATGAAAGACCATATGACCAAACAAGAGAAAAGGTTATATTTAGATGGAACCTGGAAGAATGGCAGGACAAAAAGCATTGGTTAATGGAAACCCAAATAAAAATCTGGTGTCAAGAGTACTGCCTGTAGATGACAAGGCAGAATGAAGGTGCACGCTTCTATTGTTGATGGTAGTGTTGGCGATGACAGTAATAATTGATTTCTGGTTTTAAACTATGGGGGATTTCATATTTTTGTGGGTTAACAGAGCAGCTAAAAAGGAATGTGATTAAAAACAATAGCCAGAAAAGTTACCCATGGAAAGGCTCTTTAGTTGAGCAAGGGAGAAAATCTATAACCATCTAGAGAAGGCAAATAAATTGGAGATGTTTAGATGGAGCAAATTATAGAAATACTAGAGGCCCGGTGCACGAAATTCGTGCACAGAGGGGGGTTGTCCCTCAGCCCAGCCTGTACCCTCTCCAATCTGGGGCCCCTCAAGGGATGTCGGACTGCCCGTTTAGGCCCGATCCCCTGGGCAGTCGGACATCCCTCTCACAATCCAGGACTGCTGGCTCCCAACTGCTTGCCTGCCTGCCTTCCTGATTGCCCCTAACTGCTTCTGCCTGCCAGCCTGATCACACCCTAACCACTCTGTTGCCATACTGTTTGCACCCAACTTCCCTCCTCTGTCGGCCTGGTTACCCCTAACTGCCCTCTCCTGCAGGGTTGATCACCTCCAACTGCCCTCCCTTGCAGGCCTGGTCCTTCTCAACTGCACTCCCTTGCAGGCCGGGTGCCTCCCAACTGCCCTCTCATGCTGGCCATCTTGTGGTGGCCATCTTGTGTCCACATGGGGGCAGGATCTTTGACCACATGGGGCAGCTATATTGTGTGTTGCAGTGATGATCAATCTGCATATTACTCTTTTATTAGATAGGATCGAGGCCTGCTACAGGGGTGGGGGCCAGCTGGTTTGCCCTGAAGGGTGTCCCTGATCAGGGTGGGGTTCCCTTGGGGCAAGGGGCGGCCTGAGCGAGGGGCCTGTGGTGGTTTGCAGGCGGGCCACGCCGCCTGGCAACCCAAGCGGAGGCCCTGGTATCTGGAATTTATTTTCCTTCTACAATTGAAACTTTGTAGCCTGGAGTGGAGCCAAGCCTGGGGCTCCCTCCGAGGCCGGTAGCCATTTGTGTTGGGGTTATAATTGAAACTTTGTTGCCTTAAGCGGCTGGGCCCGGCCAGGGTGTGTGGAAAGCTTTGCTTCCCCTGTTGCCAGGGGCAACCCTGGCCTGCTCTCTCAAGCTCCATTCTGCCACCATTTGTTTGAATTTGTTTACCTTCTATAATTGAAACTTTGTAGCTTGAGTGGAGGCTTAGGCCTGGCCAGGGCAGGCGGAAAGCTTGGCTTCCTCTGTTACCTAGGAAACCTTGCTCTCTGTGGCTGTAGCCATCTTGGTTTGGGTTAATTTGCATGCTCACTCTGATTGGATGGTGGGCGTGGCTTGTGGGCATGGCTTGTGGGTGTGTCGGAGGTATGGTCAATTTGCATATTTGTCTATTATTAGATATGATAGATGACTAGCACCATACATTGCATACAATTTTATATGTCTTGCTATAATCAGTAGGAATTATTAAACCTTTTAAAAATTATCCAGTTAACTCTAAAATGATGTATTTCTTGAATTATTATCCTTTCTTTATATTGGCAACAATAAAGAAATATACAGTTTATGAGAGAAGAAAGTTATTGCAAATAACTCATAAAGGTTTAAAATTATTTTTAGTATTCATGTAGTTTTAAGTTATTAAAGTAATTCTGAGTTTCTTTTATGCTTACATATATTATTCTAAATTAAGAACTTTCCAAGCATTATTTAATGATATGATCAGTTACTTCAACAGATATTTAATTAATATTGTTGTTTATAAATTTAAGGTTTGTTAAACACATATATCCATATCCTTTTTATAGTTTTATATATTTCTTCATCATTGCTATTATGCTGAATTTTTAGTTTATTCATTCCTCTACTTGGAAAAGAAAAATAAACAATTTTGTATAAAACAGTTTAACCCATAGGGTACAACACAAGACTTTTCAATCTACAAATTTCTACACTAGGTTCAGGTTTTAGTGTTGATAGGTGAGAAAAATGTGTTATCAATGGCTCATGAGAAGATATGGAACACCACAAAATTACATTGCTACCTATATTTTTGGGCCAAATCAAGTTCAACAATATCCTAGCCTTAGTGCTATATTAGTTTTTCCCTTCAGCTTCTGTTACTTGCCTCAAAAAGTATTGACTTCGCAGGGCATGAGCTGCAAAAAGAGTTCTTTCTTCCAGCATACTGCTTATTTCTCAACCTTGTGTGTATTTGTGATAGAAATATATACATATATATATATATATATATATATATATATATATATATATGCATAGGACAAATTGTTTTTGGATAATGTATTGCATAAAAGTGCACAGTAAGTGTTTTACAAATAAAATATTAGGCTATGCTTTCTCTTTTTTGAGTTGCTAAGCAGGAATCTATGGCATTGATTGATGCATTATTTTGAAATCTGCAATGGTCTTTATCGTTTTAGCTATGAATATGTATGAAAAATCAGTTTAGTAACTGTGCTATTAGAGATGGTCTAGGACTATAATTCAATAGCAATTTCTTCAAAAGACAAAGGAATTTGAATTACAATGGAATAAGTATTGATAGCTGAATGTCTTATTGAAAAATAGCTTCCTGTATTCAGGGACATTTTCAAATAGTGACAAGAAGTAATAACTAAAGGGAAGCATACTTAGAGATATGTCAACCTCTAGTTAAATTAAATTACTGAAGAAGACATACTTGAGCATTCTGTCCACCTATGTCACATTATTTATAGAAATTTTTAAATCATCATCACAGCACTGATATATTTCTGCTAAAGGAACATAGAGTTACATTTCTCATAATACATGTCCACCCTGATGGGTCAGTGGCACATGTATTAGCATTTTTAAAAGTTAGTTTTAAAATATGGTGTTGCTTGAATTCTTTTTTAAAATATTTTTATTTATTTCAGAGAGGAAGGGTAAGGGAGAAAGAGAGAACCATCAATGATAAGAGAGAATCATTGATCAGCTGCTTCCTACACACACCCTAGTGCGGATCAACCCTGCAACCCGGGAATGAGCACTTGACTGGAATCGAACCCTGGACCCTTCAGTTCACAGGCCAATGCTCTATCCACTGAGCAAAACCAGCTATTACTTGCTTGAATTCTTAATCCTCTTTGTCTGAATAACATAACAACAACTATTATATATATTTTGTCATCAATTTGGCCTTTACTTAACACAGGTATGCCTTGTTTTAAAGATAATTCAATTAAACAAAGCTCATATTAGAGAATACACATATAGATATCCTAAGCTCAGTTGTCCAATGTGGTTATTATCATAGTTAAAATGAAAACTAACAAAACCAGTACTTGCTGCCACAATGTATTTTCTGTTGTATTGTCTTGTTCATTTCTTTTTACCAACTAAATGCTGTTTGATACATACACAAACACACATAAATATACAGGCTTCCAGTTCCAAATTTCTGATATAAACTCCTGTGTAGCTGAAACCCCTGTTATGCACTATAACCATTTATTTCCTAATACAATGTAGGGGGAAACAGAATATCAGTTATATTTACAGAACAAGTTTTCTTTTATAGCTTTCTACTTTATATGCAATAATATTATATACTGGATTTAACATATAAGTGGCCCTATAGGATAATATATCCTGATCACTTATTCAAATCTTGATAGAATGAGGGAAAAGAGAGACTTTTTCTAATTGTGGAAGTTCCAACCTTCTTTTCAGGCAAATGGTTAAATAAAAAATAAGGAGAAAAATATTATTATATATCTGGGTAGTCACAGTGAAGAACATTGTTATACAGCCACAAAAGAGACTAGCTAGGCCAGCTCTGCGGCATCTATTATTTAGCAAACAACATAAAATGTTAGAGCTACATAATGGAAAACTGCAAATGAGTCAACATTCTTGACACTCAGACTCTCAGGCACCAGGTTAATGTCACAGAGGCAAACTGGTCAGCATTCAGGGCAAGGAGCCAGCAATAGTATTTAACTACATTCTCTGAAAGAATGTAGCTCAGAGAGAAAATGGAGCAGTTTCAGGTGACTATGAGATGGTAATTTATGGTAGAATTACAATGGAAAATTGGGGCCTATTCTGACTAGACAAGTCTATGGGACTATTTTAGAGATAATATGTAGTTTGGCATAATTATAGCAACTGACATAACTAAAATTAAAGAATGTATCATCTGTAAGATAATAAAAATATTCCATATTTCTTTGTAAAACTAATTTTGTTACCCAGTATTGCTATTATGTTTCTTAGCTATCTACAACTTTTGATTCTATTTTTGCATCCTAAAACTGTATACTTTTTTAAATTTAAATATATTAGTAGGTATATTCATGTACTTACATCTGTAAAAACAGTTGGAAGTTAATTTATGATCAGATTTGTACTCAATTTGATGAAAATCATAATTGTATTTTAAATACTAGCGAATTATTAATTTAAATGAAGTTATTGCTTATTCTTCTTTATAATCAGGTTCAAGCCTTATTAAAAAGACTAGTGGCCCCAGTGCACGGATTCGTGCACAATGAAAGGAAATTAATTAGAAGATTCGTGCAGTAGTTACGTTACTGCAAAAAATTGCATGTCAAAATGGAATATATAATATTAGTATTATAAAATTAAAATACAAAATATTTTAATATTTCTATTTGCCCTTCCTCTATAATAAAAGTGTCAGATGAAAGAAAATTAGTAAAATTTATATGGAAATAATACATAAATTGACTAATAAACAATAACAACATGAAATAAAAACAACAAAGACATGATATAAAAATAAAAACATGATTTAAAAACAATGATTGATAAATTGATTAATAAACAAACAACATGATATAACAACAAAGACATGATATAACAACAAAGACATGACATAAAAATAACAAAAACGTGATTTAAAAACAATGATTGATAACTTGATTAATAAACAAACAACAACATGATATAACAACAAAGACATGATATAACAACAAATACATGATATAAAAACAACAAAAACATGATATAAAAACAATATTGATAAAAACAATGACTGATAAATTGATTAAACTTGTTCTAATATCTCCCTGTATTCCACATTAAGAGTAAAAACACTTTCAGAGTGCTTGACTAATTTCCCTTGTGATAAAGTATTTACAACTTTAAAGTCACACGCTCTTCGAACTCGAGAGAAAACAACATATAACTGACCATGTCCGAAAACGGGTTCAGGTAGGAAATTCCTACTCTGTGTAGAGTTTGTCCTTGTGATTTATAGTCTTCACAAATGCTGGCATCATGGGAAACTGTCTTCGAATTAATTTAAATCGGAGGCCAGTGTCAGATGGGGACAAATCAATTCTTGGACTCAGAATGTCTCCTTCCGCAGATCCTGTTAATACTTCAGCTTCGATTATGTTAGGTCTTTTGATAATAAATCTAATACCATTACAAAGACCCCATTTACTATTAAGATTTCTCAGTAGCATGATGATTGCACCTATTTTCAATTTTAATTTATGATACGGCATTCTCGAAGGAGTAATACTATTAAAAAATTCAATGGGGAAATTTTCCTTTTCGGCATCACCTGTTGAATCGATGGAATCATCACTCAAATAGGTGTGAAAATCTACATCGAGCATATCCAAAATTTCTCCATTTAATTTATGAACGTGCTCATTTTTAAGACAAAGAATCACATGTTTAGATATATATTTTAATATTATCTATAGATATACTATTTCCAAAGGTAGCTTCAATAATAGATTCATTACAAATCATTTCACAGGGAATTTCGATAACATCCATTCCTAAATGAAAACTGCTATCAACTTTGCCATTTCCAAGTTTTACTAACCATTCGCTCTAAGAAGAATCCTTTGATCTCATATGTGTTTTCAGAGATAACTGTCTGAAACATCCCCAAACACTACTGGTCGGTCGCGTGCAATTGGATTCAGCGAGAGCTTTATATGTATCACACGTGCGAGTTAACGTTTATTTTTAAATTGCCAGTGTGTGTCATCGGTACCAGCTGGTCAGTCAGACGGTCAGAGGGACAGACAGTCAGTCACTTAGCCTTTTATATATATAGATAGACACTATGGCCCTAGCTGGTTTGGCTTAGTGGATAGAGCGTTGGTCTGCAAACTGAAGGGTCCCAGGTTTGATTCTGGTCGAGGGCATATACCTTGGCTGCAGGCTTGATCAGCCTGGATCAGGTGCATGTGAGAGGCAACCAATCGATGTGTGTCACTCTCTCACATTCTGTCTCCTTTCTTCGCTTCCACTCCCTCTAAAAATCAATGTAAAAATATCCTCAGGTGAGGATTAAAAAATAAAAAGATAAACACTATGATTCAACTTTTAATGAAATTAGTATAAAAATGGTAGCTTTCTACCATAAGATTTTAAAGTAAATATATAAAACAGAATTTAAAAAAACGAGTGTACATAAAGTAATCCAGATTATAATGTGACTCTCTAGAGATTATACATAGAATTTTTACAAAGTAGTTGAATAAACATTAACTTGTTTTTATCTTAGAAAAACCTGTAAATATATACATATTTTCTCTTGAGATTTTTTTTTTCCAAATTATATTCTCACATTATGATGTACATCTCAGATACTCTATAGGGTGGCCACTAGCTGTATATAACTATTAAAATGTGGTTGGTTAGTGGGACTGAAGGAATGCATTTTTATTGTAATAAATTTAATTTAAATCTAAATGCTGAATTGTAACCCACCTCAGCATTCTTTTGACATCGTTTCTATAAATGCTGACTCTAACTAATATGTAGTTTGTAGATAAAAAGCATGTTTGTATAAGAATCCTAACAACTAACATCATAAAATGCAGACTCCGACCTTCAGTCATCCCAGTTCTGAAGAGTTTTGCTGACCCTCAGTCGTAGAACCAGGATTACGAAGACCTGGATGATGCACACCATACCAATGCTTGACCAGTTTCAAGATCCTTATTGAAATGGACAGTGTTGGCCTGCATGTAGATAATTTTTCAAACCCTTCCCCTTGATCTCTTTGTTTTGCTTTCCTTCTCCCTGCTTATAAAAACCTCTGCCTGCACAGAGATGTAGAGATGGGCTTTGGACAAGAGTCCCTCATCTTCAAGGTTGTCTTTTTCAAGATTCTGCTTCTTTCCTTTCTTATCAGCACCTGTCTCAAGAGTTTGGCTTTCGTGGAAAGAGGCAGCCAAACCTGGGTTTCGGTTACAGTATTGCATACATTTTTGTTGTTAAACAAAGCTTTATTGTTTTAGTGGGATTACATTTCACTTGAACTGTTGAAAAAAAAAGCGATTTATTTGAAATATAAGTGCAAAATACATATCTTATTTTTAAGTTGTATGAAAGAAAAGAATATCTCATTAATAAATTTGTATTAATTATATGTAGAAATAAAATATTTTAGATATGTTGAATTACATCAAATACTGCTGACTCAAACAATACAGGTTTGAATTGCGTGGGTCAACTTAGAAGCGAATTTATACTGTTTTCCATTAAAGGTTAGGAGTCCACGGATGTGGAGAGCCAGTTGTATGCATTGATCTATACCATTTTATATAGGGACTTAAGCATCCATGGATTTTGGTATCTGATTGGGTCTAGAATACCAAGGGGTAACTAAGTTTTTGGGGAGCCATATGTTTTATGTAGCTTTTCGACTGTGTGTGAGTGGATGCCCCTAAACCCTGAATTGCTCAACGGTCATCTACATATTATTAACATTAATTTAACCAGTTCTTTTTACTATTTTTCATATGGCTACTAGAAAATGTTAAATTACACATGTGGCTCACATTATATTTCTACTGGGAAATGTCAATAGAGGAGATGCTTGTTCCATATTGAACATTATAATTGAACAATATTAAAGAATAGTTATCTCCAAAGATTCTGGGACCAAGAGATTTCAGTCTAATAAAGAAAAATAATCATGGCCCTAGCCGATTTGGCACAGTGGATAGAGCATCGGTCTTTGGACTGAGAGGGTCTGGGGTTCGATTGCGGTCAAGAGCACGTGCCCAGGTTGCAGTCTTGATCCCCAGTAGGGGGCAGGAGGCAGACAATCAATGATTCTCTCTCATCATTGTTATTTCTATCTCTCTCTCCCTATCCCTTCCTCTCTGAAATCAATAATAATATATTTTTTAAAAAAGAAAAGTAATAATCATGGGGTGGCCAGTTACAATCATGTTGACTAGAAATGATTTTGGCTAAATCTTTATAACGTGAAGAAAAACAAAACAAAACCAAAAGCCCACAACTATTTGTGTACTTCTGAATATTTGTTAGTATTTTAGAATGTACAAGAAACATGCCTATTCTCAAGACCAATTAGTGGATTTAAGCTTACTGTGATAAGATTTGAAAAATTAGTAAAAACCATAGCTACAAAGTGCTAATGACAATAAAATATCGTGTTTTCCCAAGTTAGTAGAAAACAAAAAGGAAATGTATAATTTTTTATAATTTTGCCAGTACTAAAATTTAGTTGTGGTTCAACTTACTCAAAATTAAAATCATCAGTCTCTTTTTACTTTTTAGTCTTCAGTTCATTTTCCTCAGAGGAATTCAGCTAGTTAAGCACATCAAAGCAGTAGTCTTTGTTCTTCAATCAGAATTAATCATTATACATGCTGCAGAGGTGTTAAGTGGCCAATTGTAAAGCTATATATAGCCCTCGCTCTCTTTTTTCTGCTTCATTTTATTCTTCCACAACTTTTAATTAGTCCCTTTAGTTTTTGGGTTTCTGTTTTTCTTCCACTTTTACCTATTGTGTTACTTGATACACTTTATATGTATTCTCTGTTTTTAGGTAGAAAGCATGAAATCCAGGTAATGAGAAAAGGATAATGCCATAATTGATTTTCAAACTCTTTCTGTGCATTAATAGATGCAATTTTATCTGGTTAACAAATCATTTTCTAAATATTAATTTGTACAGTATTTATTATGTAAGGCTCATATGTGTGATTGTTTTCTAAAAGAATACTTAAGTTTAAATAGTAACATGTAAAATACACACTACAGTTGTTAGGGGTGTCTATAAAATTATTGTAATACTAGAGGCCCAGTGCATGAAATTCGTGCACGGGTGCCATCCCTAGGCCTGGCCAGCAATCGAAGAGCAAGAATCTGGCATGAAAGGGCAGGTCCCAGCTGACCTCTGGGCTCTGGGCAGCACCTGGGCCCCCAGTCCCCCACGCACCCCCTCCGCCACGGTGCCCGAGTCGCCATGCTGAGATGCGGTGAGCGCAGTCGGACGCCAAGGGCCAGAGCGCAGCATGGGCTTCTGGGCCATCCAGCAGTGCCACACAGAAGCCAGCAGGCAGGATGCTCTCTCCCAGCCGGCCTCTCAGACCAGCTCCTACGCAAACCCATGGGAAGCCCGACCGGACCCTGTGGTCCCAGTGGCTGTGGCCTGGCTCACCCGGAAGAGGTCACACTGGTGCGTAGCAGGCTCCTTGTGGGCATCTGGCACCTGAGCACAGGGGGGCTTCCCTGGCGTATGAGCTCTGGCATCCCGGGGGAGGGTAGCAGGGGGAGTGAGAGCGAGCTGTACAGACACCCCACATTCTCATTCCACCTCCTTCCCTGTCACCCCGCCCCATGTAGCCAGCGAGAGGTCACAGCCTCCTGCCTGGGCTCCATGGGAGGTTGGTTGCGGCCACCCACCCACAGTTCCCCATCGCAGCCTGGAGCCCAGCCCTGATAGGGTGATCATGGCCTGCTGGCTGCTGGAAACTGTCTGTGGGGCCATCGTTTGGGGCCAGACCCCCCACCCAACTCCCTTAGCACCTGGGAGCCCAGAGGCGGCCCTGCTCCCCGCCAACTCCGCTGGTTGTCATCTGCGGGGCAATCAGCAGGGCAATCAGGACCCCACTCACACCTGCCTTGGCCTGGTGCCACCCGATCACCTGCTCCACCATCCCGCCATGGTCCTGCTCTTGTCAGAGCCCATCGGGGCTGGCAATGCCTGCACTGCCACCCGCTGCCAGCACCACATTACCAATGCCTGACGTGTTCCGCACAGTGCACCTCATAGCAAGCAGTCGAACTCCTGGTCGAACAATTTGCATATTAGGCTTTTATTATATATGTTTAAATAGGCATTACCTGAAAATAACATTTACTCAAAACTTTACATAATGATAATAAATAAAGCTCATAATAAACTCAGTAAGAAATATTTTGTGATTTATCTGAGCTGTATTAAAAAGATCAAAACGTTTGTCTGAAATTACATTTTTTATATCAGTCTTAGTCTATGAATTGATATAGAATCATCTATATGTAATATGAACAGTTTGCACAGAACATCTGTGTCTGAAATTTTTTAAAATGTAAATACATTTGAATTTTAATAAAATTTTAATGAATTTTAAATTTTAATAAATATACAGTTTCTATTTTCCAAATGACTTTTCCTTTTACTGTTTTTAAAAAATTCATGTTACAAATAAATCAACAGGAAATATTTAATTTAATTTATAAATATTTTAATATACAAATATGTAATTTAATTTTTTTTTAATTTATAATTATTTAAATTATATATATGATGTTGAAAATGTATAATGTCATAGAGATGTAGGTTTGGGGTGCTTGATAGCTCCTTCATTTATCTAAAATGCAGCTAGCAAGGCTGATCTGTATAATACAATTTTGGCTAATATAATGGTATAACTATACAGAATATAACTTAGAACTCTCATTCTTCCAATTGGTTATCCCTTGTCAGAGAAATTTTCTCATAGGACATCCCTCCTTAAGTTTTAGCATTCTTCCAAAAGAGATATTCTTAGTCTTCATCCCCTCTCTTTCTGCCCTCTCCCTGTGGGCCAGACTCTGGCCCTCCACTTTTTTTATTAATCTATACAAGAGCAGTTTATCACTTCCAACTATTTCCCTTCCTAACCTAGAGCTAAGATTGACTGTTCTCTACTAAATTAACAACTTTGAAGTAGTAAAGTATATTATGTTCAATATTCTATATAAAAATTTATACATGATTCCATTTATATTTATATTATATATTTACTAGAGGCCCGGTGCACAAAATTCATGCACAGGATGGTGTCCCTCAGCCCAGCCTACACCCTCTCCTATCTGGGACCCCTCGAGGAATGCCCAGCTGCCCGTTTAGGCCCGATCCTACCGGAATCGGGCCTAAACGGGCAGTCGGGCATCCCTCTCACAATCCAGGACTGCTGGCTCCCAACTGTTCACCTCCCTGCCATCCTGATTGTCCCTAACTGCTTCAGCCTGATCACCCCCTAACCACTCCCCTGCCAGCCTGATTGATGCCTAACTGCTCCCCTGCCAGCCTGGTTGCCCCTAACTGCCCTCCCCTGCAGGCCTGGTCACCCCTAACTGCCCTCCACTGCAGGCCTGGTCCCCCCCAACTGCTCTCCTCTGCAGGCCTGGTCCCCCCCAACTGCTCTCCCTTGCAGGCCTGGGTCCCACCCAACTGCTCTTCCCTGCAGGCCTGGTCGCCCAAAACCCCTCCTCTGCCAGCCTGGTCACCACTAAAAGCCCTCCGCTGCAGTCTTGATCACCCCCAACTGCCCTCCTTTGCAGTCCTGATCCCTCCCAACTGCCCTCCCCTGCTGGCCTGATTGCCCACAACTGCCCTCCCTTGAAGGCCTCGTCCCTCCCAACTGCCCTCCCCTGCTGGCCATCTTGTGGTGGCCATCTTGTGTCCACATGGGGGCAGCCATCTTGTGTGTTGGAGTGATGGTCAATTTGCATATTACTCTTTTATTAGATAGGATAGAGGCCTGGTGCATGGGTGGGGGCCAGCTGGTTTGCCCTGAAGGGTGTTCCGGATCAGGGTGGGGGTTCCCTTGGAGTGTGGGGCTGCCTGGGCGAGGGGCCTGTGGTGGTTTGCAGGCCAGCCACACACCCCAGCGACCCAAGCAGAGGCCCTGGTACCTAGGATTTACTTATCTTCTATAATTGAAACTTTGTAGCCTTGATTGGAGGCCAGGGAAGGCCAGGGCGGGCGGGAAGCTAGGCTTCCTGAATCGCCAGGGGCAACCCAAGCCTCCAGTTGGCTCCAGCTCCATGGCCGCCACCATCTTTGTTGGGATTTATTTATCTTCTATAATTGAAACTTTGTAACCTTGAGTGGAGGCCAGGGCCAGCCAGGGTGCACGGGAAGCTTGGCTTCCTCCATTGCCGGGGGCAACCCAAGCCTCCTGCTTGCTCCAGCTCTGTGGCCACCACCATATTTGTTGGGTTAATTTGCATACTCACTCTTGACTGCCTGGTGGGCATGGCTTGTGTGCGTAGCGGAGAAACGGTCAATTTGCATGTTTCTCTTTTATTAGATGGGATATTATATATATATTCACATCCTATCTAATAAGAGGGTAATATGCAAATTAACCATCATTCCTTCACAAACCTGGAGGAGCCCATAGCGGCTGGGGTGCAGGACACTGGTGTCGTTGCAGGCCAGGCTGAGGAACCCCCCCCCCATGCATGAGTTTCGTGCACCGGGCCTCTAGTATATATATAGGTATATATACTAATAAAAGGATAATATGATAATTAGAACAGGAGACCTTCTGGACTTCCTTCCACACAAAGCCATGGTTGCGCGGCTGAGGCAGAGGCACTTAGGTGCTATCAGGCCAGCAGCGGGGTAAGCAGTTCGAGGTGAGCAGGTCAGCATGGGGGGCAGTTAGGGGTAAGTAGGCCAGCAGGGAGGGCAGTTGGTGGCGAGCAGGCCGGGAAGCAGAGTGGTTAGGGGCAGTCAGGCAGGCAGGCAGGTGAGTGGTTAGGAGCCAGCGGTCCCAGATTGCAAAAGGGATTTCTGACTGCCGGTTTAGGCCCGATCCCACAGGATTCGGGCCTCAACTGGCAGTCAGACATACCCCAAGGAGTCCCAGATTGGAGAGGGTACAGGCCGGGCTGAGGGACACCACCCCCTCGTGCATGAATTTCATGCACTGGGCAACTAGAATATATATATATCCTACCTAATAATAGACAAATATGCAAATTGACCATACCTCCGACACACCCACAAGCCATGCCCCAAGCCACACCCACCATCCAATCAGAGCGAGTATGCTAATTAACCCAACCAAGATGGCTACAGCCACAGAGAGCAAGGTTTCCTAGGTAACAGAGGAAGCCAAGCTTTCCGCCTGCCCTTGCCAGGCCTAAGCCTCCACTCAAGCTACAAAGTTTCAATTATAGAAGGTAAACAAATTCAAACAGAAATGGCGACAGAATGGAGCTTGAGAGAGCAGGCCAGGGTTGCCCCTGGCAACAGGGGAAGCAAAGCTTTCCACACACCCTGGCCGGACCCAGCCGCTTAAGGCAACAAAGTTTCAATTATAACCCCAACAGAAATGGCGGACGGCCGTGGAGGGCTTGGCTCCGCTCCAGGCTACAAAGTTTCAATTGTAGAAGGAAAATAAATTCCAGATACCAGGGCCTCCGCTTGGGTTGCCAGGCGGCGTGGCCGGCCTGAAAACCACCACAGGCCCCTCACTCAGGCCGTCCCATGTCCCAAGGGAACCCCCACCCTGATCAGGGCACCCTTCAGGGCAAACCAGCTGGCCCCCACCCCTGTAGCAGGCCTCTATCCTATCTAATAAAAGAGTAATATGCAGATTGATCATCACTGCTCACACAATATAGCTGCCCCCATGTGGTCAAAGATCCTGCCCCCATGTGGACACAAGATGGCCACCACAAGATGGCCAGCAGGAGAGGGCAGTTGGGAGGCACCCGGCCTGCAAGGGAGGGCAGTTGAGAAGGACCAGGCCTGCAAGGGAGGGCAGTTGGAGGTGATCAACCCTGCAGGAGAGGGCAGTTAGGGGTGACTAGGCCGGCAGAGGAGGGAAGTTGGGGGCAAACAGGCTGGCAGCGGAGTGGTTAGGGTGTGATCAGGCTGGCAGGCAGAAGCGGTTAGGGGCAATCAGGAAGGCAGAAAGGCGAGCAGTTGGGAGCCAGCAGTCCTGGATTGTGAGAGAGATGTCCGACTGCCCGTTTAGGCCCCATCCCGTGGGATCAGGCCTAAACGGGCAGTCGGACATCCCTTGAGGGGTCCCAGATTGGAGAGGGTACAGGCTGGGTTGAGGGACAACCCCCCTCTGTGCACGAATTTCATGCACCGGGCCTCTAGTGTATATATACCTATATATAGATATAGATATATATATATATATATATATATATATATATATATATATATATATATATATATATATATATATATATTCATATACATAAAAGCTTTAAAGCCAGGTATTTAAAAACAATAGTTGGAACATTAGTATAACTAATACTATAAAATGTTGTTTATAAAAAAAATGAACAACATTTATAATGCCCGCAGGTAGTACTCAACAGGATTGACTAAGGCATCATTTATTTATTACCTGTAAAGTAGGTAAGGACTTTTGGCAAACTGGAAAACTGAATATCAAATCTCTAAAATGAACCAAATTATACAATTTTATAATTAATGTTGTGTTTCTTGTTGTAAAATTATCTTCATTTAAGTTTATAACTTGAGCAGAGATTAACACTGAAAAATTTTAAAGAATATATATATATATATTATAGATAATATATACAAAACAAATCATATATATATATATATATATATATATATATATATATATATATATATATATATATATATAAAACTCTGCATGTCTGTATATATTCACTTACATGCACCCAAAACTAGTTATCTTAACTAGTTTATTATAACATAGGTAAACATGGCAAAGAGCACTTAGAGGACTTAATGAGAGTAAATCAAATTAATTATAACTGTATATGTGGCATTGAATCCCCCCAAACTGCCTCCTGGCATTGCTGAGGCCTTGGCACATGTGAGTTTGGGTCACACTACTCAAAATCAAGGAGCTGACAGCACAGATTTTCTTCCCGGGGTTTTGCTCATTAGCCAAACCAGAATACTTAGTACATCAGGTCACTCTGCTTGAACTCCCAAACATGACTTTGGGATATGATCCCATGATAACTCATTGAAAGTATCTAAATGCATGTACCTAGTATATCAGGACACAGGTGACAAATTAGAGGATTGTTTCTTGCCTCTGTCACATATTTTTGACAGCTTTACAAGCTGCAGTCTAACAGTAGCCTTTGGACTCCATCTTCACTTATTATTTGTCACACTGCCATGAACTGTGTTTCTTTGGGTTTTTAAAGATCCTCATAGACATCATTATAACAATTTTTGAGTAGGTTTCGTGATTGAAAATATTTACAGATTAAATTAGAGAAGTGAAAAAACATTAACATTCATTAGAAGACACAGCAACATTTTTAAAGCAACCAATATTTATTACATATTTATTTGCAATATTGATTTATGATTTATGTCTCCCTATTATTGTAAGATTTTAATTAATGTACTGTTTTTCATATGTCTAGTGCTCCTTAACAGGAGCTATTTAAGAAAGTACATTGTTTCTAAACTCTATTATAAAGAGGTAGAAATAAAAATATTCTGCACTCTCTTAGAAAATACATATATAGGGAAAGACATAACTTAAGCCAAAAATGTATGGGGTATTATAAAGATCTAAACTATTTAAAATCAACAGAAAATTTCCTCACCCCTCATCATTACTGACAAACAATGTTTTCCTGGTTAAATGAGGTAATTAAAAGAGACCTAATTCAATTTTCTGTTACTATAATAATGAAATACATGTGAGTCAATCCAACCCTTCCATTCTTTGTCCAATCACAATAAAATAAGTATTACTTCACATGTCAGAGTAATTTCTCTGTTTGTGTTTTGGGACCCATTTTTTCCCCCAGCTCTGTCATACCATGGACAAAACTTTCTCATATATAATAAATTCTTTCCCTTTAGAGATTCCCAACCTTTAACAAAGAAATGTAGATCAATCCATTAAACAACAAAACAAATTCTTTACCACTAAATATCTCTTCACGCTCACAATCATAATTATTGAGAGGGTTGTTTACACATCTTGTCTAGTTGTCTTACTACACAACTCAATGTATTCTGAGTTGTGCCCCCAATTTTACTTAAATTAGTTTTGCATGAATCAAAAATGACTGCAGTATTACCAGTCAAGTGTAAACCTTTCAGTGACCTTCTCAGTTTTCCCATTAGCAGCATTTGAGATGCTCTTAACCAGTGCTTCCTGCTCTGATATCTTGACTCCTATCACAGCACACTCTCCTTATTCATAGTTAAATATTCAAATGTACATTGGAAGTCCCCATTTGGACAGTTCTCATGGAAGTTAAAAAAAATGCTACCCTGCATTTTGCACTCCCAACCCACCAGCTCCTTTCTGTGCATTTTTAGTTTACTGTCTTCTCAATTGTCCATGACATCTGTCTCATTGTTGACCCCACTTTACTTCTCCAACACATATTACATAATCCATCAAAATTCTTCTATTTTCTAAACATGGTTCAAATCCCTCACTTATATGTGTTATCTCAGTTGCCATATTAATTAAGATCACATAGGCTAATCTTCTTAAAGAAATTTCTATAACAGAGATTTTCCACACCAATCTAGTTTTCTCACTGCACACTAAGTAATCTTTCTAAAGTTGAAGTCATGTGATTCCACTATTTAGTGGCTTCCCCTTTTCTTTAGCTACAACTATAACTTTGAAACCCTCCACTGAATTTTCCAAATACCTAGACCTTGTTGATGTCATACAGGTTTTCAAATGTTCCTCTTTATTTAAAATACATCAGTAGCCATTCTTCAAGTAACCCTCCTTCTACCAATTCGCAATTGCTCATGAGCACAACTTGAAAGCTTAAATACTTCCAACTTCCAGGTCCATGGCTAATGCCAGTTCCTTTTCAGGGTAAATTGTTACATTTACTATAGTATTTTAATTATTAATAAGTTGAAAATTATACTACTGCATTTACTACCTTCCTATATTCTTATTTTTTTATGTGTCACTGAAAAAGTTTTGAATGTTGTGTCTTAATCCCACTTTTTTCAAAAGCTCTGTGGTTTTTACTGTATAATTTTGTATATTGTTGTGATTTTCAGAAATGCGTAGGTTGCATCATAAGAACTTACTACACTAATACTTTGGTCATTTTGACATATGAGAAAATAAAGATGGCTTGCCGAGTTCAATAATCTTTTCAATACCACATAGAATTAAGAGTTGGGGTATGGCCAGGGTTGTGTGGCTCAGTGGTTGAGTGTTGACCTGTGAACCAGGAGGGCACATGCCTGAGTTTCGGGCTCCATCCTCAGTGTGGGGCGTGCAGGAGGCAGCCGATCAATGATTCTCTCTCATCATTGATGTTTCCATCTATCTCTCTCCTTCTCCCTTCCTCTCTGAAATCAATAAAAATATATTTTTTAAAAAAGAGCTGGGTTATGAATGCAAGTAGACTATCTCAAAAGTATGTTTTTCTAAGAAATTACATAAAATTCATATATTTTCACCATCTTATTCTTAATATGTATAAAGGTTAAGTATTTTAATTGAATTAATGAACACATAAACACAGGAGTTTAAATACAAACCAAGAATAGAAGCATAGGCAGGAATCTTTAAATATATCTCAAGTTAACTTTCCTTTTATAAGTCATTTGGTAACATATTCAGAATTTTGTGAATTAAGAATTTGAACCATCATCTATCATTAAGTGAGAATAAATTTATAGAATGTTGTACATACTGTGATACTATGGTGATTTTATATGAAGAACACACACCAGTATGTAAAAGATATACAACTTTCACCATCATTTTTATTCTTGTCAACTGTGTGTTCCTCACATTATGGAACATTGTGAAGAAACACAATATTAACTCTTGTCTATTCTATTTCAATCTACTTCATTGAAACTTCAATGATACTAAAGGCTATTTAAAATGAGATATTTTAGCTTATTTGCTTTAAGTATTTCACTTGTTAAAATATATTTTTACCTCAAAGGGAATGAATATAATGTTCAAGAGAATAAATGTCTAATAAATGAATTATAAAGGAGTTATATTTTCCATGGTGATGATATTCAGACATCCTAAGTGTGAGATATTTTTCATAATTATTTAATCTTAACATGCATATTGTTGAATTTTGAAAAGAAAATATTAAATTCTCTCAATATTTAAGTTTTTAAAACAAGAATATAATTGGATATAAAGATTAAATGCATTTAAAATAATTTCCTATAGTACAATCTTATTAAAAATCAGTTGTTTATTAAGAATTTTTATAACTCATTTTTATGGAGGATTATGTTCCTCAATACTTTTAATTACATTTTGATAAAACTGCTAGATAGTCTATATTTTAAAGTACACTTATATAGAAGAATGATATAAGCAAGACAGAGAATAATTTTGTTACTAAAAGAAAATATTCTTCATAGTCTCTGACTGGTACATAGCTAATATGAGTGTACTGTACTTCTGACTGACCCTTTTGTAGCACTGAAATGATTTGCCAAATAAGATTTTTTCCATGTCTGGGTAAAATTTTAAAATTTTATAATAGGACATTGCAGATATACAGAGGGCAAGTGAGAATAGACTTAATCATGCAATATTATATCATGTTATGTAATTACATTTAATTTAAAAAAATAAATTTTGAAAAATTTCCATAGCTCAAATACTGAACAAAATCACAATGAAATACCAGCTCACACCTGTTAGAATGGCTATTAGCAATAAGACAAGAAATAACAAGTATTGAAGAGGATGTGGACAAAAAGGAATCCTCATGCACGGCTGGTGAGAGTAAAAATTGGTACAGTCATTATGGAAAACAGTAAGGGGGTTTCTCAAAAAAGTAAGAATAGAGTTTATGCAGAGGATGTATTAGAGAATTGTACACTTTAAACTTAATGTAATGTTATTAACCAATGTCACCCCAATAAATCTATATATATAAAAGCCTAAGCGACCAAATGACCGGTTGACCAGTTGCTATGGCGCACACTGACCACCAGAGGGCAGATGCTCAACGTAAGAGCTGCCCCCTGGTGGTCAGTACGTTCCCACTGCAGGAGCGCTGCTCAGCTGACTGAGGGGCACCAGACACCAGGCTCACAGCTGGCAAGTGCAGCTGTGGCAGCATGAGCCTCTCCCACCTCCACGCATCACTACCAAGTGGCGGGCGGCAGCAGGCGCAGCGGGGCTAGAATGAGCAGGAGCAGTGCAGCACACAGCCCAGGCTCGGGCTCCTCCCCAGCCATCTGCAGCTTCGTGCACAAATATATCCCCCAAGCGGTCCCGGATTGTGAGAGGACGCAGGCCAGGCTGAGGGACCCCACCAGAGCACGAATCTATGTACTGGGCCTCTAGTTTAATATAATAAATCCTGAAATATAAACTTCCCATGACAGCCAGTCACATTTTCTTACTTTACCCATCATCTTTATGCTCATTTTGCTCCTGTGGATATTACCTTTTTATGCATATAGAAAAGAACTCCACCTTTCCTTCACACCACCCACTGTCATCTAAACAAACTATCTCAGCCGTCAAAGCTGGGTTTACATTAAAAAAAATTACCACCATCCCAATAAACTTCCGATATATTTTAAAAATAGCCCCAACCTGTGAGGCTCGGCTCAGTGGGTTGGAGTGTCACCCTGTCACCAAAAGGTTGAGGTTCTATTCACAGTGAGGTCACTCACATACCTAGGTGGGAGGCAGCTGGTTTCTCTCTCTCTCTCTCTCTCTCTCTCTCTCTCTCTCTCTCCATAAAAACAAAAGAAATTTTTTAAAAAAGCATGGAGGGCCAAAACCGGTTTGGCTCAGTGGATAGAGCATCGGCCTGCGGACTGAAAGGTCCCAGGTTCGATTCCGGTCAAGGGCATGTACCTTGGTTGCGGGCACATCCCCGGTAGGGGGTGTGCAGGAGGCAGCTGGTCAATGTTTCTCTCTCATCGATGTTTCTGGCTCTCTATCCCTCTCCCTTCCTCTCTGTAAAAAATCAATAAAGTATATTAAAAAAAAAAAAAGCATGGAGGAAGGGAGAAAATGTTGTAAGCATATGTAGAAAATACAATTATTTTTAAGGATTGAGGGCACAGAGAATCACAGATACAAATAACCTGCCCAAGATAACAAAATTTAGTAAGTGGTAGAACTAAATATGTTTCATATACATAAAGATTACTTCTTTACAATTTTATGTTATTTTCTACATTAATATTGATAATAATAATAATAATGTTTACATGAATCCTAGTGCAAATGATTTTCATAGGGTGCAGCAGGACTGGACAAGTATAGTTAGTTATAAAACCACTTTTCCTTACAGCCTCACTTCACCATCAGCATAATGGAAGTTTATTATAATATAATTATTCAATACTGTACTATTACAGTGGTAGGTGCTACTGTGGCATACAAACATGACTTAGAAAGATTAGCATCAAATGAATGGGTAGGAGCAGGAATGCACTGACTTATTTGAGAATAGGTGAGCCATGGACCTCAGTCAGCTATCTTAAGTGAATAAGTATTCATCAGGTGAGTCATTTCAATGGAAGTCAGTTAAGGGCTTTTACTGTATTTGAAAATGTAAGAAGTCACATCATTAATTCAAATGCTTAGAAATGTTTCTAAATTCACATATATAAATTATGTTCTGAAGGATTATTTCATTAAAATTTTTTATATTTTATATTATTTAAAACAAATGTGTATGTTATATTTACTTTTCATATAACATATGTATTTCTGAACAAATAGTCCACAATTACTGTTTCAAGATTTTTTCTTTAGTAAAGGGTCAACCTTTCCGTTGATGGATAGATGGTGTCCTAGCTCTTCTGTGGGTTGACTGAAAAATGGTGTCATTCTTATCTGCGCATAAAACAGAGATTATGACCCAACTGTCATGTAAGGAGAGGGATCATCTGTCTTTCCGTTTTTGAGTCAAGGGATTTTGGCAGGAACATAATATTCCCTTCAAAATCGGTTTGTTCCCTTGACTATTTTTATAGACTCCATTTATCTGATTCTGCCCCTTCCACACAGTGTTTGGGCCTCTAGACTGATTAGATCCTAATTCTTTTGGCATGCTGTCAACATGTCCCACTCCAAATAACTATTAAGTCTTTGCTTTTGCTACTCCTCTGCAATTTTGCTTCCCTTTCTGTACATCATGTCTCTGCTTTGTGATTTTTACCTATTTTGCCTCAAGCAATGTCTTAACAATGTGTTACCACCTCTCTCTATGAATTTGTTTCTTATCTACCCAAGTAATTTACTTACATTCCCATCCTTGTTTCCCTGCCCCACCTCAATTTATAACCCAATATATTAACATTCTCTGTAAACCTTTTATTTTGATTCAGTTCACTATGAATACTCAAAAAGATTAGACATTTTATTCTATCTTAATTACGCAAACAGTACATTTTAAGATAAAAATCTTTACATATAAATACACATTTAAAATAAGCCAATCTCTAAATATTAAGGGGAATTTAAAAAATATATTTTTGGTGATTTTAGAGGGAGGAAGGGCGAGGGAGAAAGATAGAAACATCTTTGAGAGATAAACATCTATCAACTGCCTCCTGCAGGCCCCTGCTGGGGATGGAGCCTGCAACCTGAGCTTGTACCCTGAATGGGAATCCAACCAGAGGCCTCGTGGTGTATGAGTCTACGCTCAGCCCCTGAGTTACACCAGTCAGGCTTAAGCGGAATTGTTTTTACCAACTTGGAAGAAAAATCAAATGGTAATGTAAGCTAAATCATGCATTCTGAGTTTGGGTTATTTTTTTCCATAGCAATATTTTTATGCACTGATAAAATCTATCTTCTGTACAGGCCAAATAGGAGAATTAAAGGGTATGTGGTGGGATTTTTCACATCCTTGATGGTGACACTAATCTCTGCAGTTCTTCCAGGAATGAAGTACTGCTCTTGGTTGACTATTTTCCTAGGTAGAGGTAGTTCTATTGGTTTCCAATTGACCTTTCTCACAATAATAGCCTCTCACTCCACAGGTCAGGGTAGCAGTATGGGGATTCTGAGAGCTGCTAAGTATTTCTGTTCCAGGTATTCATTCTGGCACTGGAGAAATAACCAAAGGATGGGTTCAGGGACACACTGGACACACTTTGAGATGGACCTGAGCTGAAACTCCATCGATCACCTGATTCTCATAGGTCCCTACTATTTCTGAAGGGCCACAGTGACATTGTGGGTCTCCTGGAGTTAATGCTAGTTGAGAGCCAGTGTCAAGGAGTCCATGAAATTTTCAATTATTTTGTTTTCTTCAATGTGCAGTTACCCTAGGAAAAGTCCATAGGTCCTATTGGAAAAGGTTGCGGAAAGATTAATCATCTACATTTTTTTGTAGTGCACTTCAACCGGTACTGGGTTTATAAATTCAATCAAGTCTGGGAATTGATTAGGATGCTAAGACTCTGCTTGTATGCTTTGAGTTAATCTTTTATTCACTTGACCTAGAATTTTTCTGCTTATAATGACCAAGTTAGAACTTGGGCATCCTATCTGTTTCACTCTAGGAACAACATAATTAACTCCCCAATGCCATAGGGTCTATACAAGTCAGACTATTTTGATTGCTCCTTTGACTATGCTGTCAAAATAGAGCAACTGAACTACCCTTGCCACTCAATCTTAACTTGGCTCATGCCACCCTGGGATTCAATTACTCCCATGGCATTTAGGTTTTCTAACTGAGTGACTGAAATTCAAACTGTAACACTAGGTCTATAGAGAAGAATAATCAAGGATCTCTTCAAGGTTGCTGGAGTTCCCCTCACAAATTTATGGCTCAAAAACCTGGTGATAGTTGTCTTCTGGACTCTTCCAGTATGTGAGTAGGTCTTAAATAACTAATCAACTCCAACATTCCAATCTCCCTAAGTCTTTGTACCCCTTTCTCCTCATTAATCCAAGGAAGGTCAAGTATTCTAGTTTATTCAAGGTGGGCGATCTTTTAATCCAAGTTTCAACCAAACAAACAAACAAACAAACGAACAAACTGTTGGGGCCTTTTTGAGCTCCCCAAGTTGCAGCATTAAATGCAAAATCTCTGCTTAGTGAGCCCATTTATCAATACATTCGGACTTTACCAACTATATGTTCCTCCCATCATTATCTCCCACCTTTAATATACATTCACACACATGTTCTCTGGATTTCTGTTTGTATAAATTTTAAAGCTCAAGTAGTGTAGTCCACCCCCTTTTGGACCACAGTTTGTACCTTCCTTTTAGGGTCCTGTTAGGACTTGAGTCTAGTTACAGGTCTGCAATAAAAAAAGGGTGGTGGGGATAGGTCCCAAGAAGAATCAGCTTTATCCTGCATGGAAGCTGCCTCAAGGGAGGCAATTACCTGAGATTTCTCAGTCAATGCAGAGTTAATTTCCATTACATGGAGGTAGAAAGGATTATGCCACTGAAGGTAGATAGGCTGATAACTTTGGGGTTGAGGAGATGTGCTGGGAGTGGGGAGGCCTTTTCTGTTGGCAAGTAAGACTTATCAGAATTTAGGAGCTCAATGTCTCCAACTTTACCAGAATCTTTCCAAATATCTCCATCACAATTTCAATATCCTATATTTTTTTCTGATCAATGCTCTTGCTTTAAGTTGATACCCTGTGAGCCTGAGAATTCAACATGCATTGTAATTCAGCCAATCACAAGATGAAGTTCTACATTTTATTTTATTTTTTTAGCAATTTTAGTCCTGTGAGTACAGATGATAAGGCTCTCCTTTAGGACATGCCTGGAAATTCTTAGGTCATTTATGAGGTGCTGGAGGTATAGATTTAAATCCCTGAGCTCATCCTTTTCTTTTGCCACTTTGTCCAGTGACATGAGAAGCAACTAACCACTCATTATATTCTTAGTTTCTAAAAGCATTTGTGTCATATACAGAGTCACTTAGCTTCTTGCCTCTTCTAAGTGGTATATTAAGAATATCTAATTTTTAGTATCTCTTTGGATAGTTCATCTTACGAACTATCATATCAGTGAAATAGATTTATTAGCATATTTAAATCTAATCATATTAGAGAGCTAATTCTCAGCACCCCAGAATCAATTCAGAGAACTCATCTTTAAAATTCTGTTCCTCTGGAACCACACTCATTAATAAAGTCTCCCTAGAGGATGGTCCCCTCACATCTAAAATACCCTTGGTGCTGCTCCTTTGAAATTCAACTCTGCCTCTGATCCAAGACCCCAGCAATCACAAATCTGTTCTCAATTCCCATCGTTCTGCATTTTCCAGAATGTCATAAATGAAATCTTGCAGTATGCAACCTCTGAGTCTGACATATTTCATTTAGCATAATGCTTTGAGATTATCCATCATTTTTTGTTTCCATAAATAGTTTGTTCCTTTTCGATAGTGTTTTCCTTTCAAATAAAAGCCATTTGGCAAAGTAGCCTCAGAAATGCAATTTGCAGCTTCCTAGCTCTGCCTCGAATTAATAATCAGCACACATACCAAGATCAGGTAGCTGTGAGATAACAGATACATATTCAATAGAAATGAAATAATTTAAAAAGACAAGTATAAGATATGTTGCAATTATAGCTCATTTTTTCTACATGTAGACAAATTATATTTAATCTAATCATTAGTAAGATGATATAACTCAGTATTTTGCTTCAGCAGCAAAAAATAGCTAATTGCTTTAGACTGTATTATTTCTAACAAGGCAGCTGATGAACTTCTCTTTAATTCTCTTTACTGAAATTGAAGAAGGATATTTACAGGAGATGACCCAGGAACACAAAGGGGTTGAAAACACACTAAATAAAATAAAACTCTATGAAACATTTCCAACCCAACAATAACAGCTGGGAGATCTAAGAAAAGGATTTGCACATTTATAGGATAACTTTGAAAACTCTTTTTCTCTGTGAATCTATGGTTCTAAATTAAATTTTAGGGTCAAATTATTTTGAACATGCAATGTTTCTTAAATGCCATTTACTCAGTTCACATTTTGTTAAGCACAGGTTATTATGTGCCTGTTTAACAATAGTAAAAAAGAATATTGCTTTTCGAGAAAAATTGACTTTCAAGTTGGACACAACTGGAGCTATATTCTGACTCTGTGGGACCCTAGACAACGTCCATCAACTCATGCATAATGTAGAAATGCAGCAAGTTTTTCCCAAATACAAAAAGTGAGAATAAAATTTTCTCATAAAGTAAGTAATAGCTTCAGTATGAGGTTAATGAAATGACAGTATGATCTTGCAAAACTATTTTTTTTTCCAGAGGTCCTGTTACTCAAGTTCATTCCAAGTCTGCCCGGTGTTGGCTACATATCCTGGTGATGTTGGCCTATTTCTTTCATTTTTAATATACCAGGTATAATACTGTGATATGCTTTGATTGCAATTTCCATGACAGTGACAGTAATTCCAGGAATCTCTCAGGTGATTTGTAACTATTTGTGACTATTTAAATAGACAAGCATAAGATGAGGTTGCAATTATAGCACATTTTTCTACATGTAGACCAATCAATTCTTCACATAACAGTTGGAGTTGTTTTCTTTTTATTTCAACTTTAGTAGTTTTATGATACTGCCCAATATGAACTCATACAGTCATTTCTCTTTATACTTAGAATAAAACCCCGTATTACATGGCTTCTTGAACTTCATCTCCAACCTCATCTCATTCACATGAAGTCCAGGAATATGAGCTTAGACTTGACTTAATCATGTATTTATCTCTCCAGGACTTCTAAAATGCTGGCCTCTCTGTCTGGAAAGCTCCCAATCCCAGCTTCTCTCTTCAGAGTCACTTTGCCATCAATTTTCATGTCACCATGGATGTTGCTTTTTCAGAAATAGCTTTCCTGTTCACCCAATGTAAAGTTCTTATATCCAAATAGCTCCTTTTATTTATTGTTAATATTTACCCTAATTTACAACTCTATGTTTACGCTTACTTTAATTCTCTCTCTCTCTCTCTCTCTCTCTCTCTCTCTCTCTCTCTCTCTCTCTCTCTCTCTCTCTCTCTCTCTCTCCTGTTAACACACTTAAGGGTATAGAGTCCATATCTGTTTTCTGCATCCAGAACCTAGCTCCACAGTTAATAAATATTAAATGAACATTTAATGAATTTTCATAAATAGTAAATGAATAGTAATGAAATACTAATGTTAGCATGAGGGATGGGCTTTGGGAGAAGTATGTGAGTTTGGTACTGAATAATTGGATTATGAGATGTTTACCCAATAACTTTGTCATCATTCTAATTGGCCACACCATGACATGAGCATTTAATCCAGGTACATTGAAAGTTCTACATACAAGTTTCTATTTTATCTTTACTAAAATTCTATAGAGTAAATAGATTTAGAGGTTAAGTAACATCAGCGTTTCTTAATGATAAATTTTATGTTTGAAAATGCCATATTTTGTTCCTTTAATTCAATCGTACAATTGGGTAAAATGTTAAATAAATAAAAAAAAAATCCTTCAGAGGTGAAGACATTATTCCATTTCTTCGGGTATGTACATTAGGCAGATAACATCACTCGATTAGTTTTTTAAATATATTTTATTGATTTTTTTAACAGAGAGGAAGGGAGAGGGATAGAGAGTTAGAAACATCAATGAGAGAGAAACATCGATCAGCTGCCTTCTGCACATCCCCCCTCCCCCCCACTCTGCCCGGGGATGTGCCCACAACCAAGATACATGCCCTTGACAGAATCAAACCTGGGAACCTTCAGTCCGCAGGCTGACGCTCTATCCACTGAGCCAAACCGGTTAGGGCATCACTCCATTATTTAATTGCCTGAATGGTCTCCCATTGCTGGTTTCCTTCCACTCACCATTGGTTTTGATATTTGAGCTATTCCCCTTCCTTTGTATTGAATTTTGTATTCCCCAATTTCCTCAGGCTCTATCTTCATTCCCTCTGCTTCATAGCTGCTAAAGAATTTTTATCATTCTCATCGGCCGGATTAATCTCCCTTGTTTTCAATGGCTACTTTAATTTTTCCCCCTCTATGTCAAGTAGAAGTTCCATTAGATGATGGAATGGATGATATCTTATTTATTCCATTAGATATCTTGGATTTAAATTCTGCATTATGATTTTAAGCATGCAGATTTCTTTATTTGCTTCAAGTACACTGCATCTATACACAAACTAATCAGTAGAGTTCCACAGAGTATGAATGATTCTTCTCTTTTTAATTCACCTAATATGCTCTCTGTGTTTTCTCTAGTGACCCAGTATCCTATGTACTAATACACCTACTGTACTATTTTTTAAAGTTGAAGACATCCGTTATGGTCTAAAATTAATAATAAAAATAATGCTATAGAATTCATATCATCATGAAAAGATGGCATCACTCAATTATTATTCAGCTTTTCAAATTATGTCACACTAAAAGTAAGAAAAATAGATTCCTCTTCCCAAACTTAACTGTTTAACACTCCTGATTTTCTATCCACAAAGTAGTTACCTAAGTGCCACCAATGTCTAACTTACTCTAATACTCTCCAAAATCTCAGTTAAATTAGTTAAACGTGACATAAATAATTGGATTTAAAATATGAAACAAATAAACAAACCACTTTTTTTTTCTGACACAAAAATGATAAGCCTACATAGAGTTTTCTGTATTGATACATTATATTTTGGGGATAGCGATGGTAAAAGCATTGATATGCAAATGTACTGCAAAGGTTTCATGAATTTTTCACACAGCAGATATGAAATAGTTGAATGTCAGAGTCATGGGCTGCTGCAGCCAGCAGGGATGTTTGATAATGTGTTATGTGACATGTGAAGTAACATAAAATCAATGACTTCTGTGTGGTTAGGAGGTTTTTTTCAGGCTATACTCAGCTTCAATTTATTCTTTTCCTGCCAAAAGGTGAAGCTGAATATGAACTCATTAAACTGCCACTTAAACTGAGAAGAGAACCAGTATAAAGGATTTAGCAGACAGATTGAGAATGTTGAGGCAAAAAGCAACTACAGTGGGCATTTTTTAGAGTGTACCTGAAGAACAGCTGCTGCCTTATGTCCTAGAATTAATTGCCCAGATTTGTTTATTATCTACTAAAAACAGCAGTAGCTAGAGCTAGAGAAATGCAGAGAGACAAAATATCTCAGAAAATGCAATGAATGAAATTTGTGGACTAATGAGGGTTAAAGAAATGACAGACAAAGAAACTTTTAAAACAATTTATGATATTCAACACCTATTTATAATGTTTATCTCTGTATAGTAAAATATATAAATGCATTTCTTTTCTCTTTTTCTTTTTGCTCTTATGAATTTTCCAATTTTATAAAAATAAATATGGATTATTTTGCAGAGAAATATTTTTATTTAGTATATTTTAATTATTTTTACTTGCTTGATTTAATCATTTTAAAAAGAAAATCAGGAGATAATTAAGGATTGAAGGAATGAGGAAAGGATAACACTTTAAAGGACCAGAAAGGATGCAGTTTATGAAATTATACTTGACAAAGTTTGGTCTAGAATCTTGGTAATGGAAATTTGGGTACTAATGTCAGAATTACACTGAATATCACTGCTAGTTTTCTGAGTACAATATGCATAAATTTAACTAGTTTTATATACTGTATTTTTCACTGTGATTTAATTCAACTTCAACTTTTTTTTAGGTTAATAAAAAGTATTCAAGTGGAAGCCCCCTTTGTGTAATGTTACACCTAGATATCTGAACAGAAATTATTCTACATAATAATTACAGTTTGGGGTAGGTTTCCCTAGAGGTGAATTTGCTCCAACAATATTCATTCAGCCTTTCTTCTGCCTGGGGATGTCACTCTGTGTTACACTTAGCATGATGGCCAAGGCATCAGCCATTGTCAGGAATCCCCTCACTTAATGCTAAATGTAAATGCTACCTCCTTTAGAACTTTCTCCTTTAGAACTCTCCCAACCCTTTTCTGAATGGTTGTTACTGGACAGCAGATATTTTCCATGTTAGTACTAGAGCCTTCTTGAATGATTTAGTTTCTTTCATAAAGGGCTATAATATCTGTGAGAATTGAAAATGAGCAGAATCAATGGAGTCCTGAAATGTTTTTTATTATAGCATGCTAATAATAATTATATGGTCTATAAAATTGATTTAATTTCCACAACATTCTGAGCATCCTATGCAAATTCTTTGGATAATGCTAAATGTAGAATAAATCATTAGCTACCTAAAGCACATTTTGCATTTTACCTATTTCTATATTAATGATATTAATGAGGAGGTGGTAGCTTTTTAAATCTTTTAAAATTCTGATAGGTAATACTATATGCTTTTATATTCATACTTTCTATACAATATCTGGATTTGAAAAATAATAAATCTGGAAGCACTCTTGACCAACTCTATCACAAGGAAGAAAGATTTGCAGCAAAGAGCCAATATGGCCCATTTTATAGCATATCATCTGGATGCCTGAACTATAGTGAACTCTGGGGAATAATTACATTTCCATACCTTCTGTGGAGTGAACATTAAAGAAGACAGTGCTATTTGTGGACCAGTTAGAAAGACCTGAGCTTACAGCACTTTCCTTTGTAATTCTATGGGTTTTCAATGAGTTGTAATTTGAAATTCATGAATAGAAAGTTTCTTTCTGTATCAAACACATGTAATGGATATACACAATGTTAATAACAGTAGAAAGAATGGGATTTAATAGTAAATCAAAGTCAGAATATATTCTAGAACTCATAGTACTAGTCTTTGTAGCTTCCTATTTCATTTTTCGCTGTTTATATCGAAAGTCTGATGCTAAATTATGTTAATTCTCAGAGGATATAAATACATAAGATAGTCTCCAGAACACTTTCCAAACAACAGTAACTCTTTCAAGCTATTTAGTCAGCTTTCATTGCAGTGCCTGTTAAAAGGAAGTCTATGGCTTGAGAAAAATGAAACACCTCTAATAACTTAAAAGAAAACAGAATGCTGAAAAGGTGGTTGAAGATGAGGTGGGAAATGGCTAGATAAATAAAACGAGGCTACTCAACTGGAAACTAAAAATTCTAAAGGCATGTGTTATTTGACAACAGATCCATAGTTTCCTCTTCTAAAAGGGTTTTAACCAAAGTGTGCATATTGAGCACCCGGTAACAGTGCTTTGGAATTCCCCAACCTATTTTCCTTTTTCAGCAGTTTTCCCTATGCAGTCTCTCTATCTGTTGTAACCCAAGCGTCTTCTAACACCCTGTATTCAAAACAGATTCCTTATTCCCTCATTCAAGATGAGGTGTACCTAATAATATTGTCATACAAAAAAATTATACACGAGTTATTTCATTTATCACAGGCCATTATCTATGTATAGTAAGTCTAATGTCCTCCAAGAGAGATCAATGCTGACCAAAACAATCTCTGAAGGTTGAAGGAAGGAAATTCTTGGGATGAGCCTTCAAAAAAATGCTGAGAAGTGTGTTCTTTACAGAAAAGTACCTTGAACTTATCTATAACTAAGCTAATTCCCTATTGAGAATTAGCTTGGGTGGGGATAAGAGGGAAGTCTTTCATAAACTGACAAAATATGTGGGTATTTTGGAAAATTTTCAATATTCTACCTCGTCTAGAGGGAAAAACCTCAGTTCTTCTTACTATGTCTTTCTTTCCTGTGTTTCTCCTTCACTATTCACACAGAAAACTACATTTCTGATACTTCTGCCCACCAACTATGTGGAGGTTTTCCCCACATCTTTATGACACCATCTGACACTATGTACCTGGACATGGTATGGTATCAGATACCACAGATGAAGGGTTCAGTCCACAAGACTTTCCCCACTTTAGATGTTAATAGCAAGTGCACAGTAGGTCCACATGTTATCCACAACTTCTTTCCAACTTGGCTACAAATCAGAGGTTCCCATGACCTTCTCCCTTTGCGTTTGATGCTCTTTAGTATGCATAGCCATGAGTTTTAAAGGAGACTGGTACACACTCAGCCATTAAGTTCTATTTCCATTAAGAGTTACAAACAGATAAAAGTATATAGGACATTCTAGCAGAGGAGGTAAAGAAAAATTATTTTGGGGGATTTTTGTAAATGTTTTTTGGTTTGAGAGAACACACAGGAAGTGTTGGGCTCTTCTCCTGGTAGCTGTTGTGTCTGGATGGGATAAACAGAATTGCTGCCAGGTACTTTGTGATCATGTGGGGTGTGATGGGTTAAACTGTGTCCTCCAAAAAATATGTTGAAGCCTCAACTGTCCCATGCCTGTGAATATCATCTTATTTGGATACAGAGCCTTTGTTGATAAAGCAAGTTAAGATGAGGTCATACTGAATGTGGGCCTTAATCCAATATGATTACTATCTTTGAAAAATTTTTTTAAATATTTTTATTGCTTTCAGAGAGGAAGGGAGAGGGAGAGAGAGATAGAAACATCAATGATGAGAGATTATCATTGATAGGCTGCCTCCTGCACACCCCACACAGGATTGAGCCCGCAACTCAGGCATGTGCCCTGACTGAATCGAACCATGAGCTCCTGGTTCATAGGCCGATGCTCAACCAATGAGCCATGCTGGCTAGGCATGATTAATATCATATAGGAAGAGAAGAAGAGACAGAGACACAGGGAGGATGCCATGTGATGACAGAGGCAAAGACTGGGGGAGATCTAGCTGCAAGGATTAACCGTCACCACCAGAAATTAGGAAGAAATAAGGGATGTTTCTATCCAGAGTCTCAGAGGGAGAACAGCCCAACTGACACCTTGATTTTGGCCTCTGGAGCTGTGAGAGAATAGGTTTATGTTGTTTTGAACCTCCCATTTTTTGATAATTTATTACTTCAGCCTAAAGAAACTAATATAAAAGGTATGAACCTAAGGAGAAAGATGGCAGCTATGATGGTAAAATGGAAAAAGTAGAAGAAATGTTGATTTATTTATATTGACATCAGGCCATTCAAATAATTGACCCTAGAAACATCATAAGGCCTTATTATGTGGAATAACATAGCTTTTAATATTTATTTTATTTAATTTTATATAATTTTTAGCATATACAATCTTTCATAGTAGTATACAAGAAGGTATTTTTAAATGTTTTCCCATCTTGATAAAATAATCATAATTATATGAAATCATTGAGTATAGATTATTTTTTAAATAATTGAAAAATGCACCAAATGCTAGATGGTTAGAAATAGCTAGTATAGACAGTCTTCATTTTTCATGTTGCTCTATGCCTGCATTTCAGTTACCATAGTTTAAACAAAACAGCACCTCAACTACGTGGTTCAAATTTTAGTTACCGTGCTATATTAACTAACAGTAATTGCATAAAGTACAAACTTTGCTATAAGCACTTCAGTCCACATAGCTTTATTTGCTGACAGGTATGCACTGACATCAGAGACTGACCACACCAGTTATTTCAGTCTATTGGTGATTGGTCACTGCATTGCTTTTAGTTCATACACAGATCGTAAAATGTATGTAGTCATGTTATCTCTTTGCCTTCCAGTGATTAAACTACATGTCATTTACAGATATGGAAAATGCAAAGAGAGAATGGGTCACTAAAAATAAACACGCAGTAAAGAAACAAAAATTGATAACACTGGAAGTAAAATAAATGGAATGTGAACAGAATTATAGAAATCACGACCTCTGAGAATGTGATACGGCTGCAGTTGATGCACTGGATGTGCAGCCTTAGGATCTTAGTGAATATAACCTTGTTGAGGAAACTAATTGTGATTAAAATAATGAATATGACCTCTTGGAGTTACTTCATAGCATGGAAACACAGAGGATAAAATGTTGGAAATGGATGTAATCATAGAAGTATGACAATTTTCCATGACATAGAAAAGATTCCCACTCTGTTACATGCTGAGAAGAAAAATATAAATGCACTGTTGAAACTACTCTTGATAATTTTAACAAAAAAATGAAATTAATAAATTAAATTTAAAAAAAAATATTTTTTATTTATTTCAGAGAGGAAGAGAGAGGGAAAGAGAGAGAAACACCAATGATCAGCTGCCTCCTGCACACCCCACACTGGGAATCAAGCCCTCAACCTGGGCATGTGCCCTCATTCATAGGTTGATGCTCAACCACTGAGCAATACTGGCCTGGCTTAATAACTTAAATTTTAATTCTTAATGTTTCTAATGTTTTAAATTAGAGTTCACTAAACAAATATTAGTTTCACCATTTTTTTCATTTCTCTATATACGTATAACTGACAGCCAAAGAGTTTTTAACATTTTAATTAATTTTTAAAAGTCACAGATCAATTTTAATTTCCCCGTTTATCATTAAGATCACTTTGTACTGTTTCAGCTTGTATGGATATTCTTGTATATTTGAATTACCATACAAAGTGAGGACTCTTTGTACTTTCATACACCAAAAAAAAAAAAAAAAAAAAAAAAAAAATTCATTGGTTTGACTAGTTTCAACTGCTGAGTAGAGCAATTTAGAACATGTCTATAATAAGAAATCTCAGATTTGGAGTATTTTTCTTGTAATTCTATGCTAATAAGGTGAAGCAATGGCCTTAGCAGCTGGCAACTGAGGCCTTGATATTCCCAAATGAACATAAATGGTCTTCAGAGACCATAAGAAATGACCAGGCCGGCCACACTATGATTGTGGTTAAAGGAAACAATGAGAAGGGCACTCTTCAACCACAACAATAATCATATTCTTTTTTATTTATTTTTTTATTTTAAAAAACATATTTTATTGATTTTTTTTTTTTTTTACAGAGAGGAAAGGAGAGAGATAGAGAGCTAGAAACATCGATGAGAGAGAAACATTGATCAACTGCCTCCTGCACACCCCCCACTGGGGATTTGCCCACAACCAAGGTACATGCCCTTGACCGGAATCGAACCTGGGACCCTTCAGTCCGCAGGCTGACGCTCTATCCACTGAGCCAAACCGGTTTCAGCAATGATCGTATTCTTTTTCCAAGGTGACATAACTGCTTCTTTACCAGTGAAAAATGTGTCGTGAGCTTTTGTCCTTCCCCAACCCAAAATGTCATGATCTCAACTTCCAAATTGTTTGCTTTTTGGCTGCATCCAGTCCAGAACTGGACACTGCTTCCTTCAACTATCCTTAGACATTGTATCAGAATCATCTCTCTACTTTTTACCAAGATTCTCCTCCATTATTCCTCTGATGTGCATTCCCCTTGACTACAGCCACTCTCAATGAAGCTTCACAATGTTTGACCATAGGTGAGTTAGTTCTCAGTGGCCTTTGGTGACTAGGCATCAACAACAAATTACATTGAGAGAAAAAACACACAAAACCTTATAATATCAAAACTGAGATAAAACTGCTTCACTTTAGCACAATTGCTGTATACTTCAGTAATAGATGGTAAAAATTATAATTTTATTTTAATAGTGGATTTCTCCTGCTTTGGGGAGGAATGCACTTAAGTAGGGCTTTGTGATTTATGTAATAAGGCAAGTAAATTGTAGAAAGTTATCTCATTTAGTAAATAGAAGAAGTACTAAAATGCATGATATTTAATCTAATATGTATATTTTAGGCCTTTTAAATTAGATCTTAAGAAACAGAGAGGGGAACTATTATTTATTCATATGCATAAGAAAATATGTTTATCACATAATGCATAAAATGATAGTGATAGATTACTATTACTATTTCATTTTGTATTGAATGTGGCATATTCTTAATATTACTTGTATTGAATTTCGCATATTTATAATTTATAGTCTAGGCCTGTGGTCAGCAAACTGCAGCTCGCAAGCCACATGTGGCTTTTGGCCCCTTGATTGTGGCTCTTCCACAAAATACCACAGCCTGGGCGAGTCTATTTTGAAGAAGTGGCGTTAGAAGAAGTTTGAGTTTAAAAAATTTGGCTCTCAAAAGAAATTTCAATCATTGTACTATTGATATTTGGCTCTGTTGACTAATGAGTTTGCTGACCACTGGTCTAGGCTTTATTGCTTATATCAGTGACACAAAGATATGATTTTAATTAATGATTTTTAATTTTAAAAATTAAATTCTAGTGGTTACAGTTTTGTCATGGATATATATAATTAGTTTGGTGGTCTACATTTAAATGTAGTAAATATTTATTTTCTGAATAAAATGTTAAAAATATTGGTCAATATTTGTAATTTAGAATGAATAAGTGTATTCTAAACAATTTAACAATAAATCTCCCTCTCTCATGTAGAGAGAATATTGTCTCAGTAAAAAGACAATCTTATGGAGCACTGCAATTTTTAATTAAAGAACAAATTTCATACATACCAAATAAAAATTTTAAAGAAATCGGATTTTAAAATTAAGAAGATACACATTTTTGGTGCCAAAAATAAGAAAGGTTTTCCCCAAACATGACTTTTCTACAAAGCTAACTGCAGAAAAGTCAAAGCATAATCTTACTTTCCGGAATGTGTTACTCTTATTAAGCACAAAAAAGTGATTATATGTTCACTATTTACTAACATATTCAGCTAAACTCGCTGGGCAGCCTTGAGCATTCCTTGTGTTATTTATCCATGATTATTCTTTAATATATAACTTCTTCTGGTGCCATTTATACTTATCTGTTTGCTCATTTGTACAGTTTTCCATTTATTAAAAAAACTAGAGGCCCGGTACACGAAATTCGTGCGGGGTGGGAGGGTGTCCCTCAGCCCAGCCTGCACCCTCTCCAATCTGGGACCCCTTGAGGGATGTCCAACTGCCCGTTTAGTAAATAGAGGAAGTACTAAAATGCAGGTGGGATCGGGCCTAAACGGGCGGTCGGACATCCCTCTCACAATCCAGGACTGCTGGCTCCCAACCGCTCGCCTGCCTCTGCCTGATTGACCCAACTGCTTCTGCCTGCCACCCTGATCACCCCCTAACCACTCCACTGCCAGCCTGATCAATGCCTAACTGCTCCCCAGCTAGCCCAATTGCCCCTAACTGCCCTCCCCTGCCAGCTTGGTCACCCCTAACTGCCTTCCACTGCCAGTCTGGTCGGCCCTAACTGCCCTCCCCTGCAGGCCTAGTCCTCCCCAACTGTCCTCCCCTGCAGGCCTGGTCATGCCCCCAACTACCCTCCCGTGCAGGCCTGGGTCCCCCCAATTGCCCTCCCCTGCTGGCCTGGTATCCCCCAACTGCCCTCCTCTGCTGGCCCGGTTACCCCTAATTGCCCTCCCCTGCAGGCCTAGGTCCCCACTAACTGCCCTCCCCTGCAGGCCTGGTCCCCCCCCCAACTGCCCTCCACTGCAGGCCTGGACCCCCCCCAAGTGCCCTCCCCTACAGGCCTGGTCCCCCCTAAATGCTCTCCCCTGCAGGACTGCCCCCCCCCCCCAACTGCCCTCCCTGCAGTCCTATTCCTCCCTAACTGCCCTCCCCTGCTGACCTGGTCTCCTCCAACTGCCCTTTTCTGCTGGCCTGGTCACCCCTAACTGCCCTCCATGCTGGCCTGATCACCCACAACTGCCCTCCCCTGGCAGGCCTGGTACCCCCCCAACTGCCCTCCCTTGAAGTCCTGGTCCCCCCCAACTGCCCTCCCCTGCAGGCCTGCCCCCCTAACTGCCCTCCCTTGCTGGCCTGGTCTCCCCCAACTGCACACAACTGCCCTCCCCTGCCAGCCATCTTGTGGCAGTGATCTTGTATCCACATGGGGGCAGCCATCTTTGACCACATGGGGGCAGCCATCTTGTGTCTTGGAGTGACGGTCAATTTGCATTTTATTCTTTTATTAGATAGGATGCAAGTGGCTGATGACACCATAAAACATTGTTCACTGATTGTAACTAATGAATAAAAAAGCTCACTGAAAATGTAAGCAGGGTTATCGCTTTCTGCAAGATTCATAAATGTAAATACTTGAGAAGGAAATTGGAAATGTAGCTGCTAAGTGAAGCATGATTCTGAAGGCTTTCTTTGTGTGCCATTTTGTAGTTTCTCAATCTCAATCAAGATACCAGCCCTATTGAAATCCATTATAGTTATCTTTGTTCCTAAAAGCTAATTTTGAAATGAATTTTTTTATGATAAAAGCATTGGCTCACTGGGTAACACTACTTGACTTAAGGTGTTTCTGAAAGTATTTTTGAAAACTTATGAAATTTATAGAAAAAGGATGCCAGAGAAGTCAGAAGGTGAAGGATATAGGAAGGGTACGATGGAGCATTAACCCTTTGCACTCGCTTGCTTTTTTCTCGATTCCTTTATTCTACTTGGGATTTAATTTTTTAAATACCCCAGATTTTACAAAGCGCAGCAGTAGAATAAAAAACTGGAGTTTCTTTTCAATACAAACTTATTTATTTGGATTTTTTTATATTTCAAATTATTGATACATTCAAAGAGTAATTTTAACCTCGACATCTGAGTGCAAAAGGTTAATGATCGCACTTACAAAAATTCAGGGCATTGACTATCAAGAGCACCAATTGTCTACCTTTCAAAGCTGTCTTACCTTGAACAAATATCCTTTCTTATAGCAAATATATATATATATATATCACATTTTATGTGTATATTTAGATGATTAAATAAGATAATGCATGTAATATAGTTTCTGACTTGCATTTTTACTCTCCAGTATTTTGATATATCTCCATGGAATATGTAAAGACTTTGACCTAAGTAATATGGTGAGAGTAAAATGACTTCCAGTATTTCAACTGCAAATTTAACCAATTGTCTGATAATTAGATAGATAAAAGGTATGATAATAAAATTCAATAATGAAGCTAGTCATATGGATTGATAATGAAGAGATGCCCTTTCAATACTTCTCAGCCTATGAAAACTTATGAGAAAATGTTACCAGAAAGATCACCATAGAAAACTCACCTGGGGCTAGGGCCTCAGGTTGTCTCATTCCATACCTATTTGTGCACTGTGTTGCTCACTTTGAATACACATCAATACACCATATTACCACTGAATGAATAGAAAGGATCTTTCACATTGGAAGCTTCTTCTTTCTCTTATTTCAGAAAAAAGAATAGATTAAAAACTATTGCTCTAACTTCTTTTTCTCAGCTCCTAATGCTAACACTTCAAAAAGAGGTAAAGTTTTCATCAAAACTCCATAGTGACCCTGGCCAGTTTGGCTCAGTGGATAGAGCACCAGCCTGCGGACTGAAGGGTTCTAGGTTCGATTCTGGTCAAGGGCACATGCCTGGGTTGTGGGCTTGGTCCCCAGTGGGGGTTTGCAGGAGGCAGCCAATCAATGTTTTTCCCTCATATTTGATCTCTCTCTCTCTCTCTCTCTCCTTTTCTCTCTCAAATCAATTAAAAAGTATTAAAAACAAAAGAAAACAAAAAAACCTCCATAGTGTGTCTGTATTTCTATTTTAAATTCATCTGGGGATTTTTGCTCAAACTGTGTGACAAGAAATGTTTCACTGTCCCCTATGAGAGGCAGAATTGAAAAACATCTTACATTTTCTGATGATTAAAGCCTTTGATTAGGAACAAATGTGCTGGTTGGTTTTAAAGCGCCAATAAAGTTGAGTTTATACATTTGAAATTAACATTTGTCTCTAATCCTGCTGATCTTTTGACCTTGTTTGTGCTAAATATGGGTCTATCTTTAACTTAATGCATAATTTTATACTCTGTGGACTTAAATGCCAAATAACTTCAAAAGCTAAAATTAATTACAAAAATCAAAAGAAGACACACATCAAAGATTCATATTTAAACTCGATATCTATATGGAATTTTATACCCATTTAAAACTGTTAGCTTATTTCTTATTTAGCCTCCCTTAACAATTAGAAACTTGATATACTGCAAGAGTACACTTGAGAGAGAATATGGTGTATGCACTATTAAATCCTCCCTATCCTAAATACTTTGAAATAAAAATGTGTTAATGTGTTAGGAACTTCATTATAGCCAATTTTTACTCCTAGAGTGTACAATTGGTTCTTATGAAGTACAATATAATATCTAAATATTTTAAATTGTGGCTCTTATTTAATATTCAGAAAAAGAACATTAAACCTGCTCAGTAGTAAGATACACTACTAATATAAATAAACGGACACATGTCAAAAAATTATGTTGAGAAAATGCAATGGCACAAATAATATATAGTACTCAGAATATTATTCATAATATATCATATGAATATACATGAACACAAAATATATATGAAGTTGTTAGAATAGGCCATTCTAATATGGGTAGTATATCATTATTGCAGTTTTGATTTGCACTTCCCTAATAGCTAGAGAAGTTGAGCATCTTTTTACATATCAGTTGGTGATTTAATCCAGATTCTTAAAAAGGACTAAACAAAAAAGACCGTTAAATTTTTTTACTGATGAGTCACACCAGAGGGAGAAAGAATAGTGTTCCTGATTCTCTCTTTTTTACAAAATATAGAAGAGTCTAATAAATATCTCACCTTTGGGTTATTGAGTATAGACTATACATTTTAAAAATATGCTTCTATGGTAGGAACTTTTGGTCAAGATATAGATAGAATTAGTTATATTATTAAATATGTACATATCCACATGTGTTGTGGTTCTTAGAGATTTTATGTAATTGCCAACTATTTTTATTCAGGTTTGGAAACTGTATTTGTTTTTATTGTAAGCATTTCCACATATTAAGTCATAGTTTCCAATGGAAGTTAAATAAGTTAAAATTTATATATGGAAATGAGTAAAAATTAATTTGATGAATTAGATTAATATTCTTCTTTAACAAGAAAATAAGGATTAATTCCTAACACACTGGCCATTGATTGAACAATGGTAAAAATAGATAAAAATGTCAATAGCTACAATGCTTATGGCAAATTTGATTGTTGCTAGTAAATATACTCTATAATATCAGTCAAAATAAAGCCATCAAAAGTTATTAATTTTTAAAGACATTATTTCAGTAATTTATTTTATAATCCCAATCAAACAATTAATTAAATACATTTGATTCTTACTATTTATATAGATTTATGAAAACATAGATAGCACTATGATTATTTCTCTCTTAGAAAACATTTGCTTATTTTTAATCTTTAAATTATTTAATGTATTGAGAATATTTATTTTTTAAATATGTAAATTCAAGGTGGTGACTGCACACCTGGTTTACATAGGTTTTCTAAATGAAACAAACTAACAGAATAAGATTATTTATACCCCTAACCATGCAACAATTTTGTATTCATTTTGAATGATTTAAAATTGAATATTTTAAAATATCCCACAGTAGGATCAAATAAAAGATAAAGGTTTATATTTTTGTAACTACTAAAAGTTATCTTAAATTGGACCCATTATTAAATTACAATTACTTTAAATTTTTTGATGAATCTACCATTAAACTACGTATTGTAGTTATTATCCTGAATTTTAGATATCTATGAAAATTGTTTATTTTTTTTCTTGTACTTAACAAAATTCTTTGCCCACAATTATTAAACCAGATCCCATAGGTAAACACTGACTTAGTGTTTATAATTCCTATTAGGATTTTGTTCATCTCATCTTGGCCTATTTCTAAACATCCATAAACCCTGATTATACTCTAATTAACAATTTGGGAACATAACACACAAATACAAAATGAGTAAATGACTTTAACATTTTAATATATTCATTTCGTTCTTTTGCATGCTTATATCAATAAAGTTAAAAATTCTAAAAATTATAACAGACAGGATTTATTTCTCCATCCCTATGGATTAATTAAATTATAACTTTGTGTAAAATGACTGAAATGTTTCCAGGGAAATATTTTTACTTTTGGTGTAAGTTTTATTAAACTACCAGTGATAGTAATTCTTATTAAAATTTTATGAGACAAAAGATTAATCTGCATTGTTTTGATTCATAAATTTCAAATAGTTGTCATCAAAAAACTGGTATGACAAACTTGTTCCCAGATGTTTTTATGTACAGATTAGTTTTGTTTCTAGTAGATAACTGCCTTTCTCTTCAAGTGCCCTATCAAACATCTGTTTTTCTTTTATTATATAAACACAATTTTTATTTTTTATATTTTAAAAATTTATGACATAAGCTTGGAATACATTTTGATGAAAAAAATGATGTGGATTTAACAATATGCCTTTCTTCTATCAAACAAAACCTGAGATTTAGGGTAACTTTATTTCTTAGCTATCATAAATCAAAAAGTGTGTGATGTCTCTTTGAGATAAACATATGATATAAAAATAGACTATATTTTTCTATTTCCTTTGTTTCATTATTATATTTCTGTCCTCTACTTAAAGAAAAATATTTGAAAGATTAAAAGATTAGGAGGAAAAGCAATATTGGACTTTAAAACAAAAGCATTTGGTATTTTACTTTGAGCTAAAATGTCTTTAAAGATAATTTCACTAGTAGCTCAGAATTTTGTTGGGCCATTTTGGAACCTTCTCTAGCTGATTATAACATAGACTTTGTTGCTTGTGTTCCTATATTTGTATACCAGGACCTCTTGTAATGTGCTAATATTGTCTTACTAGAGGCCCGGTGCACAAAATTTGTGCATGGGGGCGGGGGGTGTCCCTCAGCCCGGCCTGCACCCTCTCCAATCTGGGAACCCTCGAAAGATGTCCTACTGCCGGTTTATAGGGATTGGGCCTCAACTGGCAGTAGAACATTTCTCTCGCAATCTGGGACTGCTAGCTCCTAACCTCTCACCTGCCTACCTGCCTGCCTGCCTGATTGCCCCTAACCACTCTGCCTGCCAGCCTGCTCACCCCCAACTGCCCCCCGCCACCAGCCTGCTCACCCCCAAATGCCCCCCGCCAGCCTGATCACTCCCAACTGCCCCTGTGCCAGTGTGCTCGCCCCCAACTGCCTCCCCTGCCAGCCTGCTCACCCCAAACAGCCCCCCCTGCTGGCCTGCTCGCCCCCACTTTCCCTCCCCACTGGCCTGCTTGCCCCCAACTTCCCCCCTGCTGGCCTGCTCACTCCAAACTTCCCCTCCCCCCACTATCCTGATCACCCCCATCTGATCCCCACTGACAGCCTGCTTGCCCCCAACTGGCCCCCCTGCTGGTCTTCTCACCCCCAACTGTCCCCCACCAGCCTGATCACCCCCAAAACGCCCCCCCCCCCCACTGGCCTGATCACCCACAACTGCCATCCCATCCTGGCCTGATCACCTACAACTGCCCTCCCCTCTTGGCCTCTAACCGCCTCTACCTTGGCCCAGCCACCATGGCTTTGTCCAGAAAAACATCTGGATGGTCTCCCAGTCTAATTAACATATTACCCTTTTATTAGTATAGATAGAGGCCTGGTGTACGGGTGAGGGCCAGCTGGTGTGCCCTGAAGGGTGTCCTGGATCAGGGTGGGGGTTCCCTTGGGGCATGGGTGGCCTGGATGAGGGGCCTGTGGTGGTTTGCAGGCCAGCCATGCCCCCAAGGGGTGAGGGTCCCTGCTGGGGGGGCGTGGCCAGCCTGGGTGAGGGGCTGAGGGCTGTTTTCAGACTGGCCACAGCCCCTTCAGGCTGGGGGGGTCCCGCTGGGGTGCCTGGCCAGCCTGGGTGAGGGGCTGAGGGCCATTTTCAGGCTGGCCAAGCCTCCCAGCGGGGATCCTCACCACATGGGGGTGTGGCCAGCCTGGGTAAGGGGCTTTTTTTCTTTTTCTTTTTCTTTTTTTCAGCACCTCCTTGAGTGGAGGCCAGGGCCAGCTGGAAGCAGGTATCTGGGATTTATTTATCTTCTATAATTGAAACTTTGTAGCCTTGAGCAGAGGCCAGGGCTGGCCAGGGCGGGCAGGAAGCTTGGCTTCCTCCATCACCGGGGGCAACCCAAGCCTCCTGCTCACTCCAGCTCCGTGGCCGCCGCCATCTTGGCTGGGTTAATTTGCATACTCTCTCCTGATTGGCTGGTGGGTGTAGCAGAGTGATGTTTAATTTGCATATTTCTCTTTTATTAGTGTATATATTCTTTTCTTAACCAAATTTTTATTAGGTTGTATGGATACAGTAGCTCTGTCAAGAATAGAAGAGAAAATCAATAGTATTACTTGATACCTATGGGTATCTGAACACACAGATGCAGCACAATCTCCGGGGAGAGAGAGACAGAGGGAGACAGAAGTTACAGTGAGGAAGGGAGGAGGAGGAGGAAAAAGATGAAGAGGGAGAGCGAGGGAGGGAGGAGAAGGGATGGAGAGAGAAAGGTTCAAAGTATACAAAAATACTAGATTTGAGAAAACAACTCGATTGTATTTTTATTTTTGCCATGATTAAGCTAACACTGTGCATCATATAATGGAATTTCTACATTATATGTGGATTGTTAAATGTTTAATTACACAAAAAGTATAAAATTAAGTATTACTTTAAAATTACTTTAAAAGAAAACTGTATTTTTAAATGTGGATCTCATTTGTTAGAAACTATATTTCTAGAGTTATCGTATAATACAATTCAAATCAGAGAACAGTTAGCATTGCCCATAGGAATGAAAATCAACTCACTAATTATTTAGCAGATTTGAATGAATCAGTATCCAAAAGGATTACTGCCCAAAAGCCTGCCCTGGGGTTGAAACAGGTGTTGTTTCATCAGAATTCAGTATTGCTACTATTTCAAGAAGGAATTCAAAAAGACAACTCTGGGAAAAGAAAATCCCATTTATGTGACATGAAAAGCATGTCTCCTAAAGTAGATTGTATGTTTTTTCCCTCTCAGTCATTTCCTGGCCTTGCTTCTGTTTCAAATAGATCCCTTACCAGTTCCAAAGCAGCTGGCATAATTTTTTCTTCTGAAAATGGCAATGCCACCTTGTTGCAAATCTCAGGCACACAGGTTTGAAGGGCTCCAAGATACAGCTAGACGGAAGCCTAATGTCAGGTAGAAATCACCCATAAAGGTTTAACTATGAGGTCAAAAACTGCCCACTAATCTTCTTTGAGAAGGTTTGTGACTCAAGGCTATATTTAAGAACGTTTCTCCTTAAAGTCAGTCACCATTACGTTCCCTGCAACTGTTTGGGAGATTGCTTTGGTTGGAATTAGAGTGGTCTGATGACTGCAGTGCTCCCTGCTTCTGTTTGTAACACTTGCAAGGTCTTCAGTCCTTACTATCTTTCCAACAGTTTCAATAACTTCGAATGCTTTGCTTAGTGAGCAGGAGTAAGAAATAAGTCTATTGTCCATGATGTTAACTGTTACAAATTGTCAGTCAAGCTTGACTGTAGATGCTTTGTTTATTAAATTTATTGGGTAATATTACTAAAATCACAAAGGTTTTAAGTTACAATTCCATGACACATCATCTGTATATTGCATTGTGTGCCCACCACCCAAAGTCAAATCTTCTGTCACCATATATTTGACCCCCTTTACCCTTTATTACCTCCTCCAACTCCCTTTCCTCTGGTAACCACCATACTGTTGTCTGTGTCTGTGAGTCTTTGTTTGTTTTTCCTGTGTGTTCATTTGCTGCTTTCAGTTTTATATCCCATCCTATATAATAAAAGGGTAATATGCAAATTGACCCTAATGGCAGAATGACCAGAACATTTGGTCACTATGATGCGCACTGACCACCAGGGGGCAGACGCTCAATGCTGGAGCTGCCCCCTGGTGGTCAGTGCACTCCCACCAGGGGAGCTCTGCTCAGCCACAAGCTGGGCTGATGGCTGCGAGCGCAGTGGCAGTGGCAGGAGCCTCTTCCGCCTCCTCAGCAGCGCAAAGGATACCCGACTGATGGCTTAGGCCCACTCCCCACAGAAAGTGGGCCTAAGCTGTCAGTCAGACATCCCCCAAGGGATCCCGGACTGTGAGCAGGTGCAGGCCAGGCTGAGGACCACCCCCTCCCCAACTGCACAAATTTTCGTGCACCGGGCCTCTAGTATATGAATAAAATCATATGGTTCTTAACTTTTTCTGTCTTATTTTGCTTAGCATAATATTCTCAAGATCCATTCATATTGCTGCAAATGGCAGCATTTCATCTTTCCTTATGGCCGAGTGGTTTCCATTGATGTATGTACCACATCTTTATGCATTCATCTATTGAAGGGCATTTCAGTTGTTTCCATGTCTCAGCCACTGCAAATGATGCTGTGGATATTTTTTCTTGCAATTTTCTGTGGACATGAGGCCAAAGAAACTTGGCTTTAAAAAACAAAAGGAAAATATGTCCAGTCTTGAGGGCACTCTCTTATTTGCACTACAGATGTAACATGTCAAGGAGAGCTAGTTCCATTGCTTTTGTGTAAATAGCCATATACTTGCAAACTAGCCCACAGTCACTTCCCTAATTGTCAACTTGTATTTGGGAACTTTTTTTGCCTTTTAGCACATGCATTGGGGCACACATGCCCTGCATTTCAGAGAAACTGGTTTATATGAAGGTTAACATAAAGTTACATCAGGGGTTTCCATTGTGCAGAATGCAGAATAATGAATCTGGGGTCTGTCCGAGACAGAACTTTGCATCCCCTAGAATCAGATTTTTCCTGATGCTTGTAAATAATTCTGACAAAATGGAAGGTGTGCCCACCATTTCCTGGTGTCACATCCAATATTACTGTCTCCAGTCAGCATTTCATCATAAAGGTGATCCTATCTACGAGTGTCCCTGCTTCTGGACTATTCAAGAATTTTGCCTAATTCCAGACAGGAAAAGTATCATTGCACTTCGGCAGCAGATATTTCTTACTACAAAAAAACAATTTTTCATATAATCAGTCTTAGATGTACCCTAATGTGTAGAAGTAACTGATGAGCCAAAATCTTAACATTTTCAGAAAACGTTCCATTTAGGGATTGGTTGGGATGTGTGAGGAAGCAGCGCCTATGGGTGATCTTAGCTCTTAGATTGTTCACCATATGGATGTCTTTGGAGGAATTAGATATTAAAAAAGAATACAAGCAGCAATGGCAGAATTTGAGAAAAGAGGCATATCCTACCCTTATATTCATCACACCAAGGAATTGAATTTACATTAGTTTTCCATGTAATTTATGAAGTACATTTTTTTTCAGTAAAAAGCTAGTATTTTTTCTTATAAGCAGGAATAATATTGGGGGTAAAAATCCACAATCAAATTGTCCAATAAAAACTTTGTGAACTTGTCTCATTCCAAAATGCACAAGAATAGTCAGACCTCAAAATTCTAACAGCTCATTTTTTTTAAGTTACTGGCACATTTTGACTAATTTATTACAATAGTTTGCAGTTTACTGCTTCCATAGAGTCTTCACATACTTTTATCTAGTCTTCATCTGACCTTTAGAATAGCTGAGTTAGGTTAAAGCAATTAATGTCAGCACTTCTGTCACCATGTAGTTGGCATGAGCAATTGGGGAATGCTTAGCATGTGTGCTAGGTAGAACCCATTGCCCAAAAAAAGGCAGGTGTTAAGATATAAATTAAATACTTTTATGACTCCTACACTATCTTGTGACTTTTTAGTGAAACACTGTGTGGAAAATTAAAAGGCAAATTTTGGTCTCATCTTTATAATTTACATAGAATATTCTACTGAAATTAGAATTCTGGGCTAACTGTAGTTGAATTTTTTTCCTAAACACGTGTGAGCAAATCATATTTTCATATGTGCCTCAGCCTGTTTCTAAAATAAAACTAACTTCAGTTACTTTGAAATTGGGAGTATTTTGTTAGAGACTGAAAGGAAAAAAATTAAAAACCAAAGGAGCAATTGAAGGTTTGGCAAATCGTCTAGAATACTGTGGCAGAGAACAATAAACAAACATTTCATCTGAGGTTTTGTGAAACATTATACTGTCTAAAGTGATGCTATTTATTAAAACCTTGGTCCTAGAGGAAAATAAATCTGTCATCGATACCTCCCACAATGTCCCTTTCTTTTGCTCTCCCACAAATATTTACTGTGTGTAATGTTACAAGTAGATGAAACTATACAACATATACCATATGCATTTTAAATACAAATTATTTTAATAAAATTTTAAGAGGAAAATTTTCATAAGCATGGCCTTTGATTTTGCTGTAAAAACTCCTAGGGCATATATTATTACATGGATATGTGTATTTTAGGAGAACCTCTAAGCAAATTTATTTTAGAATTAAAACCACAAAATTTTCATTAAACAAACATAGCAAATAATTTATAGTGATTTGGGGAGGGCTACATACCAATTTTTCTTTATGGTTTTCTCAGTGAAAGGGAGTTGAAATGCACCTTGGCCCGAACCCACCTTCATAATGACAATATAAATAATGTCTTTTGAATCATAATCAAATACAGTCAGGCTTTATTTGATAACCCAAAGAACTAATTATATGCCATGCTAGATAAGTCAGTGTAAATAAAACCGAAGCTAGAAACAGCTGGGTGGATGTCTAGGGATTCTGAGGTTTTCTTTATTTGTGAATAAAGTCAACATAACATGGACACTAACTTTTACAAAGGATATGAGAACTTATAAAGTATATTTATGAGATACGTTATATACAAAAGATTCCTTTACTTTTTAGAAATAATTCACTCAGTGATTATACTGCAATACAAATCCATGATATAGAAATTAAGAAAACAAAGAAAAATATTTAATCTTAATAGTCATCAGTGTCCAAAGAAAAATAGCTACTGTAAGCATTATGTGTTTCATCCCGGGTTACTTCTGTCCCACGAAAGAAACATTTATTATTCTATTTCTCACAAATTATGTAAATATTTTCTTGACTAACTTATTTGCTTAAACATTGTTGCCACCAGAAATCTGTACCTAGAGTCTTTAAAGTCTCATTTGGTACATTTACGTTTTGAATTGATAAACATTTAAGTGGATTTTTTTTAATTGAAAAAAAAGTAAGATGAACAGATTTAATTACTCCCCATTCCTAAAAAAAAGAATTTAAAAAAATCTTGTTTTTAGATTAAATTCGTTTCTTTGAGTTTCAGATTTTCATTTTCTGATTCTAGTCTACGGGCCCAGAATGGAAGCCAAATGTCTAGAGATGCCATGAGTTTATGAGTGAAGTCGGCATGGGCACAGGAAATACAAGCTTGGGTTTAAAGTGAGGACATGATAGTTAAGGGAGAAACTGTGATAAAAGCCAGAGTCCATGCTTCACCCAGAGGGACAGGGAGGACCTTTCATTTCTTTCTGCATAGGAATGCAAGTCCAGTGTTGCCTCATCTATTTTTTTTTTTTTTAGCAGAACAGAATAATAGATTATAAGAAAAATTCCTCCAAGAAAACATTATCAGTTAAATTAATTTTAAACACATATTGTGGAATAAAACTTCTCAATTTCAAAATGATACCTAATATGAGGAGCAGATATAACCCACAGATTAAGAATTTCCAATTCTTTATGTATGCGTGTCATCTTCATCTGTGTTTTTAATGAGGAAAATAATTGGCATAATTTACACATTTCTATTTCAATTGATATTTTACAGATCAGGACAAATCCTACTTATTAGTCCCTGTGGCACTACCACCTCTACAGGGCCAAAGTTAGTTAACCTGTTTTGTTTTTGTTATGGGTATAGAGTATGCCAGTTACTATCTTATCTGAAATATAGTTAAATCATCTACTAGCTCTGTGCCTTTCTGAAGATGTTACAACTTGTCTAAATCAGTTTTAACATGTGGTTGGAAATCATAATTGTATCCACCTCTTGAATTTTTATAATGATAAAATAAACACACACACACAGACACACACACAAGCACACACACACACACATCACACACACACACACTCACACACACACACACACACACACATCACACACACACATCACACACACACACCACAGAGCCTGACAAGTAGAGTCAGAAATTTCACTATCACTTCGTTTCTCCTCTCTCCACCTCCTCTTTAGAAATATCAATCCAGTTATTCAAACCAGAAATATGAGTGGGGACTGTCATTCTTTTTATTCATTCTCTTCACATCAGAAATGTCTCCAGTTTCATTTTTGTCCACCTCTTAAATCCAGTCAGCTTTATCACTTCCATGGGAATCTTGCATAATAATTTTCAGTGCTGTTGTACTACTGAACTTTTAAAACACCAATAAAATCAGGTCATGCTTTAGTTGAAAAGTTTAAATTGCATTGTAACTCTTTAAAAATAAAGTCCAGAATCCTTGCTTGTTTTTGGTGACCAGATCAGATAATAGAAGCTGTGCTGTCACTTTATTGGAAAAACTGATCTTGGTTGCTTTAATGGATTTTCAGAACTTGTACTGATGCCATGGGGAAAGTTCTCTGTCCAGAAAAGTTTAAGGATTACTGGTTTTCTCTCTGTGTGTGTCTATCTCCATTTCTCTCAATTTCTGCACTTCTTCCTTTCAATATTCTTTTTTTACTTTCTTAATCTCACTATGCCTATTTCCCACACCTGTAAAATGGGAATAATAATTGTATCAACTTCAGTGGGTCAGCATAATTATATATGAGATTAAGCGTGTAAATTGACCTGCCAAGTGTCTGGTATGTATTAATAACTCAATATATGTTTACTATTAATTATAATATAATTACATATAGAAACTATTAAAAATATATTAGGATTAACAACCTGTAGGCTAGATGCACATCACTGAACATTTAACTTCTTTCCTCTTAGGTTTAATAAGCATGGCCTTTTCAAATTAGAAAAAAATCAAGTAAGAAAAAAATTACACATTTTATTATCAATAACTGACACTGTGGTCGAACACAGAAGGTACACCATGTGGTTTTAAGGATGTAGTTTTCATTTTATAGTGCATTAATTATGACATAGCAAAGAAATCGAAGGTTGCAAAATATGATTCTGATTACAAAACAGTTGTAAGTACTACCATTTACTAGATCACTAATTTAGTGTAAACATCTTGATCATTTTAGTGGTGACACAAGATAAAAAAGAAAATAATATTTTACCCTGAAATCAATCTATATATACTTCCAAATAAACATGTATTTATATATTTATGAACATTTTGATAAGAATGAATAAAGTAAATTTAGATGTATTATCTAAATTTGTTGAAAACTATTATATAGGCAATATTCATAACACTACTTACTTATTGCTTTACTCAACTACAGGATTTACCTATATAAATTATTTCGGTTAATTATTTATAAAATATAACCTCAAAATAAAATAGAGTGTTGTTGTGTATTTACTGTGTGTTTGGACTTGTGCTTTGTCCTATAAGAATTTGCAATCGATTTGGGGACAAGTCATATATTTATGGAGATACTTAGATAATTACATAAGCAATACTTATTTAGGTTCAAAATTGAAGGGAACAACTAATATGCACAAAACTCATTTTTCTGTGCCGTGGTTAGGTAATAATGATAAACACAGTTCTCAACTGCCTGACCAACAGGAAATTTTTCACAATTATGGCATTTCATTAGCTATGAAATAAATATAAAGCAAGAAGATAGATATTTAAATCATAGGAATTCTTCCCTTCAAAAATTATGTAGTTACATTTATTTATAAGTCTAGGAGTTAGGCAAAGCTGCTGATTTCATTTTCATATTTTAAATCTAGAGAAACTTTATTCAAAGAAGGTAGAGGAACTGGCAAAATCTCTTGAACACCTGTGATCTACAGATTTAAGAAGAAGCTTATTCTTTGCATAGTAAATTTTAATGTATTAAGAAGCAGATAAATGCAAATGGATCGAATTCACTTTAGAGACCTAAACAGCTGCTTTTGTTTGATGGAACAAAAGGTATAAAAGGAACTTATTTTAAACCCACGTTTTGATTGACTTATTAAATTATTTCCCCCTACTACTTTTAACTCTTGCTTTTCTACTGTCTTTTTGGCTTAATACATTTTATATAATAACATTCATTCATACTTCCATTTAAGTAGCAAACTGTCGTGGATTACAGATTAACAATCTAGCAGCCCTTGAGTTAGATATGGAATCTTTCATGGGGTATTCCCAGGTCAAGTGCACATACCTGGGTTGCAGATTCATTTCCACCCCAGTCTGGGCATGTGTGGGAGGCTACCAATCACTGTATCTCTTTCACATTGATGTTTCTCTCTCTCTCTCTCTCTCTCTCTCTCTCTCTCTCCCCTGCCTTCCTCCCTCCCTCCCTCTTCTTGTTTTCCCTCTTTATCCCTCCCTCTCCACCCTTGCCTCCACTCTCTCTAAAAAGAAAAAAAAATCAATGGAAAAAATATCCTCAGGTGAGGATTTTAAAAAAATTCAGCTATTAAGTCATGTTCCCAATTAATTTTTTGATAAATGCTTACTGTCTAAAGGTTAGAATACAAAAGACATCCAGTATCATTTCTGACCATTTCCCCCTTGATGTCTCTGTCTGACTGACTCTGCTCTTCTTTTAGTTCCCTGCTATGTTAAAGTCTCTCTCACGAATGCTTAAACAGTTTTTACTGGTATTTTATCAAATAAGGGGTATTTATCAAAACATTTGAGACAATGGTAGTGCCTAATGAACACTCATCTTCTTCTCTTTACCATCAACTCTATGAGACCATGTCTGCTTCATTGATTACCCTTGCATCTAGAAAACTTTGACATGAAGCCAGTACTCAGTGTTTTAATTAAATTAATTAAACAACTGATAAATGAATTGGACGAACACTCAGAAATATGGTCTCTAAACCTGAAAAGTAAGGACAATAAATATGTTGCTATATCTGGCATTCCTTTACAGAAATAACCCACTACTAGGCATCTGCTTCTACTTTAGCCTCCTGTCTTGATATTCCTTGCTACCATTTTTTTAAGTTCCTTCACAAAGTCACAGTGATTTGCTTAGTTTAACATTAGCTATCTTCAAGCCACATTATAATGTAGTGGTGAGGAGCTTAAGCTTTGGCATCAAAATGTCTGAGTCCAAATACAGGCTCTGGTGTTTACTGTTTAAATTCTGTTGGGAAAAGTAGTCACTGGTCACCATGATAACAAAACCACTTTCCCCATAGATGCAATGACCTTCCTCTTCTTCTTCTTGGCACAGTCTCTGTTTTCCTGTTATCCTGGCATGCCATGCAGTTTAGTACTAACCAAATGTTTCTCAATTTTATGAATTATTTTTATTAATAGTGGCATGTAAAAAGCCAGAGTGGATTAGGTAAATCTCACTTATTCCAGTTTCCACTATAGTCTTTTAATTATGCAATAAGCATATGTGTATAGTTTCATGTTAACTGGTATTTACTTCTGGAGGATGTTTAATGATAAACCATCTCCCACTCTTTTCAGATCAAGAGAACTAATACCATCTTCAAGAACAGTGGGCTCAGTGCTTACCAAGAACTGTGTTTAATCGAATTCTAGATACTAACCCCTTACCTATTTTGAGTGATGATGGGGAATATTTCCTGCTGTTGCCCCAAGGAGTCCCAGCCCCTTGTACTATATATCCTGCTGCACAGCCACCAAACTATGGGCTCAGAGGGGAAAGTGAGATATTACAAGTTTAAAATTCGTAAAATACATACAGAATATAGAGGCTAACCAGTCTGTCCCCAGTGGAAACTTAAATGCTTCTACTACAGCATTTGGTCATTTATTGTATGGTGTAAATCTACTATTTTTTCACTTATTGATAAGCGATACATTTTTATTGTTCAATAAATCATTTCAGAAACAATGAGCTCTAAAAAGGAATGAAAAGGAAGTTCATGCTTAATAACAATAAATTACCACGCTTCTCTTCTTAAGGAAGTTTATGACGAATGTATCATTTCTACAGAATGTTTGAATATACTTGCCATCTATTATGAGAGCTGTAGTGACATCACTGGATACATCAGTGATGGTGAGGAGAAATAAATCTGCCAAAGCAGCAGCTACCTTTTAATATTGTGCTTAAAATGACGATAAAACACACTTAGAATCAGGATGGGTATTTACACATTATTCTGTGAGATATAACTTGGCATTTAAATCTAAAATCCTTTCCTTCAAATTTAATGTTACTCATTTTAACTCCACATTTTCTTGTGCAGGTAAGTACAGGTAAGAGGTTAACATTAATGTGTTGGTTTCCTTAGCAGAAGAAAAATGATAAAGAGTTAATTATGCCAGTTTTATATCAGCCACATCAGATCTTTTCAACACAAAGTAAGTACATTTCAATTATTAGACTACACTTCATCCAACTTGAGGATTCGAGTTTTAAGGAAGAGTTTTACTCCATTTTTAATATCTTATCACTAACAGCTTTCAAGTTTCATCCTTCCCCCTTCCTTTCTTTCTCCACACTTGGGCAAAGGGATAAAAAAGCCCCCACACTCTCTCCCTTGGCATCAGACCATAACAATGCACATCCCTGTCAGTGCTCAGCCACAGTCCCCACCTTATGCCAGCTCCACCTCCTCACCACAATAATAATCAGAGCCACTCCACCATTCCCTTTGCTCAAGCGATTCTGGAACCTGCTTAGGGTTCTGCCCTCCTCTCTTCCGAGAGCCTCATGTGTGCAGTAAATCTTCACCCTCTTGACTTTGTGCATTGTCATCAGTCATTATCCAAACTAAATCTGAGGTTAGTTTGTCAAAGGGATATATTCTGAAGCTATTAAAAATTTACTCAAAAGGTTAACAGAGGGCTGAAAGTTTTGTTGACTCTGTTAATACAAATACAAAGTTAGGGGGAGAATTGTTTTGATAAAAGATATATTTCTGCAAAACTAGAAGCCTATGGTGTGCATTAGGGTTCTCCAGAGAAAGAAAACCAGTAGGAGATATAGATAGATGATAGATAGATGATAGATAAATAGATAGATAAATAGATAGATATATAGATAGATTGATTTATTATCATAAGAAATTGGCTCACAAGATTCGGAGACTGAGTCCATATATGCTGGTCTTTCTGTTCTATTCAGGCATTCAATTGATCACCTGAGGCCCACCCAACATTATAGAGAATCTACTTTATCTAAAATTCACCTACTTAAATATTAATCTCATTCAAAAACACTTTCCAAGTTCACACATAAAATTAACCATCACAGAGGAGGTATATAATTGGCATTGTTTGTAGTGCATATGTAATTTATAATTGTTCCTCTCAAAGCTATGATATGCTACCAAATGTCATGTATATAAATTGTGTATGTGTTTGTGTGTAATATAGTAACTGAATGCAAAATTTGAGAAGCAGTTTGTTGGAAAACTCATACTTTAGTCTAGAGCATACTATTTCTCTCTATTTTTGGTAATCAACATAATTTTAGAAATATTTGAATTTTCAAAGATTTCTTAGAAATCTCCCTTTGTATTCCAATAAGATTTATATTTTAAATAAATGAATGTATTAAATTTTGTTTGTATTTATTCAAAAACAACTAGAAATTTTTAGTCAAAGTATTTTAGAAATAGAATGGCAAAGAAATAAAAGCTTTTGATGATTTTAGTAAACCACAAGTTTTTAAAGTAAAGGTTACAAAAGGAAGACCTCTTTCATGACCCCACAGCTGAACCTAGCACTCGTCACTTTGTTCCATGACATTCTTCATGCTTGTTCAATACCACACTGCAGGAGCTGAAAAATTAAGATGGTAAGTACTCAAATGCTGGTATGAAGATGCAATTTGAAATCATGTAATTGTCATTTGAAATATCAAATTGTAGTAAGCATCTTCAAATGGAGTTTCTATTTGTAATTAGATATATCCTATACTGAAAGGGAACCAAATTACAAAGGCAAAAATCCAGCAGCATAAAAACTTGGTCAACCATTCATGAGTTTTGTCTTGCAAAATATTTGTGGCAATTAGTTACTCAGAATGGTGACATTAAACCAATACTTGTGAAAATATCTTACAGATAAATCAATTAAAGATTTTAATAATCTCATATTTATTAACCACTCTAGTTCTTTTTCATCACACTCGCCCTAGTGTCTGATATCATTGTAGTAGCTGTTCACATTTTGTGTATTAAGGGAGAGTTGAATAGACGTTTCTGGTAGGGAATTTGGGGAATATATTTCTATCATTCACAGATTGCTTATGGCATCATCCTAATACCCACACACTTAGGTACTGTGCACAGTAAGAACAGGTTAGCATTCCAACAAACTTTGGCCTTGCCAGCCACGCGTACCCTGTCCCCTCACCCACTCTAAACAAACAAAGCTAGAGGAAAGTCTGATTGATTTCTCTGCTATCTTGCCATATAAGGACACAAAAGTTTATGTAGACAAAAATGTTAGGTTATTTCTGGATGTTTCAAAAATTTGTGGTAGTTGTCTGCTTTTTAAATTTTAAACATTGTTTATTTTCACATTTCAATTAAAAAGGTACTTTCATACTTGATTTTAATGTGTACTCTGAAGCTATCCCTGAAGGTTGGATAAACTTCAGGTTTGATAAACACAGATTTTGTTCCTAATGCTAATCCCAAATCTTCCTCACCACCCTTCAAAAAGCTTGTCAGAAATCCTTATTTCCCCATTTGTGGAATAGGATAATGAAATTCCCATCCTGAAGAACACCTCTAGTTTTCTTAACATTTCAAATAAGGCTTAAGCTCACTTAATTCTAACTGGAAGCTAATATACCCATAGGAATTTACATAGCCTACTAGAAATATATTATAATCTAAATGTCTACATCATTTCAAGCAAGGAGTAGGAAACAATTTACTCTTTTATTTGCCTAGGTTTCTTTCTTAATAATTCATTATCCAGATCAAGGCACTAGTATCCACAAGTAATATAAATATTATTTGTTTATATATTATACCAATTAAAATTTAAAAGAAAAATAAATATTACCTTTAAAATACACATTCCAGCCCTAACTGGTTTGGCTCAGTGGATAAAGTGTTGACCTGCGGACTGAAGGGTCCTGGGTTCAATTCCTGTCAAGGGCACATGCCTGGGTTGCAGACTTGATCCCCAGTAAGGGGCGTGCAGGAGGCAGCCAATCAATGATTCTATCTCATCATTGATGTTTCTCTCTCCCTCTCCCTTTCTCTTTGAAATCTATAAAAATATATTTAATATATATGTATACATATATATACAAAAAATAATAAAAATAAAATACACATTCCATAATGCATTAAATTTAATCAAACTGAATTCACTAATTTCATGATTTGATTGTTTTTCAACTTATTCAGGATGAAAGAATAATCTCGTAATATATATTCTTTATGTAGTTAGCCACAATCTCTAAAAAGAACAATTAAAATTCATTATTGCTGTATTTCTCCTTAAAAATAAGTTCTCAAAAGTGCTAGAAATGAAATATTAATTTGAAAATCTCTTAAAAACGTAAGTCTTTCCGTTTCTTTATGAATTTCTGTGTCAAATAGACTATGCCTTTCCATTTTTTCCCCCCTGAAATCTGATTTAAATTTCCAGAGAGAACATCCTTGTGGCTTTTCACACTGACTGCGGGCTTTTCCCCAAGGCGGGGTCTTTCTCTACAGGGAAATCTCAGAAAATTTTTTTTTTTTTTCCTAATGAGAAACTCTGTGAATTGAGTTTCCTCTGTGAGAGGAAAAGTGATATGGTAGACTCCAGGGAAATACGAGTTCTATCTTTTTTTTTTTTTCTTTAAATGAAATCTATTCCTTCCAGGAAGTTTCAAAAAGGAAGTATTGCTATTAATAAATAAATAGCACAAAATGAAAGAAATTCCATAATAAAAGGAGTTTGGACAATAAGGTTATGAATGAGTATTTTGACCTGTAAATTACCAGTCTGACATAATCTATAAACTAGATAGTTACAGCTTATATGTAGTTTTGTATATATAGATTCAGCCTCAATTTAAATGTGGACTTCCCGATGAATTTGCAAACCTCCTAGAAGCTACAATGTAACCAGGAATTTATATAGTTCTTACCAAAAATGTATGCTGAGATGTATTTTAATAGATGACTAAACTATTTTAGCCATTAAACTTTATTGTGGGCCCAATGTTCCATATAAAATTTAAACAGGCTGAAAAAAATTTGTCTGATGAGGTATTCTAAAAAAATATGAATTAATCAATATTGATGCCATAATATAAACTTAACTTGATTTTTAATTTTTTCTTATTTACATATTTTATATATTTGACATGCATTAATTTTAAAAATATTAAGCTGCTTTGTATATCTTTTAAAAATTTTAAATATTAAATGCAGCAAAAAGAAAATACATGTACTAAATATATATATATATATACTTTTTTATAATATATAAATATATATATATATATACTTTTCATCCAAGAAGAAAATTTACATTGAGAGTAGAAATATCCTGTCCAAAGTTACTCCAACATACAATATCAAAAGGCTATAAATTGTTATCTGCCATTTCCCCTTGTCATAATCTTCAGGTATATTAATAATAGTTGCTGTATATTTCTTCACAATTTTTCCATGTTCATGGAGTTATAAAACACTAAGTTTTGGGGATGTAGAATGTTTTGTTTGTGCATTACCAATGAGAGAGAGAGAAAGTGGGCAAGATAATCATATTTTTAAAATATTTTTATTGATTTTGAGAGAGGGAAAAACATCTATGATGCTGTTCCTTGCACGCCCCCTACCAGGTATGAATTGCACAACCCATGAGTTGAACTGGCAACCTTTCAGTGCATGGGATGATGCCCAACCAACTGAACTACATAGGCCAGGGTAATAAAATCAATTTAATAGAATAGCCTTGTGCTCGCTTCGGCAGCACATATACTAAAAATTAGAATAGCCTTAATAGTCTTACTTAATATTATCAGTAGCTTCAATGATAGATTGTAATATATTTTACAGAAACAAAACTGATATTTAAATGACTAAAATCTTTTTTGAAATGTTTACAATAATAAGAACTCACCCCAATAAAAATATGTCAGAAAATCAAATAGAAAAATAGAGAAAGACAAATGGGAGAATTTACAGGAAATTAATGTTGCATAAGCACTTTCTTTAGAATAATTTCTTTAAATACATATATCCATAAGTATTAGTATAATTGCCATTAAAATGTTTTGCTTCTGTAAATGTGAAACCAAACCTTTATCAGGGTGAAACTGGATGTATCAAAATATCTAGAATACATATTCAGAATTTTCTATGAAGGTAGGCTTACCTTTTTTTTTCTTTAGGCTAAGGTAGTTTTATACCATTTCAAAGATTTATTTGCCTTCCAATATTTCCCTTTCCTTAGTAATAAATCAAATTACACTCTTACAAACTTGCATAAAATATTCCAAGTGGTAGATTATATATTCCTATAATTCTCTTTTTTTGAGGGAAGGAATTTATATGAAATTGAGGACATGCCTATTGTGCAACATTTTGTAACCCACTTTAAGTGAGTTTTAGGAAGAAAAGAATACCCTTGAGTAACACCTGAGCATGACACAGCTTGGCCTCTGGAATGTTTTCTTGGACATAAGACATACTCTATAGATTATTTTTCAGACTTTCTTTGCTCCAGAAAGAACAGACTTCACTAATTCTTGAACAGAGCCTACAAATTCCTACCTCTAGCCAATTTCCTTCATCTAAATGCTCTTTCCCTGCAGCTCCTCCCTTAAAAACGATTTCCCCTTTCTTTTCAGGTTTAGCTCAAGCTTCTCTTTCTCCAAGAAAACAAAAGTGAAAAATAAACAACAACAAAAGTTTGTCTGTATTATGCTATATGTGGCAATGGTTTATCCATTTCTTATGTATTTTAGCAACTTGATAAACTCGGCTGTATCTCAGACATCTGACCTTCAATTGTTACAGAGATTCGGAACAATCAAACAATGCAGGAGGAGAGTTTGGAGAGATTCACTTTATTCACCACGGTGGGCTTAGAGAAAAATGAATTCAAATTCTAAGCAAAGGTACAAGCAGAACTTCCCTCTTTATTAAAGAGCCAGCCCTATGTGCACTTAGTGGTTATCTCGCTGTTGAAAACAACACAGTTCTATCCAATTAAAGAGTACGCCTGGCATGGCATTGAGATTATGGGCATATCTAGTGTCTGGCCTACAAGGTCAGGCAGCTAAGTTTATCTTTCTCATTATTCAAGCAGGCTAGAAAGCAAAGTTATTTTTTTTAGAATAAGAGTCTGTCTAAAACAACAGCAGAGAATTCCAAACAGTAGTTTTACAAAATAGGGGTTTTCCTTCTCACAATAAGTTATCGAAAATAATGTCTTATGGAAAAAAGTCAAATGGGAAGGAAGTGATTGCAGATAAACGGTGCTAACTACTGTGTTGACAATGGGATGCAGGATGAAGTGCCTCGTTTTGCTCTCAGCAGAGAAAGAAAAGTTTCTCCATACGACAGGGATAGGCTTCAGAGTACATTATTGCTTGTTCTGGAGGATAGATGTATATTCATTGCATTTAATTTTAGCATTTGCTTTTCTCCTATATTCATTGGATGCTCTTAGAAGTGGATGGCAGGGTTATTAATAGTAATGGCTGTGCCTTCCTTGTGTAGAGTGTTTTATGATTTCCAAAGTGCTTTCTGCATATAATTTTAATCCTTACAACAATATTGTGAATTTGGAAATGAAGCAGTTTGGGGTCCATTTTTATTAGCCATACTAAGGAACGATTTTAGCCTCAAGTTCAATATTACCATTCATTCAAATTATTGAAAAGACTGCTTTATCTTTTCATTTTAAAATATACTTTCTATGGTTTTAGTTATAAATCAAAATATGTTATTTTAAAATGCTCCATAAACATGTGCTGAGAATCCTCTGTTCATTTTTAGCACAAGAGTAACAAAAAAGTCTAGACAAATTAGAGTTCCAAAAAGTATAAATGCAATGGATAAATTAATGCCGGCATTGATAGATGAGGAGGAAAGCAAAGGGATTTCATTGTGCAGCTTGACTGAACAACTTGGTTTGCAACAATATATGTAAGATGGGAATTGTTGTTTGGAACATACTAGGAAATTAACAAGAATAATGAAATTGATTCCTCATCCTCAGGATTGTTGGCCATTGAATTTTAAATCTGCAGAGGTAGGCCTCAGATATTACTATGCATATCAGCTCTAGCTCATAAAGGAACATAAGAAAAGCAAGTATATTGATACTGTGAAATATTGTTCCTTTTACCTTTCCAGGAATACTGTTTAGGATACAATGGTTGCATGAGGTCCAAATGTGTGTTCACATTCCGATGGGCAATTCATACTTGAAACAACATAGGTCACTTTCAAATGGAAATTTATGAAGGGAAATTACTTTCTTCTCAAGAACAAGCAAGTGTGTTGCTGTATTTTATTGGAGCTTAAAAAGTAATGAAGTTAAGGGAAAATTGTAGATAAATTCATGATATATGATGGTAACTTGCATGGAATTTTGTGTTTTTTAATCTATAATGCTAATGCCTAAAAAGGAAATATGAAATTATTTTCCCATTTTCTTTATCCCAGGGCATTTTATGGTATCATAATACCGTCTCTATTGTGCTCTCCATAACTTACTAGATATGAGAACTGTTGTATGCCTTTAATTTAAGTCCAGATTATTTCCCTTGGGAAATTTTAGAAATGCTGGGTGGGATATTTGAAAAGGATGGGGAAAAAATTAGATGAAACAAAACTTATAAAAGAGAAAACAGATAACTTCCTATGTCTTAGCTTTTTTGATCCTTAAAATTCAAATAACCTTGTTTGTACTCACTCTCAGAACCAAATAATAGAGACTTTTGACCTCAGATTAATTAGAAAGTTGAGAATTTAAAGAATATCTCTACAAGAAACTTTGTTTCCACTTTTAATTTTATTGAAACATTCAAGGGCACAGTTTTTGATTTAATAGTAGGGGACTCGAAAATTTTCCGTTATCTTTTATTAGATTCTATAGTAAATAAATTAATCAGTATTAATCATAAACTCTTCTGGGTAAGAGATTTGTATATAAAATCAAGGTGATTTTCCCCCTACAACATTATCTCAATTTTAAAGTATTAAAAAAATTATAACTCTTCAAAGCATGTGGATTTTTCCCTCACCTTCCAATGAATTCTTTTTTACTCCTATACTAAGTAAAATATGCCATTGATTATCTTTACTTTTTTACTCCTATTATTGAAGGTATCATCTAGTATAGTGAGTGATTAATGAGTTGTAGATCCGGTGCCATGTTTTGTTTGTTTGTTTGTTTGTTTGCTTGTTTGTTAGCATTTGGCATTCAGAGGTCCATACATATCCCTAAGCCAAAGTGGCCGCCTTCTCCAGAAAATGTCCTCCTACATTTCATGTTCTGGTAAGCATCTCTTATGCCAGAGAAATAGAAAAAAGCCCCCTAGGTTCACTCTCTAACCTTCCTTCGATGATGTTCAATGACAATAATTCTCAATGAGACAGAAATTATCATCAAAATCATTACTGCTGCAGTCACAGATACTGCCAAGATGTGTTTGTTGTTACAGCCATTTCCTGGAACTTCTTTGGTGAGTTCATTTGACTCCTGCTCTTTCTGCTCAGCCTGAGCTTCCCTCCTCTCATTGATACAGTTCGCATTTTCCCAATGATCGGTATCCCACTCTGGTTTAGAATCTTCATCAAGAGGCCTGCTCGCTCAGGAAGGCTGACAAGCTGCCACCACCTTTGTCTGAGGATGCCCTCTCTGGCTCAATAGTCAAATCAGTGCTGGTATTCTTCTTGCGGCCTTGCAATACCATTATGAACATCCTTCTGCATTCCCTATAGATAGTTGTCCATCTGTATTCGGAAATTAAAATGCCTGTTCTGCCACAAATACTGGAGAAATAGCAGGCCTGGAAATGAATCCTTATGTAATTGCCTAAAATAATTTCCACTGAGAATTAGCTTCTCAGCTCAAAGGTGTGAGTTCCATATATCTTTATCAATGTAAGAAATACAGCTTCCTTGGAAATTTAAGTTGGTTAAGGTGCCATTGCAGGTGTTGGGCTCTGACACAGGCACTCCGTGAAACCTCTGCTTTGGGCCCAGACAAGTACATGACAGCATCTCATTATTGCAGGTATGGAGCTCACATAGGTTCCTGGTGGCACTCTGTTCAGTCCTCGGAGGAACTGTCTCACATGACTCTGGCTACTGAGTGATGGTAACTTCCAGGTCCAAAGGCTGAAGTGTCACGTCAGTCATGGTTGGCTGCTGAGCAAGCACAGGCTCTGGATGTAAAAGTGTCACCTCAGGGTGCTATGGAAAAGCAATAGTGTGCTGCGAGGCTGTAGGAGAGGCAGCATTCATACTAGGTTGTCAAGTTCTGGTGAGTTCTGGATGGGGACATGTTACATCAGGATGCTTTGGCGGAGCTGTGGCCTGTTGCAGGGCTGTAGGATTTTCAGCCTTTATGGTTGGTTATGGAGTTGTGGAAGGCTCCATGTAATAATGTTGAACTGTGACTTACGTCAAGGTCAGCTGCTGAGCCTGAGCTGGCTCTGGATGTGGAAATATCAACTCAGGGTGCTTTGGAAGACCTCTAGTCTGCTAGGGGCTTGTAGCATATTCCATCTCCACAGCAGGTTCTGGAGTTACGGTGAGTTCCAGGTCCAAAGGCTGCACTGTGACTTCAGTCATGTTTGGGTAGTGAGCTTGAACAGGCTCTGGATGTGCAAGTGTTACCTCTGGGCGCTTTGGAGGAGCTGTAGTTTGCTGCAGAGCTGCAGGATGTCCAGCCTCCAGAGTAGGTTCTGGAGTTATGGTGAGCCCCTGGTCCAAATGTTGGATTTGTTCTTGAGCTGAAGCGGTCACATCATGATGGAGGGGAAGTTATATTACAACCTCTTTCGCTGGGTCTGAAGCCTGAGCTGGTGTCTTCTGAAGGGATGGAGATGATTTTATCTCCTCAGGGGGCTGTGAAGGGAATTCCCGCTGGGTTTAGTATTTGCCCCGTTCAGTGGGCTTTGGAGGATGAGCTAAGACCTCTGCTTAGTTAAAGGTAGTTCAATCTTTTGGGGGGCTCTAAGAGTCATAACCCCCCTCCAGATCCACATCTTTAACATTGATATTAGGCAACACTGGATGCTGAGCTTCATCCAAACCTATAGGTGAGACTGTCACCTCATGCTGTAATAATGAAGGTTGAACTACAACATCCATAGAGAATTTTCCAGGCTGAAAGGGAGACTTCTGCTGGACTGGAGAAGGTTCTTCACTGGCAGGAGGCACTTGAGGCGGAGCTGAGCTCTTCTGCCGGATTAAAGATGATGCAGCATTTTCGGGGCGTGCGGGTGGGTGCTGCTCTGGAACTTCTTCCTGGACTGACAAAGGTTTCAACATCTCAGAGGACACTGTGGCCTGAGCTGAGGCTTCTTATGGGGGTGGAGAATATTCATCTGCCGCAGGAGTTTGTGGAAGCTGAGATGAAGCCTCCTCCTGGGTTGAAGTTGGTTCTCCCTCCTCAGGGGCCTCTGATTGCTGACCTGGAGCCTCCTGCTTGTTTGTAGAAGGTTTAACTTCTCCAGGATGCTCAGGAAATGCAGCCGGGTCTCCTGCTGGGTTAAAGAATAAGGATCTCTGGAGGCTGAGCTGAGGCTTGATTTGGGCTGCACACTTGGGGGGCTCCTGACTGCAGCAGCCCAGGGATTGTGGAATGGGGAGTGGTGCAGAGTTTCACAAGGAAGCCTCAGGGCTTGGCATCTCAGGAAGTTCAGAAATGCTAGTCCAGTTCTGGCAATCTGAACTCTTCTCGGAGAAGAAATCTGAGAGGCATTTTTCCTTCCTTTGGCCATACTGCTTCCAAGGAAAGTAGCTGATCCACAAAATGAACACCAGCTATGGCAGCAGAGAAGGGGAAATATTGCATTTTCTCAGAATTCTCAGTATCCATGTCTAATTCTTTCTTTTTAAGAAAAACAAAATATTTATATTCATCATGCTGATTTGAAACAGGTTTGGAATATCCACAGTTTATCTTTAGAATATATATTAATTATCACATCATCCTTAAAAATATACAAATTATTTTATTTACTTATTGATACCACTAAAACATGCTATTATAAAGACCTTAAATCAAAATATGAATGTATTGCTTTCCTATGTACTAGAGGGAAACTGGAGCAAAAAATCTTTGCTTAGTTCTAGCTGATATGAAATCAGCAATCTTTCTCCTATTTTAACTCTTTCCATCCATTGATAAATGTGTTGTAAGTGCTTTTCTTTACATACATTTAAGACTGACTGGAAGTACTGAATATCATGGTGTGAAGAGCTTTTACTCTTAGGTAAAAAGAAATTGATTTTCACTTGTCCCAAACATTCCATGAATTGTTAACACTTCATGAAGCAAAAGATGAAGCAGTAATTTAGAAATTTTGTCAGAATTTCAAAACAAAGTGCATTAACTTGTTGTATTAATGTAATGTAATATTAAGGTTAGAAAATTATATACAGATTAACAGATTATGTTGTTAAATAACAAGTCAAATGAACTAAAATTTGCACACAGATGTTGGATAATATTTATTACTAGAGGCCTGGTGCATGAAATTTGTGCATGGGGGTGGGGTGGTGTTCCTCAGACCGGCCTGCACCCTCTCACAATCCGGGACCACTGGCTCTTAACCACTCCCCTGCCTGCCTGCCTGATTGCCCCTAACCACTCCTCTGCCTACCTCATTGCCCCCAACCACTCTCTTGCCTGCCTCATTGCCCCTAACCACTCACCTGCCTATCTGATCACCCCTAATTGCTCACCTGTCTGCCTGATCGCCCCTAACCACCCCCTGCTGTGGCGGCTTTGTCCAGAAGGTTGTTCAGCTGTCTGGTCTAATTAGCATATTATGCTTTTATTATTATCCTAATATATAAAAACCCAGGTCTGTAACATCCATAACAACCAAAGGCTCAACCGGACACCAGGCTGCATGCACAGCATGCCGAGCAGGCTGAACTGCTGACCTCTCAGAGAGAGAGAGGCAGGGACTTGCAGCGTTGGGGACTTGCATGAGGCTGCCTCATGGCACCCCACATCTCTCCCTGACCGACCACTGAGACTCCAAGCCAGTGACGGCCGCCTCCAGGCCGCAGCCCCAGGTCCCTTGCCCCAGGCCCGAGAGTGCAGCGCCGGGGCCAGTGTGGCCTGGGGGGTGCCGTGTTCACACCGCCAAGTTCTCCGCTTCTTCCCTGGCCCACGCATCCTTCCTCTCTCCCCTTGGTGGCCCGGCTCCTGCCTACATGCATGCCGGGCAGGCCCGACTGCACCAGGGAGTGAGCCATGGCAATCAGGATGGCACTTCCTAGGATGGGATGGCTGGGCCATAGCAATTCACAAGGGTGACAAGGCCCACAGGGCATGTGCAGCCCTCTGGCGGCGGGGGTGGCCAGCCAAGCCAAGTCCGGCTTCAGTGGGGCCAGCGGAGCCCGAGGCCACCCCAGCCCTCACAGGTCCTGGGCCGGACAGTGGCTCAGCAGCGAGCGGTGTCTCCATACACTGCAGCGAGGGCGGGGGGGGGGGGCGCAGCCACAAGCTGCTGTGACCCCATCCCATGCTTCAGGGAGGGGGATGAGGCTTGCGGCCACCGGCACCCTAGGCCACACCGCCTGCACCGCCACCTGCTGAGCTGGCAGTGTCCAGAGCATCGTGGGCCAGCTGCTCCTGCCCTGGGTGGTGGAACTGGGAGGAGGGCGCTGAGTACAGGAAGGGGATCTCAGGCGGGGTCCTCCCACCACGGGGGAAGGGACCCGGCCTGGGCATGGTGGTGAGCTTAGGAAGTCTGGCTGAGCAGGCGCTGGTTCATACCAACTCTTACTCTGCCATCTTCCTCCAGCCCTCCAAGCTAGCCTCCCTGCCCTACCTGCCTGGGGGAACGGGCTCCGGACGACCTCCCTGAGTGCAGACTGTGGACCCGGAGACCTCAAGGAAGAGTGCCGGCAGGGCCCCGGCGGGCGCCGGTGCAGAATTACCGGGGCAGAGATGCTTCGGTGTCTCAGTGAAGTTTGCAACAGACCCAAGGAGGAAACTGAGAGGGAAAAGGCTGGGAGCCGTGAATTCCCAGCACTTTAGCCACTTGAAAACAGCCCTGCTTGGAAGGTGAGGTGGCTTTACCTTCAGCTGAGAAGTTAGGGGGCTGAACCCCACCATTGCTGGGCTCCTGGTGGTTCGAGGCCTGAGCATCCACCATGACAAGGAAAAAAAAGGAGGGAGGGGCGCGGAGGAAGGGCGGACAATTGAAGGAAACCGTATCTAGACTTCCCCCAGCCCTTTCCCTCTTTCCGCTGCCTACAAAAGCCCCAGGCCCAGCCAGAGTTCTGTCTCCATATTTTAGGCCCCTATTCTCCAACCACAAAGGAGTCTGTGTTGCCTTCAGAAAGTACCTATATACCTGATTGGTGGGTTTTCTCCTACAGAGGGAGGCCAGACTTGGCTTAGGACCACTCCCCTTGGGAAGTGGGCCTAAGCCATCAGTAGGACATCCCTTGAGGGCTCCCGGACTGTGAAAGTGGGCAGGCCGGGCTGAGGGACAACCCCCCCACCCCCAGTGCATGAATTTTTGTGCACTGGGCCTCTAGTAAATATATAATACACACCCATATATGTTTTCTGTTTATGTATTTTCATTAGTGTTATTTTTACAAATGGCATTGAAATATTTCCAAGCTTTCATAATAAACGTTATTCAAAAGGTGTTAGAGGATGTCACCTCTGTTAACTCAGTAGCATTATGTATAAGACAGTTTGAAATTTCCTATAGAACCAATGGGAAGTTAGATTGCAGATTCCTAATTCCTTAAATGGCTGGCATAAAATGTATTCATGTTGAAATATACTGATGTATCATCTTCACAAGGATAATATTGTTTATGAATGGGTTACATGAATCGAACAGCCTACTGGGCTGGGGATTTAAACAATATCGTATCAGCAGATCACCTGGCCCCTTCTACTCATCTATTTTTAGTGCTCATATATCCCATATGGTATTATGTGTGAGAAAATACAAATCCAAAAAAGTTATGTGACTTATCTAAAGTTATGAAATCAGTAGCAGAGTCATTTTTATCAGTAGTATAAGCATTTTTATTTGATTTTTAGAGAGGGAGGAAGTGAGAGAGAGAAATATCAATGTGAGAGATATTGGACAGGACAGTAGTATACACATTTTAAGTATTATTATTGCTTTTAAGTTGCTGTGCCTGCAACCCCAGTTTCAGTTAGGGAAAGCAATGCTCTGCACATGCTGTGTGCCCATGAGCACATGTGTGTGTGTGTGTGTGCGTGTGTGTGTGTGCGTGTGCTTGTGTGTGTATACAGTGAAGAGGCTGTCTAGGCACAAGAATGACATGGGCAAAACCTGGGAAAATGGTTTTTGGTTCTATTCCGGCCTTAAACATTCTGCTTTACCAAATGTTCACCAATTTAAATGTTAATCTAATCCCCAAACACTCTCATGTAAAGAAGTAGAATTATGTTTGACCAAACGCCTGTGCACATCATTCATTGCCTAGCCAAGTGACACATAAAAATAGCCTTTACAATTGGCAATGATGCTCTTATTGCTATACAACATACTTATTCAAGAGAATGCCAAGTAGAAAGAGAACGTGTTGACAATATTAAAGTAACAAATTATATTTTTATATCCAAACACTTTTATATGTGGGTACAAGCCTTTAATAACTTCACTGTGGTTTCATTTATAGTTATGCCATAATTTTATGTGTTTGAAAAGAACAATTTTACCACAGGTTTATAATCATTATAGCCTTTGGTTTTTCAGGTTTTGGGGGTAAAATCTACTACCTATGCATAACATTGACAATAAGAATATAAGGTATTACTACATGATGGCACTCAAGTGCTGCAGATATTGGATAGATACTCACTAAAAATGCTCTGTCTTATTGACTAAGTTTTAATTTCATTCTTTTCATTAGATTGAGTAATGTGATTAGTTCTTGCCACAGAACATGTGTAGAAGTGCAGTATATTATTCCTGGGATCAAGTATTTAGGAAGGGTATTATTTCTCCACCTTCTCTTCCCATCACCAGAAAACTTAAAAGTTACATTTACAGATGTTACAGATAACACAAGGTAGAAGGAGCTAGGGTTTCTGAATAAATATGTGAAGCAGAAACCTTTTCTCAGTCACCTCCCCTCCCCAAATCACTACATTAAATGTGAATGAGCCATAATATTTATGATATTAAATCAGTTATCATTTTCCATATTTTTATGGTAGCTAGCCTATCCTGACTAATTAACATATCATGCAAGCATTTTCACACTGCCTGACATCAAGTAACCACTTAATGAATGGCAGCTGTGATCAAAACTTTTTATGTCAAGTGATAAAACATGCTCTCTGTATTAAATATCCCTGTTGATAAAAAAGACGCTTCTTACCAGATAGGCTACTTTGATTTTTACAGAGTAACTACAGTTCAAGTAAATATAATTTTATGCAACAGAATTTTGATATAGCATAAGATGTATCCAAATTACTTACATAATATTTTTTAAAGTATGGTTTTTATTGGTTTTTAGAGAGAGAGGAAGGGAGAGGGAGAGAGGGGTAGAAACATCAATGATGAGAGAGAATCTTTGAGCAGCTGCCTCCTGCACGCCCCCTACTGGGGATTGAGCCAGCATCCCAGGAATCAAACTGGCAACCTCTTGGTTCCTGGGTTGATGATCAACCACAGAGCCACACTTGCCGGGCCTTATATAATAAATATTCACCCAATATGAATATTTTAGGCATTTCCCTCTTCTCCATTATTGTGAATTTAAAAGAAAGCCACGTCTTTTCTATTGGTAGTTAGCTTAATCTATTCCTGTAGTCATTATGCTCTATTCCACAATTCAGAGCTAGCATTATTAGTTTTTTGTGTTTTTTTTCTGAATTATTTCTATATGCTGGATGTCATTCCGTGACTGATGCCATTCATTGTCTACTACAGAGTAGCCCTAACTTTCTTTGTTGAGTCAATAGATCATGGTATGGAGTTGATCCTTGAACAATGCAGGGGTTAGAGGCACTGACCCCCATGCAGTAGAAAATTTGCATATAACCTTTGAATCCCTCAAAACTTAACTACTAATAGCTTACTATTGACCGAAAGCCTTACTGATAACATAAATAACTGCTTAACATGTTTTTGTATGTTATGTGCATTATATACTGTATTCGTATAATAATAAGCTAGAGAAAATAAAATGTTAAGAAAAATCATAAGGAAGAGAAAATGCACTATCGTATTTGTTGAAAGCCTGACTAGCATGGCTCAGTGGTTGAGTGTCGACCTATGAACCAGGAGGTCATAGTTTGATTTCTGATCAGGGCACATGCCCAGGTTGCAGTCTCCATCCCAGGTAGGACATGCAGGAGGCAGCCAATCAATGATTCTCTCTCAATCACTGATGTTTATCTCTCTTCCTCTCCCTCTTCCTTCCTCTCTGAAATCAATAAAAATATATTTTAAAAAAATCAATATAAGCGATCCCTTGACGTTCAAACCCATGCTGTTCAATAGTCAACAGTATTTTTCTTTTTCACATATAGATATAATGACAACCCACTGTCCTCCAAATGGGAAATTTATATATCATTATCTAAAGTATTATTTAATTTTTTATTTAGTTATTTTTCTTTTGATTTGAAAATTGTGAATAATGTTGACTATTCTACAATCTGGCTTACTGCAAGATTAAAAGAGATGGTTAGGAAAGCTTAGATCAGGGGTCCTCAAACTTTTTAAACAGGGGGCCAGTTCACTTGTCCCTCAGACCGTTGGAGGGCCGGACTATAGTTTAAAAAAAAACTATGAACAAATTCCTATGCACACTGCACATATCTTATTTTGAAGTAAAAAAACAAGACAGCAAAATCACCCACATGTGGCCCGTGGGCCGTAGTTTGAGGATGCCTGGCTTAGATCAATAAAAAGCAAATATTTTCCAGCTCAGAGCACATCAAAAAGTAGAAATTGCCCAGCTGAGCTATGAATGCAATGCCTAGTCAGGACCCATTTCCATTCTATCAACTCATTTTGGAGACTTCAGAGTCTACCCTCATGTAGATAGTCATTGGTTTTCTATTTTTAATAATTATTTATTAAGGAAATCGTAGGGAAATTAGAAATCACTAATAATTGGAAGCAAATGTGACCTACTTAATAAAAAAATAGATAAATTAATGAAAAGGTAAATAAGAATAAGACTTGTGGGGTCAGATATCCCAGAACTGAGAGAGGATAATAATCCTAAATATGCTGTAATTTTTAAGGTAAATATATACACATTTCTATCTGAAAGTTTTAAGAATATGTGATTTTGCTTGAGCTCTCTAATTATTGACAGGGTCTAAGTAGGCTAGAGTAATTCATCTTTTCAATGACATTGACAAAAAATATCTTTATCACTAAAATATTCATCAACCTAAAACATAGCATACTTTTAGTGTGATAAAGAGTTTGAACATCTGAATAGATGGCTGATTGTAATAAGAATAACTAATGTAGCTTCCAGTTAAAGAATTTAAGAGCATATTTTACGAATACCAGGAGACAACCTTTAAAAATACATGTGGGCCTGGCTGGCGTGGCTCAGTGGTTGAGCATTGACATATGAACCAGGAGATCACAGTTCCATTCCAGGTCAGGGCACATGCCCGGGTTGCAGGCTGGATCTTCAGTGTGGGGCATGGAAGGGGCAGCTGATCGTTGATGTTTCTATCTCTCTCTCCCTCTCCCTTCCTCTCTGAAATTAATAAAAATATTTAAAAAAATATTTGTAGAATCAGCCAGTCAGAGAAAGACAAATACTATATGATCTCACTAATATGTAGTACCCAATGAACAAAATAAAAAGAAACTGAGAACAAAATAGAACCAGAGATTGTGGATCCATGGAACAGACTGACAAATGTTGGGGGTCGGAGTAGAGGATGAGGTGGACTGGATACAAGAAGGTGAAGAGATTTGCCAAAGAATGTATCTGCATAGCCCATGGACATAGACAACAGTGTGGTGAAGGACAGGGGAAGAGGGGGTGGAAACTGGGCAGAGGTGAGCAAGGCTGGGGGAAGGAATGGGGAACATCTGTAATAGTGTCAACAATAAAATTAAAAAAAAAAAAAGCATGCTATTTACTTCAGTAGAATAAATCTTACTACAGGTACAGGGTGTATCTCCCATTGTGAAACATAGTTCAAAGTTAATTTATACTGTATAGTCCATAAAAGTAAATTAAAAGGTTGATAGTAATCTGGGAATTAATTATCAAACATGATAAATAATCTATCTACCTCAGATTGAAGAGCAAACTTTATTTGTATATAAGAATTTTATATGCCTTTTTTGTTACTACGAAAAAAAATCATAAGCTAATGAAATGACAAGTCCCTTTTCTAGGATTTGGCACAGGAAAATAAAACACAAAACAGATAAGTACTAGAATTAGAATGACTTGAGAAATTGTGATCTCATCATCATATAAAATCTTAAGTAGTAATAATTAGTTTTCATATGCATATTTAATAAGAATATATTTACACATTTTAAGAGCCAAAATACAAAAATACATTGAAGCTACTTAATCACTTGATTAAGAGGATGTAGGTATCATTCAGTAAAATATAAGGACAAGGACTATGTATTAATATTCTTTGGTTTACAGAGTCATTCGCATAATGACTATTAAATGGGCTCTCTGTGCCCATCATGGTAACAGTCAAGAAAGCAATCATTATTCTGAATAAACTTGTGCTAGTCTTGAACTCAGCCAACAGAAAAGTTAAACCTGATGATTTTGAAGAGTGTAAATGCTTCCTTAGTGGATAATAGACTTCCACCTGCAAGGCTATTTAAAATTAAATTTAGAAAAGTTTAAGTGAATCCTATCCATAGCATTGTTTTTTTTAAAATAATCGCTATATAACATAATTGTAATGTTAAAATTTAGCCTATTAAAGAATCTTGTAATTTTAATTCTAAATAACTAATTAATTTTAATTCAAAATAAATATTTTCACACCTGATTTAGACCTGAATTCTAAGTTGAAAACTCACTAAATTTTATACCATATTAAAACATACTAGAGGATTTCAGATCATACACGGGGTATCCCCAAAAAATGTATATACACTTTAACAGCTAATAGCTCAGTTTTGAAAATGAAATATATTTTAATAAATACTGCCTTTATAATTATTCAAAGTGTGTATATACATTTTTGGGGACACCCTATATATTGAGGTTGTTGAAGAGCATACACAATTTGTTGTGGGCAACTAGCTTGTGAGTAGATAATGAAATTCAAATTAATAACATCTGAAAGCATTTCTTGTTGCCAGTTTATATGAATTCTTATTGAGCTTATTTTTATTTACCATTAGTTTAATTTGGCTCATGGTTAACTGAAGGAATACTGACACACTTGATGTACTATATTATAGTCTTCATATCAAATAGGGTGGGAGTACTTCCGGCCTAAGTACAGTGGTACAAAAGCAGCATTTCTCTCTATTTCATATTAACAAAACAAAACAACAACAGAGAAACATTTCAGAAACAGCTGAAATGCAGACCTTTCCTCAATAAAAAATACTGTGGCAGCCAAAAGTAGTGACGATAGATCATGGAGCATGCAGGAAAAAAATTGAGTTAAGACACAGACCAAAACCTATACATATAATTCAAATATGAAGAGCCATTATCATTTTAATTAAAAATAAGTGGCATACCATAGGTTGAAATACCCTAAATTCCATGTTTGCAACAACAGGAAGGTTGCTATGCCAGTCAAAGGCAAGGGCTTCTCGGGATCCCAAAGAAGATGCAAGAGGCCCGGGAGACAGGCTGAGTATCCTTGAGAGGCATATCCCCCCTTCCCCCATCTCTCTTTCTTACCTCTGTTTTCCTGGGAGGCTGATATTTTTGTTTCTTTATCCACAGAACACCTTTGCCTTCTGTGATAAGGTTTGGCTAATGAGAAGAAAAAATGGGGCCTCTAATGGAAGGAGAGAAAGGTTGGGCATTTCACATTCCAGCCCTTTGCCTAACAGAAACTTGAATCTACCAAAGATTGCAGCTTTTATCAGAAAGCCCGCTTCCACAAGTCTCCCCAGTACTTTAGGTACAAAGGTGCTTCTTGGTAGCCCTGGGTTGCCTTAGCTACTATTTTCAATTCCACTAAAAAATGCCACATCCTTGTAAATATTCCCTCCAGACCTATTTGAGTATTCCATCTTTTCCTATTCAATATCCAACGATTTGGTAATTTATACCAGACGTAGTTTAGACATAGACTCTAGTAATGAGCTTTAGGAATTGAGATGATCAAATATTTGAGGAGTATTGGGTCTTTAAAGAATAGGATTGAGACACTGGCATGGATCCAGATGGGGCAGAGAATCCTCAATTATCCCAGACATGTCCTGTCTCCCATTTGATTTTTCCCCTGCATAAATACATTCTAATGACTTTAACTAGAGCAGTTGTGTCATAAAGGGATGTCAGTTGCCTTTAGTATCTACCAATCTCTCAGCTACTATAAAAATTAAATATCAGCACAGCCCAGAGAGAAGGCGTCTATATTTTGAGAGAGTTGCAGAACCTCACCAATTTGTGACAGCAAGAGACTGAGGACCATGTAGGAGAGTGATGTTAAGATTATTAGACTAACAAAGAGGAAGCAAAGTCTTATCTTAATGAGATGGGGTTTAATGTGTTGACTTAAGAAATTGTGAGTGACATTAATAGTCTCTAGGCTGCTTAATTGAAGATGGATTTAACAACGAGTGTCCAATTTATGCTCAGGAATCCCCTATTCAACTGTATTTCACAGTAGGATGTGAAATATGTTTCCTTCAGCATGGAAAAATGAAGAAACTAAGAAATGCATTAAGGAAATGGAATAGGAAAGTGCACCATCATCCCTGGAAATCTCTGGGTTTATTTTTTGTTCCTTCTAGGCAAGAGAGGATTTTAGGAGATGTTGCAATGCAATTGGACTCCGTTTTCAATGGAAATAATGAGCATTCTGAATGGTAGGAGTCAGTTGGTAGCACTTAACCTTCACAGAGCCCAGCAGAATAAATGGCGGGTGAAATTACCATAACTAGGCCAGAGGGACAGACTATTTATCAGAGTGTTTTGATCAGCAGAGAATTGTGGAGAAGGCTAATTGATTACAGGGTCTTTAGAACTGGAACAGATGGGGAGCCTACAAAGGTGCTGTTTGGAATATATAATTAGAAACATTCTTGGTCTGGTGGTAAGAATCCTAGATCAAGTCAACACACCCATATGCGCACACACATACACATCTTCAATAAATTTGGAATACATGAATATATTCTCAGTAGTAAAAAGAGAAAAGTTATTTTTCACCCCAAAGCCATTTTTTTCAAGCATTAAGCAGTATTCACACTACAGTTAGATCAAGAATTTAGCCTACCAGACAATTAAGTGATATTATTCTGAAACAACTAGCCAATGCATTTAGAACAGATAAAAGAGAACTATGAATAGTGAGAAGTGAGAAGATTCTTTTAATTCTTCAAAATGATTATATTATACTTAGAAAATTGAGATGGTATAAATTTCTGTTACAAAATTAAAAAATGTACAAACTGTTAAGACAAAAAGTAATATATCCACTAACTTCATATGCACAGCAGTTGTATTTCGAAAGTAGCATAAATATATTTCAAAAAATAGATTCAAAGTGAGCATCAACCTACCTAAAGACATTCTTAAGATGCATTCAAGGTAAACTTGAATAAGTAACAAAGGCATTTGATAGCCATTCAAAACATAAAATATTTTATTTTTCCTTAAATAATTCACACATAAATTGGTAAAATAATTAGAAAGGCAATTTTGAAATAATTTTCAAAACTGTCAAATACACATATTCATTGATCCTGAAATTCCTCTTCTCTGAATTAATTCTATAGGTTTGTGTCCAAGAATTGGAGAAGGAATGAAGAAGCTTAACTCAGCTTTTTTTTTAATAATCCCAAAATATTGAACCTAACTTTAATACCTGTCAGTAGGGGAGACACACTGATCATATATTAATGTGTATATTGGCTTTAAAAGTAGATTAGAAAGAATAAGAAAATACTTCATATTGAATTAATAAAGTCAGGTTTATTTTTGAATTAAAAATTATTTGTGCCGAAACCAGTTTAGCTCAGTGGATAGAGCGTCTGACTGCAGACTCAAGGGTCCCCGGTTCGATTCCGGTCAAGGGCATGTACCTTGGTTGCGGGCACATCCCCAGTAGGGGGTGTACAGGAGGCAGCTGATCGATGTTTCTCTCTCATCGATGTTTCTAACTCTCTATCTCTCTCCCTTCCTCTCTGTAAAAAATCAATAAAATATATATTTTTTAAAATTATTTGTTTCAACATGAAAACATTAACAAATTTAAAAAATTATATAGGTACTACTTCCCTCCTTCCACTATATTATTACCTTAAAAATCTTCTACATCCAAAGAGTATTTTTTATGAAACAAGTTTTTATAAAACAAAAAGTCAAAAATGTTATTATTTTTAAAAGTTAATTTTAGAGAGAATTAAGTAAAATTAACATGAAACATCACCTTAGGGATTTTAAGGGGTAGTAATCCAGGGGTTATGCTATATTGTTAATGGGAGTATAAATTGATACAACCTCCCTGAAAGCAACTTGAACTATTGATCCCAATTTTAAATATACATATATTTTGAATCAAGGATACCATTCATGTGCCAAAAGTGTATTTTCACCAAGGGATTATTAGTAAACTAGAGGCCCGGTGCATGAAATTCATGCACTGAGGGGGGGTATCTCTAAGCCCAGCCTGCACCCTCTTCAATCTGGGACATCCCTCTCACAATCTGGGACTGCTGGTTCCTAACCACTCAACTGCCTGCCTGCCTGAGTGCCCCTAACCACTTCTGCCTGCCAGCCTGATCGCCCCCTAACTGCTCCCCTGCCAGGCCTGTTCGTCCCCAACTGCCCTCCCCTGCTGGCATGTTCGCCCCCAACTGCCCTCCCCTGCCGGCCTGATCACCCACAACTGCCCTCCCCTGCTGGCCATCTTGTGGTGGCCATCTTGTGATTACATGAGGGTGTCACACAAGGGTGTGAGGGCCACCTAGGCTTTTATTAGTATAGATGTAAAAATTGAATAATAAAAATGCATATTTATAAAACCTAGTCAAATAAATATACCAAAAACATATAAAGGAATATTATAACTTACCACATTTTCCAACTGTATTACTAAATATATATTAGAAGCATTTTGTTTAAAACGTAAAATTTTAAAGATTTACAAATTTATTTATTAAATAAATACTGTTTGAGATCTATTTGAATATAAAACTTAAACTAGTCTTTAATACCCAATTAGTAGTCTTAAAAGTATGGCCATATTATACATGACTCTTTTTTGATACATGTTTTAAAAAGTATGAGCAAATATAAAGTAAACTCATAAAGTTTCCAAAACTTTAATGCTTTAGATTTAGGTCACAACTTTGTGAAACTGTAGGTGAAACTTGACAAAATTTATATTGAAAGATAGGAAGTTGGAAGTGTGAGATACTAAGTATATTAGTATGTTATTATTTAAGAATCTAGATTCTGATTTGTGTTTGAATATAAAATAAAAGTTATGTCAATTACTGTGTTAATTTTTGAAACAAAGTCTTAACTAATTTGAATTTTTCAGGCAAAAGCTTTCTTTGAATTTAATTATCTGAATTTTATCTATGTTTTAACTTAAAACGTCAACAAGATTTTTGGAAATGTCCCTATATAAACATTGATAATACCTTTAACATTACATATTGCTCATATCTACATAATAGGATAACCCAAGTTTGCAGAGGATCAGAAAGCTGCACAAGGAAAGCATAATAGTATAATTCAGCCTTATGAAAAATTTAGTTTCACATATCTCAAGACAGTGAGTAATGTGGCACCAAGATGTTAGTTAAATTCACCAATTAGTGTTCATCAAAACTGCTACATTGGTATGCCCCACTGTCTATTTCTCTCTCATTGAGAATACTTTGAATAATAGAAAAAGTGCATATAATGTCTACCTCACTTTTAAATAAATATGAGAATAAAGAAAAGTAAAATTTTGCATTGCTAGTGGGAATGCAGACTGGTGCAGCCACTGTGGAGAACAGTATGGAGTTTCCTCAAAAAACTAAAAATGGAACTTCCATTTGACCCAGTAATACCACTTCTAGGAATATATCCCAAGAAACTAGAAACACCAATCAGAAAGGATATATGCACACCTATGTTCATAGCAGCACAATTCACCATAGCTAAGATTTGGAAACAGCCTAAATGCCCATCAGCAGATGAGTGGATTAGAAAACTATGGTACATCTACACAATGGACTACTATGCTGCTATAAAAAAGAAGGAATTCTTACCATTTGCAGCAGCATGGATAGACCTGGAGAGCATTGTGTTAAGTGAAATAAACCAGGCAATTAAAGAAAGATACCACATGATCTCACCCATTTATGGAAAATAAAGAACATTATAACCTGATGAACAAAAAGATAGATACAGAGGCAGTAAAGCACCGAACAGACTGTCAAATTATAGTGGAAAGGCTGAGGAGTGTTGGGGAGGGGGTGAAAGAGATCAACCAAAGGACGTGTATGCATACATATAAGCACAACCAATGGACACAAGACACTGCAGGCGGTGGGGGGGTGATGAGGGCATGCAACAGGGGGTAGGGGAGGCTGGGGAAAGGTCAATGGGGAAAAAAGGAGATATATGACTACTATATGTAATACTTTAAACAATAAAAAAATAAATAAAAATGTAATAAGGATTAAAAAATAAAACAAAAACAAAAAGAAAAGTAAAAATTTAACTTTCTTTTTCCTTTTTACATTGCCTTCCCTAGTGTTCTTTGATAAGACAGACACATAGCTCTCTATACTTCTTAGAATTACTGTTGGAAAGTCCATATGAATAACCATAGACTCATCACAATTTATGATATATTTTCCATAAAATGTTATGATTCAAACCAGTACTACTAAGCAATAGCAAGAAATGAAGAATACATTAAGATTTTGAAACGCCACACCATTTAGAAATCTATCTCATTCTATCTAATAAAGAGGGAATATGTTAATTGACCATCATGCCCTCAAAGATGGGGGCACCCACAGCCACAAGATGGTGGCACCCAGTCCCCTCAGCCCCACCGGGATGGCAGGCACATGGCATGGCCAGCACGTGGCACAGCTGGCCCCACCTCCAGGTGGGTCCACCCGCTCTGCACGCCTGCTTCCGGAGTCCCCCAGTCCCCTCAGGCCCCCATCCACCCAGGGCTGGTCTGAGGCACAGGCAAGCATCAGATGGCGGCTGCCCAGCCTCCCAGGGCTGCCCAAGTCTCAGGTAACCAGGGATGGCCGAGGCTTGCACTGCCGGCAGTGGCAGCAGCAGAGGTGTGATGGGGGCATCGCCTTCCTCTGATAGCTGGGTTGCCTCCTACACCTGAGGGCTCCTGGACTGTGAGAGGGGGCAGGCCGGGCTGAGGGACCCTCCTCCAGTGCATGAATTTTCATGCACCTGGCCTCTAGTAAAATATAACACCCAATAGACAAACATATAAATTAATTTAGACAAGTGGACATTTTTTAATTGCCATAGATTATCCTATTTTGGTGGCAAACATTAACTAGACAAAAGATTGCAGAGAATGTGTATTTCAAACAAATTATTATTCTTCCTCATGGAATTGGATATATTCAATTTCTAGCTTTAGCACAATCACAGCATTCTAACCAGACAGCCTTTTAAACGAATGGCTCACATGTGTAATAATATTTCTATCTTCTCTCTGGTATGTACACGTGACAAATGCAAACTTTCATCAGTCATTCGAATTCCTTTGGCCAAAAAAATAGTAATAACGTTATTTGGACCTTGAAATATTGTTTTCAGTTAAATTTGACATTATGTTGCCTTTTGAATACAAGGATTTATTTTAATATATAAGTGATATTTTCATTTTCAGGCTGAAAGTGGCTTTTAGAGTGCTACTACTGAGGGGAGGCAGGCTAATGATAACCAGAACCCTTTCACTGGCCTCTGACTGGAACAGAGACATCAGGACTGATGTGTCATTCTGGGGCAGACAGACCTTACCAGCCGTCTAAACACAGCCACAGGCTCTCCTTAATGTCAAGGCCTAGTTTAATAACTGGTGCTTATTTAATCAAGACAAATGCAGCTCTCTACATGATTGGCAGTTTCAAGTCGGCCAGATCTGCCAGCTGTTATCTTTCAAGTGAGAGTGCAAGCTAATAGCTTAGCACTGTGCTGCTACAGCAGAGCATGAAGGCCATAAATATACATCTTTCTATGGATACAATATATCAGTTTCCTCCAATCTTATATAAGAAAACCATTTTACATTATTCATCTCTTTTTATTCATTTGAAAAATGCAGTTAGCTAGTGGGATTTAATATTTCTAAAACTCCAGGCATGTGTATACCAGTAACTTGAGTTTTGAATGCAACTTAACCTTTTTCCTTTCTACCAGATATGTTTGGTGCAATTGGAAAAATAAATAAGGAAGAATAAAAGTCACGGCCTCTTGTTCTGTTTTTCACATTTAAGTTCTATTTTATCTATACTGTGTAAATAATTCATGGCATTTTTTAGATCAAGGTGGCTATTGCACATAATAATCCAATGTTTCTAAAGATATTAATATGATAACTTGATTTTAATAACAGTTTCCTTGAGATATTATTAGAAACTGATTTCATTAGACGAGTTTTCATATCAACAAAAGACAACTTACAGATAAATGTTCAGCATTTTTAGTTACAGCAACTGTTTATTAAACTCTTATTACATCCCAAGCAGTATCATGTACACTCAAAAATACATATTTTAAAAATATGTATATTGCATATTCTCAAAGCAGTTCCTTGACATGTGCAATATTATTTTTTTTCTTTATTGATTAAAGTATTACATATGTATCCTTATCCCTACATTACCTCCCCCCCCCCCCCCCCATTCATGCCCTCACCCCTCTGGTGTCTGTGTCCATTGGTTAGGCCCGTGGTCGGCAAACTGCGGCTCGCGAGCCACATGTGGCTTTTTGGCCCCTTGAGTGTGGCTCTTCCACAAAATACCACGGCCTGGGCGAGTCTATTTTGAAGAAGTGGTGTTAGAAGAAGTTTAAGTTTAAAAAATTTGGGACTCAAAAGAAATTTCAATCTTAGTATTGTTGATATTTGGCTCTGTTGACTAATGAGTTTGCCGACCACTGGGTTAGGTTTATATGCATGCATACAAGTCCTTTGGTTGATCTCTCTTCCTTACCCCCACCCTCCCTTACCTTCCCTCTGAGGTTTGATGGTCTGATCAATGCTTCTCTGTCTCTGGATCTGATTTTGTTCATCAGTTTATGTTGTTCATTATATTCCACAAATGAGTAAGATCAAGTGATATTTATCTTTCTCTGACTGGCTTATTTCGCTTAGCATAATGCTCTCCAGTTCCATCCATGCTGTTGCAAATGGAAAGAATTCCTTCTTTTTTACCAGAGTGTAGTATTTCATTGTGTAGATGTACCACAGTTTTTTAACCCACTCATCTGCTGATGGACACTTAGGCTGTTTCCAAATCTTAGCTATGGTAAATTGTGCTGCTATGAACATAGGGGTGCATGTATCCTTTCTGATTGGTGTTTCTAGTTTCTTGGGATATATTCCTAGAAGTGGGATCACTGGGTCAAATGATAGTTCCATTTTTAGTTTTTTTGAGGAATCTCCATACTGTTTTCCACAGTGGTTGCACCAGTCTGCATTCCCACCAGCAGTGAAGGAGGGCTCCTTTATCTCTGCATCCTCACCAGCACTTTTCTTTAGTTGATTTGTTGATGATAGCCATTCTGACCGGTATGAGATGGTACCGCATTGTCGTTTTGATTTGCATCTCTCGGATGATTAGTGACTTTGAGCATGTTTTCATAAGTCTCTTGGCCTTCCTTATGTCTTATTTTGAAAAGTATCTATTTAGGTCCGTTGCCCATTTTTTGATTGGGTTGTTTATGTTCATTTTGTTAAGTTGTATGAGTTCCCTGTAAATGTTGAAGATTAAACAAACCCTTATCTGTGATAACATTGGCAAATACGTTCTCCCATGCAGTGGGCTTTCTTATTGTCTTGTTGGTTTCTTTTGCTGTGAGAAAACTTTTTATTTTGATGTAGTCCCATTTGTTTATTTTCTCTTTAGTTTCCATTGCCCTGGGAGCTGTATCGGTGAAGAAATTGCTTCGGCATATGCCTGAGATTTTGCTGCCTGTGGATTCCTCTAATATTTTTATGGTTTCCTGTCTTATGTTTAACTCTTTTATCCATTTTGAGTTTTTTGTGTATGGTATAAGTTGGTGGTCTAGTTTCATTTTTTTGCATGTATCTGTCCAATTTTCCCAACACCATTTATTGAAGAGACTGTCTTGACTCCACTGTATATTCTTGCCTCCTTTGTCAAATATTAATTGAGCATAGTGGTTTGGGTCGATTTCTGCGTTCTCTATGCTATTCCATTGATCTATATGTCTGTACTTCTGCCTGTACCAGGTGGTTTTGAGAACAATGGCTTTGTAATAAAGATTGAAATCTGGTATTGAGATCCCTCCTACTTTGTTCTTCTTTCTTGGGATTGCTGTAGCTATTTGGGGTCTTTTTTTATTTCAGATGAATTTTTGGAGTTCATTCTAGGTCTGTGAAATATGTCATTGGTACTTTAATGGTGAGTGCATTGAATCTATAGATTGCTTTGGGTAGTACGGACATTTTAATGATGTTGATTCTACCAATCCATGAACATGGTATTTTCTTCCATCTGTTTATGTCTTCCTCTATCTCTTTTTTAAATGTCCTGTAGTTTTCTGCGTACAGGTCTTTTATGTCCTTAGTTAACTTTATTCCTAGGTATCTTAATTCTTTTGGTGTGATGGTAAATGGGATTGTTTTTTTAGTCTCTCTTTCTGTAAGTTCACTGTTGGTGCATAGAAATGCCATAGATTTCTTAGCATTAATTTTGTATACTGCTACATTGCAGAATTCATTAAGTCTAATAATTTTTGATGGAGTCTTTAGGGTTTTCTATGTACATTATTAGGTCATCTGCAAATAATGACAGTTTTATGTCTTATTTTCCAATTTGGATACCTTTTATTTCTTCTTCTTGTCTGATCACAATGGCTATTACTTCTAGTACTATGTTGAACAGGAGTGGTGAAAGTTGGCATCCCTGTCTTGTTCCTGTTATTAGGTGAAATGGTTTTAGTTTTTGCCCTTTGAGTATGATGTTGGCTGTAGGTTTGTCATATAAGGCTTTTATTATGTAGAGGTATGATCTCTCTATTCCCATATGCGCAATATTTTCTTATGGGTAAATTAATATGCCAAATGTCACAGAAGAGATTTATAGTTGACATCAATTATTGTTTCTTTTTAATCATAATTCTTTTCTCCCTATCTACATTAATAAAAGAGAAAGATGCAAATTGACCGTACCATTGTGATGCCCACCAGCCAGCCAATCAGGAGTGAGTATGCAAATTAACCCAGCAATGACAGTGGGTTAATTTGCAGACACAGGCACTGAGCGGCTGGGGGCAGGACACTTGTGTGGTTGCCCTGGCGATGACTCAGGCGTTCCACACCGCCCCAGCCGCTCCAGGCCTCTGGACAGCGTGGGAAGGCAGAAATGAAGCTCCAGGCCGGAGTGAAGGCCGAAAGGCGGCTCCAGGCCAGAGCAAAGGTGGTGCCGGCAGCCAGGGGAAGGAAGACCCATTCTTGCACAAATCTTCGTGCATCGGGCCTCTAGTGTAATAATATAAATTAGAGAACGCATCTATTAAATAACCTTTTTAACAGTTTTTATCTGTCAAAAAAAGTGAGTTTACTTTAACATACATTAAACAAATTTTTATGCTCATATATAATTACTAGAGGCCCGGTGCACGAAATTCGTGCATGGGGGTATGTGTCCCTCAGCCCAGCCAGCACCCTCTCCAATCTGGGACCCTTCGAGGGATGTCCGACTGCCCTTTTAGGCCCGATCCTAGCTAAACGGGCAGTCAGACATTCCCCTCACAATCCAGGACTGCTGGCTCCCAACTGCGCGCAAGCCTGCCTTCCTGATTGCCCCTAACCACTTCTGCCTGTCAGCCTGATCACCCCTAACCACTCCCCTTGCCAGCCTGATTGATGCCTAACTGCTCCCCTGCCAGCCTGATTGCCCCCAACTGCCCTCCCTTGCAGGCCTGGTCCCTCACAACTGCCCTTCCCTGCTGGCCATCTTGTGGCAGCCATCTTGTGTCCACATGGGGGCAGGATCTTTGACCACATAGGGGCAGCCATCTTGTCTGTTTGAGTGATGTTCAATTTGCATATTACTCTTTTATTAGATAGGATAGAGGCCTGGTACACGGATGGGGCCGGCTGGTTTGCCCTGAAGGGTGTCCCGGGTCAGGGTGAGGGTTCCCTTGGGGTGTGGGGTGGCCTGGGCAAGGGGCCTGTGGTGATTTGCAGGCTGGCCACGCCCCCTGGTGACCCAAGTGGAGGCCCTGGTATCTGGATTTATTTATCTTCTATAATTGAAATTTTGTAGCCTTGAGCAGAGGCCTGAGTCAGCCAGGGTGTGCAGGAAGCTTGGCTTCCTCCATTGCTGGGGAAACACAAGCCTCCTGTTTGCTCCATGGCTGCAGCCATCTTGGTTGGTTAAATTTGCATATTCGCTCCTGATTGGTTTGTGGGTGTTGCTCCTCATTGGCTGGTGGGCGTGGTGTAGCAGAGGTATGGTCAATTTGCATATTACTCTTTTATTAGATAGGATGATATTCAATGAGTGATTTAATAGAGATGTTCATAAAACTCTGCTGATAAACTTTATAACATCATTGCCCATGTGCACAGATAAGTGTATGTTATGCCTCTTAATCCTGTTAAAGTCTTTAGCACTCAAAATAATGGAAATAAGTGAGAATGCCAGTACTTAGTATACTTAGTAAATGAACAAGTGTATTAGTTTGGTACAATGTAGGATAAAGTCATGGGAAGATCATTTTTGGAATTTTCTAGACAATGTCAAACATAATGGCAATATAACCAGATTGCACAGACAGGAAAATCAGCAAAATTGAAATCCAGAGGACTAGGGTTTCTGGTATGTGAGGTGGTAAGCACAAAGACAGCCAACTTCATTTTGTGGAAAATTTTTCACTAAGAAATTCTCTAGTTTTCTGAGGAAACTAGACATGTGGGATCTCTTTCTATTTTTTTTTAAATTAAAATATATTGATTAACTTTTAGGTGACTAAGTTGTACTTTCACTACAGAAAATTCTTTCATCTACCTTATAAATATTAACTCTATGCTTTCACTGTTAATGTCTTACTCTTATTGACCTTTTCAAGTTCATGTTTTTTGAAGACTCAAACTATTTAATTTCTTATAATCAGCACTGGTAAGAAGACAACAGCACAGGTAGAACTAAAAATGCATTTCCCTGTTAAACTTTTTCCTCAAGCCTCTGAATCATCTCTGATTTAGGCCTGGCTGCACATCCAAAATAGCACTATTGTTGAATACCTCATTCCTCAGAGTCTGTGGGATGAATAGAAATAAACTGTCTTCTGCAGACACACTCGTGTCATGGGTCCACCTAGGCTCCATTTCCATAAAGTCCCTGAATAAGAGAATATTACTCCCCTGCTTTTGAAGAGGCATAGCTTTCAAAATCTTTCTCTCCTGGCATCTTCTGTTGATGGATTTTTGCAGTCCTATCCAGAATATAAAATCCTGTTAATTATAATTGTCTCATTCTAAAGTAAAAATAAACCTCATTTAGCCATCTTAATTGAACTCTATAAATTATATGTTGAATTTCTCAAAACATCAATCATTCCAAACCCAAATAATTATTTTCAAAACTGTCACCCTTGAAGTGTCCTCTTTTATTTAGCCTCCTCCTGACATGCACACTTGGCTACACAGACCATGCTATCTCTGAGTCCTCTCCTTAAACTGAGCCCTGTGTTCACACAGTACTGAGGTAGCTTCCTAGTCATAAGAGCAAGAGGGGAACATTTTTATTTAACTAAATGTTAGTTAAATAATGTCTTTGGAAGGTTCATTTCAAATGGCTAGAAACTGAATGGGCTAATATTTACATGTACAGTTTAGTGATTTTTGGTATGAATTTGCAGTGAATCTTTAATAACAATGAATATTTCCAAATAAGTATTCATTTAATAAAAAACAAAACTCATTTAATGCATTTCATAACAAAATACTATCTTACCTAATAACAGACAAATATGTAAATTGACCATACCTTCGTTATGCCCACAGCCAATCAGAGTGAATGAGTATGCAAATTAACCCACCAAAGATGGTGGTTAATTCGCATACGAAGGCAGGTGGGCAGCACCATGGCCTGCTTCCGGGAGTACGGGTCCATCGGGAGTGGAGTAGGCCCTGGCGCTGCCCACCCCATGGCTGGGGAGGCGGTGGGGTGGGCAGTGCCAGACTGCACAGGAAGGGTCTGGGTTCATCGCCACCCCGGGGAGGCCAGGACGGACCACCTAGCCGCTCCCAGGGTTCCCTGGGATCATTGCCGCCCGGTGAGGCGAGGCTGGACCGCCTAGCCATTCCCAGGGGTCCCTGGGAGCATCGCCGCCCAGGGGAGGCGGGGCTGGACCTGCCTAGCCACACCGGGGGGTCCCTGGGAGCATCGCCGCCCTGGGCCAGACCACCTAGCCGCTCTGCCGCCCTGGGGAGGCAAGGCCGGACCCGCCTAGTGGCTCCTGGGGGTCCCTGGGAGCATCACCGCCATGGGGAGGTGGGGCCGGACCTGCCTAGCCGCCCCCGGGGGTCCCTGGGAGCATCGCCGCCCCGGGCCAGACCACCTAGCCGCTCTGCCGCCCCGAGGAGGCAAGGCTGGACCCGCCTAGCTGCTCCCGGGGGTCCCTGAGAGCATCGCTGCCCCGGGGAGGCGGGGCCGGACCCACCTAGCCACTCCCGGGGGGCCCTGGGAGCATTGCCGCCCAGGGGAGGCGGGGCCGGACCCGCCTAGCCACTCCCGGGGGTCCCTGGGAGCATCGCTGCTCCGGGGAGGCGGGGCCGGACCCGCCTAGCCGCTCCCGGGGTTCCCTGGGAGCATCGCTGCCCCGGGGAGGCGGGGCCGGACCCGCCTAGCCACTCCCGGGGGGCCCTGGGAGCATTGCCGCCCAGGGGAGGCGGGGCCGGACCCGCCTAGCCACTCCCGGGGGTACCTGGGAGCATCGCCGCCCCGGGGAGGCAAGGCCAGACCCACCTAGCCGCTCCCAGGGTTCCCTGGGAGCATCGCTGCCCACAACTCTGGGGGGTCCCTGGGAACATCGCTGCCCTGGGGAGGGGAGGCCAGACCGCCTAGCCGCTCCTGGGGGTCCCTGGGAACATTGCAGGCAGGGGGTTGCTGAGACCCAGACCTGGCCTCTGGCCACAGATTCATAGCTTCACAGAGACCAAGGGAATCTGCCTCATCTGCAGAGAGACAGAGGTTCTGCAGTGGCCCCAAGACGCCGGTGAATGGTGAATATAGTCAATAGTGTTGTAATGATGGTATGATGCCAGGTGGGTACTAGAGCCCTGCCAGAGATCAAGGGGCATGGAATGACTCCCGGCAGAGGGGCAAGGACCCTCACCCCTGAGGCGGGGGTTGAGGGGCGGTGCCACCTCAGTGGAGGGGTGCTGCACTACAGGGTACTGGACTGACTGATGTGATTCAGAGAAGCTCCCAGTGCTAACCAGCCTATCTCAGGCAGCCTTCACACTTCAGAGGCAGTGACTCCTGCTCCTGCCTTGACCCAAAAGCAAGCCCGCGGTGCCCTGCCCCATGGCAGAGCATGCCTAGGCAGTGAGTGCGAAGCCTTCCACCTGCTCCGGAGAAGCAGGGGCAGTAAAGAATGGGGGGCAGGGGACAGGGAGAGGAAAGAATGTGGAGCATTCGCAATGAAGAGGTGCTTGAGAAAGAGGCTTGGAAGCCTGACTGGAAGGTTTGTTCTGTTTGCTGGGCGGCTGCCCCTTAGGAAGCGCAAAGAGCATGGCTCTGAGGGCTTCCTGTGTGCTGAGTCAAGTTCCACAGCCAACTGGAATTGGCCTCAGTTTCCTGGTCTGTAAAATAGATGAAGCGTGTCCCAGTGCCTTCACTGAGCTTTGATGGCCAATTGAGATACTATATAAAGAAAATGAGGGAAGAAGTGATAAAGAAAAGGAAGGACGAGCAACACAAAAGAAAGACTGAAAGGAACCTGTAAACCCATTGTCACTTAAATAGGGAATATAGTCAATAGTGTTGTAATGATGGTATGATGCCAGGTGGGTACTAGAAATATCAGGGAACACTTTGTAAAATATATGATTTTCTAACCACTATTCTGTAACTAATATAAAACCTGAAACCAATACAAAATAAAATTGAATGTAAAGAAATGAAAATTGGAGTGAAATTTTTATAAATTTCAAAGTTTAAATAAAAGCTGTAAAGGAAGGAAGGGGAGAATAAAAATAGTGTTTTTCATTTTAAAGAGTTGTTTTTATATGGTGCTTTTATACTTTTCTAAGTCATTATCTCATTTTAATTTTGGGGCAATTTAAAGACAAGATAATTGTTCCCTCCACTATTCAAAGGAAGGAAATCTTGGTGTCTGGTCCTAATGATTCAATCGTCAAGCCCTTATTGTAAAGGAGGGTTATTAAAATTTTCTGTGCAGGGTCATATCTATACTAATAAAAGCCTTGGGGGTGATCAGGCCAGCAGGGGAGGGTATTTGGGGGCAATGAGGCCTGCAGAGGAGCAGTTAGGTGTCAATCAGGCCAGCAAGGGAGCAGTTAGGGGGCAATCAGGCAGGCAGGTGAGCAGTTAGGAGCCAGCGGTCCCGGATTGTGAGAGGGATGTCCAACTGCAGGTTTAGGCCCGATTCCACAGGGATCGGGCCTAAACCTGCAGTTGGACATCCCTGAGGGGTCCCATATTGGAGAGGGTGCAGGCTGGGCTGAGGGACACCCTCCCCAGTGCACGAATTTCGTGCACCCGGCCTCTAGTTTGTATATAACAAACAATGGTTGTCAATAGAATATTCTTCTCAATAAAGTTTAATTTAGAAGTAATTAAATGTTGGGCTCTGTGATCTCATTTTCACAAATAATTCAAACTTAAGAATTTAAGGAAAAAAACATTTTAATATGTAATTTAATAAGGATAACATCATTCCCAATATATACTGAATGGCCAGATTATTATGATCTCTGAATGCATAATAATCTGGCCACTCAGTATATATATATATATATATCCTCTCTAATAAAATGGTATTATGCAAATTAACCATCACTCCGCTACATAAGCCACGCCCACCAGACAAGCCACGCCCACCAGCCAATCAGAGCTAGTATGCAAATTAAGTCAAACCAAGATGGCTACAGCCACAGAGAGCAAGGTTTCCTAGGTAACAGAGGAAGCCAAGCTTTCCGCCTGTCCTGGCCAGGCCTAAGCCTCCACTCAAGCTACAAAGTTTCAATTATTGAAGGTAAACAAATTCAAACAAATGGCGTCAGAATGGAGCTTGAGAGAACAGGCCAGGGTTGCCGCCGGCAACAGGGGAAGCAAAGCTTTCCGCACACCCTGGCTGGGCTCAGACCTCTGCTTAAGGCTACAAAGTTTCAATTATAGAAGGTGAATTAACTGCCACAGAAATGGCTGCCGCCTCAGAGGGAGCAGCAGGCTTGGCTCCACTCTAGGCTACAAAGTTTCAATTGTAGAAGAAAAATAAATTCCAGATACCAGGGCCTCTGCTTGGGTTGCCAGGGGATGTGGCTGGCCTTCAAACCACCACAGGCCCCTTGCTCAGGCTGCCCCATGCCCCAAGGGAACCCCCACCCTGATCTGGGACACCCTTCAGGGCAAACCAGCTGGCCCCCACCCGTGCACCAGGCCTCTATCCTATCTAATAAAAGAGTAATATACAGATTGACCATCACTCCAACACACAATATGTCTGCCCCCATGTGGTCAAAGATCCTGCCCCCATGTGGACACAAGATGGCTACTACAAGATGGCCAGCAGGGGAGGGCAGTTGAGAGGGACCAGGCTTGCAAGGGAGGGCAGTTGGAGGTGATCAACCCTGCAGGAGAGGGCAGTTAGGGGTGACCAGGCCGGCAGAGGAGGGAAGTTGGGGGCAAACAGGCTGGCAGGGGAGCAGTTCAGCATCAACCAGTCTGGCAGCGGAGTGGTTAGGGGGTGATCAGGCTGGCAGGCAGAAGCAGTTAGGGGCAATCAGGAAGGCAGGCAGGCAAGCAGTTGGGAGCCAGCAGTCGTGGATTGTGAGAGGGATGTCCGACTGCCCGTTTAGGCCCGATCCCACTGGGATCGGGCCTAAATGGGCAGTCGGACATCCCTACAAGGATCCCAGATTGGAGAGGGTACAGGCTGGTCTGAGGGACAACCCCCCCCATGCCATGCACGGGCTTCTAATATTATATATATATATATATATATATATATATATATATATATATATATATATATATATATATATATATATATATATATATTAGAGGCCTGGTGCATGAATTCATGCATGGGTGGGGTTTGGCCAGCCTGGCCAGTGAGAGGGAACATGGGCAGTTGGCGGGCCTATCTGCTGGTTGAACTCCTGGTCAAGGGGACAATTTGCATATTAGCCATTTATTATATAGGATATACACTGAGTGGCCAGATTATTATGTATTCAGAGATCATAATAATTTGGCCACTCATTGTATATGGAGGGGATATACTTTCTCACATGAAATATTACAAACATTTCTTTTCATATAATGATTTTATCTTCACTTGAACAAGTAAGTTTGGACAAAATGTATTAACAAAAATGAGTTTTGTGTCAATAAAATAAAGTAACTGAAATAATGATAATTAAAAACAAGACAAAGAAAATATAATTAAGCATGATATATATTTTAAATACAATAACCTGAGAAGAAAATCACCTCTGTCTTCCAAAGTCTTACATGTATATTCCCTCTCGTATTAATGAGAATTCTTATTGCTCTGCATTCTTGATAGAAATTGGTAAGATAGGTCTTTTTTCTTTTACATTTTAATCATTATAATAGTTGTGTAGTGGTATTACATTGTTGTTTTAGTTCACAATTTTATAATAAGTTATGATGTATAGCATCTTTTCATATGTTTATTTCATAACTATATATTCTTTGTTGAGGTCTCTGAAATGCTTTTTACCTGTTTTGTTAATAGAGTTGCCAGAAGGAGAGGAAACTGAGCAAGGAATAGAAAACCTGTTGGAAGAAATAATGACAGAAAACTTTCCTGATATAGGGAAGAAAAAGCTCTCAAGTCCAAGAAGCTCACAGAGTCCCAAACAAAATGAACCCCAAAAGACCGACTCCAAGGCACATTATAATTAAATTGGCAAACATCAACAACAAAGTAAGAATCTTAAAAGTGGCCAGAGAGAGACAGAAAGTTACCTACAAAGGATCTCCCATCAGACTAGCGACTGATTTCTTAACAGAAACACACCAGGCAAAAAGGGAATGGAATGAAATATACAAAGTCATGCAAAGGAAGGGTCTGAATCCAAGAATACTGTACCAAGCAAGGCTATCAATCAAAATTTAAGGTGAAATCAGGAGCTTCATAGACAAAAAAGGACTAAGGGAGTTTATTACCACCAAACCAGCAATGCAAGAAATGCTAAAGGGTCTGCTGTAAAAAGAAGAAATAGGAAGCAAAGAAGAAACACAGGCATAAAGAATAAAAACGGTGACAGACAAGTACCTATCAATAATAACTTTAAATGTAAATGGATTAAATTTCCCAATCAAAAGACATAGGGTAGCTGAGTGGATAAGAAAAGATGACCCATATATCTTCTGTCTACAGGAAACCCACCTCAGAACAAAGAACTCACACAGACTGATGATGAACGGATGGGAAAGGTTTTTCAGGCAAATGTAAATGGAAAAAAAAAGCTGGGGTAGCAATACTTATATCTGACAAATTAGACCTCAAAGTGAAGGCCATAACAAGAGATAAGGAAGGACACTTCTTAATACTAAAGGGAGCAATTCAACAAGAAGATATAACTCTGGTAAACATATACGCACCCAATACAGGAGCACCCAAATACATAAAAATACTTCTGAAGGATATCAAGGGAGAGATTGAAAGCAATAGAGTCATAGTAGGGGACTTTAATATGCCACTAATACCACTATACAAATCCTCTAAACAAAAAATTAGCAAAGAAACATCAATCCTAAAAGACTCACTAGATCAGATGGAATTAATTGACATTTTCAGAACATTTTACCCCAAAGCCACAGAATATACATTCTTCTCAAGTGCACATAGGTCATTTTCAAAGAGAGACCATATATTGGGACACAGGCAAAGTCTCTTCAAATTCAAGAAGATAGAAATTATATCAAGCATCTTCTTAGATCACAATGGCATAAAACTAGAAATGAACTACAATAAAAACAATAAAAAAATCAAACACCTGGTGGCTAAATAGCATGCTAGTAAACAATGTCTGGGTTACCAATGAGATCAAAGAAGAAATAAAAAGCATCATGGCAACAAACGACAATGAAAACACAACAATCCAAAATCTATGGGACACAGTGAAAGCAGTCTTGAGAGGGAAGTTCATAACTCTACAGGCCTACCTTAAAAAAACAAGAAACAATGGTAATAAATTATCTAACCCTACAACTCAAAGAGTTAGAAAGAGAGCAACAAGAAAAGCCAAGCGTAAGCAGAAGGAAGGAAATAATAAAGATCAGAGCAGAGATAAACAACAGAGACCAAAAAAAAAAAAAAAAACCCACAAAAACAACAATACAAAAGATCAACAAACCCAAGAGCTGGTTCTTTGAAAGGATAAACAAGATTGATGAACCTCTAGCCAGGCTCACAAAGAAGCAAAGAGAGAGGACCCAAATAAACAAAATCAGAAATGAAAGAGGTGAAATAACAACAGACACTGCCGAAATACAAAGGATTGTTACAAAATACTATGAACAACTCTGTTCCAACAAAATGGACAACCTAGATGAAATGGACATATTCTTAGAAAAATACAAGCGCCCAAAACTCAACCAAGAAGAATCCAAAAACCTGAACAGGCCGATAACTACCAAAGAAATTTAAACAGCAATCAAAAATCTTCCAGCAAACAAAAACCCAGGTCCAGACAGCTTTACAGGGGAGTTCTAACAAGCATTCAAAGAACTAAAACCTATCCTCCTCAGACTATTCCAAAAAATTCAAGAGGAAGGCAATACAGTTATAGTAGGGGACTTTAATATTCTAAGCTCTTTCTATGAAGCCAGCATTACCCTAATCCCAAAACCAGATAAAGATACCACACAAAAAGAAGAACTATAGGCCAATATCCTTGATGAACATAGATGCTAAAATCCTCAACAAAATTCTAGCAAATCAGATTCAGCAATACATTAGAAAGATCCTACACCATGACTAAGTGGGATTTATTATGGGGATGCAAGGATGGTACAATATCCACAAATCAGTAAATGTGATACATCACATAAGCAAACTGAGAGACAAAAATCACATAATCATATCAATTGATGCAGAAAAAGCATTTGACAAAATTCTACACCCTTTCTTGATAAAAAACTCTCAGAAAAGTGGGACTAGAGGTGTCATACCTCAACATAATAAAAGCCCTATATGACAAACTTACAGCCAACATCATACTCAAAGCAAAAACTAAATGCATTTCCCCTAAGAACAGGAACAAGACAAGGATGCCCAATTTCACCACTCCTGTTCGACATAGTACTAGAAGTACTAGCCATAGTGATCAGACAAGAAGAACTAAAAGGCATCCAAATTGGAAAAGAAGAAGTAAAAATGTCTTTATTCGCAGATGACATGATACTATACCTAGAAAACCCCAGACTCCATCAAAAAACTACTAGACCTAATAAATTAATTTGGCAATGTGGCAGGATACAAACTTAATACCCAGAAATCTATGGCCTTTTATATGCCAATAATGAACTCACAGAACTAGAAATAAAAAAAAACACAACAACAATCCCATTTACTATTGCACAAAAACAATTAAGATACCTAGGAATAAACTTAACTAAGGACATAAAAGACCTGTACTCGGAAAACTATAGGACATTGAAAGAAGAGATAGTTGAAGACAAACAGATGGAAGAACAGACCATGTTCATGGATTGGTAGAATCAATATCATTAAAATGTCCATACTACCTAAAGCAATCTATAGATTCAAAGCAATACCTATTAAAATACCAATGGCATATTGCAAAGATCTAGAACAAACTCTCCAAAAATTCATCTGGAATAAAGAAGACTCTGAATAGTCACAGCTATTCTGAGAAAGAAGAACAAAGTTGGAGGGGTCACAATACCAGATATCAAGCTATATTACCAAGCCACAATTCTCAAAACTGCCTGGTACTAGCACAAGAACAGACATATAGATCAATGTTATAGAATAGAGAACCCATAAATCGACCCAAACCATTATGCTTAATTAATATTTGACAAAGGAGGCAAGAGCATACAATGGAGTCAAAACAGTTTCTTTAATAAATGGTGCTGGGTAATTTGGTCAGATACATGCAAAAAAATGAAACTAGATCACCAACTTACACCATACACAAAAACAAACTCAAAATGGCTAAAGGACTTGAATGTAAGATGGGAACCATAAAAATCCTACAAGACTCTCTAGGCAGCAAAATTACAGACATATGCCATAGCAATATCTTTACAGGCACAGATCCTAGGGCAAGAGAGACTAAGGAGAAAATAAAAAAATGGGACTACATCAAAATAAAAAGCTTCTGCACAGCAAAAGAAACCATCAACAAAACAACAAGAAAGCCCACTGCATGGGAGAACATACTTGCCAATGTTATCTCCGATAAGGGTTTAATCTCCAACATTTACAGGGAACTCATACAACTTAACAAAAGAAAGATAAACAATCCAATCAAAAAATGGGCAAAGGACCTAAATAGACACTTTTTCAAAGAGGACATTCAGAAAGCCAAGAGACATATGAAAACATGCTCAAAGTCACTAATCATCCAAGAGATGCAAATCAAATAACAATGAGGTACCACCTCACGCCTGTCAGAATGGTTATCATCAACAAATCAACAAAAGACAAGTGCTGGAGAGGATGCAGAGAAAAAGGCACCCTCCTTCACTCCTGGTGGGAATGCAGACTGGTGCAGCCACTGTGGAGAACAGTATGGAGTTTCCTCAAAAAACTAAAAATGGAACTTCCATTTGACCCAGTAATACCACTTCTAGGAATATATCCCAAGGAAACAGAAACACCAATCAGAAAGGATATATGCACACCTATGTTCATAGTAGCACAATTTACCATAGCTAAGATTTAGAAACAGCCTAAATGCCCATCAGCAGATGAGTGGATTAGAAAACTATGGTACATCTATACAATGGAATAATACATTGCTATAAAAAAGAAGGGATTCTTACCATTTGTAGCAGCATGGATAGAAATGGAGAGCATTATGCTAAATGAAATAAGCCAGTCAGAGAAAGATAAATATCACATGATCTCACTCATTTATGAATAATAAAGAACATTATAACCTGATGAACAAAAAGATAGATACAGAGGCAGAGAAGCATCGAACAGACTGTCAAAGTACAGCAGGCAGGCTGGGGAGGGTTGGGGGAAAAAGGGGGAGGTAAGAGATCAACCGAAGGACTTGTATGCATGCATATAAGCATAACTAATGGACACAAAATACTGGGAGGGGGCGGGATGAGAGCATGTGCCGAGGGGTAGGGGAGGCCGGGGGAAGGTCAATGGGGAAAAAAGGAGACATATGTACTACTATTTGTAATACTTTAAACAACAAAATAAAATTTAAAAAAATGTATTTGGAGTACATGTTCTCCCAATCTGGGGTCTGACTTTTGATTCTAATAACAATCTATTTTACAGAGCATAACTTTGTAATTTTAATGAAATATTATTTATCAATATTTCTTCCATATAGATTGCACTTTCAGTGTTGTATCTAGAAGCTCATTGCCAAATTTTATTTTTTCATTTTAAACTTAGTTCTATGAATAATTTTGAGATATTTTTATGAAAGTTGTTAAGGTTTATTCTGTATTTTGAATATTAATGTCCAATTCCTCTCTGATAGCATCTGTTGGAAATAATATTCTGTCTTTTTTAATTGCTTGTGCTCCTTTGTCAAAGATCAGTGGTCTATATTTGTGTTGTCTACTTACAAGCTTATTTTTGTTCCACTGATCAATGTTATAAAAAAAAAAAATATATATATATATATATATATATATATATATATATATGAAAAATAAACAATTGATTTTACTTTCATTTATTCTATGATCTTTCCTTTTTTGTGTAAATCTGATTTTCTTCTTAAAGCAATAACCTGATAAATTAGTCTATTTACTAAAATGATCTTAAATATCACTTTAGTGTAAAATATTGTATCTTCTTTCTACAGAAAATACATCTTTGAATCTTTTCTCCTTTATATGTTTTTATTTTATTATTAAGGTATTTATTGATATATAATTGCAGAATCAATTTTTGTTTTTCAGAAAGTGTTATTTTAATGTGGTGAAAGTGTAGCTTTTATTACAGTTGTTTAAATATATCCAGAAGGTAAAGTAATGTTTACACAATAGATCAGACCACAGGAATATGTTTCCTTAGAAGGCATATCTGTTACAAAGATTTATGCAGGAATGAAGGTGGTATATTCTGTCTGCCACAACTTCTCTCACAAAAAAGTTCCTGGAACTCTATTGTCTGCTGTACTAAGTAGGAAAATTGCAGCCAGTAGACATTTCATCCTTTGATGTGTTCAGATGTTCCTGTTTTATCTCTTCTCTATATTTGGAATTTCTAATTTGGCAACCCACTCTCTTTCTTCCTTAGAATTTAAAGTAATGATCCTTGGACTTGAAAGTTATGATCTTTAAAAACAATGACTTGGCTCTCCTATGGTTTGCATGAAGAAGTATTAAATTGGGGATGGTTTGGTCTTTTCACTAAGGCCGCACTAAATTAAAAAGCCTCCTCTTTATATTCTAAAATATATGTCCTAAATTAGTTTTTATTGCTTTTCTCCTTATTCCTTATGAATTTTCTTGTCATCAAGTTTCAAAGACAGCCCTATACTTTAGTCCAATACAGCATAAGCTCTCCATAATGTTCACATCTGTATTCTATCTTTGCCAGGCACTCTAAGTGAACATTTGTGAAAACTCTGAGATATGGTGGAATAGTTGGATGACACACAATGGCTAGAATGCCTGCTTCTCATTAAATTTCTTTGAATATGATATCATTAGTTTAGTCATTGTTTTTCATGATGTGTTTTGTGGTGAATTGTCACTCTTAATATTATTTTTTTGTTGTTGACTGTCTCCATGGGTCCTGAATTGGATACTAAGAACCAGACAGTCTGACTCCAGAAAAGTAGAAAGCTTTTATGAAAGGATTTTATTTACTGCAAGGATTTCTATTAGTGCATCATGGCCAAATAATAAAATACATTCAGCAAGAACAATAGTGTATAAGGTTATAAGCATATTGAACTGGACAGACATAGAATACTTTTGTAAAACTAATAATTTTTCTTTTTTATTATTAATTTGTATATTGATAATGAAGGGATATAATCATGCACATTCAATTCTTGATTTATAGGTTCGCTAATTTTTTAATGTAAGTCAAGAAGATTGTTCTCTCATAAAATGTTATATATTTTCTATTTCTCAGCTTTCATATATCAACCATATGGATTAATATTAAGCATTTTAGATATAATTCATGTTTTTTATGTGGATGATAAGGGACTGAGCATTGTATCAAAGTAGAAATATCAGAAACTTTAGAAGTAGATTATTATTTGATGCATATTGCTCTTAATTCATCATATGTTATCTTTGAAGCTTCACACAGATTGCCTAATATCTCACCTGCATAGCTAGAAAAGAGAAAGGAAGGCTTGGAAAAATAGACCATCCACTTATGGTGGTCTCTAGTATATAAAATTAGTGGAAATTTGACATATTGTATGTTGGGTAATTGGTAGGGAGAATAGGCTAAAGAGAAGAAAGAGCAGATATACTCCACAAGTGCTGGCTGTCTTTATTATATCATTATCACCATTTAAAAAACTGTACATTTAATATGCATTTCTTCTATTTAATGTAAGTTAAATTGAATGCCATAAAAAATGCCTTCTCATGAAGACTAGTTTATTTGTTCATATAACATATTTCCTCTAATCTTCATACTTTTCCTATAATAAAATTACTACCTTTAATAGAGCCAAAATCATGATAGAAGGAGTAACAACATTTCTATATATTTTTTTAATATTTTACTGTCCATGATTCTATAGATTTCTTATTTTTGCAAATAACCTAGATAAAAAGAAACCTGGTCTATTCATACCTCTGATTTCACCCATTGTAAACCACTGAAAATGGTACCTCCCTCTTGTTTTCTCTTTGCCATTACCTATATTTTTATCATGCAATTATATTTTCATGTTTTCTTTTCAAGCTACTTGGATTTTACAAAGACATCACTGAATTTGTATGCAGCAGCAGTGACTTCTATTCTGACAAAATGTATACCTATTTATTTGCATTATATGAATATTTAAGATTCTAGACCTCAAACACATAATTTAGGTCCACTGGCAACAGTGAAAAACCCATGTATCATTATTTGTATGCTTATTTAGCCAAAGATCAATAAATACTCAATGATATGGCTATATAGATATAGTGTTAATCTGTGGCTTTCTAAAAATCGTCTCCTGAGAATTTTCACCACAGAATCAATATTTATGTCTATCCCTATGCTTTGATACAGATTGTACCCCAGCATCTTAAATGCAGCCTATAAACAAGTAACCATACATCAATTTACTAGTTTTTGTAAAGTTTATATTTAATTACTATTAAGAAGCCTGGTAATGGGTCCCAGTTGCTATATTTATGTAGTCAAATATGAAATAAATAGACTAGAAATCTACCTGACTCACTCACTTGAATCAGTCTATGGGATGACAACATTCTTTAATAAAACGCTACAGAAATGTCTGATGTGAAAGCAGTCAATATGATTTTGATACTCAAAATAGTCCACTAATTAGATTCCTTTGGGGCCAGCAATTTGCACACCATACAGATGTATTGTTTTTATGATTTTGCACCCTGTACGTGCTTACATTTCTAGAATATTTTTATGTAAAATTACAATATATGTGAAAAAAATTAGTAAGTCTGGAGACATAAGATGAAGCCAGTAAAGAAATTATACTTTTTTTTCCCTTTTTTCCTTCCTTCCCTTCCTCCCTCTTTCTTTTCTTTTTTCCTTTCTTTCTTTCTCTCTCTTTTTTTCTTTCTTTCATTGGAAGGCATGCTATGTTATATAAGTTCTATGTAATAAGTACAGGAGACAAACAACTTTTAAAAATAATGCAGTCTTTAGAGTTGTTTTGAGGTCTTAAATTCGTATGATAGAAATGGCTTTTATATCACTGGAGGGAAATATAGAAGGTATATTGACTCAGGAATCACCATAATTAAACAAAGAAACAAACAAACAAACAAAAATAAACACGTGTTTTTCTGTTAAAAGCCTAGAAATGGTAGCATCTCAGCACACCGTGCTTCAAGTCTGGTACACTATCTTACTGAATGTGTTTCTGGGTCCTCGTAATAAGAATTGATTATAGGAATCAAGGCAGTGGGTAAGTATGCCCATTTGTCTTAGTCAGTCTGGGCTGCCACAACAAAATACCATAGACTTGGTGGCTTAAACAGCAGACATGCATTTTCTCATGATTATGGAGGCTGGAAGTCTGAGAGAAGTGTGCTAGCATGGGCATGGTCAGATCATGGTGAGAAGCCCTCTTCCTGGCTTGCAGACAACTGCCTTCTTGCTGAACTCACATGGCCTTTCCTAGATATACGTGGGTGCTTAGGCTTCTTGTAAGGGCAATAATCCCATCAAGATGATCTCACCCTCATGCTCTCATCTATATTTAATTACCTCCCAAAGGCCTCACCGCCAAGTACCATCACATTGGTACTTGCATCACACATGCATTTTGGAGGCACACAAACATTCAATTCATACAACCTCTAACAATTCCCTGTGATTCAATTTCTACTCCTTGAAATCCAGTGGACAGCAGATATGCAGGTTTATTACCTAAAAAAAAAATAAGTAGGAAAAACTGAGTAGCCAAAAATCCCAAATCTCTGAACAGGAGTTCTCAGCCATTTGGCTTTATTTTTCCTTCTCTGCTACGCACAGAGGAGAGAAGTCAAGTACTGAAAGACGGATACTTGAGAAAGTAGCAAGATACTTAAGTGTTAATCAGGATTTTGCTATTTAAGTAAACAAAGTAAAGCGCTCTCACAAAGACCATAAGACATAAAATAAATGGCAAAGAAAAGAAATTTTGGAAAACGCTTTCTCTCTAAAATAGGTAGCTCCTCGTTGTTGATATTCCCTTAAAAGTTAAGACATGAGGTAAGTCCAGCTGTTCACTTTGTGAGCACAACTGATTTGAGTAAATAGAGATAACTAAAGTCTATTATAAGAGAAAAAAGAACCACTAATTCCAACAAATTCTAAAGAACTTAATGTTCTTTAAAAATTAAACTATTTATTGAAATATGAAAATAACCAAATACCTGGGTATTTTGACTATACATCTATGGCCAACGCATGCTCTTCGTGCAAAGCTTCTTTTCCTCAGGATACATAATCCAAACAGTCTTGCTACTTAACAACATAGATGGAATTCAATGGAAGCTCAAACCCTTCCAAGAGAGCAACTCTAACCTTTGCTTCAAAATTGTACACTAAACATAAGCGTTTATCTTCATTCCCTCTCAAAACACAGTTCAGCTGAAAGAAAAGGAAAGCGTGAGAACCCATAAAGGCAATGGAAGCAGAAAAGTAGATTGTCAACAGCCTCTCTCTCAAGTGGCGAACGTCTATAAAAGACTGAGGAGAATGTTGCAAACTCCAGCAGCACATGGGAGTTTGAGTGCAGCAATTAAGGGCTCCTCATCCCAGAGGATCCTCAGATAATATGACACCTATAGAAGGCAAGACTGGGAGTAGCAGAAAGGCAGGGGTCAAAGTGTGAGTGATTACTGGAAAGAATGTGGAAGGTGTAGGCCCAGGATTCCTTCTAAACCTTCCTCCTGTCAGTCTGTCACCCGGTGTAGCCCACGCGAAGAGCTATGTAAGTCAAGTGGAGATGCTCCTATACCTCTTCTTACTATGGTGTTGGCACAAGAGAGAAACAGGAGAAGGCTGCTTTGCACCTGATCAATACATATTGTAGAAAACATACAAAAAAAAAAGAGAGTTCATTTAAAAATAAATGTATTATAGCACTCAAAGCTAGATTAAATTTTTCTTACGTTTTGTTCACATGGGCTGACGGCTATTTTCTTTATGAACAGTCCAACTAGGAGCTCTGTTTAAATACGCCCCCCCACACCCAGTTACCCACAAAACCACACAGCTAAATCATATGCAGACAGTATAGGTGTGAAACAGACTTTCAAAACTGGATAGAAATATTATGACTGCAAAGCAGAAAGCCAAGGCTTGATTTATGTCTAAATGACTAGTTTAAAATCATCAATCATTTGAAAAAACACTAGAGAACACAAAAATAATGTGACTAAAATAACTGACCTGAGGAGAAGCAGAAATAAAGTAGAAAGAAAAAATAACGTGGATTATTTCTTCATGAGAGTATGCAGAGATTTTCAGGTAATGTTTCAACATTAAGGGAGATCAGCCAGGAAGAAAACTCAAGAACAAGGACCCTTTAAGAAACATGAGCATGATTGCTTAGAGTGGGATAAACTTGGATAATGATTATATCTGGTTTCTTATTTGGTGGGAGTTTTGAATGTTAGTTATTCTCAGTTTTGTAAGAGAGAAATACTTAAATGTTATTTGAAAGTTAACATTAATTGCTTGAAGAATACAAATAGTATATAATTCCCCCATATTAGTAATGAAAAATATAATATTTTAGTCAATTCTGAACAGTAAAAGAGAGTAAAGGTTACAAGAAAGCTTGCTAAATCAGATATATAAAAACATAATAGAGGGTAGAGGTCATTACAAAATTTAAATGGAATGATGATATTAAAAGATAGAAACTTTCATATTGTTATTTTTTAAGTTAGCAGAAAGCTTCAGAAATACATTTACGGGAAAGGATATAGGATATGGACACAAAAGAACAAAGAATGCTTAATGAATAAGAACAGTCAGATAAACTGGCACACTTTATCTGTGGCAAAATCAAATATTTAATAGAAAAAATAAATTACATATGATTTATGCTGCCAGCTTGCCAATTATATATTCTCTGTGCTGCAAACAATAACACATTACTACTTATTTTGAAAAGAAAAAATAAGTAAGTAGTTGACTAAACCAATATGATTGAGAGCACCTCCTGAAGCATGCAGGTATTCTGTAAAAAAGCCACATGCATAGTAGGAGTTGCAATATTGAGTTTAAACATGTGACGCCTTTGTCGGAAGGAGTTTGAGAGGCTTCCCAAGGAGAACCATAACAAGGTGTGCAAGGATGTGCAAGGCATGATCAAAATGTGAACAGGCTGAAGAGCGAAGAAGCCATTTTCAACGGTGACCCTGTGTGACTCAGAAGAATCCCGGTCCCGGACTGAGCCCAGAGCAGGCGCTCCCCCAGCCCTGACCTATGTGTCTGTAGCAGTGAAATCTCTTCTCTACTTCCACTGCCCACTGCCCCGTGTCGACTTGGCTTTATACCCATTAAGCCCAAAAGTCAGTCAAAATGATCCTAAAAGGACAATTCTGAAATTCAAGTTACTGCAAAATTAATAGTGATATGGCTTTTTTTTTTTTTAACCCAGAGTCCATAATAAGAGTAATCTACAGTTGCAAGTTTCAGAGTAATGATTGAGTTACATCATTAATGATCATATCTTCTCATTCTTATCCCTGGTATTTACTTATTACCCACAACTTGATATGGAAACACTTCTTTCTGAATATGCACCTGCAAACTATTGAAGATATGAAAGGTGTTTGAATAAAAACTCTTAGAGTAAGAAATGGGAAAAACATTTCTATAATAAGCTTATATCCTTCACTCATATTTATGTCTGCTTTACGATAATATAGTGGGTGTATTTACTATAATTCCAAGTTATAATCATATCTAGTCATTATTTCAGCACAAAAACAATATTTTTATATGCTGAGTATATGAGGAGCATTATGCATTATGTATTTTCATACATAATTTATTTGATTTTCATGAAAACTTTTGAGGTAGTTATTGCAAGTCTAATTTTTGAATTGAAGATAAGGTTTGAGAGATTAAGCAAATTGCCAAGCTCTTACATCTACAATGTGGCAAAACCTGAATTTCAACATATTTCAGTCTGATGTCAAATATATGCTCCTAACCACCTCATTATCTTGCTTTGCAAATTATCCTGTGAATGGAGATTTAAATTAAGTAAACTATTCTGCACCTTGAAGCCTTCACTGTTAGGGGGTCATCTGTCTAATACATCTCCTGTCATCCAGAGGGAGAGTAAAGGACAGAAGTTAAAGCAGATGGCATAACTGTAGGATTACCTATCTTCCTCTTTAACCTTCTCATATTTTCCTCTTGCACTAACCATGCTATCTATTTGCCCAGTAAAAAAACAACAGCTTTCAGAAGAAAAATCCACCTCTGTGAAGCATCATCTGAGGGGAAGAAATGAGAAAGAAAGACTAGTCAATGTACTCTTTGTTCACTTATACTGTTTGCTTGTATAATTTTTCCAATTTAAAGAAAGTTTCCTCTTTTTTTGGTTAATCCTCACCCGAGGATATTTTTCCATTGATTTTTTTTTTTTTTTTTTTTGAGAGTGAGTGTAAGGGAAGGGGAGAGACAGAGAGAGAAACATCAATGTGAGAGAGTCACATGGATTGGTTGCCTCCCACACAAGCATAGACCAGGACTGGGATCTAGCCTGCAACCAAGGTATGTGCCCTTGACCAGAATCAAATCTGGGACCCTTCAGTCTGTGGGCTGATGCTCTATCCACTGAGCCAAACTGGCTAGGGCAAAAGTTTCTTTTAATACATACCACTTCCTACAGGACTTAGGAAATAGACCCTCAATGTTTAAAGTATCTATGTATCTGAAAACTAAAGTTCCAGATAATCCTACCTAATAAAATGGTAATATGTAAATTACAATCACTCCGCTACGCCCACAATTGGGCCAGCAGGAGGCACAGGGGGCGGGACTCGGGGTGGCCAGGGTAGCCGATTGGGCCAGCGGGACGCTGAGCTTGCGTCGCCAGCAGCAGCGCGAGCTCAGCTTCTGCACCATGGCTGTGCTGCGGAACAGAAGGGGCTTCTGGGGCAGCGAGCTCACGTCCCGCCACAGACCATCAAAAGCAGGGGAGCTGGGTGCCTGTCTGCTCCGGCACCAGGCCTTTCAGAAGCCTCCGCCGAGCCGGAGGTTTCCGAAAGGCCTGGTGCACGAGCGGACAGGCACCCAGCTCCCCCGCGATCGAAAGCGAACGTGTAGGGGACCCTACATGTGCATGATTCAATCATGCACTGGGCCTTTAGTATTTTATATAGTATTTCACTGCAGCAACTTTTGATGTGAGGACATGACATAGCAGGCATTCTTTACATGAAGAGGCAGCAGGCTCAGTGTTTAGAGAGTTTCCTCTCCATTGCAAGGAATTTAGTATGTTTCTTTTTCTATAAAGAAGCTATTCTTAATTATTTCTAAATTAAGATAGGATTTTTTGTGAACTTATCTATAATGAAATTTCTTTTGTACTAAAATGGAATGCAATTCCATAAATGTTTAGAGAATGGCAAGAAACCAATTAAAATTTCTTTTGAATGGAAAATTAAACTTGCATTTTTATGAAATGTCTGTGAAAAATAAACCCATTAATAGAATGATACTTTAGTTTCATGACAAGCTTTCATCACTTTTAGACTGAAGAGAATTAAGCTAACAAAATACTATGAGGATGTTGATTAAGTTTGATTTAAAAAGCCAAAATAAAAATTGCCAGCAACTATTTTTCTGATATAAAGACTGAAAGCAATGTTTACCATTAATCCTATGATTTTTGCCTTGCATAGTTTTAATATTAATGCCAGTAAGCATCTGTGTATCTAACAATTAGTAATATTAAATAATCTCTCCATTCTTATAGTCGCATTACACAAGGGATTCAATGGATCAGATCTAGACCTCTTCCATGTGATCTAGGAATTCTTCCTAGTTCCCAGTTTGATGTAAGATAAATCATGACTTTTATTGAACCAAATATTTAACCTGTACTTGTGGAATCTTTTGTTAATGCTTTGTTTATTTATGGATTACATATGACAAGATACATCATAATCCTCTAAACTCCTTGGCTCCTTTAAATTGAAGGATGTAGGTAAGGTAAGGGGAAATTAAGCTTGATCAGAGGCATGAAGAGAGAGATTTTTAAAAAATATTTTATCCCTTTTTAATTTGTCAGCATATCATTTTCCTTCTAAATTATGTAATTAGTCTTATAATAGGATATTTATTCTATGACATGGAGAAGCAATTTAAGAGAAACATAAGTGCATGTTTTTAATTATATAATAGAAAAAACTAATATGAAATAATTTTCCTGAGTTAATTTTAATTGCACAATTTTAAAATTATGTAGCAGAGAAATAACTAAGTGTTTTGTGGGAAGATAACAGTGATTTATCCCTAAATGAAGGTTGAAAAAGTAAACAATATATAAGAAAAGGGTACAGATCTGCAAATAAAATCTCTCAAAAAATACTCACAAAGTATTATTTTAAATATGTATTACATATATTTACCCATTTTCAATGTCAAGATTAGTCAAAATAAATGTAATATTATACATTATATTTACATTAATCTTTTGAATGGAAAATATTACTTTCTTATTAAAAGTAAAACTATAATTTTTCTAGGCTGTTGATTTATTTGTACCTTTTTGTTACCTTTACAAAAAAAAAAAAGGCAACCTTAATAAAGGTTGAACTCCTTAGTATGTGTTGTAGTTTGAAAGTGTGGTAGAGCAAGTCAAGGTTTAATTTAAACACCTTGCCTTAGTTCTAAGTTAATATTTGCCTCTAAATTTTTTGTGAGAGTGGGTAACTTGCTTAGCCTCTTTAAGCCTTATTTTCTACATCTAAAAATGGAAAGCCTGCACTAAGTTCCTTATACTATTTTCTCACATGTTCAGAGTACAAGTTTAAAATAATAGTTATAATTATCCTCCTCATCATCATAATAGTTAAAATTTCTAGAGTATTTTGTTTTGTGTTAAGCACTATTTAAGAATTTGCACATATAGCTTCATGTAAGGCTCACATCAAGTGTATGGAATGAGTAATATTTTCCCCATTTCACAGATAAGGAACTAAAGAAGAATGAGGTCCAAAGTTTTAAGCTGGTAGATATTGAACAAAAACGGAGTGACCAACAAATGCAGAAACTTTTCAAAATTTCTTGTAACTTTATTAAATCTTAAAATCTAAAATATGTATGAATACATAATCATTCATAACAAATGTGTGCATTTTCTCACATAAACATTATATATATATATATATATATATATATATATATATATATACATATATATATATATGTATATATATATGGAAATTTTATCTATACTACAAGTTAATGAGATTTGAGCCTAATAGGAATGAATGCTTTCACAGCTCCCAAGATTAAATTTAAAATTTTTAAGTATTATATATTAACATTTTTTCTAGCTACAAAGTACCACAAAACTATTGCCATCAAGTAATAAGTAAAGTCACCTTATTTTATTGCCAATGTACTCCCCAATCAAATTTTTTTCAATCTCTAGAGAACCCAAAGACCTGCCTGGAATTTATTCTGTCTATTTGAAGCCAACCCCTCAATATAATGACTAGATAATTTGTCATATGATGATAAATATATCAATATCTTAAGTCAAAATGAGGGATATGTATTCACTGAAGTTATAGTTTCAATAAGTATTTTTTTCAAAATTTATATAATGATAGCATAGTGACCAACAGTAAGATTTCTATAAATGTTGAATTGATTTTAGGAAAAAGGAATTTAATAAATAAATACATCTAATTATAATAAGTAAACCAAAGTAAATGGATTAAACTAAAAAGTACTTATTAAGAACTATACCTAAATTAAATAAATTTTAAAAATTGATTTCACACACATTATGTGTATAGTGACACGCACTAGTGGGAGTAAAAGAAAATATATACTTTATAAAAAAACTTAAGTCAAAATAAAGTAAAATTGAGAATAAGAATGACAATAAGAATAGAGAGAACTAAACTTGCAGATATCATATACAAGACATAGATGGGTTTTATAGATATGATTTCCAGAGAAAAATTAACAATTATTTAATGGCTAATTACCATAGGTTAAGCTAATTAATAAAACAATAGTTAATCTTGCAGCATGCAGAATATAGTCATCATGGAAAAGGCAAACATATAGTAACTATATCTAAGAAATATTAAATTAATGTTCAATAATTTGCTTTCAGTTGTATCAATTTTAAGAATTCATTCCATTCCATTCTCATTCATTGCATTAAGTTTCCTTAATATCTGAAAGACATCCATTATTAACACAGTGTGCTCAATTCTTCTAATCATATTATAACACTGAATTGAGAGGGTGCCAGCTTCTCACACCTTTTGCTTGATGGCACAGGAGCCCGCCCTTAAAGTGTCACAGAAGATAAAGACAATATTCTCTTTTTTTTATTATTTATTTATTTATTTATTTATTTATTTATTTATTTATTTATTTATTTTTCTATTAATCCTCACCTGAGGATATTTTTCCTTTGGCTTTTAGAGAGAGTAGAAGGGAAAAAGAGAGACAGAAACATTGATGTGAGAGAGACAAATCTATTGTTTGCCTTCTCACACCAGGGCTGGGGTTCTAGCCAGCAACCAAGGTACATGCTTTGACCAGAATCTAACCTCAGACCCTTTCGTCCACAGGCCAATGTTCTTTCCACTGAGCCAAACAGGCTGGGGCAAGACTTGCCAGTGTTTAAATGCTCATAGGCAGTCTCACATTTACTGTTCTTTTTATCCTGCTGATATTTCATAATATGTAAATGTTGTATTTTAGATATTTTATATTATCTTCTATTGTGAATAAAGGTTATAAAATTTGACATTTTCAGATTGTCAATATTCATAGTTCCAAGAATAAGAATGATACAATAAAGGGAGTCAGGTATAACTCCAGATTCCATGTCTCAAATTGCAAATGCATGTTTTGTTATTATGAAACTGCTGTAAGTCCTCAAAAAAAACCAAAAAACCCAAAATAAAAAACCCACACATAAAAATGCAACAATTTTGAGCCCAGACTACATTTTCTGTTTTATTATCTTTCCTCACCCTATAGTTACATAGTCAAAGAGTACATTAAATAAAAAATGTGGGAGAAAGACATTTTTGCAGTTGTCTTTGCAACTTTCTAGTTATAAGTTCTGTTCCATAAAACACATCTGTAAAGAGTAAAAGCAGTTATTTTATAATTTAAAATATGTATGCTTTTCCTATCCTTCTGCATGGCTACATTTCATAACCTTTCAAAAATAACTGGTTAAAACTTTATATAGATAGCAGGTTGAATAAATATATTTACAGGCTTAATTTAAGTTAAAATTTATCTGCTAAGTAAACCACTCCTAAAAGACACAGTGCCTTGATCTTACTGCATTTTATGCATTTAAATGTAGACTTTGAATAACAGCCAAGGCTGTGTGGGAAATATTTCCACTAATAAACAAGAAGACTGAAAGCTCAGTCAACTACAGTATTTTTTCTCTAAGGTGAGATTTTAATGGATACTTTTCAGTGTGTTGACTTTCAGATTATAATGCTTTTATTTCAGAGTGTTAACATGATGGAGTCATAGGAAGAGGAGTTAAAAATAAAATCCTGGCAAAACCAAAATACCTAAGTTATTTAGCTTCAGAGCTTCTATTTAATTTTGTTGCTGTTTTCCCTGAATACTGTAAATCATTCTACAAATGCAAAAGTTCTTTTTTTCTTTCTTGAATCAGTACAGTTTATTTTAATTCAGCTGTTTATGTCTTTCTACAGGACAAGCAATGTCCTACAATTACATGCAGGTGCTCTGAGAAAAGAGTACCTGTTCTTCCTAATGACTGTAGGTAACTAATAAAAACAAAGAGCCTGGCCAGCGTGGCTCAGTGGTTGAGCCTCCACCTATGAACCAGGAGGTCACGGTTTGATTCCTGGTCAGGGCACATGCCCAGGTTAGGGGCTTGATCCCTAGTGTGGGGCATGTAGGAGGCAGCCAATCAATGATTCTCTCTCATCATTGATGTTTCTATCTCTCTCTCCCTCTCCCTTCCTCTCTGAAATCAATAAAAATATATTAAAAATAAATAAATAAAATAAAAACAAAGAAGAAAGAAATAAAACCTAAATACTACTGCCTGCTTGGTGAAATATAAGATTTTTTTCTCAGTCATGAAAACGAGGGTCTGCTTCGTAATAAGAATGTGATTCCCTTGGACATGCTAAAGAGGTACTCTTATTAATTTGTTTTATAAGGAAAAAAATTAAATAACAGATATGAAAAGCATAACCAGACAGTTCTCAGAAGAAAGGTAGGAAGGGAGGGAGGGAGGGAGGGAGGGAGGGAGGGAGGGAGGGAGGGAGGGAGGGAGGGAGGGAGGGAGGGAGGGAGGGAGGGAAGGAAGGAGGGAGGGAGAAAAAATATGCTGATGCTATAAAAGTACTTAGGCTGGAATATTTTAAGCCCTAAAATTTAAAAAAGTGCTGCTCTCATACTATCCAAACAAAGAAACAAACAGAAGAGGTCTTTCTCAAACAACGTTTTGTTGATTGAGAAGTTGACATTATTATAAGGCAATTATTTTCTATTATAATAAAAATGTTTCCACTTTTTATATTTTATTTGTCTTCATCTGTAAACAAGCAGTGGATGAATGTGGCATATTCATGTTTACTTATAACATGTATCTACATTAAATAAAAGTTTATAATTACCCAAGTAGATAACAGATAACATGTACTCTTGAAACATCAACTTAAAAAACAATACCCCCCAATGCACATTGCTACTCTTCTCAAAAATATTTATTTACTTTGAATAACCATCAAGTTAAATTCACAATGCAAAACTTCATCTATGATGTTGTTTTTGATTAAAAACAGCCAAACATATATATAGACAGGGTAAATACAGCATTGTAAAATATCATGGCCTTGCTTGTCCACTTTAGTTTTATTATTGTTTAAACCTAAAGTTAAGATAGAATAAAAAGAGATTCCTTAGCAATTTCATTGAAAATATATAAATCTATATTTATCGATGGGGGATTACAGAGAGAATCATTTATATATGCAGGTTTTCAATAGTTCTTAAAAATGGTGAATAAATTAATTGTAATCACTTATGCAATGGAAGTTATCTTTTAAGACCCTAAAATCGTATTTTGCATCCCCCTTCCTTTTCTTATTTCACCCTTATATTCAGGACTTTCAAAATGTGTTCTATGGTATATTCTCTATTTTTAACCACAGCAATAGTTTAATTTTTAGGTTATAGTGGTTTCAAATAAAATATCATTTGATAAAATGTATCCTGAGGCTGGCTAATAAGATATGAAAGCCACTGCTTTTAATACATCTGAGATTAATTTTGACAAGTGGTAAGCTAACACAATGAAATTAATTTTTCTCCAACATTAAAAAATATCACTTCCTCTTACTAAATAATCTTTCCCAATCCCACATATTATGATCTATTCTAAACTCAATATTCTATTTTGTTAATTCCTATGCCTATTTTTATACCCATCATATAGTCTGTGTTATTAGAGTTTTAATATTTGGTAGTGAACTGCCCACATTATTACTTTTCTATCTTAAAAATTGTCTTGGAGAGTCTGGCCCACTGGCTCAGTGGTTGAGCATCGATCCACCTATGAACCAGGAGGCCACATTCAATTCCTGGTCAGGGCACATGCCTGGGTTGTGAGCTCGATCCCCAGTGTGCAGTGTACAGGAGGCAGCTGATCAATGATTCTCTCTTATCAATCATACTTCTATCTGTCCCTCTCCCTTCCTCTCAGAAATCAATAAAATATATATTTCTAAAAATTGTCATGCATATACCTGAGTTTTTCTCTTTAAATTATTTGTGATTTATAAAGATTCTAAAAAAGAGTTTCTATTCTTTTAAAAATTGTATTTTACCATACTTTGTTTTCTGTAGTGAAAATAATTCATTAATCTAATTAATAATATTTCCTTAATTTCACAGTATTATTTCATAATTATTTTAGGCCAAGAGGTAGAATGCAGTAATAGTTAAGAATTTTGAAGTTGTAATCAGACTAATGCATGTTTAAATATCAACTCTGCTATTGAAATGCATTATTTTGAAAAATTAAACTTCTCCTCACTCTTCATGAGCTAGGATATTTAACCCATTTTTCAGAGGGGAATAAAAAATTTATTATTATGCATGTGGATTATTGAGAATGATGGTGAGAGGAGCCATTTTTATTTCCACTTTTTTTTCCTGATCCCATATAGTGTTACTACTGGGTAGGCAGTATGACATAATGGAATATTATTTAATTAACTGAATTAAAAGATGGCATAGTTGATGAGATGCTTATTTTTTGTGTTATAAAAAAGGAAACTTAAATTGTGAATTAAACTATTAAGCAGTCTTCACATCACACAGATTTTTTAAAAATTTACACAATGGAATATTATGCAGCTGTAAATAAAAGTATCTCTTACCCTTTGAGGCAACATGGAGGGACCTGGAGAGTAATTAAGCTAAGTGAAATAAGGCAGTCAGAGAAAGACAAGTATAACATGATCCCATCAATATGTCAAATCTTATGAACAAAATAGATCCAGGGACATGGAAGCATGGAACAGACTGAGGAATCTCAGAGGGTAAGGGGGTGGGAGGGTGGTAAGAGATTAACCAAAGAATTCATATACATATATGTATAACCCAGGGACACATACAAGAGTGTGGTAGGCCTGGTGGTGGGGGGCAGATTTGGGGTGGTGGGGTTAAATGGGAAAAAGGGGGAACATTTGTAATACTTTCAAAAATTAAGATACATTTTAAAAATTTAATTTTATACCTACTAAATGAACCATTTTAAACTTGCTGTATATCATGAAAGCTAAGACAAAACATTATCATATATACTATTAAGAAAAATACTTACAAATAATATTTAATATACCATTGATTATAAGTTGCATTTTTATTCCAGAGATATTAAAAACTGAAAAAAACTATGACTCTAGCTACTGATATCATATATAATAAAAGGCCAGTGACCATAAGTGTAACAACTGGAATGACTGCTTGACCAGTTGCTATGAGGTGGGGGGCCGGCGAGGGGAACTGGGTGGCTGGCAGTGGTGTCATTGAAGGACCCGGGGCCGGCAAGGGGAACTGGCTGGCTGGCGGGGGCGGCAGGGTGGGACTGGGGACTGGCGAGCGGCAGAAGATGGGCATGATTGCAGGCTAGGCCTAGGGATCCTACCTGCACACGATTTCGTGTGCTGGGCCTGTAGTATAAAATAAAGTGGTTAGGGAGATAACACTTAATGCTGAAGTTGTACTCTGAGGAACTGAATGATAGAAATGTGAAGTATTTTCAACCTTGTTGGAAATCAGCCAATGTTTATTAAAATTTAAATACTCATGCAATTAAAACATAGCAAGTTCATTCTTGAGAATCCACTAGATCAAAAAAAATTACAGTTCAAAACCTTTATTAGTAATATATACTATAGATTTGCTTATAGTATCAAAATGAATGCCCAAAACATTTGAGTTTCTGTATAAATTGTGATCATATACAGTAAATAAGTATTAAGGCAATAAAATGATTAATTATAATAATAAAAAATGATTATATACAATGACTGCAAAATGTATTATTAAATGGAAAGGGAAAAACTTACATAACATAAATAAGTTTTATTACACAGTAAAAGTCCTCTATGTGTATTTCATATACTTCATTAGTATGGAGAAAGGTTACGGAGTAAGCTATATAGGCTACATGGGGGGAGGATGGGAAGGTGAGATGAGTACATGGAAACAGATATTGGAATATTTTTTTGGTAATCACAAATTATATATTGGAAAATGAGTAATACATAATTATATCTAGAACCATTTTATAAATTGTGTGAATATTGATTTTATTATTTAGAAAAACTAAAGGGATTGTACCAATGCAAATATTCACTTGATCTCTTTACACATCTATACAGATAAGAAATCTGGATTTTTATTGTTCTGTATAACATCATTAAATTTTAATGTGAAAATAATTATGACAACTATTTCCCCATGATTATTTACATCTTTCATCATTATAAAGTTACCCCCTTGTAACCTTAAATTACCTTTATTTAAAACTGCATCTTTTTTATATAATCATGACATATAAACCACAAAAGCATTTAATGAAAAATATTCTAATATCTGTTTCCATGTACCTATCCCATCTTCCCCCATGCCTCTAGTGTCTCCATACTAATGAAGTGATATATGAAATACACATAGAGGATTTTTACTGTGTAATAAAACTTATTTATGTTATGTAAGTTTTTCCCTTCCCATTTAACAATACATTTTAGTCATTGTATATAATCATTTTTTATTATTTGAAAGACTTAAGTATTTGAGTGTATAAAAGAGATAATAAGGGTAATAAGAAATTGTTCACTCAACCATAATGCAACATATACTTTAATGTTATATTTCTAGTTATTTGTCAAGAGAAGAATACATATTCTAACTTCATATTATCTTAGAGTAGATAGAATTTATAACAATATTTTGCAAGTTATAAGCACAGAGAAATACACTTACAGAGTATCACATAGTGTAGGCTCAAGCCCAAGCAAATAGATTAGAATATTGGACCCATAATTGATCAGCTTGTGATCCCAACAACTTATTTAATTTCACTGTGTATCAGTTTTCTCATGTTAAATTAAAAAGAGTAATAATACATTTCTGTTCAGCTATTGTAACATTAAATAGCATAAGAGCTACTTAATGAGAGAGTATGTATTTCATCCTTAGAAAACAGTCTGACAATTAATAAACACTCAACAAATGTCAGTTATTATTGTTGTTATTATCCTCTCTCCTTAACAGTGCTTTTCTAAGGGAGAAGTGTGCCTGGTAAGACAATGAGAATTATTAGACCCAGTTTCTGTAATGTACAAAGGTAATATAATAAGAGAGGAATATGCTAATTATCCATTACGCCCTGAGGTGTAACGACTGACTGGTAACTACGGGATCACGGATCTGCAGGAGGGTGGGGCAGCGAACTACAAGCTACAAGCAGGCGCAGAGAGCTACAGGAGGGCGCAGGGCAGCAAGCTATGAAGCTACAGGAGGGCGGGAGTGTCCTACTGGTGCATGGATTCATGCACAGGGCTACTAGTATTAAAATAAACAATACATTTCGGTACACATTCATCTGTCTGTCTCTCCCTTTTTTATCTCTGTCTTTCTACAAACTACTTTCACACTGCAAACTTTCTTTGACATTAACCTCAATATCCAAATATATTTTTAAAATATGTTTTTATTGATTTCAGAGAGGAAGGGAAAGAGAGAGAGAGATAGAAATATCAATGATGAGAGAGAATCACTGATTGGCCGCTTCCTACAGGCCCCACACTGGAGATCGAGCCATAACCTGAACATGTGCACTGACAGGGAATCAAACCATGACTTCCTGGCTCATAGGTCGACGCTCAACCACTGAGCCACACCAGCTGGGCTCAATATCCAAATATTTTAGAAAATAAAAACAAATTTCCCTTCTCTATTATATCTGTTCCATTCAATGCATAATATAACTAAGACCCAAACATCAATATTGTGAATCAAGGAAAATAGTAGAAATTTATGTTCTCCATAGAAAAAAAAGAGACAAAACATAACATAAAAAGAAAATATGATTGCTGTCAGCCTGGCCAGTATTTCAGATAGACTGAATCTATGACCTGTAAATATATACAATTTGGAGTACTCTCTCACTATGAGGCTACTTGTAGCATATTACTTCTGACATCATAGCAAAATATCTATTCATTTTGGATTCTGCTTTTATACTTAACAGAATTGAAGACATTTTAAGCTTCTAACAAATGTTAGAAGTTTTTCATGGTAATATCAACTAGTCACTAGATATTATTCAATGCGTGTTTTCCCTTCAGTGTTCTTCAGCCCTATTCTGTACTATGCACCCATGTTCTCAAATAACTGAACATGAATAAAGCTGATGCCATTGGACTCCATGTTTGTATTCATTCCACATACATTCTGGAAAGTTGGAGGGATATCAGGAACTGGTACAAGATGATATTACAAGAAAAATTTTTTCTTGTGTATTTTCCAGACCCTCTTGGTCTTCCTCTTCTTTCTGTACTTTCCTTTTTACATGCTCTCCCAGCCATGTTTGGCTATATCTTACCATAATTAGTTACCATAATTGCTACCAAGTTTCTTCATTTTGATGTCTCTGGTCCCTAGGAAAGGATTCCCATGCTTCAACATTTTTTGTGTTGGTAATTACCCTCTGAAGACCACTAAGCTGAAGAATGTCTTGAGACTTACAAATCTGGGGCCATCAATGGCCCAATGAGAACAATGTATCTTAAATAACTTTAAACATTATCCATAAGGAAATCTAAAAGTTATCCATAAGGAAGCCTAAAACCCAAGATGACCTCACTGGTAAACTCAAAGATAGAAATATCAATTCTACACAAACTCTTCCTGATAATTTAACAGGATAGAATATATCTCAACTCATTCTATCAGTCCAGAAACATCATGATACCAAAACCAGACTATGACACTACAGGGAAATAAAAATTATGTAGCAAAGTACTACAAACATTTAAAACATGATGTTAGCAATTTGAATCTATCAATGCAAAACATAATCATACACTATTAGCAAGTATGGCTTCTCCAGGTTAATTTTACACTTGTAAAATCACTATATGAAATTTAAAAAATTTTTAAAATATATGACTGTCTCAATAAATGCAGAAATAAGGAAAATAAACAAAAGGCATACAAATTGAAAGGAAAAAAGTTTTTTCTGATGATTTTTTATCGTTATATAGTATGATAATCTACTAAGTGAAATCTATAAAACCTACAGAAATTAATAAGTGAATTGAACACTAAAGCTAATAAATGAGTGAATGATATATCTTTATACAAAAATCAATTGTATTTTTTATAATGGCAATGACTAATCACATACAAAATTAAGTAAAAATGAACAAGATATCTAAATGTAAATCCTAAAACTATGAGTTCTATAATAAAACATGAGAAAAGCTTTTACCATGAATTAGACAAAGATTTCTTAGATATAACAGCAAAAACATGTCCATAAAAAATTGATAAATTGGATTTCATCAAAATTAATAATCTATTTCTCAATGACACTACTAGGAAAATGAAAGAACAATCCATAGTATAGGAAAAATATTTGCAAATCATATATTTGGTAAATAACTTGTATCTAGAATATGTAAAAAAATTTTAAACTCAAAAAATAAGAACACCAAAAAGCCAGTTTAGACTGGGTAAGAGATTTAAACACACATTTCACTAAAAAGTACATGAAATATGATAAAATAACACTGATCATTTTTAAAAAGCAAACTTAATGACATACTACTATATATCACTTAGAATGGCTAAAATTTTATAGCCTATATATAACAAAAGTTGGTGAGGATTCAAAGAAACTAGGGTTCTGATTCACTGAAACCATCACTTAGAAAAATAGTTTGGCAATTTTAATAATGTACCTACCTACCATATAATCCAGCAATTCTATTTTTTAGTATATAACTAATAGATATGTAGGCACATATTCATAATTTTGCATGAATATTCACAGATGTTTTATTTGAAAACAATCCAGATGTTCATCAATAATTCAATGAATAAAAAAAAACATACATCCATATAGAATATTACTCAAAAATAAAAATGAATATATGCCACAAAATGTATGAAAATCTCAAAACAAAACATTGAGTGAAAGAAAGTCATCCCTCATAATGGGTACTATATAATTCCACCTACATAAAATGTACTAAGTGCAAAATAATATAAATAAACACAACAAGTAAATCAGTAAATGCCTGCAGATGGGGGCACAGGTAGGAAAAGGGATAAAGGAAAGAAATTCAAAGGGGCATGCAGAGACTTTGGAGGAGGGGATGAGAATGTTCACTGTCTTTTTGTAATGATGGCTTCACAGGTGTGTACTTATGTCAAAACTTAAACGTTACACTCTAAATATATGTGATTTATTGTGTGTCAGATATTCTGCAACAATGCTGTTAGAAAATTGGAACTTTAGATGTATAATTTTGTGTTATTTTATAATACTTACAGTATTAGAAAGCTCTGTTTGAAGTTCCTGAAGAAGATACCCTGATGTTATATAAAATTTTAAATGAACTCCTCTGGATGGCACTGCAAAATAAAATACTGGAGTGAAAAAAAACAACAAACGATACAGCCTGGGTATTTAATAATGAATGTTATTATTAATAATAGTAATATTTATTCAGTATTTACTATGGATTAGGCCCTTTCCTAAGAACATTCCATATGTAACATTGATGTAGTACAACAATCTGATACACATTTTTCTTGGGGGAATCCTGGATTATAGTCCAATGTACTTTTAGAAGCTTTTCCATGCCATATTCTACTTTTACTTGAAAAGAGTCTAGATGAATAACCATTTCTATTATTTCCAGAGCCTGATCCTACAGAATCATCACCACTCTCTTTCAAGATATAATTTACATATGCTCTAATCAGGAAATGAATTAAGTAATATAATAATTTATATCTCTGTTCCCTGTCTAGAAAATTATTCACGCATGCTACTTTTAATATTTTGATTAGACTATAGGGAAAAACTATTGCCTTTCACTGTCACAGTAGAATGTAGTAGTGGATAGGCTGTAATTAGATATCATTAATGTCAATTATCTCTAGTACCTATGGGATTAAGGCTCATTTAACCCTTTGAAAGTAACTCATGTAAAATTTCAAAAAGCTTAACTATTTAGAAATTTTTCTTTTTGTCTGCTCAGTCTATGTTGTCGGAATTTCTCCTCCGATGTTCCTGAACATGAAGAACAATATTTTTATTTTAAATATATAGTACCTAGAAAATTATATAATAGCGTGCTACTTTAACTCAACTGATTTTAAATAAAATTAAAGTCTCAACTTGCTCTTAGAAGTCTCTTCTTTGTTATGATATCAATATTTCTGTTTTTAACTCACCTATTATCTGAGAATTGCATAAGGTATCACTAAGGAAATCACATTAAGTAGTAATATAGAAGTATTTCAAGGTTGCTTCACATGCATTGATTTCCATAACTTTTCTAATTTCTGCTTCAGCATTTCACATAATTTATATTGCAAACATTATTCATCAGCCCTAGATATTTTAATTTCCTGATTGAAGAGCTATGCTTTAGATCCAGTTCATAACTTCATATTTAACCAACACACAATTTACCCTAATTTTGTCAGAATTTAATCTAATCTCTTATCTATATATATAAAAGGCTAAGTGACTGACTGTCCTTCCATCCGACCGTCCTACTGATGGACCAGCTGGTACATATGAAGCACAATGTCAATCCTATATAATAAAAGCCTAATACGCTAAGTGTCTGACCATTCGTTCGACCATTCAACCAGTCATTATAACGTGCACTGACCACCAGGGGGAAGATGCTCTGACTGGTAGGTTAGCTTGATGCTGGGATCCAGCACTTTGGGAGAGACAGGCCAAACATGCCCTGGAGCCAATCTCTCATGGTCCCTCCCCAGCCTCTAAAATATTTCTTCTTCTAATTAATTTCCTTTCAATGTCCTCGAATACATGCACTGGGCCTCTAGTTTAAAAATAAACATTGACTAGTGCATGCACGATACATATAAAACTCTTGCTGGTGCCAATTGCATGCATGTTTTAATAAAACTATATTATATATACTATTTTGACATGTAATTTTTTGCAGTAACATAATTACCACACAAATCTTTCTTCTAATTAATTTCCTTTCAATGTGCATGAATCCGTGCACTGGGCCACTAGTATGCAATATTGAAACATATCTGATATTTTATTAATATTTTATTTCTTTTAAATTTATAAAACTGTTATATATATGAAGTTTATATTTATATTAATCATTTATATCTTAATATTCTTGTCTAGTACAGAATATCAAGTATTGAACTTTAATTTGAAAAACTCTATAAGGTGCTTCTCGTATTTATTTTACCTACTCTTCATGCTTTCTGCATCTTTAATATTCATATTACATGATTTTAGGAGATCAGTTACTTTTCAAGAATATTTTTCTTTATGTAAAAATTTAATTAGTGGATAAAATAATTGATTTTTCAGAGAAAAATAATCTGAATAATATGCATTTAAAATACTCAGATCTTAAAATTAAGAAGAAATATGTAAATATAAAACACATAACTAGTTATATTTTGTTAAGGCTTCAAGTATTCATAAACATTTATAAAATCCAAACCATCATGAAACTCTTATTCAAGGTGTAACTGTTGAAGCAATGTCAAAAGAATGGGATAAAAAGAGTCTCCCTATATGCTATATATTCCATATTAATTGAATATTCACAAACAGGTATTTTAAAATTCAAAATCAAATTGTCCCACTCTAAACAAAAGTGCTATCTCTATTTTCTTTTTTCTACCATGCTGCCAAGATTAGAGTGCCAAATAGAAGCTGGAGATATTAAATTTTAGCTTGTCTATAACACATATATTTAAAATTTTAAAACATAAATCTTAACCTGAGATTTATAATAATACATTTGGCTGATACTATTTGTTATCAGTCCCTAGTGAAATTAGTGAAATGGAATCCAAATGTTTAATACATTGGGAAACTGTGATGACCAAAATAGAATATTATATTCTTGACTGCTCAATTTGTTGGAAATTTTATCATTGAGTTTCAAGGCAGGGAACTCTGACATGTTAAATTTCTGAAAACATTGAGATCTTTGAATAGAAATGATACAAGTCCACACCCAACTTTTTAAATGCCTACTGTCCATTTAATTACATGCTGAGTTTTAAAACAGTTAAGTATAAATGCAGAAAATAATTAGTTTTCCATCATTGAGTATTCGAGAGATGGGCAGAGAACCTATAAATGAACTTCTGTAACCTTCATAGCCAAAGATGAATTTACTGACTAATTTTGAGGAAAAATAACATATAGTGCAGGTATCAATTCTGACCTTATTGTAATGAAATTAGCAGAACATAATTTAATACTATTTTTCTAGATTTCATAAAATAAATGTTGAAATCTATAACCAGATAATAATTGTGCTCCTAAAACCTACATGGTTTGACAAGTATCATTTTTTCTAAGGTCAGTGAATTCTCTTATATAGGTTTTTTTTTTTTCTAAATAGAAAAAAAAAAAAGTTAAAAACAGCAGCAACAAAAAAGTCATCATTAAGTAGGTAGCAGGAAACTAGCAGTGATCTGGGCGTATGTTATCGTGTCCATGATAAGTTCAAATTTTACTAATCATTTAGATATTTGTCCTGGTATTTTTTAAAATATACTTTTATTGATTCCAAAGAGGAAGGGAGAGAAAGAGAGAGAAACAATGATAGAGAATCATTTATCATCTGCCTCCTGCATGCACCCTACTGGGAATCAAGCCTATAACCCTGGCATGTGCCCTGACTGGCAATCAAACTGTAACCTTCTAGTTCATAGGTCGATGCTCAAATGTTGAGCCACACCGGCGGGGCTGTCCTGGTATTTTTAAGCTATACAATACAAGGTGCCTGTTTTGTAAATCCAACATATTATCAATAAGACAGCACAGAGAATTTACACTCAAATTTTTTGTCAGACATTAGATAAAACTCATGTTCATAGATTTATTTTAAAAATTACATAAGTAATTAAATATTATATAATATATAAAAATTCTTAAGAAAGAAATTTCTCAGAAAAAATTCCAATAATAGTGAATTTATAAGCTTGACAAATTAGAAGGGAAAAGAGACTGCAAAAAATACAGTATTGCAGAAATACAGATTTGTTTTAAGGCCTCAAAAAAGAGAATAATCCTTGCTCAAAACAGTGTTAATAGTAATAAACATCAACTCAAGTAAACATGAGCAAAATAAATAAGACATAAGTAAAAAAAATGAGTTGGTTAGAGAGACATTTCACAGATGTGTATGACAGTCAAATATGCCCTAAATATCTCTATACCCAATATATCCTATTATTATCAAACAATATTAAATTTATGACAGCTAAAAAGTGAAGTATATATTTTGTACTATGCACTATTTCAAGCCAAAAATTACATTATTATTACAGAAGCTAATTTTAGAAACACTTTTTCTAGTAATGAATTATACAATGAAACACCTGTAGTACTAAAAAGTGCATTCCAGAATTTAAAAGCAAACTACCATCTAAAACACAATCAAGTACAATAGGAGTTTATTTGCCAACAAAACCTGTAATAAAGAAAGTGAAGAATTTAAATATACAAAATACAAGAGAATACCAGGAAAATTATCACAGATAGAAAACATAACAAAGCTAGCTGGTGTGGCTCAGTGGATGAGCATGGATTCTTGGTCAGGGCACATGTCCAGTTTGCAGCCTCAGTCCCCAGTAGGGGGCCTGCAAGAGGCAGCCTATCAATGATTCTCATTACTGATATTTCTCTCTCTCTCTCTCCCTTCCTCTCTGATATCATAAAAATATATTTAAAAAACACACATAACAATTTGAAGAAGATTAGAATACAAATACAGGCCCAACGGCATGATTGAGGACAAAAGTGCAACAGTAAAAAAAAAAAAAAAAGGTATGCCCTACCAGTGGTTGGCAAACTCATTAGTCAACAGAGCCAAATATCAACAGTACAACGATTGAAATTTCTTTTGAGAGCCAAATTTTTTAAACTTAAACTTCTAACGCCACTTCTTCAAAATAGACTCGCCCAGGCTGTGGTATTTTGTGGAAGAGCCACACTCAAGGGGCCAAAGAGCCGCATGTGGCTCACGAGCCGCAGTTTGCCGACCACTTCCCTAGCTGGTTTGGCTCAGTGAATAGAACATCGGCCTGCGGACTGGACCAAAGGGTCCTGGATTTGATTCTGGTCAAGGGCATGTACCTCAGTTTGGTTTCAGGTTCCTCCCACATCCAGGCCCTGGTGGTGGTGGGGGGAGGGGGCAGGAGGCAATCAATGGATGTGTTTCTCTCACATTGATATTTCTCTCCGACTTTCCCTTTCTCTTTTACTCTCTCTAAAATGCATTGGACAAATATCCTTGGGTGAGGATTTAAAAAAGAAGAAGAAGTTACAAGTTGAGTACCACAGAACAAGGTGAAAGAGTCGCAGGTCTTGATGACTTCAGATAAACCATGCTAACCCTGGGTAGACAACCTGAATGTATCTGATGCACTGTTATTTTGCTATATTACATCAGTTATAACTATACAAAATTGAATAAAATCAACTACTCTGATGAATCAAAAATGAAACTTTCATTGATATTGAACTAACATATAATAATGTCAACTGCCATTTTCCTTATAATAATAGCCTGGTGGGCTAATCACCTAACATGATAAAATAAATATTACCTGATATTAACATTAAGGAATTAAGAAGTACAAATTGGCAGTAAAAAAAAGAGTCACAGGGGTGTAAAAGTACAGCATAGGGAATATCGTCAGTAATATTGTAATAACTATATATAGTGTCAGGTGGGTATAAGACGTAAGATCACTTCATAAGTTATATATATATACTAGAGGCCCAGTGCATGATTGAATCATGCATGTGTAGGGTCCCCTACACGCTTTCGCTTTCAATCGTGGGGGAGCTAGGTGCCTGTCCACTGGTGCACCAGGCCTTTCAGAAGCCTCCGGCATGGCGGAGGCTTCTGAAAGGCCTGGTGCCGGAGCAGACAGGCACCCAGCTCCCCTGCTTTTGATGGTCCGCGGCGGGACGTGAGCTCGCTGCCCCAGAGGCCCCTTCTGTGCCACAGCACAGCCATGGCGCAGACGCTGAGCTCGCGCCGCCACTGGCGACGCGAGCATAGCATCCTGCCAGTCCAATCGGCTACCCTGGCCACCCCAAGTCCCGCCCCCTGTGCCTCCCTCTGGCCCAATCGTGGGCATAGCGGAGTGATGGTAATTTACATATTACCATTTTATTAGGTAGGATATGTCTAACTACTATGCTCTACACATGAAATTAATATATTATTGAATGTCAACTATAATTGAAAAATTTCAAAAATTAAAAGAAAAATTTAAGAAAGTGATATTTAAAATTGAATTATGCACTTATGAACAACTGAAAAAATCAAAATAAGTACTTAAAGAGATATGAACAGTTAACAGATGTCTTAGTGCGTACACCAGTATTGTCACAAAACTGTTTTTCAAAACAGATGTGATCAAGTCATGCACTAATACTGGACAGTGAAATAAGGTGCGGGAAGCTGGTACAATCTAACTCCATCTGGTTGATGAGCATGCTGAATCTGTGGAGCCACATGAATAGATCCCATGGTGCAAGTGAGGGCTGATGTCATGATTTAAAAGTAATTCTTATAGTTGGGCTTAAACTAGGTTTAATTACCTTCTACCAGATTTGGAAATGTGCAAGGCCCATGAGAGTTCAACAAATTACAGACATATAAAAATGAACACAGAGAAATTGACTTGATAAGAATTTATGATAGGGTTCTGAGCCAGTTCAATTGTGGACCTTGTCATGATTCAGTAGTGAGATATGTATACTTGGACACAAGATGCTTGGACACTAAAATTATATTTGAAATGTGAAACAAAAGAAAATAGTAATTGGCTAAGGAGATTCATTTTATTATACTGACAATTATATGTCATTCTACTCTTTTTTTTCTTTTTCACTTCACAAAAATGCCTGATGAATAAATTTGCATGTGATAAAGAAAATGTGAGTTGCAATAATGTTGCCAGTTGAATTGTGCTTAGATCAAAAGTGAAAAAATAACATGTTTAATCCCACCCTGAGTCCAGTTAATGAGAAAGCTGGCTGGTAGATAGATTTTGTATAAAGATTTTACTAGTGACATTTTGGAATATCTACTAACTACTCAACTTACAAATTAATTGAGAATGAGGAATCTGTCAAAATAGGAGTTTCTAGAGATTTAAAATAAAAAGAGAGGTATGGATTTTTTAATATACGATTTCATGTTATCTTCCATGTCAACTATTCAAAGAGAAATGAATATACTTTCATTTGCATAGTCTCAAGGACTATTTAATACTTCAAAGTAAATTTGATAGGTTGATAATAGTCTATGGCATGTTTGGACCCCATATACTTGTCATCTCATAACAGGACACCAGTGAATTATTCTTTTCTTAAATTCTGACATCAGAATTCACACTAGACATATACATGTCATTTAGGGGGTGACACTTTCATCCATATGTCATTATGGCATAATGCCCAAATTCTTGATCAGTTGAAGTATTTCTCCAGAGTTTAAATAATGATTTTTCATGATTTTCAATTTTTCAAGTGATTTCAATGCTCACAAATTTGACAACTAGTTTCCTTCAAAAATTCAAATATTCTGGTAATAAGTACAGGGAGCAATGTGTCAACACGTACATCCCTTTTATTTTTAAAATATGGTCACAGTTTATGTAATTTCAACAGTGATATTCCACCTTCTCCTTTTTGTTGAGATTATTCAAACGAGAAGCAGCAGTATTCACAAAGTGAGAGTGGATCCTGTTACCTATGCACCTTCCCCTAGGAAAATAGAATGGAACTGATTAAAGAGATTACTTGGCAGTCTTTGACATATCTCCATCTATTCAGGGGTCCTCAAACTTTTTAAACAGTGGGCCAGTTCACTGTCCCTCAGACCCTTGGAGGGCCGGACTATAGTTTAAAAAAAAACTATGAACAAATTCCTATGCACACTGCACATATCTTATTTTGAAGTAAAAAAACAAAACGGCAAAAACACCCGCATGTGGCCCGCAGGCCATAGTTTGAGGACACCTGAATTACAGAAAGCCAGTGGCCATAACGCAGTAACAACCAAACGAACGGTCACCAGGAGGTGCATTGATGGGTCCCATGGCAGCGGCGGGACTGACTCTGGGTCCCACGGCAGCAGTGGGAGGGACTCTGGGTCTCGTGTGATTTCGCGCACTGGGCCTCTAGTAAATAATAAGAAGCATCTAACACATGTAGGGAGAACTGTTCTTATGAGATTCAAAGTAACTGCTTTTTCTGAAATTATTTTTTAAAAAAACTCACTCTACACATCCGCATTCATTTTTAGGTGGGTAATTACAGTGGGGAAAGGTTCAGTGAGGAGAAACAAAAACAATGTATTTTGTTAAATCCTTGAATATTTAAAAATATGCTAAAATGTTGTTCTCCATGTGAGATGGTAAACCTTACCTGATACATGCATTTCCTTAATAAATACAAGTTTTTCCCTATGAACTGTACATTTTTGAATGTGGCATGAATTATTTCAGTATATGTGGGTACCATTGTGTAATACAATACAAGGATGTATTAATGGATAGGCTTAGTATTATTGTACTCAGTGCTGCCCAGCCGTGCCAAAGGAGCTTGTAATCACACCCCCACAGCAAGTGGCAGAGAGAAGACCAAGAGAAAAGGCAGACCCTTGGTGTTGAAATGGATGACCTTGTTTCCCTATTCACCAGCAAGTGGTGTGGGAGCATCATTAATTTTAGTTCATATTTTTTAACTTCTACTTTAAGTTTCTTCTTGACACCTCTTGAGATTATATGAATTATTATATCAGCAGGTATTAGGTACTGAAGCATGCAATTTCATGCAGGGAAAAAAAATCAAGCAGTTGAACCATTAAAATTAATGCAAATAGGTTGTTTCTATGTAAGAAGAAAAAAAGGGGTAATCTTGAGAAAGAATTATATATAGCAGGACAGAATTGTTTGAAATCTACACTTAAACTTATTCACTGTTTTAATCAAAAGTAATTACATTGCTTTTCAATATTAATTTGTGTATCATGTGTATAAATTCATTATAAATTGGCTATGAAAAGAACAGTCCAAATGTGTAAATTTACTTTTCATTTCCTATCAGTAAAGGTTTGTTTACAACTTGTTTTGCAGCAGGTCAACAAACACTTTTGAAATCCATTTTTTATGCTGGTGATTCTGTATTTTTAATAATGCAACCTATACCAACCAGAGAGAAATGCATTAAAGATTATTGGAAGCATTATTCAGCTCCTCTTGAATACCTGCTACAATGAAATCTAACCCACAGTCACAAAGGACTTCTCTACATCTAACCTAAAGCGTTATGGCCCTTACTTCAGGTTCTGTTCTTGGTGGTGGGTAAAAATGTCTATATTCATCATAAAACATATTCAACTACCTTTTTTTTTAAATATATTTTATTGATTTTTTTACAGAGAGGAAGGGAGAGGGATAGAGAGCTAGAAACATCGATGAGAGAGAAATATCGACCAGCTGCCTCCTGCACACCCCCCACCGGGGATGTGCCCGCAACCAATGCACATGCCCTTGACCGGAATCGAACCTGGGACCCTTCTATCCACAGACCGACGCTCTATCCACTGAGCCAAACCGGTTTCGGCCATATTCAACTATCTTTTATATCACTAGGAATCTTCTCACCAGACATCTTTTGTAGTTTTTACATACTAACATTGTTTATTTTTCTAAAACTCGATGTTCCCAATTTCCTCCTTACTTATTATCACATAACATGAAAATGCACAAATTGTGGATTTTATACTGTTTATACTTATACTTTGTTTAGTGGAATTTATTTTTCATGTGATACTAAATGCCCGGGTTCTAATTTAGCTATATGTCCCTCCAGAAATCTACAGCCTTTCCAATTCTCAGTATCCTCCCATGAAAAGAAGATAGTAGTCTCTGTCCTTTTCTCAAAATAAAGTAAACCACTTTATATATAAATGTCTTAGCATATTTTGTTTCAGGAATTACTATGGTAAAGACCTTCAAATGTGCACATATAAGTTTTAGAATACACTCACAAACATGTGGTTGACTTTTATCAACATCTGATTATAGAAACCAAAGTCACTAAATAATTTTTCAAATACCAATTTTTCACATTTGTAATAATTTTGGTGGTGGCTTTATGAGCCCTTACTAAATACATGAATCAGCTAGTATTATGAAGTATTTCAGAATGCATAGCATCAGGATTGTCTCTGACCTTAAACAACACAAAGGAGAATGGCTGATCATAACTGAAGAGTATACAACCTCTTCCTAGTATGAGCTGATGTTATTCTTCACTGCATGCTTTCCATTGATTGCAAAATAAGTATCTGCAGCAGATAAGATCACAAGCTGGTTAATATCACAAGCCTGCCCTGGCTGCTAATATGATCTTATCAGTCACTGACTAACCACTTTCTAGAGAGGAGTATCAGTGTGTGCTCACTCTCTCTCTTTTATTTGTTTTAACAGATCCTAAGGTGAGAAGCAAATACTACACACAGCAACATTAAAATAAACTTTTTCTTTTCTTTGTTAATTTTTTTGCTCAGAGAGCTTGTGTTTACCTCATGGGACTGTTGCCAAAGACAGAGGTTTAATTCCATGTGCTGAAATATATCATCATGTTTTGGCATAATTGCATTTCTAATGGGCTATCAGAGAAAGGAATGCATAAGTGCCAATTACAGCATGTTACAAATAAAGCATTATTATGTGCTCTGGAACAATCTGCATAATGGAAATATAGTTATATCATATTATGTTCAGTTATTCCTATCTCCTCCATTTGAATCTTTCTGTCAACAAATGATTTTTTAAGGAATGCCCCAAGTGTGATTTGAATGCTATAAAGATAATAATTTGTCAATGATGTATGTAAAATCAAGTATAAAATTAGATAGATAATCACACAAATACGTATATGGATATCGATATATAGCTATAGATTTAGATAGGTAATCCATATACAGATACATCCTATATAATAAAAGGGTAATATGCAAATTGACCCTAATGGCAGAATGACCAGGAACAACTGGTTGCTATGACATGCACTGACCATCAGGGGGCAGATGCTCAATGCAGAAGCTTCCCCCTGGTGGTCAGTGCACTTCCACAGGGGGAGCACCGCTCAGCCAGAAGCTGGCTCATTGCTGGCCAGTGCAGCAGCAGTGGCGGGAGCCTCTCCTGTCTCCACAGCAGTGTTAAGCCTTTAGTCAGGCATCCCCTGAGGGCTCCTGGGCTGTCAGAGGGATGTCTGACTGCCCCGGGGAGTGGGCCTAAGCTGTCAGTTGGACATCCCCTGAGGGTCCTGGACTGCGAGAGTGTGTAGGCTGGGCTGAGGGACCCCCTGAGTGTATGAATTTTCATGCACTGGGGCTCTAGTGTGTGTGTGTGTGTGTGTGTGTGTGTGTGTGTGTGTGTGTGTGTGTGTGTGTGTGTATATATATACATATATATATATATATAATACTAATCAGAAGATAACTGAGTAACTAGGCCCAGGCTAGTTGATATATGAGACACGAATAAGCCATAGCAACCAAACACACTTAAAGCAAATATCACAAATGATAATTCAAAAAGAAATGTAAAAATAAGGGCAAGCAATCATACTGTTGTTTATGTTTATGAATGTTTTTGTCTTTATTCATGTGTTACTTGTAATTTTATATTCCACATATAAGGGAAATCAAGGGTTACCAGAGGGAAAGGGGGTGGGTAGGGGGAAGTAGTAAAGAATAAAGGGTGTTGGATATATTGTAACAGAAGAAGATTTGACTGGTGAACACACAATGTAATATACAAATGATGCATTATAGAATTGTACAGTTGAAACCTATGTAATTTTATTAACCAATGTCACCTCAATAAATTTAATAAAATAAACAATTAGACACAAGCACCAAAATTAAATATAAACTGTTCCTAATGTTTGAAAGAAAAACTTATTATTGATATAATATAATGCTATAGGTGAAAACATATATTGCTTATTTTCCTCATGTCAAAATGTCTTAAGAATGAGTCTCTCTCTTTTTTTTTAGAAAGAATTTGTCATTTATTACAGGTCATAGAATGAGGAGTTTTTTTTCTTAAATTTTGACATTTTAGGCTTCTTACAAAATATAGCTGTTCAGTAGGTGAGTTAATCATATACTCATGTATCCATACTTACATACATGCCTATACAGAGAAGTCACAGTTAAATATTTGGAGGGTTTACCTCTGACTAAAGCAAAGAGGGTGGCTGTTTCACTTTTGTATTAATATACAAAAAACTCCCCAAGAAATTCAATTTACAGGTCTCAGATCCTCAGCCATTCCAACCTCTCCGATTGTCCCAGATCTTGTTTCTTTCTTTAATCACCAGTTCTCATTTACCAAAGTTGATTTCTGAATTGAGTTTGATTTTGAGGAGGTTATTTTTTTCATTTTAAAATATATTTTTATTGTTGTTAGTATTACATATATGTCCTATTTTATCCCTTTCCTCCTCCTCCCAACAGGAGCACATGCACCCTAATGTCAAGATTTGGGAACCTGTAGAATATTTTCTGATTTTGATATACGTGACAAGTCACAAAGAATTTTCTTCAGTTTAGTTTTTACCAAGTTGGAAACTATTTGACAATATGGCAGCACTCATAGCTGGGATACAGAATTGAAACTCATAGACACAGACAAGATTATGGTGGTTACCAATGGGAAGTGGAGTAAGGGAGTAATAAAGGGAGAAGGGGGTCAAATATGTGGTGATGGAATATGACTTTGAAAGGAGTTTTAGGAATAAAATAGGCAGGTTTGGGGAGATTTAGGAATAAAGAGGATCCAGGGGGGGAGGACGGCATAGGTGAGGGCTTGGAGCTGCCAAAAGGCATACATTCATAGAGAAGAAGAAGAAAAAAAAGAGTTGCCACAGGACAAGGGGAGAGGAAACCATCCATTCACAGAAGATAGGGAAAAGCCACAGGGGATGGGGAGGAAAAGGAAACAAACTTTTAAAGAGGATAGAGAAATGCTGACAAAAGGGAAAAAGAGGAAAACCGATTTTCACAGGAAACAGAGAATTCTAGCACTGAAGAGGGAGAGAAAGAGGTGGGCACCACGTCGGTTTTGAGCTTTGAGGCTGATATTCTACCAATTGGAAGGCAGTATGAAGAGACAAATAACAGCAGCCTTTGTAAATCTTAGAAAAAAGGAGCTTAGGGGGTTACCCTTGGGATCCCCTCCCTATGTGGGAGTCTGTACTTATTTCCAATAAATTTCCACCCTTTTCACCTACCACCTTTTGTCCAGGCTTTATTCTTTGAATCCATCTGGACAAGAACCCAGGAAAGAAATTACCCTTGCATCCTGCTAAGAAAAAACCACCTGACTCAACTTGACTTTCAATGTTGGGCACATAAGGCAATAGATATATCATGTATCATAGAAATGTACACTTGAAACTTATATAATCTTACTAAGCAATGTCACCCCAATAAAATAATTTTTTAAATATTTAAAAAATAAAATAAAGAATAAACACGTGGGACTATATCAAAATAAAAAGCTTTTGCACAGCAACGGAAACCATCAATAAAACAACAAGAAAGCCCACTGCATGGGAGAACATATTTGCCAATGATGTCAACGATAAGGGTTTAATCTCCAACATTTACAGGGAACTCATGCAGCTTAACAAAAAGAAGATAAACAACCCAATCAAAAAATGGGCAACTGATCTAAATAGACACTTTTCAAAAGAAGACAGAAGGAAGGCCAAGAGACACATGAAAACCTGCTCTAAATCACTAATCATTAGAGAGATGCAAATCAAAACAACAATGCGGTACCATCTCACACCTGTCAGAATGACCATTATCAACAAGTCAACAAATGACAAGTGCTGGCAAGGATGCAGAGAAAAAGGAACCCCTCTTCACTGCTGGTGGGAATGCAGACTGGTGCAGCCACTGTGGAGAACAGTATGGAGTTTCCTTAAAAAACTAAAAATAGAACTCCCATTTGACCCAGTGATCCCACTTCTAGGAATATATCCCAAGAAACTGGAAACATCAGTCAGAAAGGATATATGCACCCCTATGTTCATAGCAGCACAATTCACCATAGCTAAGATTTGGAAACAGCCTAAGTGCCCATCAGCAGATGAGTGGATTAAAAAACTGTGGTATATCTACACAATGGAATACTATGCTGCGGTAAAAAAGAAGGAGCTCTTACCATTTGCAACAATATGGATGAAGATGGAGAACATTATGCTTAGTGAAATAAGCCAGGCAGAGAAAGATAAATATCACATGATATCACTCATTTGTGAAATATAATGAACAACATAAACTGAAGGGGAAAAAATAGATCCAGAAACAGAGAAACATCAATCAGAACATCAAACCTCAGGGAAGAAATTGTGAGGTAACCAGAAACCCAAGAACGCCTGAGAATGCCTTTCTAGCCACGCTAGCAATCATCAGATGTACGGTAATTTTACCTGGGACAAGAGGGTAAGTATTTTGGTCTTATGCTCCTGACCCTTCATGGGTAAGACCCCTTACGTGGGCTGATCCCCTGACTAATGTAGTTACCAATAACACCAAACACCTTGGTCATCCAGGAGGTCCATGGATGGGGCAAGAAAGTATAAATACATAGGGGTCTCCACCCAGCTTTCCTTTTGTATGACACAAAATCAAAACAATGCCCCTTTGGGTGTACAATTAAAGAGAGGTTTCTGGTTTGTGTGGACACCAAAGAAAGGGTGTCACTACTATCACTACTTGTCCCCGGTAGAGGTGCAGAAAATGTAACTAAGACCTTGTCTATATAAAAAGAAATGAACAGCCATTTTGAAAGGGAATTGCCATGGACTAGAACAAAGAATATCCTTGCATGATATTATTCTACACTGTCATTAAAATTTTTCCCAGATTTGGATCACCCCCAGTACTTATAATAGTTCCTTGCACCCTTGGGGATAAAAAAAAAAAAAAATCATCTGTTTGGTGCTTGGAGACAAACTTAACACATCTCTTGATACTTTAGAATTACTACAGCATAATATACAATTATCCCAAGCAAACTTACAAACTAATTCTTTGAATGTCTGGCAGCAATTTAAAAAGGACATGTAAGGATTTAATCCTTTTCATTGTGTAGAGGGCCTCCTGGGAAGGCACCTGAGCATTCTATATTGGTCCCTCTTACCCTTTAGGACAAGAGAGACCCTCTTCTTACAATTGAATTGCTCACAGCTGTTGCATGAGCTCTCTGCTCATGTCGAGGTTGAAGTCTCATGATGACTGGTGCCATGGATCTGTCTCTCACCCAGTGGAGCGAACTGAGCCCTCCCTGGAGAAGAAACCCGGGTTCCACAAGATATGTGATCAGTGCTGGGGCCCCGCCAGCAGGCGAGGGGATCCCAAGGCAGGTTCTGGGCATGGAGGCCACGGGGTCATAGGCTACCAAGGAGACAAAACTGAACCTCACGTCACCCTACTTGGCCCCGGAGGATGGCTGGTTAGCCAGAGACGGGTAAGATTCCTCAAGGAAGGAACAACCTAAGACAGGCACAGTCACAGAGGGGCCATCAGGAGAGAATTTGGGGATCAACAGTGGTGGGGAACAGACCCTCACACCCCCAACATTGCAGGGGCCTGAACCCTAGCCCCTTCTGAGGGAGGTCTCCTGCCCCCATGGCTGCTTCGTGCTTCCCATGCTCAGCTCAGATCAGGACCCAGGTGACCGACAGAGACTTGGCCGACAGCAGCTGCCCTCTCACTCCAACAAGAATTATTTGAGTTGTCTTGTACCCATGGTGTGGGGAAGTGGGTTTACGATATCTAAATCCAGCCTACCACCAGGAATGCTCAGGACCTACTCAAGAAGGCAAATAATCCCTTCCACTAATATTTACAGGGTAAAATAAGATTGTTGTTAGAGTAATAAATTTTACAGTAAAATAGTAGTCAAGTTTTCAGGCAAATTTAAATTGGCTAGTTGAAACAAGCGAATATTCTAGAAAAATTAATTGTACTGGACAAAAAGGTGTTCCTAAAGTGTTAACTAAAATCTTTATTGGTACTTCATCTCATGATAAAATTGTGCACCATGTAATGAATCTAAAACAGTAATATTATAGTGCAAAAAATTAAAATTTAAAAGCCATCAAGACTACATTATAAAATTTTCAAAAGCCTCCTAACATTTAAATCAAAAAAGGAGGGGATAGTAGAAGAATATCATGTAAGGAAAAATAACCTGTAAGTAAATTACATCTAGAAAATTAATACTTTAGAAAATTAATTGTAAGGCTAAAAGCAAGACACCCATGAAAAACACACAAGGTGTCAAAACAAGCCAGAGGAAAATCATTTGGGCAAAAAATGAAATAGGATCCCAAGTCAAATTTATAGAAAATATTCCTTTATTAACTTTTGGTTGAGAATATGTTTGTATATTTTCAGAAAACAACTCCGAGACCATGTGGATTCCAGCAACAGAGAGGAATCGACAGGACTACTCCAGCCATGAAGACAGAAGAGAAGCAGTCCAGAGATGCAAGACGCTGACGTGGCCTTGCCATACTAGCAGTTAGCAGCTGTGCATCACTGCAGGTTGCCCAGGACCAAACCAGAGAGAGTCGGACCTGCATTACCACCATTTGTCCACCATCCAGAACTGTAATGTCAGTGCTGACATGTACACATAAGGAACTGTTGGATATTGAAATTGGGTCTCAAAAGAACTGTTGGCCCAGAAAGAAACTCACTACAGACTGATTCATTTGCCTGTCACCATAACCATTATTGCTTATCTCATTTTCGGTTCTTATAAGTGTATTTCTAATAGCACATGATCTCACTCATCTAGGGGGAATAATGAACAACATAGACTGATGAACAAGAACAGACCCAGAAACAAGGAGGCATGGATCAGACTGTCGGGCCTCAGAGGGAGGGTAGGGAAGGGTGGGGGTAAAGGGGAGAGATCAACCAAAGGACTTGTGTGCATGCATATGAGCCTAACCAGCGGTTAAGGACAACAGGGGGGTGGGAGCATGCGTGGGGAGGGGTGTGGGATGGGAATGGGGAGATGAGGACAAATGTGTGATACCTTAATCAATAAAGAAACTAAAAAAATAATAAAATAAAATAAAGAAATAAACTCATATTTAACACAGATGAAAAAGGTGACAGTGAGAGTCAACATTATACCAGAAGTATTTTCTGTTTCTCTTTTCTTAAATGTTTTATCCATATTTGCCAAAATGGACAAATGTGAAATATTTCAACTTATTCAGCTGGAAAACAAAGAAAGAACCACTAGGTTCAATTTTGAAAAAAATTCTGAAAAATAATTAGAGGTAATAATATATAAATACTATTCACAATGAAAACAAACAACAGCAATAATACAAATCCTCTTTTCATCCCTTCTCTTTCTCCAGCTACTATCTCATTCGTTAGTTATGTTTTCTATGTGAAATATATTAAACTCTCCAGTGATGGGGCGCTATATCACTGCAATCTCCAGAACCCTGACAGCCATTTTCTTTAATTCTGAATCAATCGCTACACCACACTGAGTCTACTGAAGCAAAGTCATTGTCAAACAGTAACTCATACGTGCCACAGAGCACCTACAGCTTCTTTGATCTACCCTGGGCATAGTTAACTTGAGACAGAATTTTGGGAAGTCTGTTTAAGTGCTCACCACTGAAAATATATGTGGAGGATATTTACAATAGTAATTAATTTTGTTTTATTTCATGTAAGTTCTTTTTTCTAGTTTATTTAGTTCTTTGTTGCAGGCTTATCCCATTTAGAGTTGTATTGATCTTATAAATAGCTATATATGTAATTTTGCTTTAAATTACTTTTTAATTTATGGTTGTATCTCTGAATATTTTTGAGACCAGTGAGAGTATTTTAAGTTCCTATTTTTAAAATGAATTCAGAAAGTTAGCAGAGTTGATGATTATTACAGCTCCAGATTAATTTTGAACAGTCAACTCCAAACTAGAAAAAAAAAATCACAATACCAAAAAAATGTAATAGCATATTATAGTACAGAAAGCTAATTTCCTGTTGCTGTTGCAGATTCACTCACTAAAAATGTCAGGACAATCTTATTTCATAATTTTAACACAGTAGTGGAGAGCTGTTGTAATAGAGCAAGTATTTATGATAATTAGGTTTTGCTGAATAATGTGGTTCTTCAAAGATGATAGTTGTGGATATTGATTTTCCAAATGGACTGAGTCATTGATTGAACGCAACTTGAAGAGGAACCAAATTAGTCTCTTGAATTTACCTGGGGCTGATACTGTTGGAATACGTTATCTGAGAAATCCCATAGCTATGTTTAATAGGTCAAGGACTCCCCCTATCTGTTGGTTCACTTGTGGAATCATTTCTTAGTTAATAATGTTTACCTGTAAAACCATAGGTGACTCCAAGGAGTTGTTTAGTGATTGATTTTTTTCTTTGGTAAGATAAACAAATTCCAAAATTAGCATTCCAAAATTAAGAATGCTAAGCTTGTTTATTAATACAAGGAAATGAGGAAGTTGGATGATGCAACTATAAGCTATTATTGAGAGGTAAGATTGAAAGATTTCTATAGAGATAGATGGTATAACAGTTAAACATATAAATATTCCTTAGGGAGAAGACAATGGAAAATACTTTCATATGAAAAACAGGGAATTATTTAATTCCCATTAGGTAAAAAGCCCTCATCCACTAGAACTAGAGCAAATGCAGTCATGTTAGCAAAGTAGTATATTTCTAACATTCTAATCTTTTTAAAAATAGTTTAGTCTTTCTGAAATTTGAATATCAAACATTCAGTGTGCATATTTAATATGCAGTGTTTCTATATTTTGTGTTACTATATTTATAATATACTTTATAATAAATAAGAAAAATACTAAATTATATGACAATATCATTAAAATTGAATTATGAACTATTAATAGCATGCTAAAGGGTAAAAGAATAAGATATGTTAAATACTTAAGTGCATCTAACATTAAAAAACAAAGATAAATTTAAATATTTCTTCCTAGTATGCCTGTCTAACATATTTCAAGTTGTTTTTCTCCATTTATTTGGGGTGATCAAAAAATCTCAAGCTAGCAAGACATGTGAATGTCTTTATACTGTTATTACAAAATTATAAATATATGCATACTTACACTATATACATAGTATATACATTTTCAATACTCTATTAAATGGATTCTAATATACTTTTATAGTATATTTAGTACATGTGAAATTTTAGTCAATGATACCTGAAAATAGCAACATTGTTTTGTGGTAAGTAATATAAGTATGACAGTTGGTCTTAACCATATTGAATATATTTAATTATTTTCTTTCTACTAGTTTTTATTGATATTTATGGAAGACTTCAATCATTCATTTTAATATATCTTTTATCTCTGGTACATGATATATTTAATTTTATTTTATGGTTCATATGGTGAAGTTTCAATTATTACATGTCTACAAAAAGTTTCATATTTATTTATACTTCATAGCACAAAGGTATACACACATACATATATACAAATACACAGATTTATATTTTTTAAATCTAGGAACACATACTTTTTTCATTTTTATATAACTTAAATATTAGGCAATCAAATATCATTTCTTTGTCAATTTCATCATTTTAGTATTTTGCAACTGTTATGTTTAAAATACAATTTGGAAGTTCCTTAGAAAATTGAACATACACTTACTATATGATTCATTAGGTGAATTCTTGGTATTTACTCAAAAAAAATTAAAAGCTTACATCTGTTCAAAAACCTGTACATGGATATCAATATCAGTTTTTTCACAATTGCCAAAAGTTGGAATAAACCAAGATGTCCTTAAGTAGGTAAATGGATAAAGAAACTGCGGTACATTTAGACAATGGACTACTATGCAGTGCTAAAAAGAAATAAACTACCAAGTCATGAAAAACATGGAGGATGCTTAAATGCATATTATTAAGTGAAAGAAGCCATCTAAAAAGACTATATACTATATGAAATCAATTATATGACATTCTTTAAAAGACAAAACCATGGAGACAGTAAAAAGATCTATAGTTGCTAGGGGTTAAGAGTGAGGGAGGGGTGAATAAATGATTATAAATCTTTGAAAATAAATTAACCCTTTGCACTCGCTTGCTTTTTTCTCGATTCCTATATTCTAATGCTAACAGTGTCGAGTCACACTCGACATCCGAGTGCAAAAGGTTAAAATATATATGACAATAGCATATATTATATACAATGCAATAATATATGAGACTATTTCATGACCTTAGTGACAGAAACACAAAGTCCTAGCTAAGGAAATAGTAATAAATATATTATAATATATTATAGTCTTTAATTAAGCCATAACATATACCATCAAGCCTTCCAAAATTCACATCATCTGATGACCCACAGATATTGATCACTATCACAGAACTACATAACTAACAGTTTACAGGTCAGCTCCAAAGGAATATCACATCCTTCCAACTGCTAACCTATACAAAATAAAAACAATCTCCATGACAGTGCTTTGAATATTGCTGCATGGGTGATGGAGGCAGGTTTGCTGGTAAAGAGAAGTGATGGTTTGAATAAGTAGAAGTACCAATTCATTATAAAAAGGTGCAACAATCTAAGCAAATGTGGAAGTTTCTTGTTGGTTGTATTTATGATGTTGTTGTTGTTTTCCATTTGTTAAATTCTGATTTGGGTAAAAATGAAAATTCCTTTGGAGGCCATAAGTAGGTACTGAGGTCTCATGATGACAAGTCCCCCAAAAATTGAGGAGGGACTTATGTAGAGGTTGAATAGAAAGTATTCGGTAGCAGAATAGGTTTAGGTTTTATGATCATGGAGAAGCCACTGAAGATTTTTCAATAATCATAGCATATGAACAAAATTATGATTTTGGAGTAAATATGGGCAAATAACCTCTTTAAATCTCTATTTCTTATATTCTAAAATGAGGAGAAATAATAACTGTGACAATGGACAATAAGGAATAAATGCGATGTCATTAAGAGCTAGTAGGAAAGCATAGAAAAATGGATAAATAGGAAGAATAGCAAAAGAAAAAGAAAAAAATAAATATATGAAAAAGGAATAATGAATAGTATTAAAGAGCAAAGGGAAGCAATGGGAAAAGAGTGAGAAGGAACAAGAGGAAAGGAGGAAAGACAAGATGAAGGACTGATCATGTAATGAGGATATGATAAATTCAAATTTTAAATGATTTTATGATGATGGCAGAATATCTAAATCAAATGTCTAACAGGTATTTATGGGACTGGAGATGAGGCAATAATTCAGCTCTGGACATGTACCGTAAACATGAGCATTATCCTTGTAAAGATGACAAGACATAAAAATAATGGGATTTTAGAAGGAGAGATTATTTATAAGGAAAAGGGAAAGATCAAAGGATAAAATGAGGGGGGAAAAATGAGAGGAAAAATGGGGAGGACTGAGAATAATCTAGAATGTCATTTTTAAGGATGCCCAAAAGAAAACATATACTGGGAATAAGTTGAAATATACGTAATATTTTTCACTATTCAATACTGTGTAGTCAAGGAAAAAAGTATTTATGAGATGCATGTAAACCAAGAAAGTGCAGTTATATTGGCATATTAAAGGTTCATAAGCAAATTGCAAGGAATTTTTATTACAATGGATGTGAGAATATGGGGAAAATAGAGTGTGTGATCATCTTTTAAGAAGTCAAACAATTAAAGGAAAGAACAAGTTTGAATAAAAATATAACTTCAGGTGTACATGATTTAAAAAATAGTGTCAATGAGAACAGGGCATTATTTGAGCATAAGTAATGGAAAGGGTAGAAATAAGAAACTATAGATGATGAGGACTGGCTGGCGGGTAGATGACTGATGAAGTGATTTTTTTGAAGGAGGCAAGAAGAAACAAAAGGAGAGCAGATAGAGAATTCACAACTGAAGAAGCATAAAAGGTATTTCTAGGCCTAGAAGATTTCCCCATTGTGCGTGGCCCAGAGGCTTCTAAGGATATAGCATGACGGTCAAAGAACATGTTTCGTTGCTTAATTACTAAGAGAAAGCACTTTTGGCTTTTCTGTAGCAAGCCTAAAGGCAATTTCTTTATAATTTTTTTTCTTTCTGGTAGAAAATATTAACATTTTATTGTAAAGAAGAAACACACCAGAAGATTTTAAAAGAATCCCCAATATTCAGACTAATTCCTATAATTTTAAAGCTTTAATAAATTTCATAGTTAGATTAGTCACTACCTCAATCTAAAGAGAGGTCTAAGTGTCAAGTAAAATAAATTTTTCTCAAGAGAAAACCATGTCCCTCTGAAGCTGTCCTAACACTCTGTAGGAAGATAACAATCAATAACATGCACTTGCTATCTTTCCCAGGAGAAGAACAGGATGTTTTGAAAAGGATTTCTCATTTATTGTCCAGTATTCTCATTTACTGTACAGTACCACTGAAAATTCATCAGGCTAGCTCAACTAAAAAAAAAAAAAAAAAAAAAAATTCAAAATCCACCTACATCATTCATTCTCTTTCCTATCGCATTTATTTTGGAGAAGATATAAAATCATCTCTTTTTTTTCTTCTTTTTTTTCCTTTTTCTATTAAATTTATTGGGTGACATTGGTCAACATGATCATATAGGTTTCTATGTACAAGATCTGTATATTGCACTGTGTAGGAAAATGCAAGTCAAAACTACAATGAGATACCATCTCACACCTGTTAGAGTAGCCATTATCCACATGACAAGCAATAATAAATGTTAGAAAGGTTGTGGGGAAAAAAGGGAACCCTCACTCACTGCCAGTGTGACGGTAGACTGGTACAACCATTATGCAAAGCAGTCTTACAAGTCCTCAAAAAATTAAGAATAGAGCTACCATACAACCCAGCAATCTTGGATATATACCCGAAAACTCAAAATCATGTATGTGCAAAGATATATGCACCCTTATGTTCATTAAAATCATCTTTTAAAAGAAATAATAATCCTTCTGCAGCAAGCAATTCCCAATGATTATATTACACCATTTATTTATAGTAGTGTAAAATTATTTATAACTTTTTTTTTCATAAGAAAACCATAAGACTGTACTAGTCAATTACAGACTGGGTATATACTCCACAGCTATTTCACTGTATTTATAAATTGAAGAAGTGAAGCTTAATTAGAAATATGCATCATATAAATGTTTCAACCAATTTAAATTAGTCACTGGATAGCTTTGAATCTAAGATGAGAGTAGATTTTTAACAAAGAGGAAAAATATTAATAATGTAACTCTGCCTAGTAAGCTTGAATTTGAAATGCAATAACTTCATAAGTATAAATTATTTAACTAAATTATTCAAATTTAGGATTGGTTTAATTTTTTATATTTTCCAACTAGAAGTAGGCTAATAATAACAAATGAACTCAGTGGCCACAAAAATATACATATTTACAGGTACAATGTTAATGGCTTCATGGCTAAAATTTAATATAATTTTAGCTGATAAAATATTTGGGATTATTTGCTATGACTTAAAATCTGTTAAAATACCAATTAAGTTTAATTTTGAAAGAGCCTTTCCTTTCATCCCCATTAGTGGATTATTATTAAATTAAAAATATTTAAATTAACTTCAACATTTAAAAAATTGGCAAAAATTCTCAGTATGTAAAAATAAACATCAATAATCAAGATAAATCTGGAGACTTAATTTTTTAACAAGAATTTGAGCAAAATATTAAAAGCATTTTACCCAGTTAACATCCGATAATCTCATATTTTATAGGTCTATATTTCAAGAACATCTTTCTTAATGTTGGTATATAACTACTTTTTCTCCTTTTGTACTTTTTTACACTAATTTTTTTTTACTCAGCTAATTCATTTGAGCATCTTAATTTAACATACATAGTGAAGATTTTCTGACAAAACAACTTTTAAAATGTATTTACTCTTCTGATTTGTGGCCTCTTATCTTTGAAAATTGGTTAATTCTAATTAACTCAGTGGGTGGGATTCCATGTGGATGAACTAAAAATATAATTTTATTTCATGTTCCAAAAGGGACATAAAGCCATTAATTTGTGTGACATGTAAGCTAAACATTTTGATACTTTCCACCTCACTAAATCTCAGACCAGCATTTCTCAGGCTAATATTTTATACCAAAATTAAAAAAAAGAACAGACTTTAATCATAGCTTCTTCACTATTGAATATTTCATATTATCTAACATTATAAAAAACATCACTAAAGATATCTAAATATTATAGATTTCAGCATTTATTAACTTCTATTTTGTCTTGGTTTATATATTAGAACTGGTTACATGTTATATAGTATGACTAAGCCCATTAATTGGTAAAATGGTAGGGAAACCACAAAGTGGCTAGCACTTAGTTTTTGCCCAATTATATTGTTTTGAATGAGTAACATACCAAATAATTTGGGTAAAAGAGCAATATCCAAAATTACACAGTGAATTCTGGGAATGAGACTCAGTAATGGAAGGTCTGGAGATATAACTGAAAGTTAGATGAGGACAAGTAGTAGAGTCTCTAATCTCCAGTTGTTTATTACCCTAAAGGAGAATTTGAAAATTACATTTTCAAATTTATCTTTTGAGTTACTAGAACCAGGAAACGCAGTAGGATACTGCTTAATAATACATGGATACTATATAAATTAGAACTATTTATTTCCTGGGGGTTTGTAAGACTTCCACATAGATCTTTCTAATAGTCAGTTAAATATATATCTCCATATGAAGTTTTAAAAACTAGTTATAGTTGAAAAAACAGTTTATAAAAATATTTAGTTGTATGATGACACTTCAATGTAAGTTGAATATTTTTCTAGAGATAACAATTAGAGTAAAAAAGAGAGGAAGAGTTAGGGACACATTGATAAGAATATTAAAGAGAAAAAGAATCAGAACCAATAAAAAATATATATATAAAGGTAGAAGACAAAATCTATTAGTGGCCATGATGATTAATTTTGTGTGTCAACATGACAAGACTCTGGTGATCCATTGATTTGTTAAATATCAGCCTACATGTTGCAGTGAAGGTATTTTTTAGACATAATTAACATTTATAACCAGTAGGCTTTAAATAAAGCAGATTACCTTCCATAATATGTGTGGGATTCATGCAATCAGTTGTAAATCTTAAGAGGAAAGACTTCTGCTTCTTGAACCTCAGAATAGGTCTCAATGTATTGACAAGGATCTCTATATCTATTCCTATATCTATCACGTGTTTTGTTTTGTTTTTAAATCCTCACCCAAGGATAATTTTTCCATTGAAAGAGTGAAAGGGAGGGAGAGAGAGAAACACTGAGGATGTGAAAGAGACACATTGATTGGTTGGCTCCCTCACATGGCCCACTGGGGCTGGAGAACCTGAAACAGAGGTATGTAGATATGTTCCCTTAACTGGGAATCAAACCCTCCACCCTTGGGTCCACAGGCCGAACCTCCAACCACTGAACCAAACCATCCAGGGCTACCATCTGTAGATCTTTCAATATATTTATTGGTTATGTGCCCCTGGATAACCCTGAGTAAAACAGTGGTTAATAACATAATTTCTTGGTTTGGTGACAAGGGTCTTAGCACAAGCAACTTTATTTTGGGCCTGATGTCTTGTTTTGGTTTGTTTTTAATCAATACGTGGAAATGTTTCATGGCATAATAACAGTTTAATAAAAATGTCTGTATGTTTGTATAGAAAATGGACTGAAAGCTAAGTCCACAGGAACTCAGAATATTTAGTTACCTCCATATATTTTACTTTTCTTTTTGTGCTTAATTCATATTTTCTAAGATGTCTAGAATGTTAAAAAAAAAAAGTTACTAATGAATAATTAAATATTACTTGTGTGTATAGAAGAGGAATTTTAGACGAATGTAATGGTATAAAAAGGCTAAATGGTTCTTTAACCCTTTGCACTCGCTTGCTTTATTCTCGATTCCTTTATTCTACCCGGGATTTAATTTTTTAAATACCCCAGATTTTACAAAGCGGGGCAGTAGAACAAAAAACTGGAGTTTCTTTTCATACAAACTTATTTATTTGGATTTTTTTATATTTCAAATTATTGATACATTCAAAGAGTAATTTTAATCTCGACATCCGAGTGCAAAAGGTTAATAAAGCTGATTAAAAATTTATAAAGAAAAAATAGTTAGAAGTGTTACAGGTAGTTGGACAGACATGAGCAGAGCAAAGACTATGTGCCAGGTACAGAAACTCACCAGGGTAAGAAGCCCCAGATACCTAGCAAGGGGCAAAACTGGAAAATAAGAGCCTCATCCCCAGGGTAACCTATCCTCCCTAGCATACCCCTGGTCATGCAGTTTGGATCCCCTGTCATGCGGTTTAGACCTCCTGACCTTTTCCTCCCAAAAGATAACATCTAGGCTTCAATTGTATTTCAGCTCCAGGCCCAGCAAAGCAGCAAAACCAGACAAGTGTTGTGGTTGCCATGGCTGCCTCAGCACCAGCTCTACTGACCACGGGAACCCCCCCTGTCTTGGCACCAATCAATCAGTGGGGAACACAACACTGAGACACCTGGAAAGCTGATGAGTGTTCTATTGAATATCCTCTGGTACGTCCCCTAAAATTTCCACCTGCAAGAGAGAGATAAATATGCTCAGGATGAAGGACCCCAAGGCACACTCTCCCCATGGGAGCACACCCTTGCCCATCCCTTCCCACCTTCTTCTCTCAAAGACTGAAGTGACCCTAAAAGACTTGCATCCAGGGTAGGAAGGGCAGCAGCAGCTTGTCCCAGGCTAAACCCCTGTCTCCCAGGCCCCCTTTTCCCTGACTTCTTGGTAAGTCAAAGCAGCTCAGCCTAGGCTCTCCTGTTACTATTTCTATGCCCTTCCTAATTTCACTGTCCTAAATATATTTCTTTTTGTAGACAATAAATTCTTACTTACTTTGTTACACTTTGTCTCTTGATTGATATATTTCCTTTAAGAAGAACTGAGGTCTCATTGTATCAGTGGTAACAGAAGCATCCAGTGAGGGTGGTTAAAAAAGTGAGTGTACATGCAGGTGGATTTATAGATCTGTAGGGTGTTCATATTTGTGGTTTTCATTTTCTCTGTGTATTATGAAGTGAGTATTTAAAGAGCATGGAGACATTTGAGGCCATAAAGACTGATTCAAAATTCTCCTCTTCCTAGTGACTATAGAAAAACAACATGGTGGAAAAAGGGCACAAGATAGGAGATAATATTTAGTTGGCCTTCTTGAACACTAGAATTTACATGGTAGTGAATGTGGAAATATAGGAAAAAAGTTATAAAATTTTAGATTCTTTTAGAAAGTCATGAACAGTGGCATTTGACATGACCTATTCAGTAGGGGAAGAGTTAGATAAATAGAGACAAGTTCTTTGAAGAAGAACTTGTAATGCCAAAAATGACATGACCTAAAGGAGGGAAGTTAGAAGGAATGTTCAGGGTAATCATGAAATAATGAATTTGACTGAAGTAGCAGCACAAAAGAAAAGAACGTTTTATAATCAGTACTAGCTTCCTGCATTTTTTTACTGCATTTTGTTTTGTCCTGTGTTTTCCATGTACCTCTGAATTTGCAAGGAAAAACAAAAATATTTCAATTACACAGCACAGTAAAAAGTGGACATGCAAACAAACCAATGAGATCTACAAGTTAATCCCCAAATCTCTTTCAATCATGCACTAAACAGTATTTAACTGTATGTAATCTTACATAACTTTATCAACACAATAACAATTCTTATTTTATCAAGACTACTGTTAAAACACAAAAGTATAAAATATAGGCACTGTTAAGCAAGAAAAATGCATTTTAGAAAAAGTCAAAAATGTCTTTCCATTTAATATTACTTACAACAATCCTCTCTAATAAAAAGGTAATATGCAAATTAACCATCACTCTGCTACATAAGCCACGCCCACCAGCCAAACCACACCCACCAGCCAATCAGGGCAAGTATGCAAATTAACCCCAGCCAAGATGGCTATAGCCACAGAGAGAAAGGTTTCCCAGGTAACAGAGCAAGCCAAGCTTTCTGATAGCCGTTGCAGGCCTACGCCTCCACTCAAGCTACAAAGTTTCAATTATAGAAGGTAAATAAATTCAAACAGAAATGGGGGCAGAACGGAGCTTGAGAGAGCAAGCCAGGGTTGCCGGCAGCAACAGGGGAAGCAAAGCTTTCCGCACACCCTGGCCGGGCTCACCCGCTTAAGGCTACAAAGTTTCAATTGTAGAAGGTGAATTAACTGCCACAGAAATGGCTGCCACCTCGGAGGGAGCAGCAGGCTTGGCTCCGCTCCAGGCTACAAAGTTTCATTGTAGAAGGAAAATAAATTCCAGATATCAGGGCCTCTGCTTGGGTTGCCAGGGGGGGTGGACTGCCTGCAAACCACCACAGGCCCCTCGCTCAGGCTGCCCCACGCCCCAAGGGAATACCCACATAATCCGGGACACCCTTCAGGGCAAACCAGCTGGCCCCCACTCCTGTACCAGGCCTCTATCCTATATAATAAATGAGTAATATGCAGATTGACCATCACTACAACACACAATATGGCTGCCCCATGTGGTCAAAGATCCTGCCCCATGTGGACACAAGATGGCCACCACAAGATGGCCAGCAGGAGAGGGCAGTTGGGAGGCAACCGGCCTGCAAGAGAGGGCAGTTGAGAGGGACCAGGTTTGCAAGGGAGGGCAGTTGGAGGTGATCAACCCTGCAGGAGAGGGCAGTTAGGGGTGACCAGGCCGGCAGAGGAGGGAAGTTGGGGGCAAACAGGCTGGCAGGGGAGTAGTTAAGCATCAACCAGGCTGGCAACGGAGTTGTTAGGGGGTGATCAGGCTGGCAGGCAGAAGCGGTTAGGGGCAATCAGGAAGGCAGGCAAGTGAGCAGTTGGGAGCCAGCAGACCTGGATTGTGAGAGGGATGTCCGACTGCCCGTTTAGGCCCGATCCCACCAGGATCGGGCCTAAACGGGCAGTCGGACATCCCTCCAGGAATCCCAGATTGGAGAGGGTATAGGCTCGGCTGAGGGACAACCCCCCTCCGTGCACGAATTTCGTGCACCGGGCTTTAGTATTTTATAAAATCCTGGCCTAACTAATAACAGATTCAATCATTGCATGTATTATATAATTTGAGCTTATTTTACTTAATGTGAAATGGATGGAATAGTGAAAGGGAAAAGCCGTATGTTTTCATGAAATTCATTTTCTCGGAATTGTTAAATAATATTATCTCTTTGTACTATTCGTCACTATGTACTGCTCTCATGGTGATTTTCCAATTTAATTTGATACTAAAATATATAAACATGTAAGAGACATTGAAAATAACTTTGTTCTTACTTCTTGGAGCTGGTTTTGTTCTATTTCTAATGCAAAACATTTCTGATCTATGCCCTTGAAATATCCACAGAAACATCATTAGTGTCAAAGCTATCCCTTCTTTCTTTATAATTTATCTTTCCCAACATTATTTTTAATTATTTTTAATTTAGGTCAAGGATAAAGACTGTTCTACATAACCAATGCAAATTTTGGAGTTAAAGAAATGAGACAGCATATTTGTAAATGTATTTTAATAAGATGTACTTAGAACTCAATATATTTAGTCATCAGTTTAAATATCACAAAGGTGACAGTGTAAGAAGTATAAAATAAACAATGATTCTTCTTGTATTTCTCTTATCTTTTCTACCTAATGTATTTCAGTAAATTACTTATTCTTATAAAATGTGAGATTAACACAAAATGCTGATACCTGCTCTTTTGAATTAAGTATATATTTGAAATATTGACATATAAAATGCTTATTTTTCCTGTCATTCTTTATTTTTCAATCTGAGTTAAGTAGTATATGAAAGTAAATGATTCCACTTTTGTCTTCAGGGGCTTTATAATGCTTTATATATCTGTGGAATTCAGTGACAGTTTTAAATCTGCTGCATTTGTATAAAATTAGTTTAATTTTTGATGGGTTGCAAATTATTAAAAAGAAATAATTAAATACTAGGACAAAGAGCTTACACCTATGGACGAGATCAGTGGGGGTCGGAGGGAAGGCCTGGAGTGGGGTGGGAACTGGGTGGAGGGGAGCTATGTGGGGAAAAAAGAGGAACATCTATAATAATCTGAACAATAAAGATTTAAAAAAAGAAATAATTAAATACTGACAGAATTTATCAATTTGAATTACCAAATAAGTTAGATTTTATTTGCAAGTGTTCAATTAATTTGATAGCACACATGTCAAAAATATAATTTGAGATTTATCTGTAGATACAGTATAAGACTGAACTACAGACAGGAGTATGTGTGGGACCCCAATTGTGCCAAGGGACCCTGCTAATATTAAAAGTTCTCAGGTTCAAGAAAAGATGCTTAGGTTCAGGGAAAGTAGAATGTGAAAAATCTGTTTTTTATTTTATTTGTGTTATTTGTTTGTTGATAGCAGAGAAGCTATAATTGCTGAAGACATTTATGAAATCCAGTGATGAGTTCATTCTGAAGGACAGAAAGTTTTCTAATATCAGGATGTTTAATCAGCAATGAGAGAGTCCTAATCTAAGTTCAGGAAAATGGTGGGGAGAAGTAGAGAAAAGAAAATTTTCCAAGTTCTGGTAAATTCACTCTAGCCAATTTGGGTTAGTGGACAGAGCCTTAGCCTGCAGACTAATGGGTCCCAGGTTCAATTTTTGTCAACGGCACCCTGGTGGGGGCACCAGCAAGAGGCAACCAATCAATGTTTTTCTCTCACGTCTATATTTCTCTATGTCTTTCCCACTCTCCCTAAAAATCAATGGAAAAATATCCTCGGATGAGTATTAACCAAAATAAAGAAATAAAGAAATTTACACTAATAAAAGAGAAACATGCAAATTGACCATCACTCCACTATGCCCACCAGCCAATCAGGAGGGAATATGCAAATTAGAAGGCCAAAGATGGTGGCCACCCAGCTGCTCCAGGCATGGAGTGGCCAGGTGGGGCACGCATGCTATGAGAGGAAAGGGGGGAGGGGGGCGCGAAGGGATCTACAGGAGCGGCACTCCAGCCGCAGTGAAGCTGAAGACTGCAGACTCTGGAGTTTGTAGCGAAGACGAAGATGGCAGACTCCAGTCTGAGTCTGCAACAACGGTGGCAGTCTCAGGCCAGAGCAAAGGCCTGGGTCCTGGGTGCTAGAGGAAAACTGATGCTGGAAGCCAAGGGAAGGAAGGCCTGTTGCACGAATCTCTGTGCAACGGGCCTCTAGTAAAGAAATAAAAATCACTGTTTCAAGGTTACATTAGCCTTTAAGGTTGATTACATACATTAAAATAATGATGCCCCAAGGGCTTTCAGTATGTGTCTTTGACTTTTGATCTCTATATTATTATGAAAGCTAACCTCATGGAACATGAATGTAAAGAGATAAATAATTATAATTCTTAATCAGGGTACCCCTGGATGAAAGTGGAAGCAACAACATATATCAATGACAGCTCAAGTATCGCTCAAGTATCATAACTTATGTGGAAACTTTCCAGATTTCTCCCAGCTAGAAAGATTCAGTCCTCTGTTTGGGCAGTCATGTTTATCACAGTCCAAGTGTGCAAGTATGTTTCAGCCTTGATTTCCTTCATTTTTCTATCCTAGTTTTATTTATCTATCAATCTGTCTATCTGTCTACTTATTTGTGCCACTCTTAGCAGACTTTTACCTTATAATGGCCTGACTTATTTAGAGATGTGTCAGGCTTCTAAATTAATTGGGAAAAAGCTATATGTTTTCATCACCTAGTGTCTAACATAAAATTAATATAATATTGAGTACAGTTTAAAATCACTTCAAAAAGATCATTCAATAGATAATGCTCACATTTTAGCAAAACTTTTAAAATAAGATATATTTAATATCAACCTGATATACTTAACAGTATCAGGGGTCAAGTATGTCAGGGATCACTGTGATATTTCTACAAGAAATATGTTTTTGAGAAACATGTCTCTGTAAGCCAGTGAGTGAAATAATCATATCTCATAAGAACTGACTGCTAGCAGATTCAGTATTTGAGCTATAGTTACATACCATTATTCTATAATGTAAATGTAAATCAGATAAAGAAAGGAAGCTTTTATTCTTTACTTTTGATTTTAATGCACTGTTTGCATTTTATCATGAGTATGCTTTTATAATAAGTTGAACTAAACTTCTTAAAAATATTTATATATATAGGAATTTTAAGAATGGAAGGGTGAATAAGAGTTCAATGATATTCTCTTTGTATATCTCATGAAACAGTTTTTAAATAACCTTAAACAAATAATATATTGTCTAATGATAATAAGCAATCAGTTAAATGAAAAGAAACTAATTCCAAAATTATCAAAAACAAAATATAACAATGTTTTCTACACTAAATATAATAAAATATTTAGGGAAAAAATAAAAATATATCAATTTCCAAAATAGAATATCTCTAAAAATGCAAAAATGATTAAATAATAGTTAAAATGTCATTGATTTTAAAATGTAAAAGGTCATATTGTGTAATAAGCAAGGATTAGATATTAAACAATTACTAATACACATAATGTAAGCATTAGTAGATAGTAAGATAAAACTGTTAAAATTAACATTAATTTGTACTACAAAATATGAAATAACAGAGACAATAAACATCAAGACCTTCTAGGATACAGAAAATTAAATAACAAGATAAAATATTTCAAAAGGACCTACTTTATTAATAAAAATCAGATCCGAGATGTAAATGAATTCTCTCATGAAAGGAAATACTGATAGAAAGTTGATGAAAATGTAATTTAAGAACTAAATTCCTTAGGGTAGAGGAAGTCCTAAAGTTGCAATTGGACAAACTCATCAAAACGTATGTATTATTATCAGTGGAAAACCAACATCAAAGCATTTTGATTTACTTTTAGAAATTCTATGAAATTAAAAGAGGTTTAACTTAAAGCAATATAGAATTAGAATTGTCTTGACAATTTCCTCTCATCTAGTAAAATCCCAGAGAAATGTAAGGAACATAAAATCTTCATAAAGGTATATTTCAGTATTATGAACATATATCACAAACCTCCTCAGAACTAAATTTTAAGCAATGTTGAAACTTAATAGCTACTTATTAAACCCAAATATCTAAAGACAATTTGCTTTGTTTATTATTTTCTTAAAATCGACCAGGCAAACTAAACTGTGAATAATGTAAATACAGGTGAATTCTAATAAGTAATGGACCAATGATCAAAGGGAGAGAAGAGTGAGAGCAATAATATAGTGCAGATTAGCTTTGCAAATCTAAAAGTTGGGTTCTAAAATATGCATATTAGATTTAACATTGAACTTCATATTTTCCTTCTTGGAATTTGAAACAAAATGAAAAACTTTTGACCAAATGCAAAGACACATATTTAATATTTTATTTTAGATTATTAATATATCACATATTATGTTTATAGTTTATATATAATTATACATGCATAATTATAATGTTTATTTTCAATTTGTTTTCTTCACATTATCCTTACCATTTATCCATTAGAAAGAATAAAATAATGTAAAATAGAAGCAATTAACACTAAGGCAGTGAATGTTACTATTTTTGTATCTTTATTAGGAAAAGTTACAAAAAGGAGTTTCTAATATGATAACTTAGGTAACTGTTAGTGCTATGACAAAAATGCCAAGTACCTGACTTTTCCTGACTAATTAATGTCTTGATTTTCTGTGATTTATCATAAATTCAAAGCTTAGATATATATTGATTAACATAAATTAGCACCAATTTATACTTAGTAAAGTATAACAATAGCCTTTAACAATAATAAAGTATACTAGTACTTTTTAACTCTATGTGCAAAGTTCTGTTCCAAATACATCAGATAATTCATTTAATGCACCAAACAATACTAGGAAGAGTATTAAACATTTTACATCTAAGAAACCCAAAAATCTAAATAATTAAGACAATTTTTTGATATTAATTAAGCTATAAAATGCCAGGAGCTGTTTTTTTTTAAACCAGAGAGCCTGGCTAAAAGAATTCCAAAGCTAATGGAAAATTATTTAATAATTGGAACACGGAATTAGTCTTATTGATATTGAAATCTGTATGACACTTTGACAATCCTGCCACGACAACCACCACCATAAAAATCTAGTTAAATTGTTCATATATTAAGAAGCAGTGTCTTATTTAATGGAATTATTAGGAAATGATTTTTAAAAAAGCATTCATACAAAGTAGCAAGATTGTTTATAATAATGTAAAATTGGAAATGTTCTAAGTTTCCTTCTTTAAAGAAACAGCATACCTACTTATGGAGTAGTACATATGTATAATAAATGTGAAGTCTAATTGTCAACATAGCTTACAAATTGCTTACAAACCAACAATAAGTAAAAAAAATATTCACAATTGTTTGTAAATTATAGTTTAACTGTTCATAAAATTGCTAGAGAAAAATGTATTCAGAAATACAAATCAAACTACAGATATTTTTTGGTGGTATAAACTTGAATGCTTATTTTATCCTTTCTATGATGCTTTTTCTAACATGCAATTTTACTTTTAATAGAATGTAATATAAATTGGGAGCTTTTTTTTTTTTCTTTCTGGAAGTGTATTTGGAATTTTTTTCTGCTTTTGAACATTTAATTGCACTTCTAGAAATTAATCCCAGGTTGCCCAAATACTTATATATGTTCCTAACAGAATTATTTTTGGGACTAAAGCACTGGCAACAAAATTGGTATAAATCCTAGGCCATCCATATGATAGGAATAACTAGTCATGAACATACAACAAAAAATATTTAAGAACATAGGACCTTGTCAGGAAATCTATATATATAAAAGGCTAATATGCAAACTGTCCCCTCGGGAGTTCAACCGAGAGACCGGGAATTCGATGGCTCGCTATGATGTGCGTTGACCATTAAGGGGCGGCTTGGAATGAAGGAAGGAAAGAAGGCCCTGGCCAGAAGCCAGGGGAGGGAGGCCCCCGCAGCAGCCACTAGGGACCCTACCCGTGCACGAATTTCGTTACTGGGCCTCCAGTACTATAATAAGTTTAATAGTGCTTATCTCTGAATTGAATTTCTTGGTAATTTACTTTTTAAAAAATCTCTATTTGTCAATTTTTCAGTGATCAACAAACATATCATGTTTGCGAGAAGCAAATATATGTATTCATGACTCAAGAGTCATTTGGAAATGTTCATTTAATACCAAATATTAAATAATAAATCTAGTGTTTCATTATTATTTTCTTAGAAAGCTGTATGATAAAAATATAAAAAAATCTTTTACTTAATGGCAAAATCTAAAATCGCCACTCAAATTAAATTATTTTCTTTGCATTTGGTCTGGCTATTTTCCTTTGGGTTTAAATTCCACTGATGAAAACAGCAGCCCAAATATTCATATATTGAGTAAGAATTATGTTTGATATATGTACCTTAATTTATTTAAACCATCCCCTAACTTTTGTTCTACCAAAATATATATATATATATATATATATATATATATATATATATATATATATATATATATATATATATATATATATATGAGTAGTAATTACAACTTGATGGAGTAGCCCGTCTAACAGAAAGTTGACAGGTACTTGTTTTATAAAAGCCCAATATTAGTTCTGCAATCTGCACCTGTAGAATGTGGACAAACTAAACAATTTAATCTTAAGCACTTTCAGTTCTTCTAAGTAGTGGTTTAGAAGACTGTAATAAAATATTTTTTTAATTAGGACCTTCTGAATTATAGTGTGTCAAATTTTCAACACAGAAACATGGTACTGAAAACTTCATATAAATATAAAATAAACATGTCTCTACATATATTCTAAACTTGCTTGCAGTAGGATCAGCAAATCTTAGAGTAGGAATATTCCACTGATCTTAAATACCTATGTCTAGAATTTGCTAAATTTAAACTCCTTTTATTTTTTGAAGGCCACTTTTAATTATAATCTTTTTGTTACAGTTTTACCATAATATTATCTACTAGAGGCCTGGTGCACAAAATTCGTGCATTTGGGGGAGTCCCTCAGCCTGGCCTGCTCCCTCTGGCAGTCTAGGAGCCCCCAGATCGATGCCTCACAGAGGGAGGCCCTGCCCACCCTGCTCAGGCTCTGTGACCCATGTTGTACAAAGGGAGGCCCTGCTCACCCGGCCTGGGCTCTGCCATTGATCCCCACACACGGGGAGGCACTGCCCACCCTGTTGGGGCTCTGGCATCAATCAGAGAGCAGAGGGAGGCCCTTCCCACCCGGCCTGGGCTCTGCCATTCATCGCCGCCCACAGGGAGGTCCTGCCCACCCTGCCCAGGTTCTGTGATGGAGGTTCTGCCCACCCGGCTTGGCCTCCGCCTTTGATCACCGCCCACAGGGAGGCTCTGCCTGCCCTGCCCACCCTGCCAGGGCTCTGCGGTGGGCCCTCACAGCTGCAGCTTTGTCTGGAAGGACGTCCAGAAGACGTCTGCTCTATCTGGTCTAATTAGCATATTATTCTTTTATTAGTATAAATGAGTACTATTCAAAAGGCAGCTTGTTATGAATGCCTTTCTGTAAGTTAAGATAAATCATACTTATATTACAATGCTTACGTAAGTTCCAAATGACTGGAAGTTTTTACTATTCAAGTGCCATTTCTATAAATAACTATATGAGGTGATGTTTCTTTAGCGCTTGCCTAGCACTGTGGCATCATTTTCAAGAAGCTGTCCTTGCAATCTGATGCTGGAAGAGCAAACCCTCACCCAGTGCACACTACTGACCCAAACAAGAAGAGATGTACCTGCACCTCCAATAGGAAGGGATACTACTTTACAACATCATCCAGAGGAAAAAACTATCCCTCCTCACCCAGCAACAGCTCAGCCAGTGGGAGACAGCAGGAACTCAGCCAATGAAAAGTCACAATTCAACCCATAACAATTATAATAGCTACTAGGGGCCTGGTGCACAAAATTCGTGCACTGGGGCTCAGGGGTCCCTCAGCCCAACCTGCCCCCTCTCACATACTGGGAGCCCTCAGGGGATGTCCTACTGATGGCTTAGGCCCACACCCCACGGGTGGGCCCCATGGGGAGTGGGCCTAAGCCGCAGTCTGGCCTCCCTTTGTGGGAGGCAACCAGGCTGATCAGGGGAAGGCACCAGCCCCATCACTCCGCTGCTGCAGCCACTGCCAATCACCGCAGCCACCAAGGTGTTTTCATCAACATGGACTCCAGTCCCTTCACCAAGAAAAAAATGACAATTTTCTTTAGGAATTTTCAAGATGTGTCTTTCATAGGATATGCATTTCTTTATTTATTTTTTATCCTCACCTGAGGATATGTATCCATTGAGTTTTAGAGAATGTGGAAGAGAAAGGGAAAGACAGAGAGAAACATCAAAGTGAGAGAAACACTTTGATTGGTTGCCTCCTGCATGAGTCCTGATCTGGGCCCCAGCCAGGGAGAAGCCTGCAACCTAGGTACATGCCCTTGATCAGAATCAAACCCAGACCCTGCTGTCTGCAGGCCGAGGCATTATCCACTGAGTCAAACTGGCTAGGGCAGGATATGACATTTCTTAGCCCTCCAGCAGCGGACCTTCATTTTTTTTCTCCAGAAGTGTGGTGGAAAAACCCTAGATCACTTTTTTGGATTCTTATTACCCAAGTTACTAAGAATATTACCAGTGGCATACAGGAAGCTTAGCCAATGTGCAGTCAGAAAAGGTGTTTCCTCTATAGTTCACACCAATGGAGGGCTGGGCCCTGCCCAGGCCTAAAGCCTCTGGCCAAAGCTTTAGGCCTGGGTAGGCTCCTCCAACTTCCTCTGATCACCGGCTCAGCCCCTGCCCAGGCCTGCCCAGACGGAAAGCCTCTTGGGGAGGAGCAGACCCCCAGCTCCCTGCTATCAATTGCAGGGGGTCCGCTCTTGCCCAGGCTGAAAGCAGACCCTCAGCTCCCTGCCCAGGTGATCAATCACAGAGGGTCCGCTGGTGCACCAGGCTGAAGCAACCCCAAGCTCCCTGCGATTGATTGCAGGGGTCTGCTCCATCACCAGGCCAAAAGCCTCGGTTGGAGGCTTTTGGCCTGGTGCCGGGAGCAGACACCCAGCTCCCTGTGATCGATCGCAGGGGATCCACTCCTGCACCAGGCCTAAGCAACCCCCAGCTCTCTGTGATCGATTGCAGGGTGTCTGCACTCCAGCAGCGGGGCTGATGGTACTGGGTGCCGCCATCTTGTGGCTATGGGGGTCGCCATTTTGTTGCGGAGTGATGGTTAATTTGCATATTACTCTATTATTAGATAGGATTGTTATCTTTTGTTATTAATATTGTTGATAACATGGTTACTGTTTTCTATAAAAAGAACATAGCTGCCGCATGTTGCCAGACTGGCCTGGCCTTGCCCCAACCATCACCCCCATTCTGCAATCTCAGGCTGCTCCAGCCACTGCTCAGAAGCACCAGCACCGGCACCTTCCTTGTTTCACAGATACGGGGTCCGCATGCAGCTGGCAGACGTCTCTGGCACCGAGGACGCATTGGAGCCAGCCACTGGCCTGGTGATAGCTATTTTCACATGCTCATGGCAAAAGGAGGTAAATTAGGCTGTTCAAGATGCAAATGCTGCCACAAAATATGGAGTAAAAAATCTGGCTTGGGATGTGGTGGAATCCTTTTGGAGGCCACCAGGATCATAAGGGAACAGAAGAATGAAATCACCGACGTAGGGACCATCAACAAAGGCAAGTCCATCTTCCAGATCATGTGGACACTGATGCCTCCTGGCAGGGCAGTGCCTGGAGCACTAGGTGGGCTTGGCGAGCGAGTACATCCAGCTCCCAGGCGGGTCCTTCGGTTTTACCAGAAGAGAGCCACTGGGTGTGTGTGTGGGATAGGAGCCGGGAACTACCTCTTTTCTGATTGCCTCCTAGAAGTCGGCCTCAGCTTTAGCTTGTGCAAAAGCCATGATCTTTAAACTGTCCCCTTTCACACCTGCGTCTGCACTTCCACTGGCTGAGATCTACACTGAGGCTGGGGTGCCTCTGGCTTCTTCAATGTGGTGCAAGGAGGGGCCTCCACGGGCCAGTTTCTGTGTCCACCTCAGGAGGGGCTAAGGTCTCCTTCACTGGAAGTGTGCCCACAGGCATGGAGATCATGGAGATGTCAGCAAAAGGAATCAAACCTGTCACCTTGGAACTCGGAGGCAAGTCTCCACTGATCTTCTCAGACTGCGGCCTGGAGAACGCCGTAGGGGGCGCTGTTGTCCAACTTCCTCACATGAGGCTATGTTTGCTGCAATGGCACAAGAGTATTGGTGCAAAAGGAAATTCTTAATAAATTCACAGAACAAGTGGTGAAACAGACCCAACGGTTAAAAATTGGAGATCCACTCCTGGAAGATACCAGGATGGGCCTCCTCATCAACCGACGGCACCTGGAGCGAGTCTGGGTTTGTTAAACTGGCAAAGGAGCAGGGAGCTGTGTAGTGTGTGTGAGACCTACACTGACCTGAAGATCCCCAATGAAAGGACGAGTATTACAGGAGACCTTGCGTATTGACTGACTGCAGAGATGACAGGACTGCAGAGATGATGTGTGAAGGAAAAGATCTTCGGGCAAGTTATGTCCCTTCTGTTACTTGATATGGAAGCTGAGTTTCTGGGAAGAGCCAACAACACCCTTTTTGGACTAGTCGCCAGTGTCTTCACCAGGGACATCCCGTGTGCTCACAGAGTGGTGGCCGAAATCCAGCCTGGAAGGGGCTTTATCAACAATGATGCCGTCGGCCCAGTGGAGTTACCCTTCAGTGGGTATAAGAATTCAGGATTTGGCAGAGAGAATGGTCGTATGACAACTGAGTGTGATTCACAACTAAACACTGTGTGTGTGGAGATGAGTGTTGCGGAATCTGCTTTTTTAAAGTGGGTTCTGATCCCTGTGGACAGCTGAGGACTCCTGAGACCAGCAGAGGCAGTGCAGTGCATACGGTTGAGTCGGAATTCCGTTGTGTAAGGTCCGAGTCTGGACCAGCATCACTCTCCATCTTTCAGTCATCTCTTCCCAATTGAAGGTATGAAGTACTTTTAGATTCCAATCAAGAAAGTTGTGATTTTTTGCAAAGCAAATTTCTGTGCAATCTTAAACAGCCAGTAATACTTCTGAAGGCAGGGGACCAGGATTATGACTGATGCCCAGATTGGAACCCCTGGCCGAATTCTCTCTCTAGTTTGTGTAGAAGCACTTGTTCCTTTTAGGTTCCTGGTGGACTCATGACAGATGATTTCGGCTCGTTGACATGTTATAAGCTCCGGCCCCTTGTCATTCCACTGAAAAGCGGACAATCAGGGCAGGGAGGGAATTAGATACTGGACAGGTCAGTCTATGGGAACAGTACCTGGCCAGAGAAATCATTTTGTTTCTACCCAGCAGAGGATACAATCCTCTGCTCTGCACTCCAGCTTGCTCTCTGTGGCACAACAGTTCCTGTTAAACATCCAATTTATTTCCATGTCACTGCTATGTACTAAAATTAATAAATCACACTGTTAATCCACAAAGAAAAGAAAAAATAAGGAAATAGTGCACTATCTATACTGAATGTCTCCAGGGTTCTACAAGTCAATAAATATCTGGGAATAAAGGTTTTGAGCTGTTCTATCATAACAGATCCAAGACTGTGCAGCATAAATAAGCAGCATATTTCAGATGCATTACTGTCAGTCATTATATTAAGGATATTCCTGGTTCAAATGGGGGCAGTGCATTCTCCCCAAAAGAATTTGAATATAAGATCTAAGTTTTTGCCCTAACCGGTTTTGCTCAGTGGATAGAGCATCGGCCTGTGGACTGAAAGGTCCCAGGTTTGATTCTGGTCAAGGGCATGTACATTGGTTGCGGGCACATTCCCAGTAGGGGTGTGCAGGAGGCAGCTGATCAATGTTTCTTTCTCATTGATGTTTCTAACTCTCTATCCCGCTCCCTTCCTCTCTGTAAAGAAATCAATAAAATATATAAAAAAATTAACATTTTTCAGCAGAAAGTTATTACCAGCATAGGTTCTGTTTAATAGGAAGCTTTCTCATTATGAAACATTATTCCTCCTACATTCTTCTCATAATCTTGAATGAGGCCTGTTAGAAAGATTTAGATTGTGCAGTTATACAAATATGGAAAATTGAATAATTTTGGATAAAGTTATTAAACAGATTTCTGTTTTCTTTGCCCGTTCATTGCTTTCTGTTTCATTACTTCCCCACGTCTCAAGATCTATTAGCATCATTTTCTGTAGACATTAAAATAAAGTAAAATTGTCATCTCTTTATTTTTATTATAATAGTATAATTAAACAAGCATTCACCTGGGGAAAATACCATTTGGTCACATTCAGAAAAAGTTTCTGTAAATATATGAGGATGATCCCACTGTTATTATTCCTAAATTTGTTTTCAGAGAGAATCTGAATTAAGATAGGGCTACCTTGTGAATTAAGATAGGGCTACCTTGAAACTACACCAAAATATGAGCAATAATAATTTTTCAAGAAACAATCCCACCACAATATTACAGTTCCAGATATTCACTATATATCTAGTAATGGAAAATTTAGTTCTACCGGCCAAACCAGTATGCATTTCTAACAAGCTAACTGGATGCTTACAATGTGCCAAACACTGTTTCATGTGTATTAACTCATTTAATCCTCACAAATATCAGTCAGTACATACCTTATATATAGAAATTTATAAGTGATATATAAAACATATAAGCACAGCTGGCTTGTTTCAATTACTTAACTCAGTTTAAATCCATAAAAATGGTTAACATTGTTAGGTTGTGATGAATATTTGACCCAAAATATTAGTGTGTTTATTTGCAATATTGCAATAAGTATCAGATAATGTGGTAAATATATAGTGTATGAAGAATTAATCTGTGACCATATTTTTCTTTGTGTTGACATAGTTTTAAGTCGCCTAACACCTTGGTTAGTACTAACAGGAAAAAAAGTTTCACTTCACAGATATCACTGCATCAATACTTATTAAATGCTTAAATCAGAGTATTATGTACAATCCTACAATTTTGTATACAAAGGCTACGACATAGTATAGTAAGAATGGAAATGTATAGAGCTTCCATATTCTTTTTGTTTTCATATACTTTTTGTAACTATTATTGTTTTAATTCTTCATTGTTTAATCGTTTATTGTAATATAGTATTACATATGTCTCCTTTTTCTCCCACTAACCTCTCTCAAGCCATCTCCACCCCCAAGCACATGGTCTCACCCCTACCCCCTAGTGTCTGTGTTCATTGGTTATCCTTATATACATGCATACAAGTCCTTTGGTTGATCTCTTAAATTTTTTAAATATATTGTTAGTAATTTCAGAGAGGAAGGGAGAGGGAGAGAGAGATAGAAACATCAATGATGAGAGAGAATCATTGTTCGGCTGCCTCCTGCATGCCCCGCACTGGGGATTGAGCTGCAACCTGGGCATGTGCCCTGACTGGGAGTTGAACTGTGACCTCCTGATGGGTCGATGCGCAACCACTGAGCGACACCAGCTGGGCTGTTTTCATATTCTTTTATTCTCAGTCTAGTTTTGCTACATCTCACTACAATATCAGTCTTCCCTCCACTTAAACTTAGCAGGTCATTCTTATTATTAATGCCTTGTATTAATTTTTCATTGTTTTCAATATAAAGTGCAACCCCCCTCACATTGTTTACAGTGGTTTTATTCCAATGTATATTTTCCTCATCTCCTATCTAGGAGCAGCACTGGTTAATTTATTTTTTGAAATATTTTTTGAGCCATGCTTACTTTTAATTCTTTCCTGCCCATGTGGCTGCCTTTGAGCAGGTCCTTTCCTATGTTCAGCTTGTTTTTCTAACATCTTTTATACATCATCAGAGTAAAATTCCTGGGACGTGAGCCTACCTGCATGATTTAGTGAAACATTTACTGGTTCTTAGAATAGCTTAAGTTCCCCTGTTCTATGTCTATAAATTTTTGTATTTCCCTTAAAGTGAATACCCTCTTTTACCATAATTTTTGGTATAATGCACTTTTCCTGAGATAGCTTGACACCATCAGGATGACAGAGCTGACTGATGACTCTTTTCATTCCTGTACTTTCAGGAAAGTGCAGTGTTTGTCTCTTGGTGGAAAAAAAATGGAATATTTGTAGATCCAATGAATGAAAGTAACATATTTCTCATATAAACTAGGTTTGTCTATATTTGTGTTCAATTTATCAAGTGGTAAAGCCTCCAGAAGCATTACCTAATATGTGAAGTTATATCCCATGCCAAAGTTTGAATGTATTATAGGAAACATTGAATTACCACTTAGTAGTGGATAAGAGAAAATGAATAGTACATTTATTTTGCAGTATTGCAATGTAAAGCATCAACTGGCACTAAATGACTTCAAGAAACCCATCAACTTCTGGAAATGTTGTCCAAAAGGAATTCAACAAATATTTTGCATGCCATCCAAAAATAAGCGAGCTCTTATGTTCTTACTAGGTATTATTGACCATAGCAAATGGCAATATCTATTACAAGAGTAGATTATTTATTATATTACTACATTGCACTATCCTGTATTGTCAGAAAAATTATCAGAATTTTTTTCATCACATTTATTTGATCTATAAAGTTCTTAATACTATTTGGGTATCATTCTTGCCCCCTAATTTAATAAATTTTTGTGTGTTTTCATTTGTTATTTTATCCTACATGTGTTGGTTTCAAAAGACAAATGTTACATTCTATATTTTATAAATGAAGAAAATAATGTGTTTGTAATGTCAAGCAGTTCATGGAAGTGTCAGGAAAAAAACATTTATATCTTTCAACATTTTGCATAGTGATCTATAATTGGGTCATAGCTATAAATATGATTTTACTTATTAATTATTAACTAACTATGTGAACCAACTTTATATAGTTAAATAGCTTAAGATGTAAAATTGTCAACGTATTTTCAGTAGCAGGGAAAAAATCTTGTGAACTTGTAATTGTAACATAAAATTATCAAAATTTCAAGGTCTCATATTAATCACTCTGCACTTGGTTTATAATTTACAGTACCAATAGTGATTGGCTAACTAATATAATTGCCTCTTGCGATTTATTTGACTTCTCAATGTAATTAAATTCTTCCTCTCTTATAGACCACTTCTTAAAAAACTCTTATAGTATTTTTTTTTATTTTCACAATATGGAAATTTGGTTAGGTATATCTCCGTCCAACACAAAACAGAAAATGCTTTTGAGAAGGGGTTCAATAAATATTTATGTAATGATGAATGAATGAATGGTCTGTGTGCCTATACGCATGTGCTTGTGTATGTGTGTATATGTTTTGTATGTTTCTGGGTGTCTGTGTGGGTCTGATGGCTATTGAGAGAAGCAACTGTGGGCATAGGAAGTTGCATAAAAAAATAAATGGAGACATGACAAGGACTGTTACATTAGAAGCCTCCAAAGTGTCATGGATTCTGTAAATTTTGGGTGGCAATGCAGTATAGGATAGGATAGGCAGTAGAACAGACACCAAACAGCATTGCACGTTTCCATCAGTGTTAGGCTGGGGTTGGCTTCATGTGCAGCTGTACACAGAGTATCTCCTCCATAGCCTGAGTTCAGTTATGTCACTGTTGATAGCTTCAAGTCAGACATGATGGGAATAATTACACACTGAAAACTGAGAAACACTGTAAGTCAGAACTTTTTCTTTCCCTCAGCTTACCAGTTGTTAAACTTTCCCAGTATACTGCTTCATGACTTGCAAATAAATACCTAATGCATGAAGGCATTTTTGAAGAATTTAAAAGATTGAAATAGCATTACCAAACCTGACTTTCTAAAAGAGAGGATGATCCAAAGTAATGTAAGTGTTAAGTTGAGGAGACTGCTTAAACATTTATATATTCTGCATGAAGGATTATGGAGATAATACTGAATATAAAGAAAGAGACAGAAGAAAACAAAATTATGAACAAACTTATAGTGCTTTAATATTTTACTGGTTATGCCCATTTATGCTCTGTATCTATCTACCCACAGTACCATATTATGATAAATATAGATTTTTCAAAAAAGCCTTGATAACAGAGGTTTTAAATATTTTTAATAATTTTACCTATAGAAATAAATCTGGATGTACTAAGGCTACTTATCTTATTTTTGTTCTTTTTCATCAGTTATCTTTAACTTTTTATATATTTAAAACTAACCCCCAAAATTTACTTCTAACAAATTTTTATCAAAATACATAATTTCACTGTTGAGAGCATTTTCACATTTTCAAACTTGTGAAACTTGAGACATCATCAGATTATTAGAGCTAACCAGGACTTTGATATTTAGGTATACATTTAGACAGAATTTCTCCAAGGTGAAATAGAGTAGTTGAATCTATACACAACTACGGCATCATGGACCTATGTGCCTTTCAAGATTGTGTCCCTCTTAAATAAAGTTTTAACCTATTAAGGGGGAAAAAAACCTTTAAAACTACTTCAGGAGATATATTTGAAATATGTTTTATATAAAATGAAATTACTGTAACTTTTATTACTTTTTTAATTAGAAAAAACATGTAAGAATTAATTGATTTTGTGCTCTCCTGGACACAGCCTGATATAATCAGAAGTAAACTTGAGGGTAAAAAGTATCAGTAGCATGCCCAGCTGGTATTACTCAGTGGTTGAGTATTGACCTATGAACCAGGAGGTCACATGTTTGATTCCCGGTTAGGGCACATATCTGGGTTGCTGGCTCCATCCCCAGTGTGGGGTGTGCAAGAAGCAGCCGATCAATGATTCTCTCTCATCATTGCTGTTTCTATCTCTCTTTCCCTCTTGCTTCCTCTCTAAAAAAAAAAAAAATATATATATATATATATATATATATATATATATATATGTGTGTGTGTGTGTGTGTGTGTGTGTGTGTGTGTGTGTGTGTGTGTGTGTATCAGTAGCATAAGAAGTTTTAAAAATATTATCTGTTTGTATGAAAGCATTTTCTATATGTATATCTTGGAAATAAATATTCCAAAGTCTTGCTTATAGAAATTTAAGTTTAATAACCTAGATAATCTGTTTTGAGAGATTTTTCTAAATCATTATAAAAATATAATAAATGATATCTAATGGTTTTCAAAATATAATTCAGTTACTTCTGAGTTGTAACCATCTGATTTCATCTTGAATAATTTATTATCATTTAGTCTCATAACATAAAATATGTGAAGCACCCAAATCTCCATGGCACAGTTGGATGACATAAATTTGTATTTTTTACGTCTATTGTATTCCCACTGTGCTCTAAGAGTAAACCTGGGATTGGTTCTGTATATTTAATTTCTTTTACAGATATATTTTCATTGTATCATAAAAAAAACAACTTTGACATGTACAAGCACATTATTTTGACTAGAAGAGAAACACTATGTATTCAAGGAGAATTTTACATCTCTTAACTATGCATGTCCAAAAAAGAGGAAATTCATGCAAATGAAGAATAAAAGCACAGAATGTCTGAAGAAAGTATCTGTGAGAATGTCTAGTTTTTTTAATACTTATTTTTTAGTATTTTCTTATCATAGTATTATAAATATAAAGTATAAGCCCAAGGAATAAACTGAAAGAAAGAGAAAATTATGTTTTATAAGTCACATTTTTCTGCATCACCAAATGCTATCAGCAAATAACAATTTGATATACACCTTTCTAGTTTATTCATTCATTCATTCACTCATTTATTCATTCATTTTATTGACCAAGTACTTTTAGTTTTAAAAAAGCTATATTCGTACTCTATGAATCCACTGAGTTTATATCATAGTTTACATTATAAATAAGCCTCATTCCATGTTACTATAGACAATGTTGAGTGTTTTTAATTGGACTTTTCATTTTCAACTGCTTCTATAAAATCCAATAATGGCTGTCAGTTTGACATAATTTTAATTTTGTTAAAAATATATTTTAATATTTTCAAATACTTAGTAGAAAATGTAATTTATATTTTCAAATGTCTTTGCTATTTCTATTTAGATATTTTGTTTGGGGCCATCCTATGTCACGTATAAATAGACTTGCATGTATGTAATCGTACCTTTTTATATATGACTAGAGGCCTGGTGCACAAATTTGTGCATGGGTATGGGTTGCCTGCGGGGAGGGGCCATGGGCGGTTGTCTGGCCGGCCCCACCCCCATCAGGCCAGTTGGCTGGCCACATCATAGCGACCGATTGTTCCGGTCACTTGGCTTTTATATATATAGGTATGTTTTCTTTAGATGTAATTTAGAATTTCATGTGTTAGTATTTCATTTTTTTTTACATTGGCATCAATTTAGTTGTTTTTTTCTAAATAAGTCTCAGTCTTTAAAATTTAATGTACTAAAGCTTAGTTTTGAGGTAACCTGAGTGAATACAGAATTATCATAAGGATGAACTGTATCTTGGGAACTTGATCATTGGAACTGTTACTACTCATTTTAAGTGTTAATAATAAGAGTTTTTAATTTAGGGCTGTTATGATACCATTTTATAGTACTTTGTACCTATAATTTGTAGTTAGATTTTATGCTTTATTTTACATTTTAGCCCCATGTTAAGATTTATGTTATCATTTTAAAATAAACTGAATGTCACTGTATAATTTTCTATCTAACAGTCAATTCTTATATAACTCTGTTATTTTAAGCAGTGTTATTTTATGTAATATAGAAAGAAAATGAAGGATTTTAAAGCAGAGGAGTAACATAATCACTGCAGCTATGGGCTTTAAGAAAATGTAGGAGAAAGTGACAAGTTAAGATGCTAATGCAATAATTGGGGGGGCAGATATTAGCATCTTGGAGCACATTGAAGTGAGCAGAACTGAGTAGAAATAATGAATAGTAATTAGTTTCTGAATATAATTTGAAGGTAGAGTTAACAAGATTTACTGACAGACACATTATAAGCATGCTCTGAGAAAAGGAAATGAATGAAGCACGTTTCCCAAGTTATTGTCTTGAGCATCTGGAAGGATCAAGTTGCCTGAGGTGGCAAAGACTGAAGGAATAGCACATTTTAGAGCTTGAGTTTATGGTATTTTAAATATGAAATGCCTGGTAGTAGAAATAACATATGTTAAATATAATAATAGCTATAGATTTGAAATAATCTTTACCGAATTAGAACATGTTTGGCATATCTTTCAGTTGCTTTAATCGGGAATCAGGGATTTGTATTTTTGTGAGTGATAAAATGAGGAATACAGAATTTTTGGCTCATATTCAGATATAAAAAAATTTAACTCTACTTCTCAAGTGGGAAAATGACTATGGAGTTGAGTATGGAGTTGAAATACAGTGTAGGACTCTGAGCTGAAAGCACCATCGGGGTCCAGGGCAGGCCACCCCAAAATATCCCAAACAGCATATTGATTATTTTGAATTAAAAACACTTGAGACGCAGCAGAAACGAGAGGTACAGTTGTCTGTAATGGGAGTCTCTCTCTCTAAATGCAAGAATTAACTCCCCATGTGATAGGTGCCCTCTCTGCTCCTGGGGCTGAGAGACAACTGTGTCACAGGAGTTACAAAATCCAGAGCGCAGAAAGCATGTGCAAACAATCCTTGCAAAGCCCTTACCAATTTGCTACCTAAACCCAAACCTTGCTTTGATTCCTTTCTAATGAGCACTAACTTTCTTTGCCCTGTCAATTTCTCACAAATGTATTCTTTCTTTTTCTAAAAAACATAAAAGGGTGGCTAACTCGATCATTCTTTGAGCCTCATTTTATGATCCGAGGAGTATCATATTATGATTCTCCCATGCACACGCATTAAATTGTGTGTTTTTTTTTTTCTCTTGTTAATCTATCCTTGTGTGTTATTAGTCCACCTGTAGGAAGAAAAGAAGGGTAGCAGGGGGGATTTTTCTCCTTCACAGGCAGCACAGATGTGGTAGTCATTTACATATTCCTAAGTGGAATTTAAAGGCAAGAAACTGAATAACATAATCAAATGAATGAATATGGATAGAAATGAGGAGGGAATCAAGAACTGAGCCCTCGTCCTTCAACATTCATAAATGAGAGAGAAGAGGAAAAACCAGGAATGGAGGAAAAACCAGAGGAGGACTAATCAGTGAGGGAGTAGGAAAACTAATAGAATGTGGTAATTTGGGATCCAAGTTATATATTTCAAGAAGGAAAAAGAATTTATCTTTGTCAAATTGTTATAGGTAAGGTAAAAATATAGCAACATGTAGGTTTGACAAGAACAGTTTTGGATTGAGCAGTGGGGAAAAATTCTAGTGAGTAAAAGTTTTATGAGCAAGTGCCAGGGGTTAGGGGAGGCCAGGGGGAGGTCAGTGGAGAAAAAAAAAAAAAAGAGACATGTACTACTATTTGTAATACCTTAAACAATGAAATTTAAAAAAATAAAGTACTTGAATTTTAAAACAAAAGAAAGAAAATTAGAAGAGTCATATACAGAGGATTTTTAAAGGAATTTTCTGCATAGATGATCAAATAAATGGAGTAGTAGATGACAGGGGAGGCGGGGATCATGAGAAGCTTATTTTCCTTTTCCCACATGAAAAAGAAAATTAGTATCTCATGACCTTGCTGGTTTGGCTCAGTGGATAGAGCATCGGCCTGTGGACTGAAGGGTCCCAGGTTAGATTCCTCTCAAGGGCACATGCCCAGGATGCGGGCTTGATCTCCAGTAGGAGGTGTGCAGGAGGCAGCTGATCAATGATTCTCTCTCATCACTGATGTTTCTATCTGTCTCTCACCCTCTCCCTTCCTCTCTGAAATCAATAAAAATATATATTTTTAAAAATTAGTATCTCCCCATGAAAATGGACAATCCTGTAGAGAGTAAAAACTTGATAAGGGAGAAAGAGGAATTGATTCAACCATTTTTTTTGAGTATGCAAGAAATGATAGAATTGGATTTAAAGAAAGACATTATGAGTAATGATCAGAGTATATTGGCACAGAAACCGATATGTAAGTCCGTCAATTGCACCACTCCAGCAGTATATTTTGTGGTGTTTTGCTTTAGTGAGTAACATCCTCATAAAATAAAAAGTGAATTGTGGCCTGTGGAGTTGTGCAATGCAGAGTGGTATTGGCAGTTTGTACATTCTGATGGTGGGAGTCCGTGGAAGACCTTCCATGACTTGGCCAGCTAAGCAAATAAGTTTATCAGCTAGAAATGAGAAGTTGTCAGAGTGTGAGTGGAATGTGCAAAATAGTCATTTAGAAGTACTGGACAAAGAGAAACCTATATAATAAAGAGCTAATATGCTAATTAGGCTGAACAGCAGAATGACTGTCCAGACGAAGCCAGGGCTGCGACGGCTGAGGCAGCTGACAATGCGAGGGCCGAGTCCCTTACACAAATTTCGTGCATCAGGCCTCTAGTATAGGATGATTTTAGTGAAGCATAGATGACTTGCTTGAGGCCAGTAAGCATAAATTTAAAGAAATATCACGGAGCATTTGAGGGAGTGTTATTTTATATAAATTCAGCTGCATGGGTCTAAAAGCATGCAGTCAGCATGCATTGGGATTTATTACAGATAAGAAAAGGGCAAAATATGGTGTATGCAAAGGAATAATTATAATGACTGATAATGAAATTTAAGCTAGTTAAGGAAGGGAAGATATCCATATAGTGAAGGACAATGAAAATGTAGTAGAATCCATGGTTTGCAGAATTAGTGAAACTAAAGAATAAATGGACTCGAGATACTATTGGTTTATTATTCTAATATATTCCTGATTTACTGTATTTAAAATTTACTAAGTAAGTTCCTTATTACATAGTATAGAATAGGGTATATGTTGCCTAGAGTAAATATACGCTATATAAGTTTTAGGGAATAGGATATGCTATTTGCTGGATAAATGAAATAGGATATTTTACATCATTTAGCCTTACTTACAGTTTAATTAATAACTAATCATAATTCTCTTCCAAAATTCCTATCTCCCTGTGAGCATATTATAATTTAATGTTTTTGAAATTAATAGAAAAATATATATTGCCATTTTATGTAAAGATACTAATAATAGCTGCATTTTGAAGTCAATTCTATATATCATGATTAATATTTTAATTGTTCTTTCTATGTCTTACAAGCCACAGTGGCATATGTGTGTGTATGTGTGTGTGTGATTGTGTGAAGGTCACTGTAGCTGATATTAAATAAGTAAACATAATTTAGAAGCTATTTATAAGTGTTTGTCATCTGTATTTAAATATGTTACTTATAGTAATTGTTCACTGGATTTTCTGGCATTACAAAAATCATTGAAGCATGATAAACTAAATTATTAAGAAAAATTCTATCAGAAAGTAAACAGTTATAAATATTACAGTGGTTACTAACGAGAATTATTGTATTTGGGGAATTAATTTATAATTAATGTGCCCAATGGGATCTCATAGGAAATACAAAGAGAGTGACTGTTATGTATTTGTTGAATGTTTGCTGTAGTATTCATATTCCTGAGAGTTTGAAAATGCATAAATTAAGGATATGAGAGTTAGACGATGTAAACCAAATATGTCAAACTCAAAGGCTAACATGTGCCAAATAAACAAGGCTTAAGTTTATGTGGGTCGCAAAAAAACACAAGTTTCAATTTTCATAGAAACTTAGGTTTATTTCAAAAAGTATAGTATAAAATAGAACAAGGGCAATGACAAAATTAATTATTTCTTACATACCATTACACTGAGTGGCCAGATTATTATGATCTCTGAACGCATAATAATCTGGCCACTCAGTATATATATATTAGAGGCCTGGTGCATTAATTTGTGCATGGGTGGGGTCCGGCCAGCCTGGCCAGGGGGAGGGGACATGGGTGGTTGGCCAGTCTGCCTGCTGGTTGAACTCCTGGTCGAGGGGACAATTTTCATATTAGCCTCTTATTATATAGGATATACACTGATTGGCCAGATTATTATGCATTCAGAGATCATAATAATCTGGCCACTCAGTGTATATTGGCTAGGCTGCAAAAATATTTGTTGTGGGCCATATGTGGGTCGTGAGTTTGAAATGCTTGACGTAAACCTTAGTTAATATTTAGTTTATGCTATTTTCTTTTAAATTTTGTTAGAAATGTGAGTAGCTTCATAGAACCTTGTGCTAAAGAACATTTCACCTTGACAAGCCCTCTCTTTGCAAATATATTTACATGTGACTCTTTTTAAATATAATAAATTCCAAGGGATTTGCACAAAGAAAATATTTTAGAGATGGGGCACCATTGGTATGCCCATTTATTATTCAGATGGGGAGAAAAACAAATAGGGTCTAGAAAGTTTAAGTGACATAGAAGTTCACATAATTAGTATTGGATGTACAATCACAAGCTCTATGTTCCTCTTTAATCTAAGTGAATTTGCATAGGCATGTAAATTATAAATATACCACAAATGCTTTATTAATTATGTCTATGCTATTCAAGAATAATATTCTCACTGGTACTCAGATGTATTATTGTTATTTATCTTTTATTATTAATTATTTTAATCCCCACCTGAGGATATGTTTTTCTTGATTTCATTTTATTTATTTTTTTTTAAATGTATTTTATTGATTTTTTTACAGAGAGGAAGGGAGAAGGATAGAGAGTCAGAAACATCGATGAGAGAGAAACATCGATCAGCTGCCTCCTGTACGCCCCCTACTGGGGATGTGCCCACAACCAAGGTACATGCCCTTGACCGGAATTGAACCTGGGACCCTTCAGTCCGCAGGCCAACGCTCTATCCACTGAGCCAAGCCAGCCAGGGCTCATTTTATTTTTTTAGAGAGAGAGAGAAACATTGATTGGTTGCCTCCTGTATATACCCACACTGCATCCTAGGTATATGCCCTGACCAGGAATTGAACCTGCATCCTAGGTATATGCCCTGACCAGGAATGGAACTGGAGGTCAATCTTTTGATACACAGGACGATGCTCCAACCAACTGAGCCACCAATCTAGGGCAGATTTAATACTACTTTTAACTCGAAGAATTTTAACTTCATAATTATCAGATTTGAAAAGCATCTGACTTTCTATGCTCTGAACAGTTTAACTCCTGATTTTAATTTTATTGATATTGAAAAAATTGCCGATGCAAATTAGAACTATGAAAGGATATTTTCAGAAAATAACCCAAGAAATTAGTAATTTACAAATACATTATCTGGAAAAATAATTACAATTAAAAATATAAAATAAAAGGGCATTGGGAAAAATTTTAGAGAACTTACAAATGACATAGAACTACAATGAAATAAGAGAAGGTATTTTTAGAATAATAATGAAACATACATAACTTAACTTAAATGGTTGATATAAAAAGGAATTCTCTATTCTTTGAAAGAGAATTTTCAAACTTTTGGCAGTTAATTACAGAACAAATTGATAAAATGTTATTTTTAGGTACCTATTGGCCAAAGGAAACACAGAGATTCAGCTACCATAACTGGTTTTCTAATCCCTACTATATTTCCACCTATTGGTGAAATAATTTATCACCAGTATGAAGAAAAATATGTTAAGTATGTTAGAACATGCCTAACACATTAAGATAGTATGATAAGCTTGAGTATCAATCAGCATGTATAATAGGTTGAGGTTCATAGCAGGTGGGTGAGATTCATTCCACTGCTACAGTGACATGAAATAATCATCAGAACTTGAGCAAGTCACTTAGCCTATCTGGTATAACAAATTAAGAAATACTAAAACTTATATGCACTAAAATACAAGAACAATGGTTTTATTTCCATATATGCTACAAACTAGCAATATGTCATTCTGTTTGTTTAAATGAGAAAATAAAAGTAGGAAAATATTTGTTACTATATTTTTTATTCTTAATTATTCGATCTTATAAATATAATATTCATTAATCAGAAAATTATATTGCCTTATAACACTTTAATATCATCAGATTTGGGGTATGGTATTGAAATTTAGTAATTTAACTATGACTGTAAAAAAATCTATGATATATTTAGGTAAAATGTTGACTCAACATATGTATATTTTCCACATATAATATTACACACGAGCTTATTAAACAATGAAAGTTTGTGACATTATTTTCCTGATAAGGAGTTTTAGATATTCTTTTCCTGATAAAACAGTCACAACAGATCTTATACATGGAGCTAGCGTCATCTTATCATAATGAAACAAAATATAATTATGTGGTTTTTGCTCCATTTAGGGTGAAATAACTTTTGTAGATTTCTGACATAACAATTAATATTTTCTAATATGTTTGTGATGCCTTTGATTATTTAAAACTATTTTTATAAACAAACACATATAAAAGGGGAAATATATCATAACCTTTTTATTTTATTTATACTCTTCTCATCTTACTGGCCTCTTATTTCCACAGAAATTACAACTAACTGACTGGCCTCTTATTTCCACAGAAATTACAACTAACTGAACTCCTCTTATCACTTTTCAAAAACTCAGTGTATCCATAGCTAAGGCAGGATCCCAACAGTTGTTTGAAAAGACAACTGTTGGCATTGAAGAAATTTCAGAGGTGTAAATTAGCTTTGATTTTTACTAGGCAACTGACAGTTGGCAAGATTTGGGAGAAGATAAAATAGCAAAAGGATTAACTGTTTGACTGTACTTTAAACCTTTCCCCATGCTGGATTTCCAGCAGCCAATATTGATGCCCTCTAATCCTGAGAGTGCTCTGGAAGAAACAAACCCAAATAATGATTATGTTTTCTATGTGACATGAGATTTCCTCAGAATCTCTGGAAAACTCAGGTCAGTCTGGGATACAAAGACTCAGCTCAGATATATATTTAGGTCAGAGTCAGTGTAGGTCAAAGGGAGAGTGTCCAGATTTTCTTGTTTGACTTTCTTGATTAAAATAAATAAATAAACTAAGATCATTTAAGCAAGGCAGGGATTCCACTTTGCCTTATTCCTCCCTGCTTAATGTTTTTCATCTCATACTCCTGAGAACAGCACCCAGAATATGGAAGTTGCTCAATAAACATTTGTTGTAGAAATGATTGATACTTCATTCCCTTAAGACATCTGTGTTTGTGACCCATTAATTTTATTTCTCCAAAATTGGTTAATGCTTTAACTCTGCCAGATATTTAACAAAGAAGTTCAGAAATTCAACACATAATTTCAAATGAAGATGGAGCAAATTATACACTGCATTTAGACTTCAGAAAATAACTATGTATGATTTCTTGTTCCTATTCCTACTTCTGAAATCAAGCAAGACTCTTCTAATTAAGTTTATAGTCTTCCATAATCTGGTATCTCCCTACTCATCAGATTCTAATTCCAGTTACTATTAAATATTAATACAATTTATTTATTCAGGTTGATATTAATATTTTACAAATAACTGCATCTTTTAAAATGTGTCCTCACAGAAATATTCTTTCACCCATAAGCCAATTTCTATCAAATTTAATTTCAAAACTTTAATATTTTCTCCAAGAACCTTCTGATTATTCTAGCCTATTGACTATGTATTAGCGTAGTCACTGTTGGATACTACCTTACAATGTTTTTAGTAAATATATTTTGTATTGTTATGTGTTTTGCCAACTGTTTCACGTCAGTCTTATTTCTTTTTTAATAGTTCAATAAATGGAGAGTAGGCTAAAGATTAGACTGGAAGAGTAAGTTGTGGCCATTCATAAATTGCTGTTTAATGAGGTTTAATTTTATTATGTGGGCGGGGGTAACCATACAATTTTACCAATGCTGAATATTTGGAAAAGGACATGTACATCATGATGATGCTAGAAGATAAATGTGAATTCTTTATGTTCAGGGATTCTCTTGGAATTCTTTAGGTCCCTCAGCTTTCCTTTTCTCTCAAAACCCTCAAAAGACATGCAACAAACATGTAGTGACAGACTCCTGCTTGGAGCTGTTGTTGTATTATAAAGGTAATTACAAAATTAATTTTCTTCATCTAATGAGCTGTATAATTTTTAAAAAATATTGAACTAGACAGGTAAAGGTATAACTGCCTTAAGAATAACAATATGGATGAAGCTTGCCAAGACCCGTGTGTGGGGCAGGCCAGCCGGGCCTAGAGCAGTTGCAGTGTTATCACAGGCGTGTGAGCAAAGGTCCTCTACAGCTCCTGCTGCCAAAGCTACCTCTTCACTCACATTGCCACTTTGGGTCCCTGCCCACAGTCTTCAGGTGCCGGAAGCAGCCCCAGGTGGGTTTGTAACCATAAATTGTTCTATGATGGGGACAGGTTGAGTAGAACGTGTCTTTTTGGCATTCTCAAAAGGATGACACTGGGAGGAAGAGAAAATGGCTGCAGAATAGATAGACGTGTTCCAAGCCTTGGCCAGGAGCAGAAAGAAAGAACAGCTGAGGTTCGCATGGGGAGTGTTTGTTAGCAAGCTAAGGGACAGCTAAACTCCAGGAGAAGGTGAGGGACTGCTAGACGGGGTTCCCCTGACCGGGCAGCCCCCACTGCGGCTGCGGCTGGGTCCCTTCCCAGAGCTACAGGCACGGATGGGGAAACCTCGCCATCTTGCAAGGGAAAGTGGATCTTATCGGAAGCCTGAAAATCCATAACTGCGGTGACCACTGAACAGCTGTGAGCCCCAGAACACTGGTCCCCAATTGGCGCAAACACACAGATTCAAAGGAGCTCTTCACTCCACCATGGAAAGGTCAGATTTCGCCTGGGATAAGGTGAGGTTTCTGGTCCCGGTGGGAGAGAGAAATGTGCGAGCTGCAGGAGCTGGAGGAATGGGGAAGTCTGTGCCTAGAAAAGTCCATGGCTGTTGGGGTTGGCGTGATCCATGAATGTGGAAGCGGGTCCTCAGAGCTGCTAACAGAAGGGATCTCTAAAGGGCAGCCCATTTTGATCTGAAGTGGAGGGACAGCCTGGGAATTTCAAAGGTGTGCAGGCTGCTTGGACTTGCATGCACGCAGATACATTGATCGCACACTTGGGCTTTATCTTCCTCATTTCCTTGCTTCTGATTACTAAGCAAGGATCCCCAGTTGGGGATGCCCTGGAAGACTGCAAGGGGAAATTGTTTTTCTGGAACCTGGGGATTAGAGCATGGAGGGACCATCGGAGAGCCAGCTCTGAGGCAGCCCACCTCCGCAAACTGATATTGAGCGCCACAGAGAAAGAAGGCTAGAAAGGCCTTAGAGACTCGGAAGTCAATCCAGAAACACTGCCACCCAGGGGCTGAATTTAAAATTGACTCATGTAATAAAAAATAAAGGAATACGAGAAATTAAGACACCGCCTGCTTAAAAAATCAGGACTGGCTTACAACACTGAGGAGCAGTGGAATGCAGGGAACTGCAATACTGTCCTGACTGGGAAACAGGTGTGCCAAACAGAACAATAGAGGAAGTGAATGACCTTCACTACTGCACATTTTATTTTGTTATTTTTCATTTTTTGCATCTTTTACTTAAGAAACTATTTTTTTCTTTTTTTCTTTTTTCCTCACTTGATTTTACCATTTTAATTATTACATTTTTATTTTCAATCAGCATTATTACTACTACTATTTCACCTTTTTTTTTTTAAGTGTCATTTTATTTTTTCTTTATTTTACTTAGGGATTAGTGTTCTACATTCTATTTTCATCTTTTCTTTAGCATCGTTTTACCCTATCTCAACTCTACCTGTATGCCATCACTCTCTTCCAAACCTTTCCCCTTTTGGTGTCCTGTTTATATTAACCCTTTCCTGCTTTAGATTTTCCCTATTCTTTCTGTTTACCCCCTGCTAAAATTTCACCCTACTTATATATCTAATTTCCAATCCCCTGCTCCAAGTCCATACACACCTCTCTCATCGCTGTCTTAAATATAAAAATATTGTTTTTCTCTCTGTCCTTTTGTTGTTGTTTGCTTGAATGTTGATTATATTGAAATTTTATGCTTTTCTGTGAGATTGTTTTGCTTATTCTTATTTTTGTGGTTTTTGTTTGCTTTGTTTTTGTTTGCTTTTTACTTCTGTTTTCCCTTGCCTCTCTTGATATTAATTGGTGTTGTAATTTGTATTAATCTCCAGGTTCTTGTTGCTGGCATTTGCTGGGATTAGTGGTTGTTCTATTGGAGTTTACTCCCCATATATAGTTTGTTCCCCTTTTCTCTCTTAGTCTCATTCTTGTCTCTCTTACTTTTTTTTTCCTTTTCCCAATTTCCTTTGGACACTTCTTTTTTTTTTCTTTCTCTTCTTCTTTCTCTCCTATCCCCTAATTTGCCTTTCTCTGGTGGTCACCTTTATTGGAGCTTATTAATATCGTGAATACATCTCTGTTCAGTGCCTTGTGTGTTGTACCTGGTTGTGTTGTATTTTGTGCCTTTAAATCAATGCAGGAGAGAGAGAACTACATAACCAGACATCTGGAGAAGAGAGACCATGGGGAGACAAAGAAACAGCCCCCATAGGAAAGAAAAGCAGGCATCACCAGAAAAGGAAGCAAACGAATTAGAGGCAAGCAACCTATCAGAAAAAGAATTCAGAGAAATGGTCATAATGTGGCTGAAAAGAATGGAAGACAAATTCAACAATATGAATAAGAACCAAGAGGAAGTGAAGAAGAACCTAGAAGAAATGAAAAATGACATCGCTGCTGTAAAGAACTCAATAGAAAGCATCGAGAGTAGACTAGAAGAAGCAGAGGACTGCATCAGTGAGCTAGAACACAAAATGGGAAAAAATATCCAAATAGAGCAGCTTCTAGAAAAAAAAAAATTAAAAAGCAGGAGGAGAGCCTAAGGGAACTTTAGGACAACATGAAACAAAACAACATCCACATAATAGGGGTCCCAGAAGGAAAGGAAATTGAGCAAGGAATAGGAAACCTGTTTGAAGAAATAATGACAGAAAACTTTCCTGATATAGGGAAGAAAAAACCCACACAAATCCAAGAAGCTCACAGAGTCCCAAGCAAAATGAACCCCAAATGACCGACGCCAAGGCACATTATAATTAAATTGGCAAACATCAACAACAAAGTAAGAATCTTAAAAGCAGCCAGAGAGAGACAGAAAGTTATATACAAAGGAACCCCCGTCAGACTAGCAACTGATTTCTCAACAGAAACTCATCAGGCCAGAAGGGAATGGAATGAAATATACAAAGTCATGCAAAGGAAAGGTCTGAATCTAAGAATACTGTACCCAGCAAGGCTATCAATCAAAATTGAAGGTGAAATCAGGAGCTTCACACACAAAAAAGGACTAAGGGAATTTATCACCACCAAACCAGCAATGTAAGAAATGCTAAAGGGTCTGCTGTAAAAAAAAGAAATAGGAAGTGAAACAGAAACACAGGGGTATAGAATAAAAATGGCAACAAATAAGTACCTATCAATAATAACTTTAAATGTAAATGGATTAAATGCCACAATAAAAAGACATAGGGTAATGGATTGGATAAGAAAACAAGACCCATATATCTGCTGTCTACAAGAAACTGACCTCAGAAAAAAAGACGCACACAGACTGAGGGTGAAGGGATGAAAAAAGGTTGTCCAGGTGAATAGAAATGAAAAAAAGTGGGGTAGCAATACTTATATCTGACAAATTAGATCTCAAAGAGAAAGACATAACAAGAGATAAGGAAGGCTACTTCATAATACTAAAGGGAGCAATCCAACAACAAGAAATAACTCTGGTAAACATATACGCAACCAATACAGGAGCACCCAAATACATAAAAAAACTCCTGGAGGATATTAAGGGAGAGATTAACAGCAACACAATCATAGTAGGAGACTTTAATACCCCACTATCACCATTGGACAAATCCTCTAAACAAAAAATCAGCAAAGAAACATCAATCCTAAATGACTCACTAGAACATATGGAATTAATCGACATCTTCAGAACATTTCACCCCAAAGCCAAAGAATATACATTCTTTTCAAGTGCACATGGATCATTTTCAAAGACAGACCATATGTTGGGACATAGGCAAAGTCTCTTCAAATTCAAGAAGACAGTAATCATATCAAGCATCTTCTCAGATCACAGTGGCATAAAACTGGAAATCAACTACAATAAAAACAATCCAAAGAAATCAAACACATGGAGACAAAACAGCATGCTATTAAACAATGACTGGGTTACCAGAGAGATCAAGGAAGAAATAAAAAACATCATGGCAACAAATGACAATGAAAACACAACAATCCAAAATCTATGAGACAGAGCGAAAGCAATCTTGCGAGGGAAGTTCATAGCTCTACAAGCCTACTGCAAAAACAAGAAACAATGGTAATAAATTACCTAACCCTGCAACTCAAAGAGTTAGAAAAAGAGCAACAAGAAAAGCCCAGTGTAAGCAGAAGGAAGGAAATAATTAAGATCAGAGCAGAGATAAACGACATAGAGACCAAAGAAACAATACAAAAGATCAACAAAACCAAGAGCTGGTTCTTTGAAAGGATAAACAAGATTGATGAACCTCTAGCCAGGCTCACCAAGAAGCAAAAAGAGAGGACCCAAATAAACAAAATCAGAAATGAAAGAGGTGAAATAACAACAGACACTGCCGAAATACAAAGGATTGTTACAAAATACTATGAACAACTCTATTCCAAAACACTGGACAACCTGGAGGAAATGGACATATTCCTAGAAAAATATAACCTTCCAAAACTTAATCAGGAAGAATCTAAACAGATCAATAGGCCAGTAACTATGGAAGAAATTGAAGCAGTCATCAAAAAGCTTCCGGCAAACAAAAGCCCGGGGCCACACAGCTTCACAAGAGAGTTTTACCAAACATTCAAGGAAGAACTAAAACCTATCCTCCTCAGACTATTCCAAAAAATTCAAGAGGAAGGGACACTTCCAAGCTCCTTCTATGAAGCCAGCATCACCCTAATACCAAAACCAGATAAAGACAACACAATGAAAGTGAATTACAGGCCAATATCCCTCATGAACATAGATGCCAAAATCCTCAACAAAATTCTAGCAAATAGTCGCCAGTAGTACATCAGAAAGATCATACACCATGTCCAAGTAGGATTTATCCCAGGAATGCAAGGATGGTACAATATCTGCAAAACAATAAATGTGATACATCACATAAACAAATTGAGAGATAAAAATCACAGTCATATCAATTGATGCAGAAAAAGCATTTGACAAAATCCAACACCCTTTCTTGGTAAAAGCTCTCAACAAGGTGGGAATAGAAGGCTCATACCTCAACATAATAAAAGCTATATATGATAAACCCACAGCAAATATCATACTCAATGGGCAAAAACTAAAACCATTTCCCCTAAGAACAGGAACAAGACAGGGATGCCCACTCTCACCACTCCTGTTTGACATAGTACTGGAAGTATTATCCATTGCAATTAGACAAGAAGAAGAAATAAAAGGCATCCAAATTGGAAAAGAAGAAGTAAAGCTGTCCTTATTTGCATATGACATGATATTGTACATAAAAACCTCAAAGACTCCATCAAAAAACTAATGGACTTAATAAATGAATTCGGCAATGTAGGAAGGTACAAAATTAACACCAAGAAATCTATGGCCTTTCTATACACCAATAGTGAACTTACAGAAAGAGAGACTAAAAAAACAATCCAATTTACCATCACACCAAAAAACTTAAGATACCTAGTAATAAACTTAACCAAGGACATAAAAGACCTATATGCAGAAAACTACAGGACACTGAAAAAAGAGATAGAGTAAGATGTAAACAGATGGAAGAGCATACCATGTTCATGGATTGGTAGAATTAACATCATTAAAATGTCCATACTACCCAAAGCAATCTATAGATTCAATGCACTCCCCATTAAAATACCAACGGCATATTTCACAGACCTACAAAGAACTCTCCAAAAATTCATCTGGAATAAAAAAAAAACCCCGAATAGCCACAGCAATCCTGAGAAAGAAGAATAAAGTAGGAGGGATCTCAATACCAGATTTCAAGCTGTATTACAAAGCCACTGTTCTCAAAAGAGCATGATACTGGCACAAGAACAGATGTATAGGTCAATGGAATAGAATAGAAAATCCAGATATCGACCCAAACCACTATGCTCAATTAATATTTGACAAAGGAGGCATGAACATACAATGGAGTCAAGACAGTCTCTTCAATAAATGGTGTTGGGAAAATTGGACAGATACATGCAAAAAATGAAACTAGATCACCAACTTACACCATACACAAAATAAACTGAAAATGGATACAGGACTTAAACATAAGATGGGAAACCATAAAAATACTAGAGGAATCCACAGGCAGCAAAATTTCAGACATATGCCGAAAGAACTTCTTCACTGTTACTGCCCCTAGGGCAATGGAAGGTAAAGAGAAACAAATGTGACTACAGCAAAATAAAAAGCTTTTTTACAGCAAAAGGAACTATCAACAAAACAAGAAATCCCACTGTATAGGAGAACATATTTGCAAATATTATCACTGATAAAGGTTTAATCTCCAACATCTACAGGCAGCTTATACAACTTAATAAAAGGAAGATAAATGATCCAATAAAAAAATGGGCAATGGACCTAAATAGAATCTTTTCAAAGGAAGCCAGAAGGAAGGCCAAGAGACACATGAAAACATGCTCAAAATCATTAATTATCCGAGAGATGCAAATGAAAATGACAATGCGGTACCATCTTACACCTGTCAGAATAGCTATCATCAACAAATCAACAAAGGACAAGTGTCGGTGAGGGTGCGGAGAAAAAGGAACCCTTGTGCACTGCTGGTGGGAATGCAGACTGTTGCAGCCACTATGGATAACAGTATGGAGTTTCCTCAAAAAACTGAAAATGGAATTCCCATTTGACCCAGTGATCCCACTCCTAGGAATATATCCTAAGAAACTGGGAACACCAATCAGAAAGGATATATGCACCCCTATGTTCATAGCAGCACAATTCACCATAGCTAAGATTTGGAAACAGCCTAGGTGCCTGTCAGCGGATGACTGGATCATAAAACTATGGTACTTCTACACAATGGAATACTATGCTGCCATAAAAAAGAAGGAATTCTTACCATTTGCAGCAACCTGGATGGAATTGGAGAACATCATGCTAAGTGAAATAAGCCAGTCAATGAAAAAAAAAAATACCACATGATCTCACTCATTTATGGATAATAAAGAACATTATAAACTGATGAACAAAAAGACAGATACAGAGACAGTAAAGCATCAAACAGACTGTCAAATTACAGTGGGAAGGTTAGTGAGAGGCGGGGGAGATAAGAGATCAACTGAAGGACTTGTATGCATGCATATAAGCATAACCAATGGATGCAAAACTCTGGGAGGTGAGGGCATGTGTGGGAGTGGGGTGGGGGGGGCAATGGTAATATATGCACACATATAATACCTTAATAAAAAAATGGGAAAAAAAGAATAACAATATGAAAAATACAGTTTTACTTAAAAAAATATGTCACTTCAATCTAATTAAGCATATTTTGAAAAAACTTAGTGCCTTATTAATAAATACAGTCACTTCATATTAATTAGTTCCATATTAAAAACAAATGGAACTAATCTTAATATATTTTTAGGTTCTACATGGCCTTTTGGAATGAACTATTATTTTGTTTTACTAACATTTAATTATGTTATAATTTAATCCTCAAATATTTAGTATAAATTGAAACTTTTAAGTTGATCTTTAAAAATAACCTCTGTAATTTAAAAACACTTTACACTTTGGGGCAACAGAAAAACATTCCTTATTCAGATAGAAATACATTATTACATTAATGTTTTATTCATACTAAAAATTAACTGTAATGGAAATGAACTTACTATTTATTACTTCCTGGTAGCAAAGCGATGCATCAGGACATTTACTGAACTTCACTGGTCATTAGATTACTATTTCATTTTATTCTCTAAATTATCCAAATAGTCCAGACTTAATTTGAGTTACTGGAAGAAAATGACAACAAAAATGTAACTATTATTTTTAGAAATGTGATTCATTCTAGTTCTCTTGCAGGAATGCTTAAAAATTAACAGTACAAAAATTAAAATTGGTTGCTATGACTCAGATCTTTGCTGTGGCTGAAATTCCATCCCAAGATTTTTTTTATATGTTCTAAACAAATTTATGCACATTCATAATTCAGTCTCAGAAAACAGTACATTTCAGGGTATATATTATTCTGAAAGTTTTTATTGGCTCAATAAGTGAACCAAACTTTCAGTTAGGATTTCTATAGAGATATTTCTGATCTCTTCAAAACTATATAAAATGGAATTTTTGAACATTAGTAACCATCATTTTGAACATCTCCTGAAATAAACAATTTCAACTTTGGTGTACATTGATTGTTTTTGTGAAATTATTTTATACTAGAGGCCCGGTGCATGAAATTCGTGCATGGGGCAGGGGGTGTCCCTCACTCCAGCCTGCACCCTCTCCAATCTGGGACCCCTTGAGGGATGTCTGACTGCCCGTTTAGGCGCGATCCTACCAGGACCGGGCCTAAACGGGCAGTCGGACATCCCTCTCACAATCCAGGACTGCTGGCTCCCAAGTGCTCACCTGCCTGCCTTCCTGATTGCCCCTAATCGCTTCTGCCTGCCAGCCTGATCACCGCCTAACCACTCCCATGCCAGCCTGATTGATGCCTAACTGCAACCCTGCCAACCTGTTTGCCCCTAACCGCCTTCCTCTGCAGGCCTGGTCACCCCTAACTGCCCTCCCCTGCAGGCCTGGGTCCCCCTCAACTGCCCTTCCCTGCAGGCCCAGTCGCCCCATCTTCCCTCCTCTGCTGGCCTGGTCACCCCTAACTGCCCTCCCCTGTAGGCTTAATCGCCCCCAACTGCCCTCCCTTGCAGGCTTGGTCCCTCCCAACTGCCCTCCCCTGCTGGTCTGATAGCCCACAACTGCCCTCCCTTGCAGGCCTGGTCCCTTCCAACTGCCCTCCCCTGCTGGCCATCTTGTGGTGGCCATCTTGTGTCCACATGGGGGCAGCCATCTTTGACCACATGAGGGCAGCCATCTTGTGTGTTGGAGTGATGATCAATTTGCATATTACTCTATTATTAGATAGGATTAAAATTTATATCAATTAATTGGCAATCTATTTTCTATGGATTGGCATGGTGAAGCAAAGAAATAGTGGGAGTCATAAGTCTAAATGAACTATGCTATATGATTTTGCAACTTGCAGATGTGGTATCCTACATAATAAAAGGGTAATATGTAAATTACCATCACTCAGCTACGCCCATGATTGGGCCAGTGGAAGGCGCAGGGGGCGGGACTCAGGGTGGCCGGGGTGGCCAATTGGGCTGGCGGGACACTGAGCTCGCGTCGCCAGCGGCGGCGCGAGCTCAGCGTCTGCGCCATGGCTGTGCTGCGGCACAGAAGGGGCCTCTGGGGCAGCGAGCCCATGTCCTGCTGCGGACCATCAAAAGTGGGGAGTGAAAGCGGGGGAGCTGGCTGTCTGTCTGCTCTAGCACCAGGCCTTTCGAAAGCCTCTGCCGCCGGAGGCTTTCGAAAGGCCTAGTGCACCAGCGGACAGACAGCCAGCTCCCCCGCGATCGAAAGCGGGGAGCTGTGCGTCCGCTCCAGCACCAGTGGACCGCCTGCCATCAAAAGTGGGGAGCAGGCTGCTAGCAGTGTCCGCGGAGCATGCTGGGCTTTGCTGGGCAGTGGATATGGCCTGGATGGCAGGTTAGGCCTAGGGGACCCTACACGTGCATGATTTAATCATGCACTGGGCCTCTAGTGAATGAGATAAATGATTAGTTAGAAGAATAATTTTCTTTGGTGCAGTGTTTATATCCTAACAGGAATCAGATTGAGGACTTGAAAAATTAGGATAAAATAGTGTGAATTAAGAAGAGTTCTTAAGTTATTTTATTTTTTTTATTCTCTTACTCTCCTTCTTTATTTTTCTTTTTGATGTCTTTTTCTTTTTCTCCTTCTTGAAATTCTAAATCATCCATGACAATTTTAGAAGCCAACAAATATACCCAATTATTACTACCCTAATAACCTATAAAAATAGTAAAAATAAAATTTTTATAAAGTACTTTTTGGTACTTTCTTCATACTCAATATGGAGCCATTAAAGTTGTTCTAGCAGGGAAGTTTTATGATCAACATAGTGTTATAAAAATCTGATCAAAACATGACATTTGGGATATATGTTAGTTTAGAACAGGAAGATTATTTAAAATGTCACTGCTATTGATCAGGAATGCAATGCTGAGGGCCTGAACTATAGTGATCACAATGAAAATGAAAGATTATATAATTCATGATACTGCGTTGAATGGAAAATTCAAAAGATAGTATGTATATATAGAATGCCTCATCAACTATAGCTGGTGACTTGAAATAAAGCCTCATTTATTTATAGAGGATGTCAATGTTTCAAAACATTGAATAGAAAAATGGATATATTATGAGAACATGATATTTTTGTAGGTTTTACTTTATTTAACAATTAATACTTAGTGAATGTCTACTGTAGTGACTGGTCAGAATCAAATCAGCATTGCACTTGGGATGACAAAATACTAAAGCAAGGCTCACCAATCACTACAGTTTACTCTTTATTGCTAAGTTTACTACCACTACCCTTTACTCCAAATTATATTTGAGACTCTCCCACATGAGCAATCATTTAACATAGTTACCCTTGCTCTGAGAACACTATTTTAAGTCAACTGACTATATCCTAATTTGAGTCCATAGCCAGGAAATCTGCTTTCAAGTTAGAATTTACCAAATCCCAATCTTTGAAACACACAAAGTATGGGGCATCTGATGGCTTCATTATTTTTCTAAATTAAGAAAAAAATAGGGTAATGGAAATATCAGGTTCCTTTACGTTTTATAATTTATTCATTTACTGAACCTATGTCATCTTTTTATTGACTATTTTTTAAGTATTTGCTATTTTTATAGGCAAGAAATAGAAACTTCTTTGATGTTGGAAACTTGCTTTACTTCCTTCTAATATTTTGGAATATGCTTCAGACTCACATATAGTTAGCTGCTAAATCAGGATAAGCTTTCGTAGCAGCTGCCACACAAATTTAAAAAAAGAGATGTCTTAGAACTGATCCCAATTCACTACTTCTTTTTCTCTCTGCCTGTATTACCACGATTATACAATTACTTATTTCTGTAGAAACTGAAGATATGACAGAGCTTGGGAAAGTAACTTGAATCTGCTGAATTTCAGTTTTATTTCATACCTGCTTTACAAAATAATATTAAGTATTGGCATGATATAATGTATGTAAATGAAATTTACAGTGTGACTCATTATTAAAATGTGAGAACAATTTTACAAGCAATACTAATAATCTTTCACAATTTGTGCTTAACTAACAATTCTCAAAAGGAAAAATATGTGTAGAATAAACATACTTTATTGTCTGACAATGAAGATTATGTCCAATCAAGTGATGTCTGCATAGCACTTTTTATAAAGCAGCCCATTCCTAGCTGGTTACATAATATAATGCTTTCTTTTCATTCTCTATAAAAACCCTTCCCCTAAAGGGTTCAGTTTCTTGATTGACTCCAATGGTTTGTTTCTGTAATAATGCTCTGACAATTATTCAATGTAATGCTGCTTTTTCTTTAAGGAATTATTGTTAACATACTGATTATAGGATAACTAGTGAGAACTAAGACATACATTTTATTGTCACTGGGTTTATAGTTCACTTGGGAAGACAGAAAAACAAATAGTCATTTATACTACAAATTGCACTGATTTAAATGTTTTAATAATGACAAACATTAAAAATGATGAGAGTGAAGACACATTATTGAATTCTAAGAAGGAAAATAGGCCATTTCTCCTGGAGAAGACAAAAACTGAGTTTTTAAGGATGGTTTTACAGTCAACCATCCATATATGTGGGTTCAACTATCTACAAAAATACGTGTGGTTGCTGACGTGTACTACGTAGTTAGGCTTATAATGGTTTCATCTGAACTAAAGATGTACACACTTTTTCTCCTTGTCATTATTCCCTGAACAATACAACATAGTAACAATTTACATAGCATTTATATTGTATTGGGTATTATAATGGAAGGCAGAAGGGATTAAGCAAAAGAAAAAAAAAAAAAAGACTCATGGGCACAGACCACAGTATGAGATTGCCAGAGGAAAAGAGGGGTGGTGGAAGGTAGAAGGTAAAAAGGGGATAAATGGTGATGGAAGGAGACTTGACTTGGGGTGGTTAACACACAATACAATATACAGATGATGAGTTGTAGAATTGAATAACTGAAACCTGTATAATTTTATTAACCAATGTCATCCCAATAAGTTCAATTGAAAAATAAAAATAAAAAAGTATACAGGAGGATGTACGTAAGTTATATGCAAATATACATACTTTTATATACTGGACTCAGGACTTGAGCATCCTGGAACCAATACCCTGTGGATACCAAGGGTCAACAGGAATAAAGAAAGTAGATAAGGTGTGATAGGTTATTAGGTATGTAGGTTTCAGCTTCCACTTTTTTTAATAAATATATATTGATTGTCTACCTATAACAGGTACTCAGTTTCAAACTGCAGGTGCAAATATAAATAATAAATGGTTCATGCCTAAGAGGAGACATAAAAATAGAACCATAATCACAGTTCAGTGAACTAAGTGTTCTGATGATGTATGTTATTGGAGCACAGAAAAAATACATCTGCATGACAACAGGGGGTGTGTGGTGATCAAGCAAGAATTCAGCTGCATTTTTAAAATATAAGGAAGTTTATAGCTAGCTCAGAAAAAAAGTGAAAAGGCATATAGGAAAGTGTGTTGTTATGAAAATTGATTGAGGGGTTAACTGATAAACACTAATTTTGCATCACTGGAGAATAGGGTATATTAAAAGTCAGTGGATGGTAACTTTGGAATGGTAAGCCTGCATTTTGTTTGCTAAGCCAAGGTGTTTGAAGAATGTCTATAAATCTGTGAGAAACAATAGGATGATTTTGGTTCAGAAGTTTGATTTTCAAACTTACATGCTGTTCTTTTTTTCAACCGAAATTTAGAGAACGCTTACTATTTCCCAGCATTGTGGTGTATAAGAGAGGCAAAGCCATTGCTGGCTTGGATCTTATTTTCTAGAATACTGGCAGAGGCAGCTAGATGAGAATATATTGAAGAAGGATAGGGGTCAGTTAGAAAGCATAATGTATTATAAAATTACAAAGTTTTACACAAAGAAAGTGGAAGATGTACTGAGAAAGAAGAGATAGGTCTGAAAATCATAGGGAAATATTAATCTTAGTGAATTGTTTGGTGTGGGAAAGAGGTAGTCAAATACACAAAAGTGATACAGTAAATATACCAGGTCCCTAGACTAGCAAGTGATAAGAGTTACTGCAATGGTCAATTTTATGTCACTTGATTGGTCCATGAGGTGCCCAGATATTTGATCAGACATTATTTCTGGGTACATCTCTGGGTGTTTTCTGTATGAGAGTATAACAAATTACTTTCTCCAATATGAGTGAGCATCATCAATCCATTGAGGGCTTGGATACAACAAAAGGCAAGGTCAGGGAAAATGCACTCTCTCTGCCTGGTTGTTTTTCAGCTATGTCATTGCTCTTCTCCTGCCCTCAGACAGGGACATACATAATTGATGGTTCTCAAGTCTTTGAACTTGGACTGGAATTTACACCATAAGTTCTTCTGGTTCTCAAGCCTTAGTGCTCAGACTGAAACTATACCACCAACATTTTGGGTCTCCAGCTTGTAGATGGCATATCAAGGGACAAAAGGACCTCATGTGTCTCTTAAAATGTACGGAAAAGGATGCAAAATATGTCCTGTAGTATTCCTGCCAAATGATATAACCTGTACATAATCATCAGGAAATACCAGACCAACTTAAATGAGCGACTTTTTATAAAGTCACAGCTATGTGATCTTCAAAAATGTCAAGGTCAAAAAAGACAAAGAAAGTCTTAAAAACTGAACACATGCTCTTGGGTGGTATATATATGATTTTATTGATTTCCTAGAGGAAGGGAGAGGGTGAGAGAAATGGAAACATCAATTATGAGAGAGTATCATCTATCCGCTGCCTCCTATGTGTCCCCTACTGGAGATGGAGCCTGCAACCTGGGCATGTGCCCTGATTGGGAACTGAACTGTGAAGTCCTGGTTCATGGGTCGACATTCAACCACTGAGCTACACCAGCTGGGCTTAGGTGGTATAGTATTTTTTCACATTTTCTATACCTCTGAAATTATATCAAACTAAAAGAAAATAATTAAAACTGAAAAGGAAGAAAAACATAGAAAGAAATGAAAGGAAATTTCCAAGAAAGAATATATGAGTATTTGGTTTAACAATGAGAAGAGAGAGATCTTCCTGAATCTCCTTTCCAAAATTTGTTAAAATTAAGAATTCAAACCCCAAAATTTAATTTCTTGATAAAGTTAGTGATCATTTAAATACATAATGTGTGAAAAAAAATAAGTACTACCAAGAACAATGGCATATGGTACTCTGTATACTGGGAAGCAAATCTTGGGCATTAAGCCAGTTTCTCCAAGTGTAAATTAGGCTTTTTTTTTTCTTGTCAGTAATCTATTTGAAAAGATTTCAACATTTCTGCATAGTGACATATGCATTATGTTAGTAAGTCTGTAATACTTAGTTTAAGCTTCTACTCTAGGAACAAACAGTTGCTTTAATCAGAAAAGCACACTACAGGAATGGTTAGCTGTTATATCAGAAAGACCATAATCCAAAGGTAGTAATAAACTATTTCTATTTTGCACAGCTTAGTATTGGAGATTTGCTCATTAGAAAATTTGAAATGGAAATATGTTTTTATTAGTGAAAGCACTGACTTATTAAATAACATGATGAATATTAGAAGTGGATTCTCGATTTTAAATTTAGTAGGTCTGGAAAATTACTGAAACATTTATAAAAGGAAATTTAACTGATTTTTAAAAAAAATTTTCTTTGTTTCTCCAAATTCCTTTTCCTGAGGATCTCCTCACTATGACATAGAAATAACTTAAAGGTTATTTGTTTGAAAACCCAAATCACAGCTGCTTTGCCACATTTAGGCTGCGTGACTAAGGTTGACTGTATTCCAGAAGTCTTCCTCCCCACTGTTGAAGGTTTTCTCTCAGGGACCTTGCAATTCGAATTTTGCTTGCTTTCTCCTCTACCCTGTGTTTATTTAATGTGACTATAAGTAGCTGTAACTTAATGGAGGACAAAGTTTCAGTTATTTGTTAATTGGATAATTAGTTTCATGCAAATTACTTGAGGCAGGGCATTTCTCCTAACTGCACATTGTTCAGCTTCTTTGCTTATATTTTGCTTGAGAAATAGAACTCATCCAATATAATCCAAATGCAATATAAATGACAGCATGGTGCAGTGGGAAGATATCTGCTATAGTAGCTAAAGAACAGGATTCGTTTCTAATTTCATTTCTAAAGTAATTAGGCTTCCCTTCCTAGATTGACTCCCCCAAACAAGAATATGTCTAACTCCTCTTTATCTATCCCTTTGGAATTGATAGCATGGAGTTTTGTAACTTATAAATGTTTCATAGATATTTGTTGACTTGAAGTAAATTAAAATTAGATTAATATGAATTTTTCTGAAGACACACGTCTATTTGGAAAAATTATTTAGAATCCATTATACACTCTTCAAAAGCAATAAAGGAAATCACTTCTTTATAAGAATATTTCTTTCTTTTTTGTTTTCTGAAAGCTCTGGATGAATGGCTACTCTCTGTCTTCAAGGAAAAAGACTGCAGGGACTTAATCATTATACTCCCAAGATTTCCAAACATATCCACCAAGTGTTCTTCTTCAACTTAGTCATTTATTGCCAACTCATGGGGGCTTTATCAGGATAGTAAAAACTTAAATCTGTTATTTTCTCATGATATTTTGGTAACTTGGTGATTTTATGTATTCTTTCCTCCAGACTATAATTTCTCAGTGTTCAAAATATTAAAGAAATTAACCTGGTTAGAAATCTATGATTTGAGGCCTCTACGACTTGTCATTTGTATTGTTGATTTTGGGTGCTATGTTCATAGAGGAATTTATTTTTCTCATTTAATGAAGTCTGTTTTATTTTAAATGATTTCACAAGGACATAATTTTAACTCATGGGATTGCTAGGCAATTCACTTCTCTATGAGTAATTTCTAAATTGCTTTTTAAAATTTATTATATGCAGGGGGAAATGGTTTAAAAACTTTATAACAAATTTAATATGTGCCAAAAGTATACTCTTGTGAGAGCAGATATGTCTGTTTTATAGCTGTGGTAGTAGTTCATTTTGAATCTTCATAAATCCATAAGCATTATATCAGATTCTATTATAGCAGCATAAAAATAAGTATAAAAAACTAAAGATATTAGCATATTAAATATGAAAGACTAGAAAAAATGCACTCATCTAAGTGAGTAGTAAATAGCCCTGGCTGGTTTGGCTCAGTGGACAGAACTTCGGCCTGCGGACTGAAGGGTCCCAGGTTCGATACTGGTCAAGGGCACATGCCTGGGATGCAGGCTCAATCCCCAGTAGGGGATGTGCAGGAGGCAGCCGACCAACGATTCTCTCTCATCATTGATGTTTCTATCTCTCTCTCCCTCTCCCTTCCTCTCTGAAATCAATAAAAATATATTTAAAAAAATAAAAAGCATTACTTTATAAGAATAAAAATTTAATAATAAATGAGTAGTACTAAACAGAATATCTTGTTTTATAATTGTTATAATTATTATTCATGGCCAGTATAAGATCATTGGAGTTGCTATATCCCTGCTAATCTAACATATCGAGCAACTACAGTCGATTTACTATGACCTGTTCTCTTCATAGTTAAGAAGAACATTGATAATATGGGCACTTTCTTCTATACCTGAAGTATGGTAGAGACACAGGTGTACCAGTGCTCAATATGTCCTGAGCATATATTTATGGAGGTGAGTATGCTGTGGCTTCCTATTTCAGTCCGGAGGAAGACAAGGAGAGCCTAGGAACAAAGTAAGTAAAGGGTCCCCAAAAATGTGTACACGCTTCGAACGATTATAAAGTCGGTGTTTATTAACATACAGTTCATTTTCAAAATTTAAAAGAATCTACAGAAATGAATAATATTTTTGTCAATGCCTGTTTTCAAACTGATGGCCATTCTGGTCCAAGCACTGCTTAACACCAAACAGTGGAATTGCCTACATAAGAATCATTTCGTTTGGTATTTGTGCACCTTCAATTCATTGTTGCTGCTTTTGTACCATAAAACTTTATCTTTTATGTATCCCCATAAAAAAGTCTAGTGGGTAAATTTTATTTGTTTAAAGCTAGATAGGCTTCACCCATTATTTCAAATCAGTTAAACCTGAAAAGGAATGAAAATTAAGTGAGTTATCAGCTGTTGCAGTATGTATACATTTTGGGATGCCCTATTTCTCAAAAAAATTATTACACTTTGTGTTTGTTTTTCTTAATTATTACACTTTGAATAATTACAAAGACAGTGTTTGTACTTCAACTGCATTTTCAAAATTCCAGTAACATTTTAGGATGAATTTCCTTTGTTCAAAGCTTAGTCTGGCTGAAAAGAAAGAAACATCAATTGAGCTATCAGCTGTTCCAGGATGTATACATGTTTTTGGGACATCCTGTTTACTGGGATGTCAGAGTTTCATCTGTAAGGCCATATTCATCTTGATTATGTCTTTTGTAAAACAGTGACTTTCATTCACACCAAATAATGACCCTGTTCAGGAACCTTCAACCACCTTTCTGATTGTGACCCAGAGAGGAAGTAAAAGATTTCATTCACACAGAGAATTTATGGAAACAGACAAGGCTAACTAAGAATGTTTGAAAAACAGATTGGTTCCACACATGCCAAACATTGCTTCTCCCTCACAGACTGATATCTCTCTGCTAAAGGCCAAGTAAATATCATCTAAGGCCTTCTATTTTGAAAATATAATTTTTATGGATTGTTTCATAGTCATTTAAAGTAATTGGAAATAACAGGCCCCTAAAACAGATGCCAAAGTCCTTGCTATAATTTACATTTTATAGAAAGTTTCCTACAAAACTCTGAAAACATTTGAGGAAAATTTACATATTTTACTTGCTTATACTTGATTTAAAGTCAACAGCCATGGTTGGTATTAACAAATAAATGATTGCTTGTACTTGTGTAAATATTTTCATGTTCAGTGATGCTTTATTGCATATCCTGATCATTTCTATCTGTTTTTTTAGAGTCACATCTGCAATGCAATGAGTGTGTGATTCAGCATCCCAACCTTCCAAAATCTAAGGTTTTCACCTTCAAAATGTCTCAAATGCCAATCATGCTTGTTTCTAAAACTTGCCCAAATAAATTCCCTGACAAAATATAGGAAAATGGGAAAGTACACGAGGGCCATTCAGGCCCAGTAATGGATAAGCTTCATCAGTTGTTTTAACTCACTCTAAGACTTGATACTAGAAAGCCCAGTGGGCTTCTGATACTTCCCACTGAATTCCACTTTGAGACAGTTTGAAACAAATTACCACTTGTTTGTCTTACACCTAGTTAGCTAAAGTTTCCCTAAACTTTTTTTTTTTTTTTTTTTGGCTGGGGACTCATTTAAAGTGCACAGCTGCTGACTGACAGTGGGCCCGAAGAGCTCATGTGCTTGGTTTGCCTGGGGTTGTACACCCACACAGCCTTCGGGGCTGCTTCCAACACTAATTGGGAAAATAATTCTCATGGCATCATTTTGTTGGAAAAATAAAGCAAAAACAAACAAAAAAAAAGGGTAAGATAAAAGCAGGACAATGTCTACTATGACTAATACTTGAACCACAGTCATATGCAAATTAACTGACTGCTGTGTTTGGCCAAAGGAAATAAAGGGTGATTCCAGAATAAATATACTTGTTATATTTTGACCTATCATCCCAGTTAGGCAAGTCTGGGTGAATGGAATATTATTTTACAGCCAAAGTTCTTTGTATTTGAAGAATGAGAAGCCAAAGACAAAAACAAGGGGAGTTAATTTTGTACTCTCTGTAGAAATTCAAGGTGTGCTTTGATGGAGAAGAAAAACAATTAAAAAAATAACCAAGACCAAAAAAAAGCATAGTTTTAAAAGCCTCCCAATAGAATGTATTGAAGAAGGTGGCAAAGAAGACAAAAGCGAGAGTATATAACCTCAAAACAAATACTGGTATTTTAGAGGTTAGAGATGCTGCAGTAAAAGAATATACTCAATTTTACATGGGCTACTAGAGGACTTTTCAACAAAGTGCTAGTTAAAGCAAATACAAATTCTTAATCCAGGAGAATTGCTATAAGAGGAATGGGTAAAGAAGAAGAAAGTAAAGCAATTCCTACTTTTGAAAGAACCCAAGAGGAAAAACAATGTTATTCCATTCATCATTTTAGGAGGGAACAAATGAATGATTTAGCTACAAAGACTTGTTATTTTTGAAAGGGATTCTGGATTGTGATCATAAAGATATCTTTGCTTCAACTTCTAGAATCTACTCACACTTGTCTTTTTTATTTCAGGATCGAACTCAAGCTTCTGTGGTACCATATTCTCATGTGACAACATAAAGGCTATGTTATTGCCCCACCATGGCACATTTGGAAATGAGAATATGGGGCAATATTTTAAGACAAGGACCTGTAGAGAAAGGGCTTGTGACTACTACTGGAGTCTAGGACTAAAGCACCTGGGACAGTAAATGCACCACAGTGCGGAGGTTGCAGATGCACTTAAAGAATTTCTCCATCTAAAGAAGATATATGCATACTTCATAGACACAGACAACAGTGTGGTGATAGCTAGGGGAAAGGGGGTTTGGGTGGGGCTAGGTGGTGGTGGGCAAAGGGGATGGAAATGGGGGACATCTGTAATAGTGTCAACAATAAAAAAAAAATGTTTAAATAAAAGAGGAATTGGAGGAAGGAAACAATCTAATGAACAAAATAAACTGATGAACAAAATAGATCCGGAGACTTAGAAGCAGGGAACAGACTGGAATCTCAGAGGGAAGACAGGGGAGGGTGGGTGGGTGGGAAGAGACCAACCAAAGAACTTGTATGCATATATGCATACCCCATGGACATAGACAATAGGTTGGTGAAGGCCTGAGTGGGGGGTTCGGACAGGCTAGAAGTGGTCAGTGGGGGAAAAGGGGAACATAAGTAATACTTTTAACAAGAAAGATTTAAATAAATAAATAAATAAATCCTATATAATAAAGATGTAATACGCAAATGGTCGTTACGCAGTGAAGCATTAACAACCGACCGAGTAACAACCGGATCACGGATCAGCAGGAGGGTGGGCAGTGAGCTACAAGTGGGCGATGGAGAGGTACAGGAGGAGGCAGGGCAGCAAGCTATGAGGGGGGACAGAGGGGAGGGGGGAGCTACAGGAGGGTGGGGCAGCAGGCCAAGAGCTACTGGAGGGCGGCAGCGAGCTACTGGCACACGGATTCGTGCGCAGGGCTACTAGTAAATAAATAAAATGCAAATGTTCTTTTGACTCTATGTGTCATGATTCTTGTTTTGATGCATAGCTAAAAGCTTTTAAAGGAATAATTCAAGTGGTCGTAATGCTTTTTTATTTTGCTCTTTATATCTACCTGTGTTCTCTGGGAATGAGCTTATATTATCAGTGTAATCATGAAATCGTGTGAGAGGAAATAATCTCTTAAGAGAAAAGAAAAAAATAAAGAATTTCCCCTATCAAATGTTAATAGTGCTTCTGAAAAGAAACAGGGCTGAATTGTCCCTTAATTCCTGAACACAACTAGCATCCTAATGTTCTAAAATTCTAGGGTATTTTTAAAAGGAAATGAAAAATTAGATCATGATGATTTCAGCAAGTCAAAGAAAAATTGAATTTTGTGGCCCTCAGTAAGCATCCCATCCTTGTTATTATAGATAACACTGAGGTTCAGAGAGTTTACATGACTTACCCAGTATAATACCCAATATTAATGTCCTTCCTTCTTCCTAACATACTTTTTATCTCTGTAATATTTTGAAGATGTATTTCATTTTAAAATGCTATTTATTTTTTTAAATATGTTTTTATTGATTTAAGAGAGGAAGGGAGAGGGAGAGAGAGATAGAAACATCAACGATGAGAGAGAATCATTGATCGGCTGCCTCCTGCACACCCCCTATTGGGGATTGAGCCTGCAACCTGGGCATGTGCCCTTAACCAGAATCGAACCTGGGACCCTTCAGTCCACAGGCCGATGCTCTATCCACTGAGCCAAACAAGCTAGGACTTAAAATGCTATCTCAATGAAACATCAGTTTGAAAGCAACTTTTGTAAGTTAAAATGGTGAACTGAGAGAAAATTTGGCCTGTGCACAGATTTAAAAAGTATCTACATAATTCAGATCTTAGGAATGTCAATGTCTTCTAAGGTTGTTCTGAATGCAAAAAGCAATTATAAATTGCTCTTTTTAATAATTTTATCAAATATATTTCAGACAAAATTGGCATTTAAGAGAAATGTTTATTCAGTTGAATTTTCAGCTCTTCTGCACAACCACCATGTCTCATGTGTATGGAAAAGTTTCAGGCGTCCCTGAGTTCACGACTCATTTAGAAGATAAGTGGCCATGCAAAGGCTCATACCATAGGGATTCATATTGTTATCGATGGGCATATATATTTTATTCTGCAGTTAGGCAAATATTGTTTCCATTATGGCCAATACATTGTGGAGACTACTCTGTGTTCTTAAAGAAGCCACAACAGGATGTGTTATTGGTATTTGCAGTAATATAATTAGTGAATTTGTATACTGATTACCTCTTCAACAACTTCCTTCTGAAAGCTTCTCTGCATTCAAAGTGGGTGTATGCCTTGAAGACAGAATAATATATACAAGTGGTTCAGCCAGATGCCTTTTCATTTTGGGATTTATAAGTTTAAAGACAGTTTGAGTGGCTCTAAAAATTTGACTTCCAGTTTCTACTTTCATCTGCAGTACATTATTATATTTTAAAATAATTTTAAAAATAGTTTTTTAAAATAATTTTATTGATTTCAGAGAGGAAGGGAGAGGGAGCGAGATAAAAACATCAATAAGAGAGAATCATGGATTGGCTGCCTCTTGCACCCCCACTGCTAGGGATCGAGCAGCAACCCGGACATGTGCCCTGACCCAGAATAAAACCATGACCTCCTGGTTCATAGGTTGACGTTCAAACACTGAGCCATGCCAGCTGGTTAATTATTTTAATTAAGAAGCTAGTGTACATTAGATGTAATTATTAAAGGTCAATTACCTTATCCTATTATTTTAATTGTAAATATCAACTATAAGAGCTTTCAAGGGGGATATGTATTTCATTTGTACCGAATATATTTAAGTTTCATATCTGAGATAGCAGATTACCTGTGGTTTTTATTTCTTACAGCCCACACTTGAGAATTAGTTATATTTTTTTCATTCCTGAACATTGTAGTCACTATGGTAACTAGCTGCCCCTTCCAGTAATACAAGGTTCTACCCATGACCATATAATCTTAAACAAGTTTCATAAATGTTTATAAATAATAAATGTAAGTAAATCTTGCTGTCCTATTAGTCTCTGGCTAATCTGGTTTTGTCTAATTACATTTATGAAATTAGTAGATTGTTTGCTCTGTCTTCAGTAATGACACAACATGTAGTAACAGAAACAGAGGCCTATTGACCATCAGAGCTTCAAAATGAAAAGAGCCCTAGTTGGTTTAGCTCAGTGGGTAGAGTGTTTGCCTGCAAACTGGATTCTGGTTCCGGGTTTGAGTCCAGAAAGGGAGCACATGCCTGGGTTGTGGGTTTGATCCCCAGTAGGGGATAGCCAATCAATTATTCTCTCTCATTATTGATGTTTCTGTCTCTCTCTCCCTCTCCCTTCATCTCTGAAATCAATAAAAATATAAAAATAATAAATGAAAAGAAAAAGAGTGCTTTCCTCCTAGAACCAGATTTTCTATCGGGAAGTTAGGGAGTTAGGTGGAGAGGCACCTGATCTAATAAATCAATAACATGCCTCTAGATCCCATATGCCAGATTCAGTGATTTTTATATTTATTTTTGATAGATCGCTAATCTTTAAAAATAGATATTTATATGTGTATTTATTGTCTATAGTTTTATTTACACACATATTTTTCATGTGTACACCAGTATGTGTATGTGTGTGTGTGTCTATATCTACTCTCCTTCTGAAATGTTATTTATTTATTCATTTTGTTTACCATGAGGATAAACTGTAATCTTGCTGGTAACTTTATATTACCCATTATTACTTAGACACTATGCTATTATATTTTGTCTACTTTAGTTGATAGGAATATATCAATATTATAAATTTCAAAATTAGATATATATTTTCCTTGTTTAATTATATTGTCATGTTTCTCATTGTCTGTAATAGTCAATAAATTTTATTATTTAATTATTATATGTACCATAATATCATATGCAATAATCTTCTTGTTCATTGCACAATGCCTGAATTTTTTCAGAAAATATAATTGGCAAAGAGTTTTAATAAAGTTCACGTAAGTTTTCAAATATCAGAGAAAAAGTGAGAGATAGACACACAGAAACACATAGAGAGAAAATGTGAAATTATATTTTTATAATAAAATATGTAAATAAAAACAAAGAAACAAATTAATATGTACAGAAGAAAATAATCTCATTTTAATTCCTTTATTAGCACGGTATGTTTTAAAATTATTATTATTATTTTAAATATATTTTTATTTATTTCAGAGAGGAAGGGAGAGGGATAGAGAGAAACATCAATGATGAGAGAGAATCATTGATTGGCTGCCTCTTGCATGCTCCCAACTGGGGATCGAATCCACAACCCGGATATGTGCCCTTGGCTGGAATCGAACCTGGGACCCTTCAGTCAGCAGGCCGACTAAAGAAAACACTTGCAACAACTGTTATTTTTAATATATAATATTTTAAGGTCTTTAAATCCATATCCCAAGATAATACTGGGAAAACAAAATGGTAAAGTAGTCCACGCTAACCCCAGCAGTACTTTGTTCCTTTTGAATCTTAAATAAAAATTGTTTAGATCCCCAATCATAAGATTGACCCTATCCCTGAGAGCATACATTTTAGAACAAATCCTCACTTCTCTAAACACTCCCTAAACCAAAACTCTTCTAAATCCTCCTTCCTGAGGATTGCAGCAAGCTAACAAATCTCACCTACTGCAGCAAGCTAACAAATCTCACTTTCAGTGTAGGTGAATTTTTGCTGATAGACATAGAGAGATATTAGGCTTTGTGCTAGAAACTCTGTATATATTGTTTTATATAAATCCCAAAACCCCAATAGGCATGTGCTATTAATAGTTGTAGTTATCAAATAAGTACTAGGTTTAGAGAATTGAAATAACTCCCTACTGGCAATGCTAAGACAAATCCAGACAGTCTGTCTCTTGCACGAGCTTTAAATCAAACAGCACACCACATCACTCTCCTATCACCTCTTTGCTATGTACTATCAGAATGGTGTAATGATATATGTTTTATACCTATTTCACTTTTAAATGCACACATTCTACCTGAAGGGGATAGAATGCTTTGTAAGTCTTCCTGTTGAATGAATAAAATATTCTACATTTTATGTAAAATTACAAGTTTATGAAATCATAGTTTCATTCCAGATTTCTATCTTAAAGTTCATTTCTCAGTTTCTGATATTGCCCTAGCTTTTCTTTTTGTTCAGTGAATATGGGCATGTGTTGTTCTTCTGTACTTAGTTTCTCACCCCAACTTTCTCTCTGTTTCTGGTGCACGTATGCTTCCCAGTGTCTGAGTTCCTGGGTGGGGGGGGGGGGGGGGGGGGGGGGGGGGGGGGGGGGGGGGGCGGGTACCTTTCCCATATATCTGGTCTCTGGAATCATGGCCTGCTTTGCTAATTTAATCCCAAGATGCCAAAACCATCTTCATGGCTGAGTGTTTATTTCTTGTTCTTAAACTTGGGCGAGAACAACTTTCAGAATAGGCGGTGATGTGTGATGTACACATGCTTTCATCTCCATTTAGTGCCTTCTTGGTGTCTTGTCGCTTGAAGACAGTCTTTGCCTATCTTTCCGGTCCATCTAATTTCTTTTGTCCAATATAATCCATGCCTCCTACAACGTGCCTGCTCCCTTGCATTGTGACATTGACATGCCTAGGTATAGAGTGACTTGGGGAAAAATGTTTCTGCTCTACAGTTTTAACAAGAAAATAACACCTGTCTTTTCCCCCAGCTTCTCTTCTTACAGTCATGCCGATGCTATAAGCTGCTCCTACATTTAGGTACCTGCATTGTAGCATTATTTATTATAAATTCCATCAGTTGCCTGTGTTGCATACTGGTTGCTTTATTCCTAGGTTTGTTTTTTGTAGCTCTTGCAATGTGTCTTTTTCACTTTTCAAATCTACAAACTCCCCAGTATATTTTTCCTCCTACAGTCAAATTGGTCTGTTAGCTCCCAAATGCATACCTATGCATAGATGCATAAACATCTTCAAAGCTTTCTCAAGTCCCATTTATCTGTAAAGTCTCCTTTTAACCACCACCTGTTTCTAGTGATCTTACCTTCTGAGTGTCTAAAACACCATTATCTAAATCCTATGTGGAAGGGTCCTTTGATATTTTACATTTATGTGCTTTACCTGAACTAGATTTTAAAGCCAGCACACAAAACACATTGTGAAGAACCCCTGAAAATAACTTCTTAAGTTAGAAAAAAAAACAAAAAAACACTTTAAATTACTCACTGATAGACATAACTCAGTGGGTTATTTGTGAATAGGTGGGTTTCATGTTTCCTAATATTGGTTCTCCCAGAAGAAGACCTGAGACAAATAGAGTGCAAATGGATGATTTGGGAAGTGATTTGTGAACACTAGTGGGAGCACAGAGAAATGAAGCAGGGAACAGAAGAAAGCAATAAACATTGTAAGCAAGATACCTCTGTGAGCAAAGGAAACTCAATTCAGCTGAAGAATTCTTGAAAACAATTTCACACATAGGCCCAACACTTATCAAAATGAGGGACAGGATGAGAATTCTTTAGTAGCTCATGTCTGAGTTAGCTGACAACGGTTCCCATTGGGCGTTAATTTCCAGCACTTCGAGCCTGCACTTCTCTTCCAGTGCACATGGGCAGAGAGAACTGTTGTGGACATAAAGGGTACCGAGAGGATAGTTGTGAGGCTAGCAGCTGGAATTTGGGGATATGAAAGGATACTAATGGCCATTGAGGGTGAAGAAATTTGGCAAGTGTCTATATTAGGTTGCATGAAATTGGTATAGCTATGGGAAAGTATGTCTGGAATGTGACTGCAATGATAAAACAATATCACTAATCATTTCCAAGTACCCTGTTTGATAAAAGACTTTCTTAACAGGTAAAGGATTTTAAGTGGGAAGGGTGGCAAAACAGGTGTAAAATTGGAAATGACTATCATTGTGTCTCCATTGCTTCGTGTGAGATGGTGTTCTCTACTAGGGCAATCCAAAGTATGGTCTGTAAAGTGTCACCAAATAAAAGGAGCTTGTGTTATCATTTAAATCAACTAAACCAATAGTATACTACTTAGGTCAGCTGGCACAGGCTTCTTAGTTCCAATAGCTAGGTACAAAGAGTTTGTGGACCAGCTATTTTGAGACATATAAACTCATGATATCATTTTGGTTCACTATGTAATTGCATACCTTTAAAAACATGCCAAATACTACTCTCTGGTTACATGCTCAACAAGCTGCCCTTCAGTTGTCTTCAATAGAGAAAAACTGGATAGGCCAATTAAGTTAAATATTGCATTTGATTTATTGGTGAAATGTTTGCTCTAAATTAATAAATCATCCCTCTGATTCATACATCAATACTGTGTGAGTTTTATTAGTAGGTCAGACTCCCAGGAGACTTGTTATCGGCGGGTGAGCTGATAAACTGAACTTCTGGACATTCAAAGTTTATTACCAGATCCTGAAATATGATTGCCAGCTTGTGAAACAAGGTTTGGGAGGCCAGTGTGCCTCCATATGGGATGGTTCTTCCTCATTCCTCTGCAACAGGCGTGGACCTTAAATGATAGTGGCAGATTCATTCCTTTTTGTTCTTCTAGAATCTAGTTTATTACAGGGGTCTGTAGAAGTTTACTAATCATGGTTATATTGGTTAAAGTACTACTGAAAAGTTGTTCAAGCCTGTTGATTATTAAATAAGGAAATGGATACTCATTTAGCTGACATTAGTGGGCCAAGGTAACTTACAGAAAGTATGAGACCCCCAAGAGTCTTAAACCCACTCCAATAATTGACTTCCATTATCAAATAAATCCTCCAGAAAAAGAAATAGGAACCTACTTAATATTCAGTTTCTAATTTTTGCATAATCTTATATAATAAAACCCTAATATGCAAATCAACCGAGTGGAGGAACAACCAGTCACTGATGTGCACTGACCACCAGGGGGCAGATGCTCAACACAGGAGCTGCCCTCTGGTGGTCAGTGCGCTCCCGCAGGGGGAGCACCGCTCTGCCACAAGCCCTGAGCCAGACTCATAGCTGGCCAGTGCAGCAGCAGTGACAGGAGCCTCTCCCACCTTCGCGGCAGTGCTAAGGACCCCTCGGGGGATGTCCAACTGCCGGCTTAGGTCAACTCTCTGCCAGCAGTTGGACATCACCCCAAGGGTTCCCGGAATGCAAGAGGGCACAGGCCGGGCTGAGGGACCCACCCTCCACCTCCAGTGCACGAATGTCATGCACTGGACCTCTAGTGAGTAATAATATAGCTGCATAGACAAATATAAAATTAATATCACTAAATCTTTAAACCACTTAGTTTCATTCTAAATAAAACCAAATGTATTTATCTCTCTAAGAGATAATCCACCATCTATCTGTGACTTAGACACTGGGAGAAATAGTATCATAACTGATCCCATGACTAAAATATTAAGAAGAAAACTAACAAAGATGCATAGACATTTGGGCTTACTCTCTTCTCTACCCTGAAATCACATAAAGAGTTGACCAATTTAAGATGCCCATTTTAATGAAAGAACATATAGCAAACTTTCCTGCACAATTCTAAAATAGTACCTCTTTTATTAGGAATAAGTTCTGTTTATAAAGATGTATCAATTAATAGTAACATTTTATAAGTACTAAAATTATTATTTCACTGGTATTCTTTTAAGTATGGAAGAAATAAGTCTACTGTGCACCATACATTACTCATTTGTAATTTTCCTAAATATACTTGGAAATCCAGGATTTGAGTTCATGAGCTTTATCAGCCAGAAGATAAGACTTTTTCTGACAGCATGAAAATACACTGTGTTGAGAGTATAAAAAGGTAATTTAGAGTTCTAGATAAATCATTAGGTCTCTGTTTCCTAATTTGTAAACTAAGGAGCTGAGGAAAATGGGTATTTTATAATCCTTCACAGATCTATTGATGTGGATGTGACTATCAAGGGAGAAAATGTGAAGTGAATAAATAACCTCATAGAGTTCTGTGTCAGTTCTATGATGCAAAGCTAATGGGATACATGCTAATGGATGAACACTAATACAAAGATGTCAGAATGGTGAAACTAAGTGTGTGTAACATCTGTCCTCAATAATGGGAATCAGCCTGTAAAACTATGCTCAACACGGTATATAGTGTACCAGTGTGTGGTTATATATTTGAAGAACAATTCCAAACGAAGGCATGGACTAAGAGAGAATAGGGGAAAGAATGATTTCATCATCACAAGGAACCATCTAACACCACTGAGTGGAAAAAGTTAAACTTACTATCTATATCTAATTTTCCTGTGCTATGCTACTTAGCACTGTTTGCCACTCTTTGCTGTTACTTATTTGATGTCTGACTTGATTTATGTACCTACATTCAGCTTTTCTTTTTTTTACCAAATTAAAAGTGTTTGAGGAAAGGGAGAGTGTTTTACTTATCTTCATTATAACACCAAAAACTGCAGTATTTTTCACATGGCTGGTGCTAACAAAATCTATTTAAGTTAACTATTAGGAGCCTCCAAAAGCCACTTTGGGGCCATTAATATTACTAATTATGGGCAAAAAAAAAGTTTAAGGAAGAAAACACATAAAACCATGTGAGGCACAGTTTGCACATTTTCTTGAATTATAAGATCTCCCCATTGCACTGGGTTATGAAAATGCTGTATAAGGTGACATTGCACCTTCTAGGAATACGACAACTAATGTTCACATTGCTCCATATGACTGGACCTAGAGAAGCTTTAACAAGTGAGGTGACCTTGAGAATAAAGGCCATGAAATATGAACACAAATATAAAATAAAACGACACACAAAAAAAATGGAGAATACACCTGTGTCCATATAGTGAATGAATTAATCATGTGGATCTTAACGGCAGTTCACCAATGTTTCTGCTTCCTTAGGATTCCCATTTTTAAAAAGTTTAAGTTTAGATTTTAAAACGGCAAAGCAAGTCATTTTCCTAGCTTTGGAAGCTTGCCTTAGGGTGGCTAATTTCTTGTTTGTTTGTTTGTTCAATTTGAGAGAGAGTGACAGAGAGAGAGAGTGACACAGAGAGAGAGAGAGAGAGAGAGAGAGAGAGAGAGAGAGAGAAAGAGAGAGAAACATTGATCAGTTGCCTCCTGCACCCCTCCTGCACTTGCTCTGACAGGGATGGCACCGAAACCCGGGTATGTGCCCTGACTAGAAATCGAACCCACCATCCTTTGGTACACAGGATGATGCTCCATCAACTGAGCCACACCAACCAGGGCAAGGGTGGCTAATATATTACAAAATAAATATATTATCTGACAAAAGAAATATTGGTCTGTTAAAAGAAATAGGTATATCAACCCATTAAGGTTTGTATTATTCTAGTGAAAAGAAAAATCAACCACTGTTCACTATATATTATTTATTCAGTACTGGCCTAGTTGCGGTGGAGATATGGAATAAATCTCAGAGGTTCCCAGTAAAATGAGTTCTAATTTCTTGCTTTCCAAATTCAGTTCCCTGAAGAAAATGAGCTGTTAGGTCAAATGCACATATTTTCCTTTTCACTACCTTAGTTTCTTTTATTAGATACCATGTCCTACCTTCAGTGGATTTTGAGTCTCCTATCTTTGAAATGCCCTCTAGCTGACATTCTGATCCTTGAAGACCTATCTAATCGAAGGATTGAAATCTCTTCCTTCTCTTAAACCTTCAAACACAGAAGATGGGGATTTGGAAAATGGCTTTGTAATTCCTATACCTTCTTTCCCCCAAAAAAAAAAAAAAAAAAAAAACCAGCTGATTCACAGTATATTTTATACGGTTTACTATCATCCCACCATGTACAGGAACTTCACACTCCATTTTTAATCAAGTGGTAGAATTACTAAGTAGTTAACAATGAGTTCCTCTGTAATTATTATTATCTGTGAGATTATTCCAAACAGGATCAAATGGTGTCATCACTTTTGAAATATTGATTTCTTTTTCTCGCTTTAACAATTCTAATTTAAACCAGGTAGAGAACTGCTGGGGTTCAAATTAAAGGGGGGCATTAGCCATTTGGGAGAGATGTTTCCACGGACATGATAGAATCCATTATGGAAACTGACCGAGAGTGCCTTCAGGTTCCCCTCAGCTTGACTAAACTCTGGATGGGTTTCTTCCTGACTATATCACTGATCTTTCTTTCTTAGAGCATGTACTTTAGAAACTTGCAATTTCAAACACTTTCTGTGCTGCTTTGGAATGAAAATCTTCTCCCAGCCTCCAGCCAGTTGTACAAACCAGAATGTCTTTCTCCAGGATTTGGGAGCCATCCCTTTGAAATTTAATCATTAAGAAAAATATTACCTCTATTTCCTGGTCTTTATAGAAGGCTGGAAGCTTGACTTGGATGAGTGCCAAATAGCAAACACAGATGGCTAATTTCATTGTTCAAACCTCCCCGACTAATATTCTCTAGTGCTATTCCAATAGCTCACCCTTGGCCTTATGCTGCAGTGGAGCTGAGTTATCTGGACCCTCATTGCATTGGCCTGAATAAAGTCTTCCTTATCAGTTCGACCTGCCCAGTAAATGTTTTCTTTGACACATCTCAAGGACCTTCTAATTGAGTTTAGGAACAGAATGAAACAGGGCACAGTATCAGGAACCCACTGGGACATCTCTAGGGCAATGTGCAGGGTGAGCATCCTAAATGAAAACCTATGGTAGAAATCACATTAGCACTTTGATTGAGAAGGAAAAGTCATAGCATTAGGAAGAGGCTTAGCTCTTTTAGAAATTAAAAAAATAATAGAAGAATGGTGCAAAGAAATTATATGTGTGACTATTTAATTCCTATTCAAATGTTTGTCAAATTAAACTTCTGGAAAGAATTTAATATGATTGGAAAGTAAAGTGAAAAATGATCCTTCATTAGCCAGCTTCTCAAAAAATAAAGTTTTAGTTATAGGATCTATAAAGAATTTTAAAAGTCATTTCCCTAAGATTTAGAAATGTCACAAAGGCACCAGCAATGTAAGCTCATTACGACAGGGCCATATCACTGTTAATTACCACTCTCTCCACATGGTTCCAGTACACTTGTACAGAAAATGCTAAAAAATATTTTTACTGACTTATTTCGCTTAGCATAATTCTCTCCAGGTCTATCCATGCTGTTGCAAATTGTAGTAGTTCCTTCCTTTTTACGGCAGCATAGTATTCCATTGTGTAGATGTACCACAGTTTTTTAATCCACTCATCTGCTGATGGGCACTTAGGCTGTTTCCAAATCTTAGCTATTGTAAATTATGCTGCTATGAACATAGGGGTGCATATATCCTTTCTGATGGGGGTTTATGGTTTCTTGGGATACATTCCTAGAAGTGGGATCACTGGGACACGACACTAGGGAGGTGAGGGCATGAGTGGAGGGATAATGGGGGGGGGCGGTTAAAGACACATATGTAATACCTCAATAAAGAATAGAATAAAATAAAATAAAATAAAATAAAAATATATTTTTAAATGAATTAATGAAGATCAATTCAAAGGCGAAAGCATAGCAGGAGTCAGAGTGGCTAGTCAAGAGAGCATACAATTACTTTAGGAAGTTAATATGAGGATGTCTTGATAGTTCAAAGAAAGAACCATGTCTTTAATGTCCTTATATCAGACTTCAAAATTATTATTAAAACACACCTGTTGAAATGCATGAAAAGATAAATATGCAGTTCAATAAATGTTTAAGAGCAAGTAAGCATTAGCCACCACTGAAGGAAATATATATATTCCAATATTTCCCATATATTCAATTTATTCTATTTCAATTTCAGGAAAATGAGTGATTCTTTAAGTACTTGTTAAGCTGTAAGTTTCTATCAAATGATATTTTTTGGTGTACCAAAAGATAAAAAGGAACAATGGCTTAACATTATAGATGTAAATCAGATAAGTGAATACATTTGTGTCAGTTAATCTCACACATTTTTCACTGAAACAGCTTTCTAAAGTGGATTCATTCTAAGGGGATAAACTCCATCTGGTAACATTTTTGTCAAAGATTATATATTTAATATACTGTATTTTAACATTTTGCATATGCAAAAATTTCAAATGACTATTAATAAAAATTTATTGGGAGTTATTCTCTTTGTGTTGGATAGCTTGAGGAAAGTTTATTACCTGTGAATAACAGGAAACTTGTGAGTATTACCAAAAGACCAGTTTGTGTTGAATGCACTGACATTATGTACAGTATACTGCACTCAGATGGTATTTCTTGGCATAATACTTATTGATCTCATTAAATGTAAAAAAGAGAGAAAGTTAAACATCAAATAAAAAGATATAATGAGTTAAAATTATTTAAAATAGCCACATAATTTTAAAAAATATTTTCACAAAAGGTTGTTGCATAGTAAAATTTAAAGATATGAATCAATATTGCCACTATATTTTATGATACAGGCCTTTGTCTACAATTGTCAAATACCACAAACAAAAGCATTTTGTACCTGGCAAATAAAGAAACCTCTTCTGCTGCTTTATTAGCAAAATCAGTAAGTTGAATCTGATTTCTATGTTGGCATATTTATGATACATGTAAAACCCTTGAGATCCACTGTTTCCCCAGCCCCCACTGAAATATCATCTTTTTTTTAAAAAAAAATCATTGATGAAAGTTTCTCTGTTAGTTGTTAAAAGACTGTGTTGATGAAAGGTCATTTTTTCCAGCATATATTTTTTTCCTGATCTCATTAATACCTTTAAATAAGTCACATACTACAAATAATTAAAGTAGAATGAGTCTTAGAACTCCCACAGCAACAGTAGGAATGACATTTACCTACCTATTGCCCATGAATTGAATGGAAAATATAACACATATACCAAGAGACTGCAAATGAAACGAGGATGCACCTTGTGTAGGGAAACTCCATTAACAAACCTCAGAGCGGGACTCCTCTTAGGGGAATAGTGGAGGGGAAGTCCCCTTAGCAACCTGACGCAGGCATTCAGTGCAAGGAGTCCCGTGACCCCTGGGGCAGTTGTGGAAAACACCTTCTGGGGAAGACCAGAAGGAATCAGCAGCACATATCAAAAAATGGAAACAACTGAAATTGTTTTCTAGGACAGTTCCTGAAGAAAAATGCTTCCTCATCGCCTTTGCCTTCTTTGACCACATTTAAGGCCTCTGAATCATGGCTAATATCTCATAATAATTCCAAAATCCAGCAATCATACTGAATGCTCCCTGACTTCAGTTTGATATATTTGGTGAAGTTAGCTTAATAGTTTCTACAGATATTAATGTGACCAGGGGGACTTCTGAAAGTATATGAAAGTACTGTTTATATATGATATAAAGGATCACCTGCACACTGTGCATAGTTTAAGGAAACATACTGTGTAAGAGGCACAGTGTTGTTATAGTCCCTTATATTTCATTTCTGCCTGAGTGAAAGTGTCTCTGGCTGACTGATCTGTTACAGTGTAACGCATAACTGTGAAGGGGAAGGAGCACTGAGCTGCATTTATTCCTACAGCACTCAAGTGGAACCATCATAAGGAAGCTAGGGGTCCTAACCTCGCATGCAGTATAAATGATAAATGTATCATAATGCTTCCTCCTTGTGTTTTCGGTGTCCCATGGTTTTGATGTATATATTAGGTTATAGGACCCATATCTTAAGATTGCTGACAAGACGTCTGGCACAGTACTTTCATATTTTATGACTTATTGAACTATGATTTCAAATTTCTTCAGCACATCAACATACTAAGTGAGGGGGGCCAGAATTATTTGTTCATTATGTTTCACTGAGCTGTGCATCATTTCATGTACACAGGCATGAAAAGAGTTCTGGCTTTAAATTTGTACCCACTAGACCTGAAAACAAAACAATTAAAATTAAATTATCCCCCCAATGCCTTAAAACTAAGGCGATGATTAAAAATAGCTGTTTGTGAGGCAAGTAAATATGGGAAATCTGTCTACTGCACTAAGAGTACCTCAAAGGAATTCTTGCATGCTGTGTGCCTGAAGAGATGTGTTCGAGGGACAAGTTTTTTGTTTGTTTGTTTGTTTTAGTTTAGATTAGTAAACAAAAACTGTTATAAAAAGAGCCTACAGAAATATAGGTGCTCAGGTGTATTTAGAGATAGCGCAGAGCTCAGAACACTTGGTTGGCTTTTGTGGTTCCCTTAATGTACAGTCCATAAAAATGCTATGACTACTAATGAAGCTACTAGATAACAGACGCTTACTCTGTTTGACCTACATTTATACATATGTAGAATTTTGTGTTAATGGATGTAACCTGTAAAAATCCTCTTGCTTCAGTATCCAAAATGTGATTATCTGTATTGGTGGAAATGCCTTTCATCGGGAAGAAAATATCAGAACTTATAGTGTTGTTTTTATGTTTAATCTAGAATATTTAATCTAGAATATACACAGATTGGCTATGGTATGTTTACTCAGTTTGTGTATAATGAGAACTGATTTAGTGTTAACTAAATTAACCATTACAATTTGTCCAAAGGTCATGATAGGTTTCTGGAAAGTGAACACATTATCAAATATAACAAAGTACTGCAAAAACATAAGGGCAAATAACTGAACTAAATCTTCTTTAATTACTATGACCCTGATCTAAAATATTACTGTATATGTCATATTATGAAGTAGAAATAATAACCAGTGGCTTATAGCTGATAATAGCTCATATAAAACATCTACAAATATTATTTAAAATGTGAAATCATCTTTCTTTAATAATGATGAAACTCTCTCTTCTCGTGTTTTGTACATTTTCCATTTATACAAAAACAGATTTCCAAATTTGCTGACTCTATGATGACGGGTATTCTTTTGAGTGGGTATAAATAAAAGAAAAACACATTTATTCTATTTCTTCAAGGTAAAGGTATTTTTAACCATGAGTGAGAAAGTAACTACCTTTAAGAGGAACCTAATTTTCTTTCTAGATTGGTGATGTGGAATGTACTTAAAGATGCTTTCATTGAAATAATATGTTGTTGTTATAGACAATAAGTTGTATTACATATTGTGATAGGTTGAATTGTCTTCCCCCAAAGATATTAACATGCTAACCCCAGTATCTGTGAATGTAATCTTATTTGGAAATAAGATCTTTGCAGATGAGATGACCAAGTTAAGATGAGGTCATTAGATGGACAATACTCTGCGATATGACTGATGTCTCATATAAAGGGGAAATTCGGACAGAGATGTACAGAGGGAAGATGATCTGAAGGTATACAGAAAACACAATCTACAATCAATTTATGCCTGATGCTACCCGAAATGAGGAGAGATATGAACAGATGTTTCCTCACAGCCTTCAGAACAAATCAGCTTGCTCATACCTTGATCCCTTCAGACCCCAGAAAGTTTGTTCCTTTTTGTAGTAAAACGAATTTTGAAGGTGTTCTAAACCACTTTTCTTGAACCGGTGAATATTCAAAGAAAGCTAAATCTGAAGCCTGTACAAAAAGCTTACCCTATGTGCCATACTATTCAAACTTCTGCTTTTGTCAGTCCTTAACATCTACCTCTCTGAATTTTCATGAATTTCTATTTCACAAGAATTATTATTTTATATGCACTGGCAGCAGCATACAAATAAAATACTTACTATAAAAAAATTAAGATATCACTGTGAGATAGCTGTTTCTCCAATGGAAGTGAATATGACCAAAAATTGAAATGATTTCAAATGAGTATCTTTGACTTTCCGAATCACAGAGAGTTAAATTAAGATAAAATATTTCTTATTAAAAGTTTCTAGAGGGCTTTTAAAACGACCTCTTTTTAATCTTTTAAAAAGTTCTATGAGGTTGTACTATCATTAGTGCCATATTATTAAAGAGGAAATTAAGATACAGAGAGCTTACTTAGTCAACCCAAAATGTGTCAGAGTGGGATTCCCGCCCAGACGGATCAGGGCCCCATTCTATCAGTAGAGTACACTCATGCACCACTGAATGACCTTCTATCAGCAATGGACCCCCAATACAAAGGTAGTCCCATAAGATCATAATGGAGCTGAAAAATTATTGCCTAGTGACTTCCCAACCACCCTTTTCATCCTAGCACAAGGCATTGCGGGCCCCGCTGCTCATTCTATGGACAGCAACGCCGTAGGTCGGAAACGCCTGCAGGCGCTCACCTGGCCCCACGGCTCCCACAGACGCCTCTCCTTTACAAACCAGTGTGGACTGGACGGAGCCGTGTGGTTACTGAGGCTGCAAGACGCCCTTCCATGAAAGCCATTAGGAAACTTGGAAGAAAAAATGTGTATTACTTACAGACCTGCAGCTTTCTCGGGCAGCGCCGGGCGAGGCGGTGAGTAGAGCTGAACCGGGCGCACGTGGGCCTGGGCTTCTGCTTCTATTGAGGCCGTGGTGGGGGTGGGCCTAGCGTTTCCTGCTCGCTCTTCATTGGTGAATTTAGAACCTGAGAGCGGGAATTTAAAGCACATGAAGAGAAAAGAACAAGTAGCCCAAATGGTCAGTTATCCCAACGAACCAAGGTCTCTGAAATAAAGGCGCCTCAGGGGGGGGAGGCGGCGGCTCGGGTTCCCAGTCCTGAGCTGGGTGCAGGGTACTCCAGACAGCCCGCTTGGACGAGGATGCCTGCCAGTCAGAGCTTAAATCAGGCCCTTGCATCACAAAAAGAAAAGCGGACTGTCCGGGCTCACACTGTGATTCCTCATGTTTGTGGTGATGCTGGTGTAAACAAACCTACGATGCTGCCAGCTCTATAAAAGCCTAGCACATACACTTACAGTGGTGGGCTGTACCACCCTGGTTCGTGCAAGTGCAAGCATGATATTCCCAGGAAAAGAAAAATCACCTAAGGACACATTTCTCAGAACCTATCTTGTATTTAAGTGGGCATGACTGTAATGTGTTTAATTAGTGAGAGCTGAGTTATATTATATATAGTTTTGACTATTAATAGATAAAATGTTTTAAATTTAATTTCACCTAAATATCATCCTTTAGTTTTTTAAATGTATTACTATGATGTACACACTATATCATGGCAGAAGTATATGTAAGTAACCTGCATTTTGGAAACCAGATACTAAACCATGCCTGACGGGAAATGGCAAACCTATCAGAGCACTTCAATTTATGATACCTTTTCCTATTTTTTGTTTTTCTTTCCCATTCTTCTACATTTCTTTTTTTATTGTATTCTCATTAATTACCTAAGGTAAAATATTCATTTCAATATATTTACTATGATAATATGAATGTAAACATTTGTATAAATACATAAAATACAAGTATAAAATGTTATATACATTAAAAGAAAACAGTTTGATATACTTAAATAAAATTTAATGAAGATATGTCTATTTTTTAAAATCAAATGCTTAAAGGGTATTATGCAATATTTTCACAGTAACATATAAAGAGAACATTTAAGTTCCTTTCTTCACCTTAATATCCCATTGTGAAGCACTCCTTGAAATAATTCTATTATTAGCAGTTTTATTTTATTCATGGCTTTATTGATGTGCACATTTACTACACAAAATGGTGTATTTTTATTCTAAAATGTCTTATTAAGTAGCATTCACACTGATAAGAATTTATTATAGAAAAACAGTATCTACTAAATATGTTGGGAGAGGTTTTTAGATCCTCTGTTTTTTTACTTATTATCTTTATTGTTGAAAGTATTACAGATGTCCCCTTCTTCCCCCATTGACCCTTCTAGCCCACACCGCTCCCCACTCACCCCAGGCCTTCACCACACTATGTCTGTATCCATAGGTTATGCATATATGCATATAAGTTCTTTGCTTAATTTTTCCCACCCACCTTCCCTCTGAGATTTGACTATTTCTGTTATTTTGATGTAGAAAACACTAGATCAAAGAAGTGGTCCATGATATATAGCCAGAAAACTCTACTATTGAAGTAAATGATAGAGGTGGAGGTGGGTTTTTATATATATAAATAATTTTTAAAGTTTCACACTATTACTCTTTTTGTAAGTTTTGGAAAGAATTACTGTTCTTTACTTGACTCAGTAATCCTATTAAAAATAGATGCCCATTACTTATATAGAGAAATGATAGAAATTCTAAAATAATTTTATAGATGATATTTCTCTTTCAACTTCCTTCCTTCTAGTTCAATCTTTCTTTCTTGCAACTCCATGCTCACCAGCCCTACACTACATTAAAAAAATGAAGCTATTACTTGACTTCCAGACACATAAGAAGACATATTCTTTCTTGGTTTAGAAGGAAAAGAGGAAAGGATATTTCTTGCTGAAAATTTTTAGCTATGATAACAGTTTCTACTACTGTAGTTTAATGGGTTGCATAGCAGCTAACAGTGAAATGGGAATAATAATTAGAAGGGAGATAGCAACAACTCCCATAGCATCTTTCCACCTGGATTCCCTAGGCCTTTAGCTTGGCTACTAAAAATGTATTTCATTGCCAGTGAGCACTTCCTACTGGCAAGCCACAAATATTATGCCACTGCATTATTCACTGGTACTTAAAGCCTCTTATATTATTTAGATTATTTGATATTGTATTCAAATCCTAAATGCTTTAAAACTGGATGATCTAGAGAGCTTTGTCATAAAATTAAATTAATATCAATTGTCCAAGTAGACAATCAGACTGGGAATAATGGAGTTAGTTGGAGTCATTAGCTGTATAGTCAGAATTGATCTGTTTAATAAGGCTTTGAATGATTTTAGAAAAGTTTAGTAAGAAATTTGTGCCAGCATTTGTATTTTTTCACAAATAACTTGAGTAATCCTCATATGATGTCTACTCTAATCATCCTAAGATTTATCTCCTTGTCATCTCTTTATTCAATCCTCTTCTTTTTTTTTTAATCCTCGCCTGAGGATATTTTTCCATTGATTTTTAGAGAGAGTAGAAGAGAGAGGGGAAGACAGAGAAAAACATCAATGTGAGAGAAACACATAGATTGGCTGCCTCCAGTACACGCCCCGACCAGGGCCCAGGGCCAGGAAGGAGCCTGCAGCCCAGGAATATGCCCTTGACCTGAATCGAACCTGGCACCCTTCAGTCTCCAGGCCAGTGCTCTATCCACTGAGCCAAACTGGCTAGGGAAATCCTCCTTTTCTTTTTAATAATAGGTAACACTTTTGGAAATTCTACATTTTGATTATTTAATAATTTATCATGTACATAATTTTGTGTCTTTGTCTTGCAACTGAATGCAAGCTCTGGAAGGACATGGACCTTTGTTTTGTCACTAAATTAAGCCCAGGGCCTAACGGCGGAGCTATACTCACTAAGAATCACTTGGTGAATATTTGTAGAATGCATCACAGCTTGCTTTAATCAGCTGCTAACTTGGATTTTGTAGTTTTTCTAGATAATAGTATTTAATATAGAGAATGTAATGTTCATTAATTACTGCTCTACACCTTTCAAAAGATCAATTTATGTAGTTAAAATAAAATAAAAAGTTAAAGATAGGTATGATTATTATTCACATTTTACAAATACAGAAATCAAAGTATAGAGGAAGTTGTGGGCTGCTAAATGTTTAATAATATGTGTTTAGTACAATGCAAAATAAACAAAAAAGACCCTGGTTTGTAATGTTGGCCAATTTCTATAGTGCAAACACTTCTGCCACAGCTGATTTCAAGCAACAAATGTGATATGAACTGGCTCACAAAATCTAAATACTTCACAATCAGCTCACACACTCTGATATTAGCCAATGTCAACACTCCACTTTAAAAAGTTGTTACATATAAATTATCTAGGATTGCCTAGCTCAGAAGTGGTACATCTAGGTTACATAGTTAGGCAAATTATTCATGCATGATGGGTCCAGAGTCTGGTGAAGGTTTTGAGTAGTATTCTAAATTGCAGCAATTAGCAAAGTACATATTTAATTATTTTATGAATATTTTTCTCTAAAATACTCACTTTTCCTTTGCATCCAGTTGTCACCCCTGATTATGATAGTTACTGAAGTAGGATTGATAATTTAATTATTAATCTTTTACTGGATTGCATTTGTCTATAATTAGCATAGTCATTCCATTACACTTTTTTTTTTTCCTTTTGAAAATATTGCTCTACTTAGCACTAATATTTTGAGGGTTGGGAGAGCTATCAATCTTGAAAGATGTATTGGATTCATCCATTTCAAATCCCTAAGCACATATTGCAGCAGCATAAAGTAGGCATTTGAAAATTTGAATCCAAATATAAATAGAAAATAGTCAACTGAATCTCTGGAGGGAGAAGATGGAGGACATTTGAATCATATTACCAGATGTTCAGACTCTACTGTGAATTCAAAAACAAAAAAAAATGTTAATTGAAAATGTTGAGGTCATCATACATTTTAAAAATACAATTCAGAACTTCATCTCATAAGCAAACTCAACTCTGAAATTAAAAATGTACTAAACATAAAATACACTGCAAAAATGTACAATAGCTTGATATTTTTTACTTAGAAAGGAATCTGTATAGAATTGACTTTTTATTCTCTTTGATTTTACATGGCAGATTTCCATTATTTACTATTTCAACTGTAGGCACAATAACCAATCCAGGTATCAAAAATCCAATTATCCCGTTTTAGTACACAGTGGTTCATACAATCCAACACATTAATGGTTAGACAGAGAGAGGGTTCAATATTAAATCCTTCTCTTTGAATCAGTTTCAGGTGGTTCTATTACCAGAACTGTTGAAGCAAAGGCATTAATTATACATTTCCATTATTATAGAGCCAATATCAGCAGTCACTAAGGCATAATTTCTTTAGGAGGCAATGCAACCTGTTCTCTGATCAGGTTTTGTTTCCCACAGGGAGGCATCAGTCTTAAATTACATAGCAAGCAGGCAAGAGAAAGGAAGCAAACAATAAGCACTTCCCCTGTGGAGAAAGAATGAAGATCCAACTCATGGTGTCCTGTTAAATAAATAAAATTCTATACCTCTGTCAGTTATTTCCACTCGCACACAATTATATGCTCACATGTACACAGATGAGATATGCAGCATATTTATGAACTTATTTTATTCCCATTTATAATTTCACTTTAGACAAAATAATTTTACTTGTCATTTTAAGATTGTTGAGGTTTCCTCTTATTTTTTTGAAAAATAAAAAGTAGGGAAAGGTGATTATTACATAATAAGAATATTTTTCCCTATTAAACAGACAGTTGTTTAATGAAAATAAGTGAAACAGACTAAGTTTTGTCTTCAAAATATTCTGCATTTAACTTACTGTAGTTAAAAAGTAGCTCTGTTAAGTCATAAGACTAATAAGAGGAAATAACAGTACAGGGTAAAGCCCTAAAAACAAGGAATGAAAAAAATCTAGATGAGGGTTTGATGAGGACCTTTAAGATACCACACCAGTGGCATGTTCCATGAAAAAAGAATTATTGATAAGCTGGACTTCATTAAAATTAAAAATGTCTGCTCTGATAAAGACACTGACAAGAGAATGAGAAAACAGGCCACAATCTGGGAAAAAAATATTTGTAAAAGACATATCTGATAAACAACTTCTATCCACAATATAAAAAGAGGACTTACAACAAATATGTAAACAAAATATGTACAATACAAAAACTCTCAAAATTGGACAAAAGATATGAACAGACAGATATCTCACTAAGAAGATATAGAGGTAGCAAATACGTATATGGAAGGATGCTACACATCAGGTGTCATTAGTCAACTGAAAACTCAAACAATGTCCCTACTAGGGTGGCCAAAATCCAAAACACTGACAACACCAAATTTTGGTGAGGATGTGAAGCAACAGACACTGTCATAACCATAGTATCTAGCAGTTGAAATCCTTAGTATTTACCCAAATACTAAGAACCTGAACACAGGTGTTTATATCAGCTTCATTCATAATGGCCAAAACTTCAAAGTAACCAAGATGTTCTTTACTAAGTGAATGGATGTTACTAAGTGAAAGAAGGCAATCTGGAAAAGTTATATGTTGTATGATTCTAACTATATTATGTTCTGGAAAACACAAAACTATGGAAACAGGAAAAAGATCTGTTTTTGCCAGGGTTAAGGAAGAAAGGGGGACTAATAGGCAGAGCACAGAGAATTTTTAGGACAGTGGGACTATTCTATATGTAATACTATAAATGTGGATACATGCATTATACATCTCTCCAGACCTACAGAATGTACACCACCAAGAGTTAACTGTAATGTAAGTTACAGACATTTTGTGATAGTGATGTGTCCTGTAGGTTCATCAATTGTACCAAATTTGCCACTTTGGTGGGAGATGTTGATAGAGAGGATGTATGTGTGCATGTGTACATGGTATATATGGGCTCTCTGAGCACCTCATGCTTAACATTGTTGGGAATGTAAAACTGCTCTTAAAATTAAAGTTTATTTAAAAGGGAAAAACAGTACAGGGTAAAATTTGCACTAATAAGCCACCACAACACTACAACACTGCCATAACTCCAATAATGCAACTACCTGGAAATGTTATTGGACACACCAGCAAGATGAAAGCAGAAATACAACTTAATTAATATAGGTACTTATATAGAAAACATTAAGCTCTCCATCATAGTCTATTTACTCTCATATTATGTAAACCAGTTGAATATGTGAATTTCTACTCTCTATACCCAAAGTTGATTCTAAAGCATTGTATACTTTTCCTAAAACAGGCGAAGGGAGTCATAAGTTTACCTGAGATGGGATTCGGGGTGTTTAACTTCTGTAGGGTATCTCATTGTGCTGCCTTTGCAAACATGGCACCTTCAGTAGCAAAGCCTTCCTCGGGGTGACTGCAGGTCAGGACAGTTGTATAAGTAATTCCCTGAGAGCCTCCAACTCTTGTTCCACTCATCAACACATGGCCAGAGAAGATATAAAACTATAAAATATGAACATAAGGCTTCAAGTGGCAGGCTATTTTAAGAGCATTTCAAGGCTGATTTATGTCCGAGACCATGAGTCTCACTATAAACTTCCACTTGGTCCTGTCCAAACCTACAGACCGGGGTAGAGAGCAAATCTCCATGGCCAAGATGACATTAATAAAATACTGAGGAACATGAGTATTCCCCACCCATGAGAACATCATACCACTGCACCATCGATCTGATCGGTTAACAAATAATAGCTTCCAAGGTATCAGTGATTTCAAAAATAAAATTATTTTTACCCACATTTCTTATTCCATGTGCAAAGCTATTGGCAGGAAGGACATTCATAATCCTAGTCACTAGGTCTCCAGACTGAAGGAGGATTTATTATGACACATGCTTTCACATGTGTTCAACAGGAAAAGGCAAGGTGTGTAAAGGTGTTCTCTTTATTGTCACTTCTTCTCAATGATGAGCATATAACTTGTGCTCACATTTCATTGACTAAAGCAAGTTAAATGGACATGTTTCGCATCAACGTAGGTGAGCAACTACAATACTGCCAAGTACTCAGAAGTCAAATTACTGAACATACTGGATAAATAGCACTAATGACTTCTCTCTCTCTCCCTCGCTCTCTTTCTCTCTCCCTTCCTCTCTCTAAAATCATAAAAACATATAAAAAATAATAATTTGAATCCAGGTTGCACCATGTACTGCTTGTACAGACTTACCTTCTATGCTTAGCTTCTCATTTACAGAAATAATAGTATTTACATCTAAAAGCTATTTTGAAGCTTAAAAGACAGTGTTTCACTTACAGTTTTCAGAAGAAAGTAGGCACCATGTAAATATTATTAATTCAAATTATGTCTCAGTATTATAATAACAAGCTTGTTAAAATCTGCTAAGGAACACCTCGCACACATCACCCCTCTCACCCTCCACTGTGCAGAGAACTAAAAGAGGCAGAAGATGTTTGAGAAGTGATTCAGGATGGCAATCTAGATTGACAGCCCACCCACAAAATGAAGGTGGAAATATGTAAAGGTACAAAAGTGAGTGAACATTTATTGAATGCCTAGCATATACCATACACTTTGCTAAGAGTCAACCAAAAATTTAATGATACCCTTCAGGAAGAGAAACCATTGTCAGGCTTTATCAATGTTAGACAAGATTGGCTGAGAATAATTTTGGGGTAACCAAAAATTCCTTCCTGCTGAATGCTTCCAGCAGAGTCATTTTAATTAGGATCACCTCATTTACATAGTGTAATGTCTGAGAACCTAACTATGTAGGCATAGAACCATGTATAGAATGCAAGACTCTTGAGTCCCCGTGAGGTGCACTTTCCATTACATCTTGCAGCTGCAGGAATAAAAGAGAACAGTAAATGCTACTTGATTCTCCTGATTTCAAACATCCAGTGGAGATGAATTCACTGACTGCACCTGCTAGTTGTTCTATCGTTCCATTTCCTATTTCCCTGGTGAATTGCCCCACAGACACAACACCTATTTAAAATGATTGGATCTTGAAAAAATGTAAATTGATATTTCGTACCCCATAGGTTCTTCTGCAATGGTAATACCTGCGGTATGTGCACATTGCAAATTAAATCATTTTTTAAGCTAGCATAGAGTCTGCCTAATAAAATCCCTTATGAAATCCCACTGTGTCTGCTCAGTAGAAGCTTTTCACAGTGTAACATTTAAGCTTTGAAAAAGCAACTGAACAAATGTGATTGATTATCATTGCACTTGCCAGATTCTACATTGAAATTACAGAAAGTAAAAGCTCTTTTATGAAAGTGATATAACCACCTGCAATATTAAACCAATAAAATATGTGTTTGGCTGTTTGTGAACTGCCTTGACCCAGATGTATAAAGAAGCCTTCTAGAAGGTAGGAGCTTTGTATAGTAACTGATCAATCTTTCCATACTGTGGCAAAGGAGTAAAAGCATTCCAAATTGACTAAAAGGTCAAAACACTCTGAAAGAATTGCATCATTGAAGCAGATATGAAGTTAGCCACACTTGTGATAAGCAGAACAAATGGCGGGGAAGGAAATGCAGCCTATTAGCATGTACTTGGGAGACAGTCTAAGAATTATTAACTCATTAAAAACAATTCCCACTGACCGACACATAACAAAACTAGATTTGGTTGAGCATTCATTTGTTTTTCTGCTTATCTAAATATTAACCAATGCCCTGATGAGTTTGAATGAGCTGAAACACTTCTCTGCAAATAGTGTGCTATCTATAAATATCCCACTTTTATGTAAAGTCTCCATATAATCCATTTTAAATGGCCCCGGATAATATCTGTGCCTACCCCTTTGTTTAAGAAAAGTAAACATAACCAAACAAATGCAGGGTTCTCTAGTAATAGTTACCTTGGAATTAAGTGTACAGAGAAGCAAGTCTGACCTTGGATGGACCTGTTCAATAGATCTGTTCTCTTTGGCTGGGAAGATTTCAGCAATAGCAAATACAAGGGACTCCAGAGTAGCTATTATCAACATCAGTCTTCTACTTACAGGTTACCAGGAATTTTCTAGGATGATGAAAAGTATTAAAAACAGCATGAAGCTGTGGGTTACTAAGACATATATGAATGTGTGACAATTAAAAGACATGACTTCATTAAGCAAGAGGACAACAACTTTGTCCTAGACAGAGTGATTAAATAAGGAACAAGATGAACACACTGAAATCTAAGTAGAAGTCAATAATGGGTTATTAAAACATGGGTGTAACTCAGAGAGTTGGTTATGAGGAACAAATAATATTTTTATTGTCTGGGAATCATGGAAAAAGTTTAAATCAGTGCAAGAACAGCAGCCAAATCCTGGTTTACTTCATCCTTGGACCTCTGAGTTGTGGCTTATGCAGCCTCACTCATACAGTGTATAGATATTGTAGCAGGCATCAAGGTAAACCTCTTGCACAGAAGAATCGGATTGATTTCATTTATGGTAGAATTCCTCACTTTTATGTGTGTGTGAAAATTTTCTCTTGAAATTCCTTTATGCAATCACTATTCTCTGTTTGTTTGGACATCCTAAATGAGGGCAATGAATTTAATTTTTGAAACAAATACATTTCATCAACAACATGAATAATAAAGCCAAGTAACTTTCATGTGAGTAAATATTTAAAAAAAAAAACAAAAAACAGAGAGAAATGGAGAGAGGAAAATAAAAATAGGTTAAGCCTAATAGTATTCTGGGAATATTCCTGAATTATTGCTTAGGGAAATTCTAAAACAAAAGGCACAAATGTTTTAATTAATGACTACATTATCACAAAATACTGAGGAAACCACCAAGAGGGCAAATTGGCTTTACAACGAATTCTGGTAACTATGATAAAATACTTCTATGCTATATAATTGCACAATAAGTACCTAAAATTCTACCTGAAATTTGTAGCACTCTAGCTACAATTTTGTCTTCCACCTTAAAAACTTGGTATGATAGAAATCTACACATTCCACTAGAACAAAAATATGGCAAAAACAAATTTAATAAACTGAAGTTAAAGTTGTCTTTCATTAAGAATGATTTATTCATATATGGAATAAATTTTCCAAAATAAATGCAAAATACTGATTCTTCAGGTTGGCATATTTTCAGTCATAGTTTCTGAATTTTTCTTCAACTGTGTCTGTATTCACAGAATTGGTTCTCCTAGTGTGTCCCTTCCGGAGTCAGATGTTTGTGTTCATAGCAGTGTTGCCCTGTACAGGAGCACCCCCTGCTGACACATTCCGGAGACCCATTCTATTATTGTAAGGACGATTGATTTGGAGCATCCCTACTATACATAGTTTAGATACATGCTTGCATACGTGATGGGTACTGACACCATACACATAGTTACAGACAGCAACATCGTCTCAAGAACTTAGCTCAAGGCACTCTGCTTATATTTGTCTCATATTTTAGAATAGCAAACAAAATGACAAAAACTAAATATTTCCCTGTGTTTAACATAAAAAAAAAACCAAGTAGGTTAATTTATAACACTATTAGTTTCCTATTGTTAACGTAACAAGTTACCACAAAAGTAGTGAATTAAAAAATTACAAATTTATTACCTTATAGTTCTGTAGGTCAACAGTCGGACAGGGGTCACACCAGACTAAAATCAAGGTGTTGACAGGGCTGCACCCTTTCTGATATTTTGCTATTCCCAGCATCTAGAGGATGCACCCCCATTCCTTAGCTCATAGCCCCCTTTCTCTATCTTCAAAACCAGCCACTTTGCACCCCTTCGTACCTTTATCCCAAAGTCACATTCTGACTCTCCGCTCCAACTACCATTTTTAAGGTGCTTTGTTATTACATTATTACTACCCTGATAATCAGGATAATGTCCCTGTTTTAAGGTCAGCTACCTAGCAACATTAATCTCCCTTTGTCATGCGCCCTAATATGTTCACTCACAAATTGTGGGGATTAGGACATTTTGGGGAAGGGGGCTTGGAATCATTCTATTTACCACAACCACCAATAATTTTTTAAATATGAAAATTTTATCTAGTTAGAAACTTAGAAAAATACATATCCTCACATTGATGTCTCAAAAGAATTTGCCACATTTATAATATTAGCTCAAACAAATAATAGTAGCAATGTTTCTTAATGTACATACTAGAGGCCTGGTGCACAAATTCCTCAGAGGGACCCCTCAGCCTGGCCTGCAGGATCGCCCCAAAACCGGCTCTCCGACATCCCCCAAGTGGTCCCGGATTGCGAGAGGGTGCAGGCCAGGCTGAGGGACCCCACCAGTGCACTATTAGGGCTGGGGAGAGATGCAGGAGGTTGGCCAGCTGGGGAGGGACCGTGGGAGGGCTCCAGGGCATATCCAGCACATCTTGCTCAGTCCTAATCAGCTCGACTCCAGCAGCAAGCTAACCTACTGGTTGGAGTGTCTGCCTCCTGGTGGTCAGTGCATGTCATAGTGACTGGTCGACTGTCTGCCCCCTGGTGGTCAGTGCACATAATAGTGAGCGGTTGAGCAGCCTTAGCATATCATTAGCATATTACACTTTGATTGGTTGAACGGCTGACCAGTCGACCAGACACTTAGCATATTAGGCTTTTATTATATAGGATTTTCTTCACTTTGTAATGTTCAAAAGTAAAAAAAAAAAATGTTATGGAGGAAAATGAGTAAATAAAGTAGAATTAGAAATCCTATTGTATTACTAAAATGTTCAGGATTTCTAAAATTAAAATACAGGTAGGGAATTCTACTTCGCATGCAATACAAATCAATTGCATTTTAAATTATTACATGAAAGCAAAACAATAACTTTGTTTCTTTAACTGTATTTTGCTTTTTGAAATTTTGTGGTTGTGTAATATGGAAGTTTGGTAAGAAATAAATATTTATTATCCAGGTTATTTTTTTTTTTAAATTCCTGCTTTACAATTTTTCAGGTTGCTACCTTACTCAAGTCCTTAATTTCTCTTGGTGCTCAGATATTGTATCTGTCAAATGGAGACAATAATAATAATAAAATATAACTTAAAGAATTGGTGTAAGAATTAAATAAAATAATCCATCAAAAGTAACTACCACTGGCTGAAACATTTAGTAAGAACTTAGTGATTAAAAATGGTCATCTTTAACATTAAACAATCTTAAGATATGAGATAACAAAATCAGTTATTTTCTTTAAAAATGCACTAGTTTAAAGTTTGCAATATGAAGAGCATGAATTCTTTTAAATCTGTTTCAAAGAAAGAACATGATTTTTAAGTTTATAACACATCAATTTTGTTTGTAGACATCAATCACCAATTTTTGTTAAGCTGTAAGGACTATTAGTCTTTCTTCTTTCCTAAACCATTAAAGTGAAAAAATAAAAGTAGTTTATGGGTCAAAGCCAATTAATTGTACCCTGGAATGCACAACTGTACTCAGGACAGAGTTGTTTTAGTTGAATAGTCACACTCAGAAATTCTAATATGAATTATTTCTGTACCAAAGAGGCATATCTTAAATGCAAATTTTTTATAAAACAACAGGAACATTCACACAAGATAATGATTGTTTCATTTTCCTAAATGCGTGTTTGCCCCATCTTATTTATTTGAGGGAGGGACATAGGAGGTAACATATCTTTAAGAAGACTCTAATGGGCACTGTAAAAAATGTTTTTAAAAAAGCAAACAAAAAGAAGAAATAGACTGACCCATTCCTAAAGCATCATTCTAATGGAGTGGGAATATATTTAAATGAGCAAGTAATTAAATTTTATAAATAAAAGTATTTTTTATAAAATTACTGAGAAAACATGGATGGTAGAGTCTCTTAGAGAACAAGGATCAGGGGACTCTTTCAGGGGAATGCTATTAGGCAGATACAAGTCCAGCAGAGAGGGCAACAAGTGCTAAGACAGGGAAGAGTGGAAAATCATGTGTTCAAGGGAGGATAAGTAAAAATTTTGGTGGACTGAATAGATATGGTGAGTGGTGTCAAGTTGGAATGAGGCAAGATTTGGAGTAAATTGTAAGTCAAGGACTTCTGTTTCTTATCGAGCAACTAAGGAGCTGAGAAGTTGTCACTCCATTCTAATAGGTAAAAAGCAAATCCACTGAAAAATCAACAACTCGTCTTAGATCTTCAGAGAAGTGAAGTCACAGGGTAAACGGTTGGGGCGTTTGGAGAGATAAGCAAACACAAAGACCCCAGCTCACCAGAGCACCTCCACTGGAACCCACAGCAAGGCAGCAAACTTGAACTGTAATTGAAAAATTGCTGCAGGCCAGTGCGGACAAATCTGAGCCATAAAAACTTGACTCAGACTCAGCCATAAAGTATTCTCACACTTTCATGAATTTTACTTCCAGGAGCCCTACCAAGTTCTCATAGTGAAAGTCAGAGAAAAATCGCTTTGGTCTTCGGGCAAAGAGAGGGGACCAATAGGCATTTTTGATACCAGAACATTATGTTCTTCTTAACAAGATGTGCCCTCAGATTATTTTAACAGTGTCTAATCTACTGGGATTTTTTTGGAGCCTAATTTACCTGGGGGAAATGAAATATCCAATTCCAGTCTACTCTAATGTTTCATGTTGGAGAAAAGAAATACCCGACTCCAACCCCTGCTAGACACTGTGTGTCACACTAGACAACAAAAAGAAGAAAATACTGCACTAAGAAGTACCTGTGAAGGTTACAGCCTTGGGACAGAGACTCACTAAAAGACTGAGACCAAATCATAGGACTACATCATCTTTTCCCCCCACCCCCCTACCCCAAGCTCACCACCACATTACTAAAGGACTTTTTACAGCAATTCCTTTTACCCAGTGCATCATGTCTACCTTTCAATAGAAAAAATATAATGTATAATAAAAGGCAACAAACATAGTTTGAAGAGATAGAGCAAACATCAGATCTAGACCCAGATATGGCAGGGATGGATTTTAAAACAACTATAATCAACATGCTAAGAGCTTTCATTAGTCTAAGTTCTCCGGAGAGAAACAAAGAGAAGTTTATTATAGGAATTGGTTTATACAATTATGTAAGCCCAGAAGTATCAACATCAGCCATAAGAAGAACCAGGAAACCCAGTGGTATAATTCAGAGTAAGTTTGAAGGCCTGCGAACCAGAGGAGTCATATAAGTCCCAGTTTGAGTCCAATGGCCTGAGAACTGGAGGCCCAATGGAATAAATCTTACTCTGAGTCCAAAGGCCCATCCATGGACCAGAACGCCCTGCCTGAGAGCAGAAGATGGATGTTCCAGGTCAATCAAAATGTAAATTCTCTCTTCCTCTACCTTTTTGTTCTATTGAAGGCCTCAGCTCATTGGATGATGACCCCGTGCATTGGAGAGGATGAAAAGACAGTCTACCAATTCTAATGCTAATATTTTCCCACAACATTCTCACAGACATGCCCAATGTTTGACCAGTTAACTGGGCATTTCCCAAACAGTTAATTTTAAAATTAAACATCACAGAGCTCAAATGGGAGAAGTAGACAGCGTAAAAGAACATATGGAATAGTGTAAGCAAAGAGATGGACACTTTAGGAAAGAAATGTCAGAGATAAAAAAAGAAAAACACTGTGCTAGAAATGCCTTTGATGGGCTCATTAGTAGACTGGATATGGCTGAGTAAAGGATGTCTGAGCTTGAGAATATGTTAATAGTAACTTCCAAAACTGCATAGTTGGTATTAAAAATAGCAATGTAGGTTTTTCAATATTTATTGAGTATTTTTGCACATGGAGAAATCATTGATGATCTTTAGAAAGCATTTCTTTCAAATAACAGACATGTTACTTAACTGTAGACTTTATTGTAAGTTCTTAAAACATTTAAAAATCTTCAATAAGAAATCTCTTTACAAGTGATAAATAATATGCTGTTTTTAATGTATCACCTACCTATATATTTCTTTTTCATACAGCAATTCAAGATCAGGTAGCTCATTTATTATATCACTTTTTTTTTCAAACTAAGAGTAGAGAAGAAATGCTAAGAGATACAACTTTTCTTTATGTTAGGGGGAGAAATAAGCCTGGGGACTTAAAATGATACCAATGAAATGATATTATTTATAGAAGCTAGAATATGAAAGAAAATAGCAGGAGATGTCAAAATTGATTGAGACATTCAACCTTGACAGCTCTGAAATATGCAGGTTGAATACCTGCCAAAATTTGTGAATGATTCTCTATCTTTTTAAACTGCTTGGTTTAGCTAGCATTGTGATAGAAACGGATGAGAGAAGCCAAGAAACTATAAGCCATATACTAGTTTCATTATAATCCTAAGACTTCGCCTAATATATGTTATTCTGCAATAAAATAAAATAAACTGGAAAACTATATATTGAAGTTGATCAAAATTTTCATCCTTAATGACTATTTTTATGTTACACATTAAGAATTTCAAAATGTAAAAAAAAAATCTTTTAAAGAATTAATTTTTTTTCTACTTAGATGCTCACTTCTAATTTAAGTAATCTGTTTTGAAATATACATTTTTATTAAATATATTTATTTATCTGGTATTATACATTTACTTGGATTGTGTGTGTGTGTGTGTGTAAAATAGTTAAATATTTTTACTCAAGATATGGCAATGAAAAGTTTGTGGCAGTTTTATTAAATAAGACTGGCTGAATTGCAGAATGCTCTAAATAACCAGGCGAGAAAATAGTAAATGAATATTGTCCAAGAAAAGTGCACAGAAGACAGTTAGGCTCTCTTGGCTAATAAAGGGTAAGAGGCTAATTAGAGCTTGCTGATGGGTATGTTTGCAAGAGTCGGGACAAAACTACTATGGAAATAAAATTATTTGATTTTAGTTCAATTAAAACAAGATAAATGGTAAGCCAGGGAGACTTTTCTACTAATGTAGGGAAATTCTTTTTAGTCTAACAAAATTCAAAACCTCCTTATCCCCACCCAGCATGTATAGTCTTTGAACACGTACACACAAAGTATCACAACTATAGAAAGATTTAACTATAGTTATTTTAGTTAAAATGCTGTTCTAAAATATACAACTCTGTTAATATTAGCATTATTTAATTTTAATTGTTATTTTCTCATAAGATAATGCTAATAATTACACATTTCCAGAGACTGAACATCTTAGCAGTATTCTCTTTTCATTGTAAATATTAAGGCCACAACAATACCTTTGTAAAAACTGCATATTCTGCCCTAGCTGGTTTGGCTCAGTGGATAGAGCATTGGCCTGCAGACCTAAGGGTCCTGGGTTTGATTCCGGTCAAGGGCACATACCTTGGTTGCAGGCTCCTGCCTGGGCTAGGCCCTGGCAGGGCTCATGCAGGAGGCAACAAATCAATGTGTTTCTCTCACACTGATATTTCTATCTTTTCCTCTCTCCTTCACTCTCTATAAAAATCAATTGAAAAAAAATGTCCTTGGGTGAGGATTAAAAACGAAAACCAAAAAAAAAAAACACCCCTGCACATTTTGTCAAAGAAAACTGATAAATTACAAATCCCCAAACAATCTTCCCAAAAGAAACAGTAACTTTAAATAAAATGTACAAAGCATTAGCATTTAACTATGAAGGGCAACAATTAATAATATTCTCCTTTCTTCACATATACTGAGTGGCCAGATTATTATGATCTCTGAACGCATAATAATCTGGCCACTCAGTGTATGGTTTTCAGAATGGGGAGAAAGTGAAATCATGACTTAAAAGTAATTTTATAAAAATACAGTGACATTCCCAGAGTATTGAGAGAGCAAAAAATTGTATTCGAAACATATTTAATTTTTTAAAATATTAATTTTTAAACATTTGTAAATGGGCCAATGATACTTAAACATCAAGTTTAATAATTCTGAGAAATAGGTTCTGATTATCCCACTACCCCATCCAATAAAGTGTCCTGATCTAATCACTATCCAAGTTTATCATTAACCTGTTCTACTTAATTAGAAAACGGGGAAAGGGCTGATACGTTGATAAAAAGAAACACTTCAGTGCTTTCGTTTCGGGATAATGTGCCCTTTCTGTTTTCATGAAAAGTACATTCTAGCTTCGATATCCATTTATCAATCTGTCTTCTTATACTAGCGGTTCTGCTACCCCAGTAACTCCCAACACACTGACCCCAATTTGGGCACCTTCCTTTTTTTTTTTTTTTTTTTTTTTTTTTAATGGGGAAGGGAGAGGGAGAGATATATAGAAACATCAATGATAAGAGGGAATCATTTATCATTGATTGACTGCCTCCTGCATGCCCTCCACTAGTGACCCAGCCTGCAACCCCAGGCATGTGCCCTGACCTGGAATCGAACTGTGACCTCCTGGTTCATAGGTCGACACTCAACCACTGAGCCACACCGGCCTGGCTAGGTATCTTCCTTGATTGTGATTCTGTCATTCTATTCCATACCTTTTGACACATCAATGTCACTTGTCTCCTTGCACAGAGCAGTAAAAGATTGCCCAGTGATTGCCACTTTAAGGCCAACTATTTGTCAAATACTAAACTCGCTAAGGTCTTTTGAAGAAATGGAAAAAAAAAATAGTATATCCAACATGGTACCTCCAGGTTCTGTAGTACTTGCTGAAAACATTTTATGATGAAAAATAAACTCTCTTTGTATAAATTATATTTAAATATTTCAGTGTATTCATGAAGATAACCAAATTGTCAGAGAAATTTAAAAAAAAAATACATGAAAGGCAGTTAGCTAAAACTGAATATGTGAAAGATATCTAGAAATATATTTGTGATAAGAGAAAGATTAACTATTTGTTTTACATAAAAGTTAAGTTTCAGTTTATTTTTTAAAACTAATTGACCTAGATTTGGAAGAATAATAGTGTAATAGAAAGAGCACATTATCTGCAACCAGTTGATTGACTTTTGAATTTCAGGCTTGCTACTTTGTTGTTCTGTGACCACGGGTAAGTTGCATACACCATAAGGCTCAGTTACCTTGGTGGCCAAACTGGTATCTAATTGGCAATGTTTTAAATGAGAATATGTCCTTACAGTTCTCACATTTGAAACACTTGGCAATAGTTGGTCTCCCTATTAAGTTGTCAAACATGGCTTTCCCTCAGAAGATAATTCATTCATTTATTTAATTTTTAAAACTGAAAAGTGAGATGAAATCACAATCCAACAGAGGATTAAGCAAAGATAGGGATTTAGTAACACCTCTTCCACTTAATGGGTGTGCACTATTAAGAAAATACTTTAAAGCTCAATCCTCAGTTTCATGTAAATTAAGGACCAAAAAAATGCAACACATACCTCATGAGGCAGGGCTGTCAGGGTCGCAGGACACTCCAGTGTGAGATGCCCCCATGGTGGGGACCATGTGGGGTCCCTAGGCTCAGCCGGAAGTGGTCAAGACAACAAGGGCCAGGTGAACAGCCAGAAGTGGTCAAGGGGATAAGGTAGTGTGGCCACAATTGCACGCAAGTGCCCCACCTTCCTGTGTCCAGACTCTGGATGGCAACAAGAACGTCCCTGTACTCAAGGAAGAGCGTTCCCTGTGACTGAAGCTGACAGCTGGCCCTCAGAGCCTGGCTACCAGTAAGTGATGCTGGAGGGGGCAGGACAGTGCTCCCAGGATGGAAGGGGTTTCAGGGGCTTAACACAGCTCTTTCGCTGATTTCAAAGCCCACAGCCAGGGCTGTCAGGGTCGAAGAACATTCCTGTGTGAGATGCCCCTGGGGGGGGAACCATGAGCAGTCTCTTGGCTCATGTACCCCCATGACTTTCTTAATGGGGTATCTGGTGTCCCACTGCTTGCCGCCCTCCCCTCTGGGTAGGAGGCAGCCTTTGAGCAGAAGGTGACCTGGGGTTGAGGGTGTTAGGCACTTAAGCCAACTTCCAGAGATTGGGCAGTCCACCCCTCTGTGTGAGGAGCAAAGCAGCCTGGCCATGTGGCTCAGTGGTCAGGTGAATAAGGGGGGAAGCCGGGGAGGGACCGTGGGAGGGCTCCAGGGCATGTCCGGCCCATCTTGCTCAGTCCCAATTGGCTGGACCCCAGCAGCAAGCTAACTTACCAATCAGAGCGATGCCCCTGGTGGTCAGTGCACATCATGATAACTGGTCTGCCCCCTGGTGTTCAGTGCACATCATAGCAAGCAGTTGAGTGGCCTTAGCATATCAACATTATCATATTATGCTTTGATTGGTTGAATGGCCGACCGGTCGATCGGACACTTAGCATATTATGCTTTTATTTTATAGGATTAACTTCAAATTAGGCTGAAACTTAAAGTATAACTCAGTATCAAACTAAATAAATGTAAAAAAAATCAGAAGAATAAGACTTCACTATGTGATCATTTTGTTAAAGTGTGTTAAATAATTCCTTTTATCCAACAAATGTTTATTTGAAATTACAAGCACCCTTTTAAACCTACAAAATATTACATAGAGAATTTATTTAGGCAACAGTAAATTGAACCTACCAATTACACTGTAATTAGAATGGTGGAGGTATAAATGTGGTTGGAATCTGAGGTACAGCAGTTGCTAAGATTTCTATATGAGCACAAGATGAAGCTTTGAGCATCCTATATAATAAAACCCTAATATGCAAATAGACTGAACAGCAGAATGACTGGTGGAATGACTGGTTGCTATGACACACACTGACCACCAGGGGGCAGACGCTCAAAGCAGGAGCTGCCCCCTGGTGGTCAGTGTGCTCCGACAGGGGGAGCACCGCTCAGCCAGAAGCTGCACTCATGGCTGGCACGCACAGCGGTGGTGGCGGGAGCCTCTCTTGCCTCCATGGCAGCACTAAGGAGCAGTGAGCCCAGCTTCTGGCTGAGTGGCACTTCCACAAGGGGAGTGCTGTTCAGCCAGAAGCCGGGCTCATGGCTGGAGAGTGCAGCGGTGGTGGCTGGAGCCTCTCCCGCCTTCACTGCTGGCAGCGGTAAGAAGCAAGGGGTCCCGGACTGCAAGAGCCCTGGACTGTCAGCAGGATGTCTGAGTCAGACATCCCCCAAGGGGTCCCGGACTGCGAGAGGGCGCAGGCTGGGCTGAGGTACCCCCCACCAGTACACAAAATTCATGCACCGGGCCTCTAGTGTCAATATAAAATCAAAGAGTTAAGATAACAGGTAGATAGTTGGAATTAGGTAGAGAAACTAGACACCTCCAAAATGCTGTTAGTTTCAAACCCAAAGGTGTAGTTAACTTGTAAATTTGTGGCAGAGGATCAAGGTTTGTATCAAACACAGGCAGTATGCTCAAAATTGCTGACACTGGGTTTGAAGGCAGGAAAGCAGGAGGTGGAACGTAACATTGATGATAGTCCATAACTGTTAAGACACAAGTGAGTGGGTGAGCAACTTCTTTCTGTGGAAGGCCCTGGTTTGAGGAAGAAGGGATGGCAGGAAGCATCATCTTACAGGTGAACTGCAGGGAAATTGAAGAGCTATGTGTAGTACCTATAGGTAGATTTTCACAGGAAAGGGGTGCTGGATTTCACATGCATGAAAATTTTCATGTAAAAAAGAAAAGATCACTAAATATTTAGAAGGAAATTGATACTTTTTATTAAAGACTATTAAAATATAGAATGATTGAAGACACTCTCATCATAATAGTTTCCATCATGATTTGTGGCAATTCTAAAAGGTTTCTATGAGGTTGTTTATCTTTTCACCATCTTGTTTTGTTGTAGTGTTTCTTCTTTCCTGGTAAAATTGTATTAGAGCAAATTATTCACAAAATAGAAACGTTATTATATATGTATTAAGGAAATTAGGCATATACCTAAGATAAAGTTTGCCAGGAAGATAGAAGCTCTCTTAATCTCAGTTGATTATTTTATTAATTACTAAGTTATTATTGATTCATTTTATTATAGATACTCTAACTTTAAAATTACTCAAGACTCTAAGACTATTGAAATCCCATTTTATTAGTAATGATAGAAGGAACGAGGAAAGATTTGGTCACTTTCTTCCAAAAATATTAATTTTGTAACATTACCTTGTATTTACCCTGAAGAACCTTTCAATTTCTTGAAGAATTATTGATAATAAATTTTTCTTACAACTTTAAAATGCAAATATTGTCATACAATGTTACAAAAGAACATACAAATTCATACATACACACCTAAAATACCTACAGTTATTTTTTTGTGAAGGTGGTTTTTAAAATATTAATGACTTTAAAAATAAAGTATAGATTCTTACATAAAGAGGTACTCATCTGAGAGGCTTATTAGCCCTTTTAACCAAAATGAAACAAAATTTATAGTTTGTGGTTTAAGGAATAGATTTTTATCACTGTTGTCTTAGTAGGGATAAATCAGAATAATAGACAATAAAAATAACTCATCTGTACACAATGTAATAATTGATTCTAAATTATGTTTATTCTTTATAAATGCCAACTTTGTCTGTAGACTAGTAAAATTATACTGCAAATGACTGGCAAGCTAAATATAGTTCTTATTGAAGTAATGTAGTTCTTGCATAGATATATTTCATTGAGTTATTTTAAATCATATTAACCCAAAAAAACTAAACTTACTAATCTACTAAATTATGTGTTAGCCTCATAAGTCAAACTCAAAAAGAAAATCTTGTTATTATGGAATGATAAAGGAAAAGTGATTTTTCAACTTAATGGCTTCTGTATTCGGTGGCAAGTAGAAAATTCAATTTTCTAGTCTGTATTCCTAAGATTTTACAGTCACTCCTTGTTTGATTAATTGACTCCAGTGCTTGATGTCTGACTGCTGACAGCTTTAAGCCACACCCCACCCTCTTCCCACTGTGTCCCACATCTGACCAGATGGTAAGAAGCCCATGCCTACAAGTGGGGTATTCAAATCATTCAAGCCCCTTCCTGCATGAACCCTCAACCTGCCCCCACCCTCTATACCACAATAACAATCTAGGCCACACTCTTTTACTTGCTCTCTCGAGCCATTTTGGACCTATTTAAGAGATTTTGCCAGATACCTCAATTATATGTATCACATTAATTTGCTTTTAGGTCATAAGTTGTGGTTGAAGCAGAGCATAAAAATGGTAGTTAAGAACTATCTTAGTTCTCAAAAAGTCAACCGTCTTTTGAAGTCAATGGTAGGTAAACATATTTAAAATAGATATCAAATACTATAGTAGGGAGAAGCAATACAAAGGGAATTCCTAAGTGTCTAAAACAAGTAGAACTAGTTAAATAAGCATTAGAGGTTAGTGAAGACTACCTGCATGTATGACTAAGGGTGAATAAGAGTTATCCACATAAAGAATTACACTAGCATTGTTGCAGGAAAAGAAAATAGTATGGGAAAACTTATGAAGGCTTTATCTGGAGAAGAAAATTATAGATTCTGTTAATTACAAGTAATTTTCTATGGCTAGAAAATCTATTTTTAAAAAATATATTTCAATGTGTTTTTATTGATTTCAGAGAGAAGGGAGAGAGATAAATATCAATAATGAGAATCATTGATCAGCTGCCTCCTGCATGCCCCCCACTGGGGATCCAGCCCACAACCCCAAGCATGTGCCCTGACCTGGAATTGAATCCTGACCTCCTGGTTCACAGCCACTGAGGCACACCAGCCGGGATAGAAAGTGTATTTTAAAGGAAAAAAAGAGAACATAAATGTGGCCCTTTAATAAGGGCCAGATTAAATAATCTTTTAAGGTCATCTTTTAAGTTTAGAATTTTATTTTCAGTATTATTCTATAAACTACAAAATAAAGATCCTCTCATCTCTATATATTGTTTACAGTGCCCAAATCATTCCTGATATGTATCTCGCCTATATTTCAGAAAGAAAATATATGACTAGCTTATTTTTTACTCAACATGCTACAACAAAAAATTAATCATTGGGCAACCAACTAGAACAAATTAGATAGGACTTATGGTTATACACATTAAAATATATTTAATTGCTATTTGTAATTGTTATCTTATTCTGTAAAATGGGTCCAGAATTATCTTTCTTTTTTTTTTTTTTTTTTTTTTTGGCAAAAGACACAAATTATTGTGTTATACATTTACTTTGCCTACCTATTTTTCTAGTTACAGACCGCTTTGTACTTAATCATAGCCATATCATTTGCTATGTTTCATGATATGGAAGCAGGTTTGGCATATGCCTTTTGTCAACATGTAAATTTTCCTGATAAGCAGATCTAGAAGGTTATAACGCTCAGATGGGGTAGCTCAGTGGTTTTAGCTTTTTTCATCTCATGGCACACATAAACTAATTACTAGAGTCCTGTGGCACACCACAAGATTTTTTTATTTTTTATTTTTTGCTGATTTGACAAAAAAATAGCTATAATTCCAATTCATTCACACCAGACAGCTATTGTTTTACTGGCTGTTGTCATTTTTTAATTTGACAATCTAAGGAAAAAGAGGACGGTGCCCCTGACTCAATAGTCAGGTATTACATGTTTTAAACATTCTTGTGGCACACTGGTTGGAAATGGCTAGTGGATGGTATGGCCTCCCTCAGTCTAATTGCCGGTTTGCTGGAATATGAATGATTGAACCAGAATATTCACAGAAGGCTTACCATGAGTTATAAATACAGCTCACTCATTATGCCACTGAGATTTAAGGGTTAAATCACTGAGACTTCAGTTTGTTATATTAGTATAACATGCAACTGTTGATATAATTTGTGAAGTGTCAACAAACTTCATTGGATTAAATTTAATAACCAGCAATAAGAAAACAAATGATGGAGACATGCGGCCAATACTGGAGATAGTATCTTCTGAAATTTCTCTCAATTCATTTATTCATATTTTTAAGAAATATTTAGTTTATTTCTACTCCATTTAAATACTGTACTCAGCTTGTTAAAATTTCTGTAGTAAGTAATAAAGAAAAACATTGCCCTCTAGATTGTTATGGCCTATTTAATAAAGGAATCATAAGAGAGATTTTAAAAAATAACTGCAGGATTTAAAAAAGAGAAAGCATTTATATTCAACACTATTATGTAAAAGTTCATGAATGAAATTACGTTTGCTCTATGTCAAGTTTTTAATATTATCTACATATACCAAACTTCTGAACCTACTCGTTTAGAAGTAAGTGATCATATAAAAAAGATCTCACTATTGGGTGCCTCTCTCTGTGTCTGTCTCTCTCTGTCTCGTCATCCTCTTAGTCATCCTCCTATTTGGATGTAACATTTTGAATGCAAATTTTTTAAAAATAAGACAATAACATATAAAATTGTTATTTATGTTCCTTAAATATCTGTACACATAGTGCTCTCCTTCCACATCTCAGCTTAAATGTCACTTCTTCATAAAGGCCTACTTTTATTTTAGCACCTTTATTTTTCCTCTTCAAAATAATAACTTGATACTTTGTTTGTCAGTTTATTTTGTTCATTATGAGAGGAGTTAGAAACAGGATTAGGCAGATAGGGTAAGGGGTGGAAGAAGGAGGAAATATAAAATTGTTACAGGATTCCATGGTAGGAGAAATAGGGAAACTGAGACAGGAAAGTTAAAACAAGGCCAAACACTGGGGGCAATTTGCATCCAGTTTATAACTAACAAACCATTATCTTCCCCAGCCAAGGACACAGAAAAATGGTTAAAAAAACCTCCCTAATGGGATAATGCAGAAAGGGAGGAGGAAAGGGGAAAGAAAAAAAGGGTTATTTTACTCCTTAAGCAGAGATCCAGCAGAATCAAGGCTTGGAAAGATAAAGTTGCCAGGTGCTTTTCATGAATTATGGAAAAGCCACAACAAAGTAAAAGAGAGATCTTGAGAATTAATGTGTACCAAAATAGTCAGCAGAGGAATTTTGAAGTATATGGACAGGAAAGTGTTTGATGCCTCAGACACCCACCCAACTTGCTCTTCAGATTAGCTGAGAACCCATCTGCACTTCATGAGCCAGATGTAGAAGTTTGCTTGTTTTGCTTTTGCTTTTTCAATAAAGATGCATGTTTTAATAAACTGGCTTTTCACAAAGCAGTCGGGGTCTCTCATAAATTCATTTATATGAAAATACAAGGATCGAGATTGGGGACAGCCCTCTCCCATTGGCTCAGGGGCTGTCCTGGTATTAGTGAGAGGTGTCTATAACAAAACCACAGGAATGCTGATCTTGCAGAAAAACAGAATGCCACAAGACAAGAATGCTTATCTTGCACATGCTAAAGGTTGCAAGAGATAGGGGAGGAAGAGGAAAAGAGGAAGGATAGCACCAGGTGGATTTTAAAATTGTTGCTGGACAAAGAAGATAGAGGAAACCAATCAGAAAGTGACACAGGTAGACAGAGAACAGGCTTTGGGTAAATATAAAATCCCTAGATTAGTGAGCCTTAGTGGCAACCCATCATTGGGACACCACCCCGTGCGGGGAGTTTATATCTGTTTATAATAAATTTCCACACTTTTGCTTAAATCTTCTGGTCCGAGATTTTTATTCCTCAATTTCATGATACACAATCCTGGGAAGAACATTGGCTCACAGTTCGGTTATCAATTAGATTCCACATAAAAGTGATATCATATGATATTTGTCTTTCTCTGAATGGCTTGCTTCGCTTAGCATAAAAATTGGGGCATCTGTAATACTTTCAACAATAAAGATAAATAAAAAATAATAACCAATATGATATTACATTAGGTTTTTTAATGTATAGTTATTATCTGCATCTTCCACTTGAATGTAAACTCTATGAAGATGGGTACTTTGTTTTATGTGGCATTATATTTATGTGACTCTAATTTAGCCATTGTAGTATATTGAGTGAATTTATAGACAAAAGAATGACAAATATCTATATTGAATATTTTCTGAACCTTTTTTGGAGGTTAAATTATATTATTCCCTACCTTTAGTGACTCACACTGTAAATCTATAGGATATATTTTCTTCCTTTTCATTTAAAGGAATAAATTGGAAGTGAAATATATGAAGATTTTGATGGCTAGCATATCTCAGTAAGTATCACAATCTTTCTTTTCAATATCCTCTGTATTTCTTAAGAATGGTAAGATGTAAATGGATACATTGGCTTGTTTTTTTCCCATCAAAGACTTTGCAACCCTAAAGCAAATAAAGCCAGTATATTTCAGTATGGTTTAAAAACACAGCTGGAACTGTTTACTCTCCAGACGAGTTTTGATTACAAACAGTACATTTGCTTCTCTTTTCCAATCTCCTAAATAAAGCAGAGGAGTGACATCTGTGAAGTGAGTCAGAGGAGAGTAAAGCAGAAATAATAGCACTGATGTTATTCATATTGTTCAACTTGTTCTAAGTCTAATATAATATTAACTAGATTCGTGCACCAGTGGGGTCCCTCGGCTTAGCCTGTGGGTATCAGGCCCAAACCGGCCTGGTGCACAGATTTGTCCAGGGTGTGTACAGCCCATCTCACCCAGTCCTGGACCCCAGCAGCAAGCTAACCTACCAGTTGGAGCATCTGCCCCCTGGTGGTCAGTGTGCATCATAGCAACAGTAGAATGGTCAGACACTTAGCATGTTAGGCTTTTATTATACTAGAGGCCCAGTGCACACATTCATGCATGGGTGGCATCTGGCCAGGCCGGCTGGGGGGAGGGGCCAAGAGAGTTGGCCGCCAGCGCCGCTCCCGACCAGGGCCAGGCTGGCAGGGGGAGGGGTGCAGCAGGTTGGCTGGCCCGGGGGAGGGGCTGCGGGATGTTTGCCGGCCTGCTCCGCCTCTGATCAGGCTGGTTGGTTGGCCTCAGTACGCATCAGAGCAACCAGTCATTCTGGTCGTTTTGGTCATTCTGGTCATTCTGGTCACTTGGCTTTTATATATATAGATAGGAAGGATTAGTAGGACAAACTTGAATATTTAGTAGCATGTATGAATATGACTTTAGGGGAAAATGAATTCTCTCTCACTTAAGGCCTTTGGTTGGAATGCAGTAGTGGCATACTTAGATTACTAAGATCTAGAATGTCCCCTTTATAGACACTTAACAAACCAGTATATAACTCTGTCACCAGGTTTCATGGAGAATTAGGAAATGTGGATGCAAGGTAACTCTAGTAGACCCACAGTAGCTGTAGTTTAATGCATTTCTTCTATCTAAACCTCTTATTTACTTATGGCTCATACTTTTATGGATTCTGGACTTCCTGACTTTCTCTGTATTTCTAATTGTAATTTCCCAGCACAAAGGTAAATATTGATTAGCCACCTAATAAACAGGTTGTACTTCATGTATTAGTCAGGCATCCTCTGTCCCACTCACAGCTGCTACAAATCTCACTGTTAAAATGATATCTAATTATAGTCCTAAAGGAAGTGAGAGGGTAGTCATTTTACAGTGTACAGAATGAATGTTCAAGGCACAGTAAACAGCAACGAAAACGCCCTTAGGAGAGACCCTGTGTAAGAAAAGTCCAGGTGACCAGTGTGACCTGAGCTCAATGAGAGAGGGAGAGATGATCAGAGAGCTGATGGGAGATTATATGATGAAGGGTCATAATCCTATTTTATCAATAGGAATGTTTTCAGTTTTCCTTCATCTGAAAGCAACCTTGGTAATGTGGATGAAATTCCTCTTTCCTCTTATTATTCACAATCTAGTAGTGGACACTATCAGTGAAAGGAATAGCATAATCAAAGTGATAACAATATGATTAAGGCTGTTTTATGCACTACAGAGAGTAATTAAAGGAGCTACCAGCCATTCTGGGATGATTGATGGTTGGCTTCAGAAACAATTTCATGTTTGATGTAGATTGTGGGTTTAGCGTAGGAAGTTATCAGCCAAAAAATGGGAAAAAAATTATTTTCAACAGAAGAAATATTGTGCACATGCAAATGGACAAGAAAAGTGTTTCAGGCAGGTGAGGAACAGTGACCCTCTTGGCATAGTTGGAATACAGAATGTATTTCGGAAAGTGCCAGGGATAGATAAGAAAAGTAGATTGATTTAAGATTGTGAAGTGCTTTGCATTCCACAATAAAAAGTGAGATTCTCCTACTGGCTTTAACAAACCAGTTCAGATTTTCATAGAAAGAAATGACAAGATCAAATGTACTTGGTTATCCTACCTAATAATAGACAAATATGCAAATTGACCGTACCTCTGACACACCCACAAGCCACGCCCACCATCCAATCAGAGCAAGCATGCGAATTAACCCAAACCAAGATGGCTACAGCCACAGAGAGCAAGGTTTCCCAGGTAACAGAAGAAGCCAAGCTTTCCGCCTGCCCTTGCCAGGCCTAAGCCTCCACTCAAGCTACAAAGTTTCAATTATAGAAGGTAAACAAATTCAAACAAATGGCGGCAGAATGGAGCTTGAGAGAGCAGGACAGGGTTGCCGACGGCAACAGGGGAAGCAAAGCTTTCTGCACACCCTGGCTGGGCCAATCACTTAAGGCAACAAAGTTTCAATTATAACCCCAACAGAAATGGCTGCCGGCCTCGGAGGGAGCCCCAGGCTTGGCTCTGCTCCAGGCTACAAAGTTTCAATTGTAGAAGGAAAATAAATTCCAGATACCAGGGCCTCTGCTTGGGTTGCCAGGGAGCATGGCTGGCCTGCAAACCACCACAGGCCCCTCGCTCAGGCTGCCCCACGCCCCAAGGGAACCCCCACCTGATCGGGGACACCCTTCAGGGCAAACCAGCTGGTCCCCCACCCCTGTACCAGGCCTCTATCCTATCTAATAAAAGAGTAATATGCAGATTGATCATCACTGCAACACACAATATAGCTGCCCCCATGTGGTCAAAGATCCTGCCCCATGTGGACACAAGATGGCCACCACAAGATGGCCAGCAGGAGAGGGCAGTTGGGAGGCACCTGGCCTGCAAGGGAGGGCAGTTGGAGGTGATCAACCCTCAGGAGAGGGCAGTTAGGGGTGACCAGATCGGCAGAGGAGGGAAGTTGGGGGCAAACAGCCTGGCAGCAGAGTGGTTAGGGAGTGATCAGGCTGGCAGGCAGAAGCGGTTAGGGGTAATCAGGAAGGCAGGCAGGCAAGCAGTTGGGAGCCAGCAGTCGTGGATTGTGAGAGGGATGTCCGACTGCCCGTTTAGGCCCGATCCCAGTGGGATCGGGCCTAAACGGGCAGTCGGACATCCCTTGAGGGGTCCCATATTGGAAAGGGTACAGGCTGGGCTGAGGGACAACCCCCCTCCGTGCACGAATTTCGTGCACTGGGCCTCTAGTCTATATAAATAAAAGCCTAAGCGGCCATTTGACTGGTATGACACACACTGACCACCAGGGGGCAGATGACAATGCAGAAGCAGAAACCACAGGCATGGAAACATGGAACAGACTGATGAATCTATGAGGGAAGAGGGGAGGGGAAGGGCAAGAAGAGATTAACCAAAGATCTTATATGCATACTAGAGGCCCCGTGCATGGATTTGTGCACTGTTAGGGTCCCTTGGCCTGGCCTGCAGGGATTGGGCTGAAAACAGCTCTCCAACATCCCCCAGGGGTCCCAGATTGTGAGAGGGCGTAGGCCAGGCCAAGGGACCCCACGGGTGCATGAATCCGTGCACTGGGTCTCTAGTAGTGATATATTGATGTAGTTGCATTCAGTTGGAAAAGCTAAGCTGGGCAAGAGAGACCTTAAGGCTATAGTAGTATTCCAAGCAAAAGTTGAGAAAAATTAAACTAAGAAAATAATAGTCACAACAGTCTTGAGAAACACTTTGGCAGTGGTGAAGGTACTTTTGGCTGGGCCACCAAGGCCACAAAGAGAAAAGAACAATTCAGTCAATTTACTCAAAGCTGTTTCTAATGTCAGTTAATTTTGGTTGTGATAAAAAATATCAGCATATAAAACTTCAGAAGAAAATAAGTAGAGGACATCAGTATCACAGGTCTTCAGAGAGAAGATCATGCCAACACTGTTTTATTTCTACTTTGACTAAATTAGATAATGAAAGCATGAAGAAATTTCAATATATTTTAATTTCAGTGGAGTATTGTATTAGTGTCTCACAAAATAACTTTTGGATAATTAAAGAAAATTGGCTTGCCTATGAATACTATTACATAGAATATAGTTGTGACAAAGGACCACAAATCAAATATAAATGATAAATTGTTACATATGTACTTCTGGGAGATGGTGTCAGTTCTGTTTACATGCCAATTGAAAAGAGGAAATTATTTATCTTAGTTCTTAGAAAATCCCAAATTAAATAACAGTATTTTTTTTTTGAAAGATGATAAAAAATAATAAAGTAACTAATGAATATCTTAGAATGAAGTTGAAAATATATTCAACTTGTTTTAAGCATTGAAACATGCAAATGTGTAAATTAACAGTATGAAATGCAGCATTTCTCTTATATCATACATATTTGCTACATAGTAACCCCAGAAACCCATTTATCAAAAAAAGTTCCATTATTTATAGATTTTTCAAATGAGGATCACATACAAATTTATGAAAAACTTTTCATACTTAAGTACATTTGTAAATTCAACAAATGGGGGGTTTAAATATAAAAAGGATTGCTCTAGCTGGTTTGGCTCAGCGGATAGGGCCTGTGCACTGAAGGGTCCCAGGTTTGATTCTGGTCAAGGGCACATGCCCGGGTGGCGGGCTTGATCCCCAGTAGGGGGCACGCAGGAAGGCAGTCAATCAATGATTCTCTCTCATCATTGATGTTTTTCTCTCTCCCTCTCCCTTCCTCTCTGAAATCAATAAAAATATATTTAAAAAAATAAAAATAAAAGGATTCATCTATAAGTAATTGGGACTGAATGGGAAGAGGTTGGAATATCAGATTTCCAAGAGCTAGAGGATCCCTGGTGACTGTCAGAGAACAAAATGCCCTGAGAAAGTGCAAAGCACAGTTACAAGATGCAGGCAACACCTTTATTGATTTCTTTTTTCTTTATTTGGTAACTCAGAAAGCATAAAGCCAGAAGAATGATTCCAGATATTTTGATATTTCTGTGACCAATCCCAGAGAGTGCTAAGGTGAGAAGAACAGAAAAGAAGAAAAAGGAAAAAAAATACTTTTTGAGTTGATAGTTTCCATGCCTATACTGAATCATATAATACAATTTTGAATCCAATTTAAAACTCCTCACTCTTATCTCCAAGGTCTTGAAAAGGTTAGGCACTCCCCACCTTAGCAACCATTTGACTACCTTCACCCCCTACCATCTGATCCATTGACTAACAATGTTGTCTATCCCAAGGTTATTCTTAAAGAAACTGAGTAAAGATATATATATATATATATATAATATATATATATATTGCAGTAAAAGCACAAAACCTTTAAGATAGACTTTTTTCTCCATTTCCCAATATTCCTTTAAAATTTACTTAAGTCTGGATTTAGTATTTTTTTTTTTTTAGTAAAAGCAGACTCACTATTCATAGGCATTCAGTTAAGATTTTTAATGAGTTATATTTCCACTCACTTTAGTATTTTTTTCAACCTTATCTATATTTTATCAACGGGTACTTCTCTAAGCCATAATTTGTTCAACAATTCAATAAGCCTTTTTTTTTAAAAAAAAATTTACAAGGATCCAATACGAAAATATTTATATGAATGTTGAGAGATATATGATGCAGGGTGGCCATTAGAACCCACCTCTCCAATCTTTGATCGTGGTGGACATGACTGAATGAAGCCTTCAGCCACGCAGTTGAAGAACTCACCAGATTTCTCAAGAAGCCCACCCTTCTCACTAGCGGTTCCCAGCCAGGAAATAAGCATGACAAGACTGCTTAAGGCTCTCCCATTCCCAAATACACTGAAATCCTCTGATCCTGAGGGACTTTGATTCGAGGTTCCCCCAAAGCTGTGCTGAACTCTCAGAACTGCACTGCAATACAGTATTGTTAGCAAAAGTCGAGCATGCCATACATTAACATACTTGAAAGTTGCTGAGTGTGTAGATCTTAAGTGTTCTCACCACATAGAAACAAACAAACAAACAAATTAATTATGTGAAGGGATGGATGTGTTAACTAAGCTTATGATGGCAGACTTTGGGGAACTGCATTTACTGATATTTTCCTCATCCTTTATCCTTTGAATTGTCTGTTTACTGGCTTTATAGAAAGTCAAAAAAGAAGTCATCATTCTTTTTTTAAATATATTTATATTGATTTCAGAGAGGAATGGAGTGGGAGAGAGAGATAGAAACATCAATGATGACAGAGAATCACTGACTGGCTGCCTCCCACATGCCCCCGATTGGGGACTGAGCCCACAACCCAAGGCATGTGCCCTTGACCAGAATCGAACCTGGGACCCCTCAGTCCACAGGCCGACGCTTTATCCACTGAGCCAAACAATCAGGGCAGAAGTCATCATTCTTATCAATCTTTCAATTGGGACTGCTTTGTGAGATGTGGCCTGGTTCACTGGTACAGTTAGCAGGACTAATAAGAATGGGTTCCTGGGTAATAAGGGTCAAGTATAATATCTTGACTCCCATTTTACTGGGGTTGACTGATGAGACCCAATGCTATTTTGTAGACTTAGGCTCTGTTCCCAGGGGAGAGGGAGAGATAGCCCTGCCACCCGAGTGGGACTGAGAAAGATTCTGGGAGGGGCCAAGATCCAGGGTGTGTGGACAGCCTTTAGGACATGAAAATAGCAAGAACATGGAGCTTCCCCTCAGTCTCCAGAAAGGAGGACAGTCCTGCTACCACTGTGATCTCTGCCCAATGAGACTCATTGGAATTTCTAAGCTACTGAATTGTAAGTAAAGAATTGTGTTTTTGTAAGCCACTAGGTCTTCAGTAATTTGTCACAGCAGCTATAGAAACTGATACATTCCTTCAGAGCAGGCTTGGGCAATGCCAAACTGATGATCCATTTCTTACACACATAAGCAGAGCCTTTTATAAATAACACTATCTCCAACTCCATCAAAATATGAGCCTGGATATCAAACTGTACAATCTCTATATACTTAAAAAAGAAAATCTAACAGCCAATAGTAGAAGGTCTGCTGGGTGGGTCTTTGCTGTCCTGTCTGTAGGAATGACTGACTGACTGTGAGCATACTATAAGCACCCCTTAAATTCAATCACCTTTTACAAAACAGTTTAAATAAATCTTATTTTCCAGTGTTGCCAGGAAAGAAACGTGGCTATGGGGGAAATGATGTAATTGGAATATGGGGGAATGGTAGAAAGGGTTTCTTAGGTTGATAACTTTGAGTATCTAGGCAACCGTTTTTTTCAAGAGGAGTATGTCTGGTTGGTCCATGGAATAAAGGGCCTCCTTACAGAATCTCACCACAGCCCTAAATATAGAACACCCTGAAATCAACCGGTAAACACATTTCTAAACATGAAAGAAGATTGAGTGGTCATTTGATACCCACTGCCTCCAGTCTCATCCCTGGATTATAATCTCCTCAAAGCTACTGACCATGTCTTCTGTGTCTTTGATGAGTGTATACTTACCTAAGTTTCTGCGTGGTTAAACTGTTCTGTACTGAGTTAATGATTCACTGAATGTTTAGTTACAAGCAGGATCTCTTGCAGGATAAGTGTTTTGAAGTCTAAATGTTTATTTGACTTTATAGCATGGAAGGGCATAACATTACTTCTTGCAGTCTTTTTGATATACTCATGCTGAATTTATAGAGGAGAATTGTTCTTCATATAAGGAAAGACTTCTTGAAATATGCATGGCAACATGATAGACAAGACTGTGATCTGCTGGCATTCTAAGTCTTGCAGATACTAATAATAGGTGACAGATTAAGAATAATTGACAACGTCGTTGTGAAGTGTTTATGCTAACAGAAAAATGGTCCTGACTGATAGCTGGAGGAGAAGGCAAGGCACTATCAGAGGGAAATAAATGATTTCACAGGCATTAGGTTTCAAATCTAGCTTAATAAACTTCCAATTCTATGGTAAATGGAAAGTATAGTCTGAGGTGTTTATACAATATGACTTTCCCCATTTTCTCACTAAACCAGTGACATGATACGCTTTAATAAAATTCAGGAACATGGGTAGTTTCTACTTAGAATATGACTAAAAGAGATCAGTAATCTTTTTAAAAGCTATATAGTTAGTGACATATACGTATATGTTACATTTAGGCATAGATTGAGCTACAGTCAAATGCTTTTAAAACCACCTGCCTACACTCTTCTTATTTTAGCCATTGTATGAAACACATTTTTTAAAACAAATGTCATTATTCTAATTAGCACCCTTTATAATGATTTGGGGAGGTGTTAATTAGTTTAATTCCATTAGCTTTTAAACAGAAAGCATTAACACAAAAATATTCATATACACTTGAAATGTAGGTCTTGAACATTAAAAAATTATAGCTTATGTCAAGGATAGGCATGCCATGATGAAAAATAATCAAGGTATTTCACAAGAGTTTTATTAGGTTAAATATCTGTTATAGAAAGTACTCTATGGTGGGTATGACAAATTTTCATTCTAGCCCTACTCTTTATTAAGTTTCTAACTCTCTAAATATGCTTCAGTCTTATTTTAAAGAACAAATAAAATAATATATGCATTAATATGTTATATACAATAAAGCACTATATAATTGTGTCAAAGATGTTCAGTAATCCACAAAGATTTATATTTTTCTTCCTGGCTAGGCATTGGGTCTTGTCTTTCAAATCTAGACGGTTTAGGTCTCAGCAGTGGTGTGTGAGTGAGGGGTATAACATTTCCAGCCTTGGGACGTATGAACCAAGAATGCCTTTTCCATGATTTCTGGAAAATCAGGAGTCTGAGTCATTGAGTCATCACATGAAAAGACATTTTCCTGTCATGGAGAGGTTCATTGGACAGTAAAGGGAGCAAGAAATAAATTGTGTTAAAAGAGTTGAAATCTAAGGTATTGCTTGTTATAAAATCTAGCATCGTTATAGAATCAAATACATTCATGCAAGTATTTTGAATTAGCCTTATTGGAGATAATATATTCATCTGTGTTAAGCATGTGTATTCTTCAAAATGTTGTGTGTGATAGAGATGTCAAGATTTCTATTTATCACATAGAAGATCACTTTGGAAGCTTTCTTACAGATTTCACTTCTATAATCTGTGAAATACATCTGTTTAGAAATATAAAGAGATATGTTTCAAATGACTGAGGCTTTAGGCAAACATAAGTATAAATGTGGTCACATTAGTATGACTCCTAAATTGTAGTTCTTGTCCCTGACCTATTCACTCTTGATAACGGGCGTTTCCCAAGTTTCCATTCCTATGTAGAACTGGGGCTACCTAAGGAATAACTTACTCCTATCCACACCTGCTTTGTTGAGGTCTCATTTCCCACGCCCACTACCCCGCACTTCCTAGTTCCATGCATCAGGCATGAACCTGCAGACCTCCCTGACAGCTCAGCTGGAACCCTTCAGTCGCAGCCTTGAGAGAACTACAAATCTGCCACTGTGAACTCGGTTGCAATTCAGACTGCAGACAAACTGAGCTTCAGCATCCTGATGCCGTGCCTCACAACACTCTTACGTCGTGAAGAGAACACATTCCATTCCTTTTGTGTTGTAGTCAATAAAATGATAACAGGATATTTATTGTATTCTAGTCTTTATAGACGTTCTGCCTACAACCTGAGATAATACAAAAATGAAAAAAAGGGCTGCATTTTGCAAACCAACCCTTATTATTATTATTATTATCTTTACTAGCAACCCATTTGCACGAAGATTCGTGCAATAGACCTTCATTCACCTGGCTGCCTGCACCAGTTTTCTGCCGGCACTGGGGATCCAGGCCTTGGCTGTGGCCACCGCCTTCTGCCTTCTTTCAGGGTCGGGGCTTGGCCCCGGGCAGCAGCCTTGGGCTTGGCTGCACCCCAGTGTCCCTGCTACGGATCGCAGGAGCCAACCCCCGGTGGTTGCCTGTGATCCGTGCAGGCACCCCGCTGGTGCCCAAGGCCCGGAAAGCCCCCGCCCGAGGCTTTCCGGGCCTTGGGCTCAGCGCACTCCAGCGCCCCTGCGAGGGTTTCCTCATGGGCGTGGCTGGGGCGTGGCTGGTGGGCGTGGCTGGTGGGTGTAGTGAAGGCATGGTCAATTTGCATATTACTCTATTATTAGGTAGGATTGTTGAGAGTATTACAGCTGCCCCCCTTTCCACCCATGGCCCCCCTTCCACCCAGCTCCTGCCCCACTCCAGTCCTTCACCACCCTATTGTCTGTGTCCATGGGCAATGCATATCTTTATATATAAAAAGCCAGCGACCAGAACACTGTAACAACCTGAACGACCAGTCGCTATGATGCCCACTGAGGCCAGAGAACCGGCCTGATCAGTGGGTAGAGCTGGTGGCCAATCTCCTGTGGCCCCTTCCCCCCAGCCGGCTCCACCCCTGGTCACCCCCCCCCACCTCATTAGGGGGCAGAGCCAGCGGGCCCACTGCCCATAGCCCCTCCTCATGGCCGGCTCCACCCTGATCAACCCCTACCACCCCAATTGGCCTGTGGTCCCTCCTCCTAGTCAGCTCCACCCCCAATCATCCCCCCACACCATTCAGGGATGGGGCCAGCCAGCCTACTGCCAACAGCCCCTCCCCACAGCTGGCCCCACCTCCAATCAGCCACCCCCACCCCAATTGTGCGTGGGTCTCACTGGCCAATCGCCTGCGGCCTCTCTCACCAGCTGGCCAGGCCCTGATCAGGCCCCAATCAGAGTGGGCTGGCCGGCCAACCTCCCCCTGTTTTCTCCTCCTGACGGGCCTGGTCCCGATCCACCCTGATTGGGGCCAGGCCGGCCGGACCCCACCTGTGCACAAATTCGTGCACCAGGCCTCTAGTAAGCATATAAATTCTTTGGTTAATCTCTTCCCACCTCCCTCTGAGATTCACCAGTCCGTTCCATGTTTCCATGTCTCTGGTCCTATTGTATTCATCATTTTATTGTGTTCATTAGATTCCACATATAAGTGAGATCATGTGATATTTTTCTTTCTCTGAATGGCTTATTTCACTTAGCATAATATCTCCAGGTCCCTCCATGCTGTCTCAAAGGGTAATAGATCCTTCTTTATTATAGGCTGCGTAGTATTCATGATGTAAATATACCTAGCTTTTTTTTTTACTTGTATCTTGATAATTATTTATTTTCATAAGATGTGGCATGCATTGTGAATATTCCCAAAAGTAGGATAAAAAGTACCTAGCTTTTTTATCTACTCATCTGCCCATGGACACTTAAGCTGTTTCCAGATTTTAGCTATTGTAAATAGCGCTGCTATGAACATAAGGGTGCATATATTCTTTATGATTGGTGTTTTGGGTTTTTTTGGATGTATTCCTAGAAGTGGGATCATGGGGTCAAATGCGAGTTCCATTTTTAATTTTTTGAGGAAACTCTACACTGTTTTTCTAGTGGTTGCACCAGTCTGCATTCCCACCAGCAGAGTACTAGGGTTCTGTTTTTTCCACATCCTCGCCAGCACTTGTTTGTTGATTTATGGATGTAAAAACTTTTTCCCCTTGTATCCATGTGTATTTCCAGCTTGGCTGTGTTCTAAGGACCCAAGGAACAGTCACAGGGTAAAGCCATGCAGAGCCGTCTCCTTCAGACTCTCACGTTTATTGCTAGTACTGGCTTTTCATTCTAGTCGTTTTCTTACTCAGAGGTCTCACTGTCCGACCCTGCAAAGTCTTCAGTTTCTTCTACCACATCCGTATATGTCTAACTCCTATATGTGAAATAGAATGTGCATGCCTCCCCTCTTCCCACCCTACGGGGAGCCTTCTTGCGAGATTATCTTCACGGATAGATTGTAAGGGTAGGTTTGCCCCTGTCTTCACTGGACCGAGGAATCCATCTTTGTCTCTGGCCCAATCAGTACAATGTGTTCCAAAATGAGCATTGCTATCTGAGTTTATTTGCCTTTTCTTCTGAAATTTTTAAGGTAGTATTGCTGTTTTTTGGAAGCAAGCTTAGTTTTAAGCTAATTTTCTTGGAAGTAGTTCACCCATCCCTAACGGTAGCTATAATTTCATTCAGTGTAAGGATGAAATATGCACATCTCATGTGGAAATAATCTGTTTCTGGAATGAAACCAAATTAAAAAAAAACACAAAAGGTTAAGTAACTACCCATGAGGGATAATCCTTTATTGCATTAACTAGCTGACAATCACTCCTAAAATACTAAGTTTGACAAGTGTTTAAGTATTTTCTTATTTCTATAGTCTCCTTTTATTTTCTTCCTAACTTTCCATCTGTAAAAATTGATCTTAAAAGCTACAAAGTAACATCTGAAGTCTAGAAGTAGAAGGTCCACATCAGAAATGTTATATTATAATTATAAATGACTGTGGTGCTTCTAAATACACAGATGTAAAAATAACAAACAAAAAGTCAAGAAGCAGGAAAGGAAATGCACTCCATTCTTGGGAGAATAATCGTGTCATGTACATTGCCATGCAAAAAAAAAAATCTCAGGGCATTTCAGGAAAAACTTTTAAGCAGCAGTTTAATGAAAGGTTAGTGTAATTTTTTCAATTTCACATTTCTAAATTGTTGACATTTGTATTTTGCCATAACGGTAGCACAGTTACTTTATGGCAGGTAGTGGGTCTGTGATCCACTGTATAAAGGACAGCCATTTTGCAATTCCAGATTAAGTCAATAAATGTATTACCATGTAAGCGGTTTTCATGACAGAAACTCAATGATCCCTCTTTTAACCTGGATTGAACACCATTGGATTGTCTCAACCTTATAACCTGTCTAGTAAGATCAGTAAGTTAGGATACATATCTAGTAACCTTGTTTGTTTTTGAAATCAGACCTAATGCACGTAGGAAATATTCATATTTTACATGGTGTATGCACAAAAGAATATATAGTTAGTAACCTTTTAATGAGAAATAATTCAGATAAAATTAATGCTGATTATGTACACACAGAAATAGCTGCCATACCAATACGTAGTTTCCTAAGTAGAAGGAGCATTAGATATTAAAATAATAAATAATTGTATAAATAGCAAGCTGCCAAGAAATGCTCAAGGAGGAAGAGGAATTTTGCCCTACTTCCCACGATTTTAATCTCCAGGAAATAGGCTTTCTATACAAGATATCCTTACCTTTTGTAAATATACAGTGGCTATAGAGTAGAAATCTATATCTAATATCTCATTTTTTTTCTCACAGAAACCCTGTGAGAATGGCAAGGCAGCTGTTTTTGTACCTGCTTTATAGGGGACACTGCCAGGTCACGTGGCTGGAGAGTAGAGAACTCTTCCCCAGGACTCTTGTTTTCCTGTGAAGGCGGAGGTTTCTGGTGATAGAATATTGCATGGAAGTGAACCCATCCCCTAAATACAGTCTGACAGGTGCACTAAGAAAGCTAAGCATTTCTCTCTTGTACTAGATTCAGTCAAAATGTTCTCTGATTGCCAGTAATCATATCAAAGCAAAATTTTCAATAATAATAAATGAAACATTTCAAGCTAGGCCAATCACCCTCTAGACATAGCAGAGATGTTTTACTGGAACATTATTATTTATTAAAAACACAGAGAATATTGTCTCAAAATAATTAACTATGTATTGGGAAATATTAAACATATTTAATATTCAGTATGCTTCCAAAGAAGTAAAAGGGTTTCTTAATAAAAACAAATACTTGAAACAGAATGTTGTAGAAAAATTTTTAACTGTTTATTAGTATCAATATCTCACTTATTTATACATTTTGTTTTGGTTGTTTAGAACCAGAAAGCACTGCTTCAAATAATAAATAGAACATAATAAATAGAACATAATAGTAGTTGTTTTTGATATCCCACTTACAATGTGTAAAATTTTAGATAAATATGAATAAAAATACCTGACAGAAAACTAGACCACATTTGCTTCTAAATGAGTCATTAGTAATTTTTAATATGTTTTTATTGATTTTAGAGAGAAAGGAAAGGAGAGGGAGAGAGAGAAACATTGATGAGAAAGAAACATCAACATTGATCAGTTGCCTCCTGTGCGCTCTCTGCTAGGGATCGAGCCTGCAACTGGGGCAGGTGCCCTGACCAGGAGTTCGACCATGACCTCCTGGTGCATGGGTCGATGTTCAACCACTGAGCAACACCGGCCAGGTTCATTAGTAATTTTTAATAACTACTTCTGTTCCCTACATACGCATTAAAGTAAGACAAGAAACTTCCCAAATAATAGCCCACTATGCAATAATCTGTAATGTGACATTGTCATTATACAACAGGTTGTTTATAAGACAATTGACAATTACTCTGTGATGGTATCATAAAAAGAAAGTTATATAGAAACTATACTCGTTTGATGAAAGTACATTTCACACCTGTGAAATCTTGGATGTAAAACTAAAAACAGCTGTTAAGTTTTAGATCAATGATATTTATTTAATGATTTAAAATATATGCAGAGAAAAGAAAAGCCATGTTCTAAGAAATGCAGAAAAAATATTAACCTGACAGCACAAGTTAATATAATCATGGTATTCAGGGCAATATATATTAAATGGAATGTAGTTCATTTTAGTGTGTATGTTATTGGCAATGGTGGTAACAACTCTGCATAGTTAAATACAGTATATTTAGACATTAAAATTTCAATAAAATAATCTGACAAAAAATAGCAAAAAATAACCATTTAACGTATGAGGAAAATTTAATGACATCATAGAAATAAAGGAATAGGCTTATAGCAAAATGAATTTATTCATCAGTCAATAATAAAAATAATGTAGCCTGAAATAATTAAACACATTTCTAATCATATAATTTTTGGCCAAAGAATAACGTAAGAACCAGGTGGAATAATGTCCACCGTTAATTTTTTATTTCCTTCAAGCCAAGTGTGAATATTTAAATGACCTAAGTGCTGGTGATATAGTTTTGGTATCTTTTGTCCTGTAATACAAAAATCAATACCTTTAAGATTGGGAGAACCCCTGGTCTTAAAATTTTATTGCCCATTAACCACTAATGTTTGCTTGTCAGTACATTTTAAAGTCCTGCCCTTGATCTCCTCTCATTTCCACCTCTTTCCTTTCCTATACACTCTGCTGCACACAAATCCACCTCTCTTCTAACCTCAGTGCTTTGTCCTGTTTTTGCTCACATTACCCCCCTCTATGACTTTGCTTACTTGAGAACATTTCTTCAATCACCATAATTACTCTCTTTTGGGTTAATATGGTTTACTAGTGATAAATAGATATGAGTGAATAACTTTCAGCCATTTTAACAAGCAAAAAACATGTTAAACCATAAGCCCTGAATGCAAAATTAGTGAACAGTATTACAGTTTACTAGTGGCCTGGTGTACAGATTCGTACACATTGAAAGAATATTAATTAGAAGAAATATTTTAATATGAGTTCATACCCAAACCATCTTTCCCACCCTGGTCCAACTACAGACAAAGTATACTGTCAATGATGTTGCTTTCTTTCAGCTTCAGAGGTACGTTGTGCCAATAGTTGGTCTTCAGGCATATTCTGTTGATGATGCCACTTTCTTGCAGCTTCAGAATGTCAACAAAAACAACCAAATTCACCATCGACAATGACAGATTGAAACACATGCATGTGATTAGCACCAGCAAGAGCTTCATAGGTATTTCACATGCAAGAGTCAATATTTATTTTTAAATTGCCAGTGCACGCCATATGTACCAGCCAGTCAGTCGGTCGGACAGTTGGATAGACAGATGGTTGGTCACTTAGCCTTTTGCATATGTAGACTAGAGGCCCGGTGCACGAAATTCGTGCACGGGGGTGTGGGTCCCTCAGCCCAGCCTGCACCCTCTCCAATCTGGGACCCCTCGAGGGATGTCCGACTGCCCATTTAGGCCTGATCCTGGTAGGATGTCCGACTGCCTGGTAAGATGCCCAATCCCAGTCAGACATCCCTTTCACAATCCAGGACTGCTGGCTGCCAACTGCTCGTCTGCCTGCCTTCCTGATTGCCCCTAACCGCTTCTGCCTGCCAGCCTGATCACCCCCTAACCACTCCCCTACCAGCCTGATTGATGCCTAACTGCTCCCCAGCCAGCCTGATTGCCCCTAACTGCCCTCCCCTGCCAGCCTGGTCACCCCTAACTGCCCTCCCCTGCAGGCCTGGTCATCCCTAACCGCCTTGCCCTGCCACCCTGGTTGCCACCAACTGCCCTCCCCTGCCAGCCCAGTCCCCCCAAACTGCCATCCCCTGCTGACCCAGTCACCCCTAACTGCCCTCCCCTGCCAGCCTCATTGCCCCTAACTGCTCTCCCCTGTTGGTCTGGTTTTCTCCCCCCGCACAACTGTCTTCCCCTGTAGGCCCAGTACCCCAAACTGCCCTTCCCTGCATGCCTGGCCCCCCAATTGCCCTCCCCTGCAGGCCTGGTCCCCCCCAATTGCCCTCCCCTGCTGGCCTGATCGTCTACAACTGCCTTCTCTTGCAGGCCTGGTCCCTCCCAACTGCCCTACCCTGCTGGCAATCTTGTGGCAGTCATCTTGTGTCCACATGGGGACAGCCATCTTTGACCCCACCGGGGCAGCCATCTTGTTTGTTGGAGTGACAGTCCATTTGCATATTACACTTTTATTAGATAGGATAGAGGCCTGGTGCATGGGTGGGGACAGCTGGATTGCCCTGAAGGGTGTCCTGGATCAGGGTGGGGGTTCCCTTGGGGTGTGGAGCGGCCTGGGTGAGGGGCCTATGGTGGTTTGCAGGCCAGCCATGCCCCCTGGCGACCCAAACATAGGCCAGGGCCAGCTGGAAGCAGGTATCTGGGATTTATTTATCTTCTATAATTGAAACTTTGTAGCCTTGAGTGGAGGCCAGGGCAAGCCAGGGCAGTGGGAATCTTGGCTTCCTCCATTGCTGGGGACAACCCAAGCTTCCAGCTGGCTCCAGCTCTGTGGCCGCCACCATCTTTGTTCAGATTTATTTATCTTCTGTAATTGAAACTTTGTAGCCTTGAGTGGAGGCCAGGGCAGGCCAGGGCAGGTGGGAAGCTTGGCTTCCTTCATCACCGGGGGCAACCCAAGCCTCCTGCTTGCTCCAGCTCTGTGGCTGCTGCCATCTTGGTTGGGTTAATTTGCATACTCGCTCCTGATTGGCTGGTGGGTGTGGCTTGTGGGCATAGCAGAGGTACGGTCAACTTGCATGTTTCTCTTTTATTAGATAGGATTATTTCACCACAAAAAATATTTACAGCTATTTTTCACCACTTTATGAAACCACTCAATTTTATCCTTATTTCAGTCACTATAGTTATTGGTGGATTTTTGAGTAATCTCTCTATATATATAAAAGGCTAATATGCAAATTGTCCCCACGGGAGTTCGACTGGGAGACCGGGAGTTCGATCGCTTGCTATGACGTGCACTGATCACCATGGGCCAGCACGGAATGAAGGAAGGCCCCAGCCAGCAGCTGGAAGGCCCCGATTGGCCCTGATTGCTGGCCAGACCTAGGCCCCACCCATGCACAAATTTCATACACCGGTCTCTAGTTTATTATAAAATTTATTAACCCTTTGCACTCGCTTGCAATTTTAATCTCTATGCTACCCATGCTAACCGTGTCGACATCAACATCCAAGTGCAAGAGGTTAATGAATACAGAATATGAACAATTTATAAATAAAAGAGCTGGAAAATCACCTACATGCAAAAAATAAAAAGACAGGAAAATAGATTATAGAATTGGCATAAACCCTAAGTTTATTTTAGAAATAACCCTCAAGGAATTCTGAAAGGTTTTTCTCTCTTTTTAGATATTATTTGTATTGGAAATTGGTTTCTATTTCCATTTTCATTCTCATTGATATATATCTTTAAAGAATGCATTCTGCTATGTCATTCATTGTCTTCTGCATATGAGTTAGCTACAATTACTTAAACATTAAAGTGATAGAAGATTTTAAAAAATACATTTTGGCGGGGGATGGGGGAGAAATGGATCAACTTCCAAATATTTAATCCAATTGTTTTGTGCTTTCTGTGAAATCTATATGTAACTCGGAAATACTGTAGTAAAAAACATCAATCACAATTATTGTGCTATTAAAATTAATATTGGTAGATAGAAGAATTTTTAATAACCAACACTCATTCCTTCAACTTGGAGAATTATTAGATATATATTCTCTGTGCTTATTAATTTCTGTCAGCTATAATTAATGCTATTTTCTTATTTATATTATATCAGTTATTTCTCCTATTTGTAGGAGGATACTTTAAAATCACTGGATTTGAATTCTTGTATTTCAAATTATCCTTGATAGGCACAGATGCATAAACTTGATCACTGAAAATTCCTCAAGTTGTCGCCAGAGCTCTTTTACATTCTCTCCGGCGTTTATAAAGGGAACCTCACTGACAAGATAAAGGAGTGCAGCATGTTTTCCAGTTAGAGCTGCTCTGCAAAACTGCAAGCTACTAATCACCTGAGAGCCATGAATGTGCAAAAGCAAATTTACCCCGCCATGCCCAATAATTACGTGATAAAAAAGCTATGTTATTCCAGCACATAAAATGGCTTAAAGTGATTAATTTTCTGAAAGCTTAAATTGAAAGTGCATGAGAATCATTAAGGCCATGCCTCACCTAGGTTTGTGAAAATATATGATCATATTTCTCCCAAACGTGACTTAAAATCTAGCACTTCTTTATGTATATTCTTATTTTAAGTTATTAAGAACCATACGTATGGCTGTAATTTAATTACAGATATAGTATTCAACTCACCACATAAATATATTCATTTGCATGAAAAATTTTGGCAAGTTCTCTTCTCTCTCTCAAAGCTATTCTGATCATTTCTCCATATTTTGCCATAAGAAAAATTTAAAAGATGGTTCTTCAATGGTGTAATATTAAATCATCATGAATTATTAAAAATTGCTAGTGCCTCTAGAAGCTGTCTCAGATATTGGTAGACTATTGCTTATGGGTTTCTCATTCCTCATGCTTTCTACATATTTGGGTGAAAGGGTTCATTGACCCTGCAAGGAAAGTATGTCTTCCTGTTTCCTGAACAGTTAATAAACTGTCAATCACTTCCCTAAGTATTGATGCTAGGCCTCCATTCATACTGTTGCTGAACATTAATAGAACCTTCTGGCCTGCTTTCTCACTTTCTTCATTGCTCGAATCATCACTGAAAAGTTTTGCTGTATGTGAAACCTTACTGAAGTTTGACAGTAAAAGAAGGTAATTGCAACACAGGTAAGAAATGACTTCCAAATAGAAGCTGTGAGTCATTATTTCTAAAGTCTCAGTGGTCACAGGTGATGGGAGGATGGAAGGAGCCTCAGTATCCACCAACAGGGCCTTCACCCTGCTGAAGCACACCCCCTGCTGGTCACAGCCTCACCTCAGCCTTCTTACCATGCTTTCTCCCAGGATAACTGCTCCATTTTTTAAAAAATATATTTTATTGATTTTTTACAGAGAGGAAGGGAGAGGGATAGAGAGCTAGAAACATCGACGAGAGGGAAACATCGATCAGCTGCCTCCTGCACACCCCCCACTGGGGATGTGCCCGCAACCAAGGTACATGCCCTTGACCTTAATCGAACCTGGGACCCTCCAGTCAGCAGGCCGACGCTCTATCCACTGAGCCAAACCGGTTAGGGCATACCTGCTCCATTTTTAAAGCATCACCTGCCAAGCACAAAACCTCTCACGCATATTTTACAGAGCAATTTAATTCTTACTTATGTCAATATCTCCCATGGCGATAATAGCAGAGGTGCCTTACATTTCATCACTGAAGAGGCCAATCAAGATGCGGGTATTTTTCCAGCAAAGATTAATTTTCTTTCTATGAATGTCTCTGCCACCCTCTCAAAGCAAGTCATTTAAACTGCAAGAAACGCTTTAAAATAACGTTTTTCTTCCTTTTTCACAGACCTGGTTGGCACAGAGCATTCAGTCAAAACCTGATATGCTCGTTAGCATGTGACTGCTGTGCCATTCTGTACCATTTTCATACAGTAAAAAGAGAAGTTTTATATCAAAATGTATGATTATGTTTTCCTCTAAGGGATATTTAAATACCACCTTTTATGTTTTGGTAGAGAAACACAGTCTACCTAAATAAAGTTTTTTTAACATGTAAGCCTCTTAATATATTCAGTGACTTCACCGTTTATGTTTGTATTGACATAAGTTACTTGAAATATAACTAGATCAGTGAAATATAACTGACTCTATCAGTTATATAGAGTACAGTTATCATTTAACTTGCATTAAAATGAGGATGTGAAATAACATATCTAACAATACCTTAACATATTTACTACATACAAAATTAATTTTTTTTTAAAAAATACAGCTGCTGTATCTGCCTTTTAATATTTATAATGAAATTTCATACATAGATTTTTATTTATTAATTTGGTCACAAATGACAAGCACACTCTAGTTGTTTTATTTTTCTTCAGGTGGCCTATTAAAATGTTTGCCAGAATAGGAAGGTACTGTTAATGAAGATTCTGACAGCTGCATTATAACATTAATCTTTCCTAGGTGGTTGTTGATTTTTCATAATTTTTGTAGTTGTTTTTTAAAGTCTAACACACAAATTACTGATTGGCATCATAAAATGCCAGGCATATATGAATTGACATCAGGCCAAGACAAATAAATTGAAATGAATCATGAAAACATATTTTTATTCATTTGCTAAATAAAACTTTCCAATGGTAAAATGTTTGATTGGAAATATTTCAGTAAACCCTACTTTTTACTCAGAGTGTATAAAATTTACCATGACAACATGGCTCTATACCTACTAACACAGAGTTTGGGCATAATATAATATTTAAAATAAGTAATCTACATTACTTTTTCCTAATTTCCTGATTTTTCTAATTAAAATAAACTGAAGAGCAATGCCAATGCATTAAAACACAGTGAACTTTTCATTGGTCTAACACTCATTGTTTAACCTAGCTTGTAAATTTCCACCTTTAAAATACAACAAAAAACAATTTGTGGCACCAGGAAAGGCTCCATCCTTTATTAATCTAATTCTAAAGCAAGCATGTCAAACTCACGGCCCACAACGAATATTTTTGCGGCCCAGCCAATATAATGGCATGAGCAGTTATTTACAATTATGAAGGGAAATATGTCTCCTGTCAGATCCAGAATTACTGACATTCACCTTGGGTCAGTTTTGAAAGGAATCACTGCGAACAAGATTTCCCCCGAAGTAGGAAAGACAGTAGCAGAGAAGAGATGCCAAGTGTCAGGAAGAAACATTAATTTTATTATTGCTCTTGTTTTTTGTTTTTTTTTACATACTATACTTTTCAGAATAAACCTACGTTTCTATGAAAATTGAAGCTTTTGTTTTTTTGCAGCCCACATAAACTTAAACCTTGTTTATTTGGCCCATGTTAGCCTTTGAGTTTGACATGCTTGATCTAAAGGGTAACTGGCCTTCAAATTATTAAGCAAAATTGGAAGGGAGAGATATGTGTCGGTAGTGTGGCAAAGTCCCATGATTATTGTTCTAGTCTTTTGCCTTTCTCTTATAACAAAAAAAGGCAGAGAACTTATCAATCTTAGAAAATCACAAGTGGGATAAAAACCATAACCCGGGCAATAATCCAGCATACATTTTTAATTTTAAAAAGACTGGACTATATTAATTCAAATAATTTGGATAACAAATGTAAATATAACAAATATAAAATATTGACATAGGCAGAGTTGCTTTACATGTGAATGTTGCACTTTTTCCACACACAAAAAAAATATATGGGGGCAGTTAATTAGCATTCTACCAAGCTGGTTTTAGTGTTCTTCATTAGCTAACTTTCAATTGTTCATGTCAAGCCTGTCTTTCTGCAAAAAGTCTCTGTCAGCCGAGGAACCCACTTGAAATAATTAGTATTCTGTTGGTGTTAGAACAAAGTCTGTAGAACAGTTATAACTGGAGACACTTGAGCATGATTGGGACTTCTCAACAGTCAGAGAGGGAGACATGCCCTGTTCAGTATGTTCTGTAGTTCAAACAATATTTCAGGTTACTTGTAGTCACAGATGACAAAATACCATTCTCTGTAAATGGCTTCATCTCTTTCTTGGTCACGCCACATTCTTTCAAAAGTGTAGTTAAGTTCTCTCATAATCTCTTTCTCATTCTCTTTTTTTAACTTCAAAATCCTTTTAAAAAGTTACCTGTGATTATATTTCAAGGACAAGTATACCCATTCACTCTACTTGAGTGACAGTTAAGGATAAGATGCTACTTTGTGCCTTCATACATTACCTCCTTTAACCTTGACGACAAATCCACTCAAATTTCAGACTATATGCAATATGTCTTTATTTGGTTAGAAAGTGAAGCAGTTGTGATTTTTGGCTGATGTCTGTTTCATAATGCAATGTTCTAGCAACTATACTATAGTATACTACCTCTCTTTCTGTTATCTGATAATTTATAGTAGACACTACACACAAAGGGAAAGTATGGCCTTCAACTTCCTTTCTACTCATTGTGTCTTATTCTGACATGTCCAGGGATCTACAATTAAATGTATCCTAAACCAAAATCTATTTATCAAGGTAATCTGTTATTATTCTTATGTCATTTATCTCAGCAATGTAAAAAAAAAAATTATTGATTTCAGAGAGGAAGGGAAAAGGAGAGATAGAAACATCTGTACTAATAAAAGGGTAATATGCTAATTAGACCGGGTCGACCAGCCATCTTCCAGATGTCTGACTTCCTTCCAGACAAAGCCATGGTGGTGCAGGCCAAGGCAGAAGCTGTTATGGGCGATCAGGCCAGCAGGGGAGGGCAGTTGGGGCAAGCAGGTGAGTGGTTAGGAGCCAGTGGTCCTGGATTGTGAGAGGGATGTCTGACTAAATCGGCAGTGACATTCCCTGAGGGGTCCCAGATTGGAGAGGGTGCAGGCTGGGCTGAGGGACTCCTCCCCCTTTTGTGCACAAATTTTGTGCACTGGACCTCTAGTCTTATATAATAAAAGCCTAAGCGACCGTTACGGCACAATGACCAGAATGACTGGTTGCTATGATGTGCACTGACCACCAGGGGGCAGATGCTCAATACAGGTGCTGCCCTCTGGTGGTCAGTGTGATCACCCATAAGCCGGGCTCACAGTTGGCAAGCGCAGCGGTGGTGGTGGGAGGCTCTCTCGCCTCCAAGGCAGTGCTAAGGAGCAGTGAGCCAAGTAGTAAGGAGCAGTGAGCAGGTGGGCGGTAAGGAGCAAGGGCTCCTGGACTGCGAGAGGGCTCAGGCCGGGCTGAGGGGACCCCCCCCCCCCCCGCCGCAGTGCACATATTTCATGCACCAGGCCTCTAGTCAATGATAAGAGAGAATCATAGATTGTCTGCCTCCTTAATATCCCCTACTGGGGACCGAACCTGCAACCCAGGCATGTGCCCTAAACAGGAGTTGAACCACGACCTCCTGATTCATGGATCAAAGCTCAATCACTGAGCCACACTGGCCAGGCGAGGATATTTTTCCATTATTCTTTTTTTTAGAAAGAATGGAAGGGACGGAGAGGGACAGAGAGAGAAATATGGATGTGAAAGAGACATGTCTATGGGTGCTCTGACCAGGGCCAGGGATTGACCCTGTAACCGAGGTATGTGTCCTTGACCAGAATCAAACCCAAGACCTTTAAGTCCAAGGGCTGACACTCTGTCTCTTGAGCCAAAGCAGCTAGGGCTCATTTCAGTAATTTTAAAATATTTCACATTTCATTTTTTATTATATTTTATTTTGGCAAGGACACTTAAGATCAGATCTACCCTCTATTTCTGTGGGAATGTTGATTGTCATCTTCACTCCTCCCTTTTCTCTCAACACAACATAAAATCACAAATTCTCTCACGTGGATATCACAGTAATTTCCTGGCTGGGATCTCTATTAACATTCTTGATTACCCCTGCACTCATGTGTTTTTGTCATAATTAATATCATGCTACTCTTCTGCTTAAAAATCCCCGAATACCATTCACTTGTGCCCGAATACAGTTGAACATACTCTATGTGATCTGAGACCTCAAATGATAAGGCCTCTACCTCCCTAGCTCTTTGGTCTTTAGTGAAACTCTGGCATTTTAGTCTCTGGAATTGACAAGCTCCTTCTTGCTCAGCACTTTCACAGATTTGTTTCTTCAAGTACTCTTTTTTTTAAAAAAAATTTGGCAAACTTCTACTTTTATTGTTATTCCTCTAAATATCCCTAGATCTTAGTAAACTTCCTTGGTACACTAATTAGCCATTCCTTTTACCTCATAATTTACACTTATTGCATTTTGTGATTTTGGCTTGTATCACATTGTTAAAAAAATTAGTTTTAATTATTTGCTTAATGTTTGCTTATCTTGCAAGATTATAAAGTAGTTGAATATGGGCTTACAAATTTAATTATCAAGTATATGTTAAAGAAGTGATTCTCAGAGATTCATATATCAAACATTTTAGTGTGAGGGAAGAGCCTAAAAATAGCATATATTTTATGAGCAAGTTACTGCTTTAAAACGCCAGGCTTTAAGATCGTTCTTTAACAAACTGATTTCAGGTATACATTATAACTTTTACTATATGTACAAATTAGCTGTTCCATATGCTCATATAAAAAAACATTAATATTTAGCAATTTTTATTTTTTTAAGGCTAACCTTAAATTGGATCTTAATTTGACAGTTTTTTAGATTTTTTTTTCTTTTTTGGTGTTAGATGGAGTCTTATTAACTAGCATATTTGTCATTGCTTTTACTCTTTGTAAGTAACAAAAAAAAACTTGAGGGAGGGAGACAATTGCATAACTACAATGAAAGAAATCAAGTCATTCTAAAGTGCTAGTGTACAGTATATCCATGATTTTATCACTTATAGTAAAAAAATTGGAATGTATCCAGTGGGTAAAGAGGTTTAGCAACAGGAAATACAGTAGGAGGAAAAAAAAAATCAAAGGCGTTACATTTAAATGGGTTTTCTCAAGAATGACATGAGCAGTTCTTCAATAAAATGAGCTCTCTTTATTCTATTTCTCAGTAGCAGTTGCCAAAGTTTAGGTCAGACGTCCTCAAACTACAGCCCACAGGCCACATGCGGGTGTTTTTGCCATTTTGTTTTTTTACTTCAAAATAAGACATGTGCAGTGTGCATAGGAATTTGTTCATAGTTTTTTTTAAACTATAGTCCGGCCCTCCAATGGTCTGAGGGACAGTGCACTGGCCCCCTGTTTAAAAAGTTTGAGGACCCCTGGTTTAGGTTATAATATGTTGAATATATCTATGCCTATACAATTACTGGAACTAGGTTTATCGTATTTTTTTTCTTTCTTTCTTTATTTTTTTTCACAGAGAGGAAGGGAGAGGGATAGAGAGCTAGAAACATCAATGAGAGAGACATTGACCAGCTGCCTCCTGCACACCCCCCACCGGGGGATGTGCCCGCAACCAATGTACATGCCCTTGACCGGAATCGAACCTGGGACCTTCCAGTTCGCAGACCGATGCTCTATCCACTGAGCCAAACCGGTTTCGGCGGTTTTATCATATTTTTAAAATATTTTATTTTTTAACTGTGATGATGTTAATTTGGGGCACCACTAGTAAAAATAATATCTGAAAATTTCCAATATATGAAAATGGAAAATATTTTAATTTTTCCAATAATATATTTACTTGAACATTTTCAAGAGACATGCTAATAGTATAAAATAAATACACACCACAATGAAAATAAAAATAAGAAAAAAATAGCAGCATTAACCCTTTGCACTAGCTTGCTTTTTTCTCGATTCCTTTATTCTACTCGGAATTTAATTTTTTAAATACCCCAGATTTTACAAAGTGCAGCAGTAGAATAAAAAGCTGGAGTTTCTTTTCATACAAACTTATTTATTTGGATTTTTTTATATTTCAAATTATTGATACATTCAAAGAGTAATTTTAATCTCGACATCCGAGTGCAAAAGGTTAGCTTTGCATCTTAGCCAATAGATAATGGAATAAAAAATACATACAGAGACACATGCACACACATACACACTTGAGAATAAAATAAACCAGAGAATTTTAACACATAAAATAAGTTTGATATTTCACACATCTACATTAATAAAAGAGAAAGATGCAAATTGACTGTACCTTTGCTACACCCACCAGCCAATCAGGAGTGAGTATGCAAATTAACCCAACAAAGATGGAGGGTTAATTTGCATACACAGGTGCCGAGTGGCTGGGGCAAGACACTTGCGTCGTCGCCATGGCAGCAATGCAGGTGTTCTGCACCGTCCCAACCGCTCTGTGCCTCTGGGCAGGGTGGGAAGGCGGGAAGGCAGCTCCGGCTGGAGTGAAGGCCTAAAAGTGGCTCCAGGCCAGAGCAAAAGGCAGTGCCGGCAGCCAGGAGAAGCAAGGCCCATTCTTGAATGAATCTTCATGCATCGGGCCTCTAGTAAGATTTAAAAAGCAAACATATTTTACTGGAAAGAGCAATGCTCACTGAGAAAATGGCTGGAAATTAGTCTCTAATTTAAAAGAGAACATTGAACCCAGCTGACATGGCTCAATGGCTGAGTGTCCACCTGTGAACCAGGAGGTCATGGTTCAATTCAAGGTCAGGGAACATGCCTGGGGTTGTGGGCTCAGTCCCCTGTGGGGGGTGTGCAAGAAGCAGCCAATCAATGATTCTTTCTCATCATTGATGTTTCTATCTCTCTCTCCTCTCCCTTCCTCTCTAAAATCAATAAAATATATTTAAAAAGAATAAAATAGGACATCGAAAAACTAAAATCTTTCATACTTTGCAATCTATTTAAAAAATGAATCAAAGAAATAGTGTTCCTTTCTTGGTGATTATACCCTAGCAGGGAAAAACACTCATTTTTTTTTTTTTTCTTTTTGACATTGCCTATTGTAAAAACCAGAGTGTAAGTCTCCCAGTAAGAAAAAAACATGTGCTCAGGAATTTTGAGCTGCCTATGAACTTTTCTTGAAAAAGTTAAGGAAAATTTGATTCAAATACCCACACTCACACAAAATAAATCAATGATATAGGCAAAATGGGTTCTTCTTATTTAACCAGTTGGATACTTTATCTGCAAATGTTTTTTAATTATCTAAATAATTTTTTACTTGCTTTTATAAAATTCACCATATTCATAGCTTTTAATCATTAACTATCCTAGGATTAGTTAGAATGTTAGAATTGTAGAGTTTAGAAAGTATTTTATTTATATTTGTTTGTTTTTATTCTGTTTTTGTCTATTTTTTTTTAGAAAGTATTTTAGAAAAGTGTATTCTTCAGACTACCTCTTTTATTAAAATTGAATCATAAAGATATTAAAGCTTTTCAAGCTCATATGGAAAATACTGTTTAAACTTTTATAAACTTGAGAAACCAGAGTGAAATAAACTTGGGCAATGAAAATTCATACAAACATATATTTCTTTTTTTTTTATTATTTCTTTATTGATTGAGGTATCACATATTTGTCCTCATTCCCCCATTCCCATCCCTCACCCCTCCCCACACATGCCCCCACCCTCCTGTTGTCCTTAACTGCTGGTTAGGCTCATATTCTTGCACACAAGTCCTTTGGTTGATCTCTCCCCTTTGCCCCCACCCTTCCCTACCCTCCCCCTGAGGCCCGACAGTCTGATCCATGCCTCCTTGTTTCTGGGTCTGTTCTTGTTCATCAGTCTATGTTGTTCATTATTTCCCCTAGATGAGTGAGATCATGTGCTATTAGAAATACACTTATAAGAACCGAAAATGAGACAAGCAATAATGGTTATGGTGACAGGCAAATGAATCAGTGTGTAGTGAGTTTCTTTATGGGTCAACAGTTCTTTTGAGACCCAATTTCAATGTCCAACAGTTCCTTATGTGTACATGTCAGCAATGACATTTCAGTTCTGGATGGTGGACAAATGGTGGTAATGCAGGAGAAGCAGTCCAGAGACGGAAGACGCTGATGTGGCCTTCCCATACTAGCAGTTAACAGCTGTGCATCACTGCAGGTTGCCCAGGACCAAACCAGACAGAGTTGGACCTGCATTACCACCATTTGTCCACCATCCAGAACAAACATATATTTCTAAATGATAATTATAATTATTAGTACTAACATTTCCTACAATCTGCTGAAATAGTATTATACACTGAGTGGACAGATTATTATGATCTCTGAACACATAATAATCTGGCCACTCAGTATGTGTATATACTGCCTGCCTCGTTAGCCTTTTATTGCAGTTTTTATTCTTAGATATAATCAGTAGGGTGAGTAATCTTGGGGGGACACATGTGTATACATTTTTCTCTAGGCAAGGGCGTCCAGGGACTAAGCATAAGGATTCCAGTAGACACCGGGGCGTCTGCAGGTGCACAGACTTGTTTGGAAAAGTCAAGGAATAATTAGGGGCACCACCTTCGACACTCCCCTAAGACTCCCCTAAGTCTAATTCCGATAAACAGGGCAGGCGGCCTTCCACACACTTCCCTTTTCTCAGAATGTCCTCCTCACAACTTTCCAACCAATAGCTATTCAACATCATAGAATGTTCTCTTAGAACATACAGCGTTACCTTATTCACAATGTGATTGCTGGTTTACATACTGAGTAGAATATGGTAAAACTCAATGAATAATATATGAAAAAAATAAATATCCAAAATTCTAACATAAATTGGACATAAATTTTAGCACTATACCTATATTTTAGGTTAACATATCAGCACAAAATAAATGTATTTTGAATTTTAAAAAGTTTCTTTAGATGTCATGAGGAAAATTCTAGATAGGCAGATAAGAGAAATTAATTATTTTAATCTGTCTTAAAAATCAGATGTATGTGGGTATACTGTGTTGTATAAGGAAAAAACTAAGTTTGGATGAAATTTTGCAACTTTTAAAATATTTTGATAATATGTTCCATAAGTAACACAATTAAGAAGCTAAAACACGCAGTCTGTTGCAAAAACACAACAACACACAAACAAACCACAAAACAAACAAACAAACAAAATGAAGAAGAAAATAGCACTTTAATAAGTGAAAGTAAATTTTGAATCTCAATTAAATTTATTTTGGTACAAATCAATCAACAATTTAGTGGAAAAAAAGCAATTAAAATAGTAAATTGTCATAACTGAAAAACTGATTTTCTTTTAAAATCTCTACCTGGCATGATGACAGATGTAAACCTTTTGTCCATTCAGTACCTTTTCAACAACTAATTGCATAGGCTTTCTATATTCTAGGTAATGTTCTGAAGTCTGGGATAGAAGCAGTGACTAAAATAGTGTCCTTAAGCTCTGGAGCCTGTGTTCTAATGGGCTCACATATATCTGTGACTCTTTAACTCATTTGTTTATCTATCCATGTATGCAAATGCAAGTTTGCGTAATTTTTAGTTAGTGATATAATCTTGATGCCAAATGAAGCAAATGTTACTGTTACTGTGGATTTGCTCTGTCATATCCTCTAATACTTTGCTTTGTATGTATCTACATATTCAACTTTGATATTAGAGACATCATCTCAGACACTGAGCTGAGGGACAATTTTTATCCTGACAATATTTGAGCATTTATATTGCTCTAATGACAATTGAGCCTATGGAGATTTCTATTCTTCACGTTTCATTGTCACCAAAGTCTCACAATCACAGGACTCACCTTTACAATCCATATTTTTGAAGATCAGCACTCCCATCACTGTTGGCTATCCCTGCAGTGTCCAGCTGGTCTCACCACTCTAGCCAATGCCCCTATCCTATAGTTTATTCTCAACACAGAATCCAGAGATCCTTTAAAAATACAAATTAGTTTTGTCCGTTGTGGCCCTATGGTTAGAGCATTGGCCCATGCACCACAGGGTCTAGAGTTCAATTCCTGGTCAAGGGCACCTACCTGGGTTGCAGGTTCTTTCCCCAGAGATAACCAATCCATATGTCTTTCTCACATCTCTCTCTTTCTCCCTCTCCCTCTTCCTCTTTCTCTCTCTCTCCTCCCCCCTCCCTCCCCCCTTCCACTCTCTCTAAAAATTTTTTTTAATACAATGGGAAAAAATTATCCTCAGGCGAGTATTAGCAACAACAACAACAAAATACAAATTAGAAAAAGTCACCCTGAAGTTCAAACCTCTACACCCTCTCCAGCTCATGTGGCTAAATTCTCCTTACCCTTCTCTGAATTTTCCTTTTTTCCATTGTGAAAATAGTTTACTTGAATATTGTTTGTTGTTTATGCTCTATCTTCCCACAAGAATATAAACTGCACCGTGTCTGTTTTATTTACTGAGATATTTATTCATTTATTTGTTTATTTGTTTATTTATTTATTTATTTAGTGACGGTTTTGAGTTCATAATAAATATTCAGTCAGTATTTGATGAATAAATGAAAATGATGCTTTCAGACTTATATTTCACATTTTTAAGTATATTTGGTGAGCCTATGGAGATCTCTATTCTTCACATTTCATTGCATCTCTTAATCTACCTAGAGTTTTACTTCAGTGTTTTGTTATTTGACCTCTGATATAATACTATATGCTCCTGTCTTTGCAGTTTTCAGTCACAATATATGATTTAGTCATTTTCATTCTAATATGTGATAACTTAAAACTAAAAAAAATACAAGATATTTAATGAAAGTAATTGGTAGAAAAGCATACCAATGCTCTAAAAATGTATAGTTTTTTTTTTTACTAAGAAGAAATTTATTATTATATATTTCAGAAAATTAGATTTATTTTTAAAGAATTTTAGGTAAGTACTTTTAAAATTACTTAACTCATATCTACAGTATCATTTTCAAAAGATATTCTGGAGACTTTCCAGTTCATCAATTGGATGTTCAGGTCAAAATGCTTTACAGTTTAAATTTATGAAAAACATACAGTTTTCTATAAAGAAACAAAATAGAAATAGGTAGCTAAATAGATGATGGGTAGGTAGGTATATATATATAATGAGTATACTAAAATGTCATGCCTCTATAATCTTCGGTAGCTTTTCTGGATATGCCTTATCAAAAATGTATAATTTACTTCAATCTACCTTGACCTTACTATACATATTTCTAATCAATCATGGATACAACCTTTGGTATAAATCAATCCAATAATTTTCTCAGTCATGCTTTAATCTTATCGACTTTCAAATGAATCACATTAATCTTGTTTCTGCAGAATCTAATCTGTTAATCCCATCCAGTAGAGTTTTCATCAAAGTCAAAACAAAACAGTAGCTGAGCCCAAATCCCTCAGGATATTCCTAATTGTCCTCAGTTAAGAAGCGCTCTTGTAACAAGCTGCTTATCTGGGCCACCTAGAATATTAGTGTTTATCTTTTTATTGACACTCTTTCACATTCCCTCCCAAGTAAGTTCTAAATCTTTAGCTTCAATATATTATTTATTTTAAAAATGTATTTGTGTATGTATTTTTAGCATACATATATTATTCCAAATATTTTTTTAACTTTATGGAAAAAATACGTGTGTTCCTATATTTTTACTCAATATTATATTGCTGACAGTCATCTATATATATTTAAAAAAACATATTTCTATTGATTTCAGAGAGGAAGGGAGAGGGAGAAAGAGAGAAACATATCAATGATGAGAGAGAATCATTGATCACCTCCCTCCTGCATGCCCCACACTGGGGATCAAGCCTGTAACTGGGGCATGTGCCCTGAAGGGAATTGAACCTTGACCTCCTGGTTCATAGGTCAATGTTCAACCACTGAGCCACACCAGACGGGCTACATCTATATTTTTCATTTAATTATAATTCATTTATAATAATACTTTATTGTGTTACTTTACCACAGAAATAAAGTTGGCATTTGCATGGCATTTGAGTTACATTAGGTTTTTAGTATTATGAATATCACTGATATGAACTCTCTCAAACATGCCTCTCCTCATGAACATGTCCAAGAGTTTCTTTTATATGTGAGTCATATGGGATAGGAATGATCAATGAATACAGTAATGCCAAATGTTTAATCAAATTTGTATGAAAGTAAATTATAAATGGTTGTAAAGCTTGAACAATTATTAATAGAGAATTCAGTGGGAGGAAAAAAGTGTTTCAGCAGAGGTTCCAGGTGTGAGCTGAACACATAGTAAATCTGTTTTAGTCAAATGCCTCCCATAACTGTCTGATGGTAATGTTTTATTGCTTCTATTTGTCTTTGTCTTTCCCAATGCTGAAAACTAAATCTGGCCACCACCACCCCATCATTGTGACAGAGGTCTAGAAGAGATATCATTAGCCTTATTATGTATTAAAATATATATGTATATATTTGTGTGTGTGAATGCATATACATATATTTTTATATATTTTTAATGAATTAATCCACAATGAGTAATGCCAGTCTCATCCTTGTAAAATAAATAGCCTAAATTATGGTTTAAAAATGATTTAAACCTTGAAGTTGTCCTCTTTACTCTTCAAAAAAAGTAAAAGTGATAAAATAATCATTCAAGCATAATAAAAAACTTTGATACACTTTGTTAGAAAAGTTTCAGTATTATAAAATAATTTTAAATATAAATTTAAAAATTATGAATTGTTGCTATTAGCTAAAATACCATTTTAATTTGGAATAGAAAGAATTAGATTGTCAAACAAATGTTTGGTATGCAATTGAAACAGACAATTGTGTTTTGTATTCAAATAGATCAGTTACTGAACATCCACATATAAATCACCATTTTCTGCTTCTACTACAGGACTTTTTAATATATTATGAGACTTTGATAAGTTATTATGAGCCAATATTTACTGTTAGAATAAAACTTTCTTAAACTATTTCACTTCTCTTTAACAAAAGTCATTACATTTAAATTGCTAGTATTCTTTATCTTGATTCACAAAGTTCATTCTCATGTAACATGATAGGCTTTATAATTGACTAGATATGTTGTTATGCCATTTTATTGATATAAATCAGATCATTAAAGAGTTCATTTATGCTTTTCTAACAAATGAAAAGACAAAGTAAAATTTTGCATCCCATAAAGACTTTAAAAACCTAGGATGATAGGCAGGTACTATTCCTTCAAGACTAAATCTGGATTGTTAGAGATAAGAACATTCTCGGGAACCTTGACCCTCTTCTCTCTCTTAAGTCTAATACCAAACTGGCTATTTCACTTGCAAATAGCCTGAGGCTAATTATCTCCTGATTGATCCTTTTTAAATGAGCTTTTCACTGCCTCCTCAAATGGATATGTGCCCTTCCCTAAATATTTTGTCAAACTTACTTATATAAAGATATTTACCCCAGAGGTGACTTTAGTTTTCTGTTAAATATGTCATCTTGAAACAGAATTGAGACCAAGAATTTAATTACAGTATGGTGCTCAGGAATACCTATTTTGTAAGTTATCACATTTACAATGGGGTTTCTATATTAGTCACTAAATTAATACAATGACCTTCAATGACATAATGTACATTTGACTTTCCTGAACTTCACCTATTGAAATTCTATCATTCATACTTCAAGACTAAGTTCAGAGAAAAAGTTTGTAAAATTCTACTTTATGTTGCATTCTATCATTCTTTTGCTAGAGTTTTCATTCTACAATCTGTTAAATATGGAAACTTTATTTCTCAGCGTTTGACCATATCAAAAATATTGGACTAGAGTTATGTGGTTTATTAGGCAAATACCACATGAGTTTCATTATGTAGATTCATCTCTCTTAAAAGCTAAAAAGTGAAGTATTTGCTCTTAACCTGCAGGAAGCCACCACTTGCCAATACTGTCAGTGCACCAAGGAATGGGGAAGGCCTATGGACCTTGGGCTTTAGCAGAGCTGACACTAAGCACTAAGCACCGATTGTTGAGATAGTGGTGGCTCAAGGCAATTCCCTAACCTGATAACCCTTTTACTGTTTACCAAACTTTACCTTTGATATACCTGTATGCATTGCTAGAGTGCAGGATGTGTATCTAAAACTGAATAGAAAGCAGACAGGACCCAGTCTCGGGGGTGCCTCTTTAAGAGAGAGGCCTCTACATGGCCCCCCATGCCTTCTAAATTCAGATTTCTTATATAAAATTTTCATTTGTGCATCGGCCCCTCCAAATCCTGAACCCCGTCTCAAAGGTTGCGGCATTAACTCCATGCATATAGGAATCAGGACTGACTTCTCGGGTGTTGCGCTGGTACAGTTGGACAGGACCCTACACTCTAAAGGACCTCAATGCTTGGGATAAATGCTGTCTGTTCACTATCTTAAAAACTTTACCTTTGCCCTAGCTAGTTTGGCTCAGTGGATAGAGCGTCAGCCTGTGGATTGAAGGGTCCCAGGTTTGATTCCCAGTCAGAGTACATGCCGTGGTTATGGGCTCGATCCTCATGCAGGAGGCAGCTGACCAATGATTCTGTCATCATTGATGTTTCCATCGCTCTCTCCATCTTCTTTCCTCTGTGAAATCAATGTATATATCCCATAACAACTTCAAAGGTGTGTATATATACTGAGTGGCCTTATTATTATGATCTCTGAATGCATAATAATCTGGCCACTCAGTGTATATCCTATATAATAAAAGGCTAATATGCAAATTGTCCCCTTGACCAGGAGTTCAACCAGCAGGCAGGCCGGCCAACTGCCCATGTCCCCTCCCCCTGGCCAAGCTGGCCAGACCCTACCCATGCACGAATTCATGCACTGGGCCTCTAATACACACACACACACACACACACACACACACACACACACACACACACACACAACACACACACACACTGAGTGGCCAGAATATATATTATGTGTTCAGAGATCATAATAATCTGGCCACTCTGCATATATACATACCTTTACCTTTGAAGTTGTTATGGGATAATGGAGCATGCCAGAGGAGCATGACCACTTTGCTCACACAGGATCCCACCCACCTTCCATCACTTCATATTGTCTTCCCAGGATGTGTTCTAAATAGCTTTCTTCCCACCCCTTGGTGTCCCAGGACCTGCCTGACCTTTTCTTCTCTATCTCTGACCTTTGACCTCTGCTACCCTTCATCCTTGACTTGTACCTGAAGTAGAAGAAGGGGAGGAGAAGCCCACATTCTGCCATTGACTTCTACCCCTCTCAGAGATCTGGGTACAGGTATGGCACCTCAAGGAGGAGGTAGTAGGCATCTCTGCCCTAGGTTGGCAGTACCTTACTGTTTCATGAGCCTCTTTGAACTTCTTGCCTACTGTCTATCCAAGTGTTAACAAAGCAGGTCCTGGTAAAAGGCTGTAATTCCTTGGAGGTCACCCTTCCACTGAGGATTGAGGTGGTGGTTTGTTGGAAGGGGAGGTTGATTTCATAACCCTCAAGTGGGGCACTAGACCTCAGTCTAATGCAGTGGTTCTCAACCTTTCTAATGCTGCGACCCTTTAATACAGTTTCTCATGTTGTGGTGACCCCCAACCATAAAATTATTTTCGTTGCTACTTCATAACTGTAATTTTGTTACTGTTATGAATCATAATGTAAATATCTGTGTTTTCTGATGGTCTTAGGCGACCCTGCTAGCGGTTCTCAACCTGTGGGTCATTGCTGTTTTTATCGTTCCCTTTCCCTTTCTCTCTGAAGTCAATAAAAATATATTTTAAAAAATATTGACTACCTATGTATGTCCACAGATTAGAAATTGACAGCTTTTTTGAAAATAAAAAGAGAAAACATAAGATGTAACTGCTTATCTTAGAATCTAGACAGGCATAGACCCAACAAACACTGTAGGAGATGAAGCCAAGAGACAGTTGACTAGGAACCCACAGAACTGGCAGTGGCCTCATGCACCTAGACCTGAGGTCAAATAGAATTTCTAAGAGAAGAAAAGGAAGTTGGCATAAAGAACACTAAAATTAGATCTTGTCAAGAAGCCTTGAATCTTGGCCATATTTTAGGGGAAGGGTGATGCATAGGTCTCATTTTTTCATAATCTGTCCTTTTTGTCCTACTGTCAAATAGGCATGCTCAAAGAAACTGCATTTGACAGATAGAAATCATGTATATGATTTCTAGGCAGCTCCTTGCAAATTTGCCACTCACTATACATCTATTTTCAATCCATGACTTTTTTTTTGTTCTCCTAGTTTTTTTTTCAAATGACATAGAGCTTTTGATTTGTTTTTATTTCTCTGAAATATTATTCTTAAAACAAACTGTATCCAAAGTACGTTGAGAAAAGGTGTTGCTTAGCAATACTAACCTCAACAAAAAGAAATGACAAATATATAACCCTTATCTTCAGTGTTTGTCTAAATCTTATCCTATATTTGCTTTAAAATTTTCAAATGTTTTCCAATACTACTTATATTTATTTCAAAATAGATTTTATAATTAAAAATAAAAGATTGTTATAATATTTTTTCATTCAGTCTCGTAGATTTCTAAAATCATATTTTCACAAAGTGTCTTGTATAAGTACCCAAGGCATAGCTAAACACTTGGGAGGAACATAGCTTAATTACAAGCCAAGAGCCAGACTGATCTAAAACTTCTGAAGGCCAATTCTATAATCCTGGACATAAAATGATAATAATGTCACAAACTGTTACCCAAGAAAACAAATTATTTACATAAGGCACTTATTCCTTCTAGAAATACAGCTCATATTTTCTAGTTAACCAAATTTAACACAGAAAATTATTCATGAAGATAAAGTTATTTTTTTCAGATTTAAAAGGTGAATATGATTAATATCTCTGACTATACTTTGGTCATGTAGTTAAATTATAACATATTTCTAGCAATTAATTTATACTGTCATAAATATAACCTTTATATCACCAATGTATGCCCTAAAGAACAAGAAAATACATGCAAACTCTTCTGAAGACTATTAATAATAAGGCAAAAAGGAAAGTAAATATTTAATTACATTAGTTGAATGGAATAAGACTTGTAGCATCAATTCTATCTTCTGAATTACCACCCACATCATATTATAAACTCCCACAGAAATGTATGCCTGTGTTTGCTTTTGCTCTGATTGATAAATAATATAAAACAATTACAGCATTATAACTGTTCAATAAAAAGTTATTTAAGTAAAAATGTATGGTCTATTAATGGGCACTTGGGTTGCTTCCATAGCTTGGCTATTGTAAATAATGCTGCAATGAACATAGGGGTGCATATGTTCCTATGAATTATTGTTTTGGATTTCTTAGGATATATACCCAGAATTGGAATTGCTGGGTTATAAGAAAGTTCCATTTTTAATTTTTTTAGACAAATATATAAAAAAGTAGAGGCCCAGTGCATGAAATTCATGCACGGAGGTCGGGGGAGGGTCCCTCAGCCCAGCCTGCACCCTCTCCAATCTAGGATCCCTCTCACAATCCAGGACTGCTGGCTCCCAACCACTCGCCTGCCTCTGCCTGATTGCCCCTAACCACTTCTGCCTGCCAGCCTGATCACCTCCTAACCACTCCCCTGCCAGCCTGATCAATGCCTAACTGCTCCCCGGCCGGCCCGATTGCCCCTAACTGCCCTCCCCTGCCAGTCTGGTTGCCCCTAACTGCCCTCCCCTGCTGGCCCGGTCACCCCTAACTGCCCTCCCATGCTGAGCTGGTCACCCCTAACTGCCCCCCCTGCAGACCTGGGTCCCTCCCAACTGCCTTCCCCTGCTGGCCTGGTCTCCCCCAACTTCCCTCCTCTGCTGGCTCGGTCACCCCTAACTTCCCTCCCTGCTGGCCTGATTGCCCACAACTTCCCTCCCCTGAAGGCCTAGTCTACCCCAACTGCCCTCCTCTGCTGGCCTGGTCACCCCTAACTTCCCACAACTGCTCTCCCCTGCAGGCCATCTTGTGGTGGCCATCTTGTGTCTTGGAGTGATGGTCAATTTGCATATCATTCTTTTATTACATAGGAGATATATATATATTAGGGGCCAGGTGCATGAAATTCATGCACTGGGTAGGGGTCCCTCAGCCCAGCCTGCCCCCTCTCATATACTGGGAGCCCTCAGGGGATGTCCTACTGATGGCTTAGGCCCGCTCCCTGTTGGGAACGGACCTAAGCCACAGTCTGGCCTCCCTTTGCGGGAGGCGACGGGGCTGATCAGGGGAAGGCGCCAGCCCCATCAACCCGCTGCTGCAGCCACTGCCAGTCACTGCAGCCACCAAGGTATTTTCATCAACACGGACTCCAGTCCCTTCACCATGAAAAAATGACAACTTTCTTTAAGCATTTTCCTGATATGTCTTTCATAGGATATGACATTTCTTTCTTTATTTTTCTTTTTATCCTCACCTGAGGATATGTTTCCATTGATTTTATCCCCTTCCCTCCGATCCCAGGCTCGGCCCCTTCCCAAGCCTAAAGCCTGTGCCCCAGGCTTTAGGCTTGGGAGGGGGACTCCTTGCACCTCCGATTGCAGGCTCGGCCCCTTCCTAAGCCTAAAAAATTAAATCTTAGCATTTGCAACAGCATGGATGGTATTGTGCCAAGCAAAATATGTCAGAGACAGACATATCATAAGATTTCACTTATATGAGGAATCAAAAGAAGAAAATAAACAAGCAAACAAAACAGAAACAGACTCATAGATGCAGAGAACAAACTCATGGTTGCCAGAAGGGTTGGGAGTCTGGGTTAAAAAGGTGAAGGGATTAAGTACAAATTGGTAGTTAAAAAATAGTCACAGGATATAGAGTGTAGGGAATATAGTTAATAATAATGTAATAACTATGAGTGGTGCCAGGTGGATACTTGAATTATCAGGGGATCACTTTTTGTCAATTGTGTAATTGTCTAAACACTATGCTTTATACCTGAAACTAATATGAAATAATATTGAATATCAACTGTAATTAAAAAATAAATTTAAAAAGAACTAAAAATGTATGGTAATATTTTATTGGTATACATGTAGGAGAATTAGTAAGATCTTATACACAGGTAAATTATTGTATTTGACATTACAGTACATATTTTATTATTTAAATTTAATTTTCCAGAACTAATTGTCAAAAATTTTTAAAGCTTTTTCCAATTCTCTGTGCAATTACCTATACTTCCTTTGTAATATCCAATAAAATTATTTTATTTGTAATACTAATTAATGCATTTTAAGTTTACAAATATTTATTTCATTTAATCTTTGTCAGAAAATCCAAAATGTAAAGATAAATAATCTATATCTACACAATTTTATGATCATTAATTCAAGTATAGGTGATAAAACGATAATATATGAAAAGTTTGCAAATTGCCATGACTATTATATCCTGTATCCTATAGGATTTCAAAAGATAATAAAGCCTTCCAAATGGAGTTAACAGTGAATATTTGAATTTAAATATGGCTTTGAGTGAGACATAAAACAATGGATACTAAGTGGATATGGGACATTACAGATAGATCAATAGCCACAGAAGCATGAACAGGTTTGAGATTTGCTGTGAAATATCAAGTTAAAAAAGTCTAACTTGCTTAACCAGCTTCTGTGTTTGTGGTTATCGCTAATGTTTTCTGAGGAAAAGTAGTAGAGAATGTTCATGTAATTTCTGCTAGGAATAGAGATAATCAGTCAAAGTGATATAATTTAATGAACATTTTGTTCAGAAGAATGAATATGAATACATTATAGTTTAGTTCCAAAATTTGGCTCTTTGCAGATACTCTTCATGTGATTGGATGTTTTTATAAATACGTTGTTTCTTATACGTTCATAATCTTTAAAACGAATATCAACATGTTTTATTCTATCTACTCTTTTGGTGTAAGCCTTCATGAGTTCCACCACATTGCCTCTGCCAGCTGGGATGTGACAAGAAATGGGTGGAAAGGAAGAAGTTTTCTATTCTCCTGCCAACCCTCCCTGGCAACCTGAGGAAATTTATATATTTATCTAATGTGGTTCTCTAAGTTTGTCTTTGAATATAGGATGTGACTTAAAAGTAAATAATCAAGTAAAAACTTGAGTACTACTGCTATAGAGTTTCCTTATAGCAAGAATGTGAAACCCTCAAAAATATTAGGTAACAGTTACCTAACAGTATCAGGTCAATGTCACCACCTGATAAGGAAATGTTCAGAAAAACATAGTAGTTTGAACCAAAAGAGCAGCAGAATCACTGAAAATTGTTGTTATTGTTGAAAACTCCTGGCAGAATTGTGTCAGACCATTCTTTCATCCTAACAAAAAACACTATGGCGGCCTTCTGCACAAGGTTAGTGCAGGGCTGCGGATGCTTCCGAGGCCCCCTGCCCACCAACATGATTGTAGAATGGCCAACAGACAGCTCCCTTTGTGTGACTCAGGTTGCCTGTTCCCAATGAATCTATTATATTGTACCCGGAGCTGCTCTGTGTGCACATCACTTCAAAAAGGCACCTGCTCATAATTAGTCTAGGGCCCACTGGCTTATGTCATGTTACAGAGTTGAACCAAGGTAGTTTTGTAAAGTGATTTCTAAACTTGTTTCTACTGAGACTTAATTGAACATCAATGACTGTACAAAGGATATACCACAATAAAAAATATTGTTAGACTAGTGTTATGCATATAAGTACTAGGCATCTATGACCACCAGGCTAAGGTCATTTTTTATTATTATTAATCAGCCTTAGGTATCTATGTTTTTCAAAACATATAAGGAATTATCTCTTCATTTTAAAATGTTCTCATTCAAATTTTGTCTGGCTTTAAATTTCCCCCCACAAATTAACACAACAGATTATTTTTCTTTCTTTTACAACCTACCAGTGACAATTTTTTAACTTTTATTTTTATATCATTGATTTGAAATTTACACTTAAGAATGTTATTAATATCAGGGGACATTGTAAACAAAGACAAAAATAAAAAATAAAACATGTCCACTGGAAAATTCTTGAGGAACAAAGGATATTAATATTTTATTTCAAAATATATACTCTTGAATGTTCTCTTATGAACATCTGTACTACCATCTACTGGATAGGTAAGTATATATCAGCAATCATATTTTTATCAGCCATTCAAAACAGAATATAACAAATTTGAAAAGCAAAACAATATCAATTTTAGTAGTCAAAAGCTACCATTTAGTAACAATGATAATAAATGTGCATACTAGTACATATATCACACAGGGGGAGCACCACTCAGTTAGAAAATGAAAAATATATATACATATGCATCTATACTACATATAAATTGCATGTGTGTACTGATCATAAATTTTAAAAATTAAATTGGATAATTATTTGTCATTTGCTTGTTTACCAAATCTTTCATTTTTATTCAGGATCTCACTATTAGTTTTCAAATACTTTTTGAATATAGAGGCTAAATGAAGTTTGGATGCAGTGAATTAATTTTTTACCTTTTGACATCTATGTACTTTTGTTTCCTTAATGGCAAATTTGTTAAAGTGATAATACTTAAATTGTCAAGGGGTGTCAGATAAAACATCTGGATGAAATTCAGAAATGTAAACTAGAGCACTATATTTGCAAATAGAAAAAGGAAGATAAAAGACTCATCTTCATGGCCATCTAAGCTGCATGAGTTCATGTTTGGGCACTATGGTGGCTTAGTGTTCCTATCTCGAGAATGAAAAACTGGATTATTGTAAGAAGTCTGGGCTTATATCCTGACTGTACCATCTATAAAATGTTAAAACTTGAGCAATTTAAGTGTCATTTCTAATACTCAGAACATATATATTATCACTTTGAGAACATCAGAGAGAATTGATATACAGTGCCTATTAGCTCTTATAATACAAGATAATTAGAAAAAAATTCTGGATGATTACAATTTACAAATTCCTTTGGATTTATTTTGTATTCATTATGAGACTCCTTAGTCAGTCAATATATGCTAATGAATTCATAATAGTAGTGAAGTCAGCAATGAATTGGTTCATTGTTTGAAATATAAAAGAAAATCAAAGTTGACTTTATTTTTATTCTCGATGTATGCATTTAATGAGATGATGTATGTGCTTTAGCATATACTTCCTTTGGTTCTGACAATAAATTGTTTAAATAATACAACAAAATATATAAGCCACAAATAAAAAAATTATAATGCATCTTTACATAGATGGAAATTACGTTTAATAATTAAGGACTATATCCCATTAAATAGTGGGGGAGCTAAGTCATAAATTATTTTATTGTTATTATTGTGTGTGTTAGTTGTTACTATTTATTGTTAAGCAAGATTTAATAAAAAAGATCAACATCTATTTGAATTTAGAATTGATTTGTAAGACACTATTTCTTCTGGGTGAATGCAAATGGATATTTATTGGAACTATGAAAATGGTAAAAAAACAAAACAAAACAGCTACTTAAAGTCAAGCATATTTAAGGAGCTCATTATTCTACTCAAGTACCCACTAAGTATAGTTGGAAATCAACATTTAATTGATTTTGGTTAAACATCAGGGTAAAAAGGTATACTCTCAAATTACAGAATCTGTTTTTCTTTCTTTTTTTTTTTTTTTTAGAAGTTAAATTAAGGGTAATAGAAAAAAATATTTTTCTATAAAGTTTAGTTACTGAAGTTGGCAAGTAATAAGATAAATATGTTGATTTAGAATTATTTACCAGAACAATTACATCCATATATCTACAGTTACATTTTTATGAGCTTTTCTGTCTGGTATTGAATGCTATAAAGTGTTCTAATAAATTAAAAAATCACATTTATGTTATTCACAAAGTTCTTTTATTCTACTTTGTAGTAAATAAATTTTAAGAATATAAATTTTAAAAGGCAATTTATATGATATTCCAAGAATCAATCAGGTATGTTGTTCTTTTTTAATTAAATATATAGGCCCTGGCCAATGTGGCTCAGTTGATTGAACACCCTCTTGTGCATGGAAAAGTCATTGCTTCAATTCCAGTCAGAGTATATGCCCAGGTTGCTGGTTCCACCCTGGGTCAGGTGTGTGCAGGAAGCAGTCAATCGATGTTTCTTTCTCATATTTATGTTTCTCTCTTTTCCTCTCCCTCTTCTCTCTCTCAAGGCAATAAAACATCCTATATCATAAAAGACTGATATGTAAATTGACCGAATGACAGAAAGACCAGTCGCTATGATGCGCACTGACCACCAGGGGGCAGATGCTCAATGCAGGAGCTTCCCCCTGGTGGTCAGTGCACTCCCACAGGGGGAGCACCACTCAGTTAGAAGCCAGGCTCATGGTTGGTGAGCACAGCGGCAGTGGCGAGAGCCTCTCCTGCCTCCGTGGAAGTGCTAAAGACTCCTCAGGGGGTGTCTGCCTGCCAGCTTAGGCCTACTCTTGGGTGGAAGGGGCCTAAACTGGCAGGCAGACATCCCCTGAGAGATCCTGGACTGCGAGAGGGCACAGGCTGGGCTGAGGGACCCCCCTCACTCCAGTGCACCGGGCCTCTAGTACTTAATAAATAAATGTATTGGGATGACATTGGTTAATAAGATTACATAGGTTTTGAATGTACACTTCTATGCTATATCATTTGTATATTTGCAGGGAGCCCACCACCCAAAGTCACATCTTATCATGTCACCATATATTTGACCCCAATTACTCTTTAATAACCCCTACCCCCTTCCCTCTCATATAATATACTAGAGGCCCAGTGCATGAGTAGGGTCCCTAGGCCTGGCTGGTGATCAGGGCCGATCAGGTTCCCCACCTCCCAGCCAGCCCGCCTCCTCCTTCCCTTGCTCCTTTAGCGCCCTGCTGCTGCTGGTTGCCCACCTTGTTCCGTGCCGCCTCCTGGTGGTCAGTGCAAGTCATGGTAAGCGATCAAACTCCCTGTCTCCTGGTTGAACTCCCGTGAGGACAATTTGCATATTAGCCTTTTATTATATAGGATTATTAGAGTGGTATGAAATACACTATGAAATATAACATAAAAGTAAAATAAATGTAAAATCATCAATGATAATATGTTGTTTTAACTTTCAAAATCATCCTTCAAAATACTATTATTCATATAAGTAAAATTAAGAAACTGTTTTTTCAAGAAAACTTTTTATTACCTCCTAGTAATTAGTGACATATTTGTTAAGTATACTTTTGTGAACATTCCTTACTCAATTTTGATAATGTCACTTATTTAAGAAGTACTATTTTAGGAACTCATGTATTTTAAACACTTTTACAAAAAGTTTACAATTTTTGCAAAGTTTATAATTTGTGATTTTAAAAATTACAATTTATAATTCTGTGAGTAAACATGATTCTAATCATACTTACTTTCAATAATATATCTAAAGAAAAATATTAAAAAGAGTAACTGTGATCAAGTGTCAATAACATGTTCTAATAGGATACAAATGGCACTTTAATGATTATTTAGACTTTCCCTTTCAAAGTGATAATGTGGCCGAGACCGGTTTGGCTCAGTGGATAAAGCGTCGGCCTGTGGACTGAGAGGTCCCAGGTTCGATTCCGGTCAAGGGCACGTGCCTTGGTTGTGGGCACATCCCCAGTGGGGGGCGTGCAGGAGGCAGCTGATCGATGTTTCTCTCTCATCGATGTTTCTGGCTCTCTATCTCTCTCCCTTCCTCTCTGTAAAAAATCAATAAAATATATTTTAAAAAAAAAGATAAAATTACCTTTAAAAAAAAAAGTGATAATGTGGATTACATTTCCTTCTAATTTACAATTAAATAAAGCATCATATGCAAATAACTTTACAGAGTTCCTATCTTATAGTAATTTTTTTATGCATGTTAGTTCTATCCTTTCATTCCTGGGGGGAAATAATCTGGATATATTTTTAAATGATTCAAGCAATTGTTCTCTACTAATTTATTGCCACCCTCCCCAACCCCATGGGTATGCAGAAAAGAATGATAAATGGTCCCAGCATTTGGGGATTCTCTGTTTCAGAAAATCATTTAAGACATATGACAAGCAGTAGGTCCATACGTCAAACATACAGTATACATACTCTCTTCTTCTTAAAATTATTATTTCTGTTATAAAACCTTGTCATTTGAAGGATCTTGATATTGGTTCAAGTTAAACTAAGAGTATTCTGGGATATATATACACATTCCCAATGCCAACACCAAACTCAAGTACATTACCATTTTTTTATTGTCCATATATTAATAGGTGTCTCTTTTAAAATTTGGGCATTCCAAGAAGCAATCCTTTACACATGCTAGTATCCTCTCTAATAAAATGGTAATATGCAAATTAACCATCACTCTGCTACATAAGCCATGCCTACCAGCCAAGCCATGCCCACTAGCCAATCAGGGCGAGTATGCAAATTAACCCCAGCCAAGATGGCTACAGCCACAGAGAGCAAGGTTTCCCAGGTAACAGAGCAAGCCAAGCTTTCCATAGCCGTTGCAGACCTAAGCCTCCACACAAGCTACAAAGTTTCAATTATAGAAGGTAAAAAAATTCAAACAAATGGGGACAGAAGGGAGCGTGAGAGAGCAAGCCAGGGTTGCCAGCGGCAACAGGGGAAGCAAAGCTTTCCGCACACCCTGGCCGGGCTCACCCGCTTAAGGCTACAAAGTTTCAATTGTAGAAGGTGAATTAACTGCCACAGAAATGGCTGCTGCCCCTGAGGGAGCAGCAGGCTTGGCTCCGCTTCAGGCTACAAAGTTTCAATTGTAGAAGGAAAATAAATTCCAGATACCAGGGCCTCTGCTTGGGTTGCCAGGGGGCATGACCGGCCTGCAAACCACCACAGGCCCCTCGCTCAGGCTGCCCCACGCCCCAAGGGAACCCCACCCTAATCCGGGACACCCTTCAGGGCAAACCAGCTAGCCCCTACCCATGCACCAGGCCTCTATCCTAGCTAATAAAAGAGTAATATGCAGATTGACCATCACTCCAAAACACAATATGTCTGCCCCCATGTGGTCAAAGATCCTGCCCCATGTGGACACAAGATGGCCACTACAAGATGGCCAGCAGGAGAGGGCAGTTGGGAGGCACCCGGCCTGCAAGGGAGGGCAGTTGAGAGGGACCAGGCTTGCAAGGGAGGGCAGTTGGAGGTGATCAACCCTGCAGGAGAGGGCAGTTAGGGAAAGGGAAGTTGGGGGCAAACAGGCTGGCAGGGGAGCAGTTAAGCATCAACCAGGCTGGCAGTGGAATGGTTAAGGGGTGATCAGGCTAGCAGGCAGAAGCGGTTAGGGGCAATCAGGAAGCCAGGCAATTTGTGTTGGGAGCCAGCAGTCCTGGATTATGAGAGGGATGTCCGACTGCCCGTTTAGGCCTGATCCCAGGGATGTCCGACTGCCCACCAGGATCAGGCCTAAACGGGCTGTCGGACATCCCTCCAGGAGTCCCATATTGGAGAGGGTACAGGCTGAGCTGAGGGACAACCCCCCTCCGTGCACAAATTTCGTGCACCAGGCTTCTAGTAATTTTAATATAGCCAATGAATGCTTCTAATACTGAAATAAAAAATAAAATACATCAGGAAAATACTAAATTTGAGGCTTTATCCTATCTTAGTGTGTGTGTGTTTTTTTAATATCTTTGAATTTCCCAAGCATAAGAATAGTCGCTTTGTGATTATGCACCCTTAAATAAAAAGAAGTAAAGACAAACTTGCCACAGTCACTATCCAGTCCTACTGTGAGAAAATTTGTTTCTGGTGATCACCTGTGAGAGGCAAACATCTTCCTCCAGAACACTGGGTTCCATTTTGCTTATCTTTTCTGGTACAGTAAATGGCTCCTAGGTGCCAGGTGAGTTCATTTGCCTTTTAGGTACACCAGACTCACTGAAGTGTCATACAGTAATATTAACTTGGATTGTAAACTCAATGAACCAACACATATCATCACCAATTCTGTGCTATGCAGAGCACCTAATTAGCTGTAAGAAACTGTGTTTTCAGTTTGGATATTGTCCAGGAAAAAGTTTAATTTTAGAAGAACAAAGCTAGAAAATTATGAGCCATAGCATTCAAAATTAAGGTATTACAGTGTTTCTTATCAATGGCATATCTGATATACCTAATCTGTGCACTTTTTCTAGACCCTAGATTTCTCCTAGACCCTAGTTTTATAAAACTAGTTTATTATCTTTCTCTGAGCAGTTGTTGCCCTTTTAAAAATCTTATTAGTTTTAAAAATATTTTATAGTGCTGTTTTCACACTCTGAATAGCTGATTTTATTTCCAACCACTTCACTTTTTTCCTTAGTCACAAAACAGATAAGTAGAAGCTGAAACAAGAAAATTTCATTTTTAACATTATATAAAATTTGTTTTATCCCATAAACTTAACTCATATACACTCTTTCCACTTCAACTAGAAAAATATTATAGTACTAGAATTTATTTATACCCTCCAACTAAAACAATATACTTCCAAAAAATTTGTCACATGTTAAACCCTTCCTTGTTTCTGTACAAAATATGTGAAAACAAAGAAAGAAATACAAAAGAAGAATAAAAAATTTAGTAAAGCAATAAGTCTAGATTTTAATTTTTTGAGCAATATATATCTATGATTATACAATGTTTCAATTGTGTATGTTTGTGATGAAGACAGTAGTAAGGTGATAGCAATAGAGAAGAATTTTTAAATAGTTATAGAATCACTTAAGTTAGTCTTGAGAAAAGTTACTGGTAAAAGAATATTATATATCTTTTTTTCCAGGATAATGCTAGAATCTTTTTCACATCCCTCAAAAAAGGGTTGCCCAATATTGATAGCCTACTCCTTTTAAAGGTCATTCTGAATGTGGAGGAGTTAGGTGGTATCTTACAGAAGTAGAGCAAGACAAGTTGAAATTGAATCTGAAAGTAATAAGGAGAAATATAAAAATTATTTCTCAGAAGTTGAATGGAGAGGATAAAAGGAGATTAAGAATCAGTTTTTAAATGAAAAAAAGAAAGAAATTAAATTGGTGTTTAGACACAATGGGGGGAGAAAAGGAAACAAATAGAAAAATAGTAGGAAGACAAAAAGATTTGTTATATGATAGTTACTAATTTCCTTTTGAGATCCAATTCTCAGGTTGTCTTAACACACATGGCTTCCACATCTTCATCAATGAGTTCGATTTTATGTTAAATTTTCTTTATAAATATTAAAATTTACAAACTTTTCTTTTGAAACCTGTTGTGTGTATGTTTTTTTGTGTGTTTTTTTCCTAACACCTTGCTACTTACTATGCATACTCTTCAGATCATCAGTGGCAGCATCACTTGGGATCTTCTTGAAAATGCAGAATCAAGTCCTACCCTGACTTAACTGAATCAGAATCTGCAAAATGACAAAACCTCAAGTAATTTACAATACATATAAATAGTCTAGCAGCACCACATATTACACATTTAAAAAAATTTTAATAAAACCAATTTAAACTCTATGAAATGTCAAACTGGAATGACTGAGTGTGGGAGAGTTCCTTGAAGGTTTGCATGAATTTAACACTAGGAATTCAGGATTATGCCAGGGCACACTATGGAGAGAAGCTGTAGAACTTGGTGAACAGAGAAGATGTATAGGAAAGACTGTTGGAGGCTAACTTCAACTTTCTGGCAAAGTTAGAAATAGCAGTGTAACTCATGGTTCCATCGGATAACCTTTTAAAGGAATGGTAACCAATATTTTACTGGGAATATAGGAAATCTTTCATTATCCTGCATCTCTGGTGTGTAATGGAAGAGTACATTGGGCCATAGAAACATTTTATATTATAGCAAGGTGTCTTAATTGGAGTTTTATAAGAATAGATGGAACAATTAATTGGTTAGGAATCAGTGTGCCAGTGTTGATACCTGTCTTTTCTTTGTGGGCTTTTTGTTTTTTTGTAGGATAAGAGGGAAAGAATGTGAACAATGAAAAAGTATGGCACTTTCCGAAACTTCACTGTCACCAAGTTGCTATTCTGAGTTCCTAAAGTCAGAAGTGATGACATGGTTATTTTTCACAAAACCATGTGAAATTAAACACCATGGAACACTGGCCCTAAAAATGTCACCATAACAACTACTAGTAACTTGATTGCTTCTATGATAAGGGAATCCTATATAATAATAGCCTAATATGCTAAGTGTCCAGTTGTCTGGTTGGCCATTCAACCAATCAAAGTGTAATATGCTAATGATATGCAAGGCAACTCAACTGCTCACTATGACAGGAACTGACCACCAGGGGGCAGACTCTCCAACCAGTAGGTTAGCTTGCTTCTGGGGTCTGGCAGATCAAGATTGAGCGAGATGGGCTAGACACGCCCTGGAGCCCTCCCACGGTCCCTCCCCAGCTGGCCAACCTCCCACATCCTACCCCGGCCCCGATCCTGCACTGATGGGGTCCCTCGGCCTGGCCTGCACCCTCTCACAATCTGGGCTGAGGGATCCCTCCCCACCAAGTGCATGAATTTTGTTTACTGGGCCTCTAGTAAATATATAATTTACATTTTATTTGTTTCATCCTGACAGTAAATACAAGGTTTCTGGATCAGAGGCAGATCGATTATTTAATTACAAAGTATTTGAGTGCTGCTTTTCATGCTTCGTTTTCCTCCATGGGGCAACATGGTGAGAGCCAGATGGACGCTGCATGTGGAGGAGAGGATTAGAAGGGGTCCCACACTGGGAGAGGAACTCAAAATTACAAAATTGGAAGCTTAATATATGTGTTGGCATATTAACCCCCACTCCCCTCTGGAGAGAGAGTTGTCTATTTTGCTCTGGAATGTAAACACATCTTCTCTTTGGGAGAGAAGAGGAAAGTCACCTGGGTTTTCTCAACCATTTGGAATATAAGGAATGGCACTGGGTTCATTTATTGCCATTAGAAATGTAACCCTAATCCTAGCCCTATAGAACAGAACAAAGAAAAAGAATATTCACTTGTCTAGCATTTTCAAAGAATAACACAAGAGTCCCATGTGTATGTGCAACATACTCACTTGACAACCAAAAGCATGATTAATTTGCTTCTCTGTAAAACCTATTTGGATTTCTAAATAAATTAGGATCATTAGGTTGTGAATCAGATTAGGAAACTGAAAAAAAAATCAGTTAAATAGATGTTTCAGTAATATTTTAAGCTTTTAAGAAAGTAGCAAAGATTATTTGCAGATAGCTCAACCTCTGCATTACTACAGGTTAGTAAATTTTGCAAATCCCTAATCCTATAACATGCTCCATAAAAACAGGCTTCTGGAAGAAATAGCTTTAGGAAGGCGTTAGCTATGAAAAATTCTTCAATAAAAAAAATCTCTCTAACCTTGTTTAACTCACTGTTGGCCCAATTTATTTATTTATTTTTATTTTTTTAAAATATATTTTATTGATTTTTTACAGAGAGGAAGAGAGAGGGATAGAGAGTTAGAAACATCGATGAGAGAGAAACATCAATCAGCTGCCTCTTGCACACCCCCTACTGGGGATGTGCCCGAAACCAAGGTACATGCCCTTGACCGGAATCGAACCTGGGACCTTTCAGTCTGCAGGCCGACGCTCTATCCACTGAGCCAAACCGGTTTTGGCACTGTTGGCCCAATTCAATTAACCACTGAATCTTTTACTTTTTACATCTTTAATACAGGACAACTAACACAAATGTGATTTTTATCCCTCATGAATTTGGTTAGCAATACCTTGCTGTGTAAAATGTGGGCCAGCACAGGAATCACCTGGGACATTGTTAGAAATACAATGTTTATCACTTTGAAAAACTGAATGAGAATTTGAATTTTGTAAGACCTCTAAGTGATTCACAAGCATATTAAAGTGAAAAAGCAATAGTATAGAGATTGATTTTCAACCATGGCTAAACATTACCATAATGTGGAAGTCTTTTTCTAATACCAATGTCCTGGAGCCACACTAAAAATCTTCAGTAAGTGTTTTTGGGAAGAGTCCAGGCATTTTTTTGGAAAGTTTACTGGATGATTCTAATTTGTAGCCAAGTTTGAGAACTGGAGGTAAAGAAGTCTACCTCTTAAGAAGCATGGTTATGGAGGCTTTTCTGTCTCCATTAATAGCAACTTCATATTATACTGTAGTTTAAGCCAAAACCCTACAGTTTTTCTTGGCTTTTCACACACACATTCAGTTAGTCCACCAGGAAATCTGTAGGCACTGTAATTCTACTTTTAGCCAAGGATGAGTATTAGAAACTAGGTTTAATCTCATGCTGATAAAAATCTAACTCGTACAACCTCCAAAATGGATCAAAACTATGAAACAGCAGTTTTGAAGACTCTAGAATAAAGTAAGGACAATGATCTCTGAGAAATGGACAACAAATGAGGTAAAACCCACAATTGCCCTGACTTACTGACTCAGGAACTTTTCAGGCCACAACTCAGGGAGTCAAACTTTTTGTTGTTGTTATTGAGAGATAATTAACATATAATAGTATATTAGTTTCAGGTGTACAACATAATGATTTTATATTTCTGTATATTGCTAAATGCTAAATGATCACAAGAAGTTTAATTAACATCCATCACCACACATATAAATATTTTTTTCTTATGATGATAATGTTTAAGATCTCTTAGAAACTTTAAAATATGCAATACAATATTATTAACTATAGTCACCATATTGTACATTATTTCCCCATGTTTTGTTTATTTTATAACTGGAAGTTAGCGCCTTTAAACCACCTCCAGCCATTTCATTCAACCCTGCTCACACCTGCCTCCCACAACTATCAGTGTGGTCTTTGTATCTATGAGTATAGTTTTGTTCATTTGCTGTTACTGTTTTTTAAGATTTAAAATAGAGAGATCATATGACATTTGTCTCTGTCAATTTTTCAAACTCTCATATTGAGTTTTCTAAAATTTTAATCTTTGTTTTCTCAATTCTCTTTCAAAAGCAACCTTTTGCAAAGCAGGTTCTAGTTCCATTACATCAATAAATCACAATTCACTTCCATGTAACTAAATCCATTGGAATTTTTCCCTCTGGTATTTGACTCAAGAAGTTTCCCAAACTTTTGAATGTTTCTCTTTGTTTAAACTATCTTCTTTTGGTTTTATTGATATTAAACACTCCTAGTTTTTCTTTTTCTTCATGAGTTCTTATCTTTGAAGGCTTGTTTTCCTCTATAGTGTAATTAAAATCTCTATTCCATCATTCAAATTTGGGTCCTTGCTTTTATCAATGACTTCCATTCCACTTGTATAGAGATGACCATCTAATGTGTAATTCCAGCCCAGTCTTCTTTTTTTATTATTTTATAATTCATTTTGGATACTTAAAACTTAATATTTTCATAACTGAAAATAAGACTATCTCTTCCAAACCCGGTTTTATAATACTTCTATCCTTTTCATGAATGTGAAAAAAAATGCATCCACTTAAGAACAAAATTACATAGAAAATATGCATGATGCCCCTCTCTTCTTCAAACCCTCTTTCAAACATTTCTGCTGACTTACCTCTTCATTATTTCACAAACTGATCCACATTTCCATGTCTGTAGTAGCACATTATGTATAGCCATTAAAGTTTTTCATTTTGGATGCTGAAGGTTCTCAACTGGCTTTTATAAATGTACTTCTCCCTCACTCAAATCCATTTTCTATAAGGTAGACAGAATGTGGTTTTTGTTTTTTCTTTTAACAATAATCTGATCATACCACTCCCTGATTAAAACTTTACAGTCAGTCAACCTCATTGCTCTAAAGATATAAAGGAAAATATTGTTGTAATTAGAAAGGTCCTCATGGTCTTGCATCTACTAATTCTTCCAAAGTTATTTGCATCATCTCCCCTCACTGAAGACTGAAGGTATAAGCCTGCAGTGCTGGTCCCTCCACTATTGCCCACACAATTCATAATTATCCTCTATATTAAACATTTCTTACTCTATGAAGTTGTCTTTCATCTCCCTGCCCAGGTGACATCTGCCATGACATGTCCCCAGAATTCACTATGTCATTTTTGTGGTACATCACGATTACATTTTTTAATGCTGTTGCAGCTTTTTCGTTTCATTCTTAAAAAAAATAATGTTTGTTTCCTCCACTAGACTTTAGATTCCATGAGGGCAAGGTCAGCATATGTTTCTGCTTATCGTCCATTTCTATGCCTAATATTGTGCTTAAGATATAGTAGGTACTCTGTAGTCATTAAACAAATAAACAAATATCTTGGTTGAGACAAGAGGTGGAAACTTGAATCAAACATTTTTTATAAGACTCATATAATCTCTGCTGTGTTTTTTTGAGGGATTTAAGATTTCTTTTACTACTACTTGGAGGATGGAGTACACTAGAGGTTCCCTACATCTTCAATTTATCTATCTTCCTCAAGTCAAACATTTACTGAAAACTTTGAGTGTCTTGAGTATAGCTGAAGCCCTTTGCTTTGTAGAAGGTCTGGCGAAAAATTCAGACCAGCTCTTTTTCTTTGAGCTGGTCATGCTCTTGCTAGATCAACATCGTAGAGTTCTAGAAACAAAAGCAGTAGATTCTTAAAAAGTTTGACATGAGGATTCTTGATTCATGGAGAGAAGTTGCACACCATCCCAGGTTCCCAATTTCCTTTCCTCCCTTGAAGTGAAAAATGGGGTTAAAAGTTGGGTTGAGATAGGAATTGTAGTAGGGAAGGTGGCAGAGAGGGTTCAGCCCAGCGTACCTGCAGGGGGCTGTTAGCCTGTTTCCTAAACCCACCAGCTTGTGATAGAATTATGACTTCACATTCAAACGTTTATCAGCCTGCTGACACTTATGGCACTCCAACAACCAGGGAACTGAAAACTGGAAAAACATAACAGTCAGAATCAAGAGAACAAATGATCAGAGGAACAGAGCTTTTATAACAGAAAGACAGGCAATACAATGAAAAAGTAATAAAAGCAGTAAGGAAATAAAGTGAAGAGGAGTTTGTAGTTTTTGGCAACAAACAAACAAAAAACACATAACAACTTTATTTTCTACATAATTTAATAGATAAATTTGAGGAAGGCATGAGCACTGAGTACACCCAAATTAGCATCCTGGAAGATCAATAGAATAAAAAATTTAAAATATGAAACAAGAAAGGAATGAATGAATGAATGATGAAATATAATGTAGAAAAAACATAAGTGACATAGTGTGTAGATCCAAAAGATGTGAAGATTTTTAATAGTTGAATGATTGTACTTTTAGGAGTAGAAAAAGAAATGTATTGAGAAGAAATAACAAATAGAGTTAAGAATGGTAGAAGAATAGGAGCTCAGCAAACTTGAATGTATAAACTAAAAGTTTCCAAGTACTTACAGGTAAATCTATAATAATAAAAGTGTAATATACTAATTAGACCAGACAGCCAAACAATCTTCCAGACGTCATTCCAGATGTCCTTCCAGACTAAGCCACTGTGGCGGGGCCAAGGCAGAGGAGGTTAGAGGTGATCAGGCAGGCAGGTGAACAGTTAGGGGTGATCAGGCAGGCAGGCAGAGTGGTTAGGGACAATCAGGCAGGCAGGCAGGAGAGCGGTTAGGAGCCAGCAGTCCAAGATTGTGAGTCGGACATCCCCCGAGGGGTCCCGGATTGTGAGAGAGTGTAGGCCGAGCTGAGGAACATGCATGAATTTCATGCACTAGGCCTCTAGTCTAGTAATAAAAGGCAACCTCTGAATAGGTTGATATTCAAAATGAGTAACAACTGATTACATCCAGGCTCTAACCAATAGGAACTGATGCCAGCTAAAATTATCAGGTGGCTTTACACGTGAGCAGTATTCAGCCTGGAATTACAATCAGTTTATTCAAATCTCCTCACTCTTTCAAGACTCCAGACATAAAGAGTTATTATTAAAGAAAAATATTTAAAAGAAGTTCTCACCATTGCAACAGCATGGATGGAATTGGAGAGCACTATGCTAAGTGAATAAGCCAGTCAGAGGAAGATAAATATCACATGATCTCACTCATTTATGGAATATAATGAACAACATAAACTGATGAACAAAAACAGATCCAGACACAGAGAAACATCGATCAGACTGTCAAAACTCAGAGGGAAAGTAGGGGAGAGATGGGGTAAGAGGGAGAGATCAACCAAAGGACTTGTATGCATGCATATAAGCCTAACCAATGGACAGAGACAATAGGGGGCTGAGGGCATGAGTAGGGGGGTAATGGGGGGATAAGGACACATATGTAATACCTTAATCAATAAAGAAATTAAAAATAAGAAAAATATTTACTTCATATCAGATGTCCCATTTCTAACAAATATAGAGGAGACAATTCTAGACAATGGAGAGAAAAGAACTGCAAATACAAGGTTTATCTAGCCAAGGTGTATCATTCACCTGTCAGGGCAAAAGTGTTTTTAACAAAGTCAGAAAGGTTTTCTTGTTGCAAAACTTCTGAATCCTTTAGCATCCTAATTTGAATAATAAAAACGCAAGAAGGATGTATGATGTATAGCATATCAAAAGGTATTGGACTATAGAAGACATATCTTTTAGGAAACCTGTATTTTGGAAAATGCTAAATTAAATTTTACAATATTTGTTAAAAATTATAATGCTATCATTAGAATTTGTGGATACATAGTAGAGTTTTTGAAGAAAAGGTCCTTGCTTTTACCTCTATTTATGTGGGGTAGGCCAGAACATTTAAAAAATCTTCATAATATAAAATAATTTTGGTGGGAGGCTTTATTTTTCATTACAATGATATACCTTGTAATGAAAAACAAAAGGAAGATTCCAAAAAGTAAAAATCTATTATATAATGAATTGTTTATAATTTTTTTAGAATCAAGTTACTTTCAAATCACTTTTATGTAAACTAAATTTTTTGTTGATCTTTCTATCCTGATATTTTAACACACATGTGAATAGATTACAGTTAAGATTTTTTAAAAATGAATTAACTACTAATGAACATACAAGTAAATGTAGTATTTGAAATGAGTAACTGAAATCCAAATTATAAATTTTTTTGTAGATATACTAAATTTTTACATTAGAAGAGTCTATGGGGAAAGGGAAAAGAGTAGAGTTTGTGATTATGGAAGAAGAGGGGGAAAAAACCCCCCAAACATTAGTATAAGACACAATGCACCAAAAGGTTGCTGGTTTGATTCTGGGTCAGGGCATATGTCTGGCTTGCAAGCTAGATCCCCGATAGGGATGTGTGGGAGGCAGCCAATTGATGTTCTGCTCTCACATTAATGTTTTCTCTCCCTCTCTCTAAAAATCAATAAAAAATATATTTTAAAGACATAGGGAAGGAAAAGGCAGGAAGAAAGAGAAGGGGGAAAAGAGAATGTGAGAGAAAGAAGAGAAGAAAGCCCTTACATATATGTCAAAAATAATCTCAACTCACTCTATACCTAAAGGTTAAAAAAGTAAGTTAATGCCTTATCTAAAAACACTGTTATGCTAGTTTTCTGGGACAATATATCTATCTACCTATAGATATATAAATAGGTATATATAGATATATAACTTTATATTTTAAAAATTTGTTTTTAAATGGCTATATATAGAAACTTTTATTTAGAAGAGCAAAATGGCTAAAAAAATCTAAGTAAATTAAAGCAAACCTCACAACCAATAAATTATTTGAACAGCATATAACAATGAAGAGATTCTTGAGGAAAAGTAAGAAAAGTGAGGCATTCTTGTATTTCACCTAGATGGAACTATAGAATAGGACTTCAAAGTGTTATAAATTATTTTCAGTTTTTGAATCTTAAATTTTGACAGTGACTATTCTCAAAGTTGAATTTATTCTGTCAAGTTCTATAATAAACACCATGCTATTGACCTCTAAATAAATGATATTATACACCATTGAGCCTTATCCTTGGGTAAATATTGGATTTTCAAAATAAACATGTCGATTCACATCTGAATTTCCCACAGCACTTTACACATAGTCTTGTTCAGCAATTGCTAAATATTTAATATCTATCTTAAAATTAATATGACTAACAGGATTAGGCACTATCATAGATCAGTTTAGTTTAATACTATTTAAATCAGATACTACTTACCCTCTTTTTTAAAATTGTTATGTTTTCTTAAATTGAAATATGCTATCTTTATGTTTGATGGAGTGATCATTTCAATTAATATTTTTACTAAAGTTTTTAGTGCTGTTTAACAATATGAGTGTCCGTCTTGCTATGGCTAAAAAAACTAATGTTATTGATTTTAAAACATATTTATCAGACTTGTTTTATAGACTGTTGATATTCAGTAATCAGACACACTCTGTTTTTAAACAATATTCGACTTGAATATTTTACTCTGAAGTTTCTCACTTTAACAAAATTATATCTAGAATAAATGGAAGTGCTGGAATTATAATTATTTTATTTCTAAACTAACATATGTGAGCACAGACTCAATTAGCTTAAATATATAGTGCTGATTTTCTGGGGGTGGGAGGTAATGCCACTTGCCAATAATAGTCAAATGAAGATTAATGAACTCATATCAATCTCAGTCTGCAATAAAGATAATAAAGATGTAAATGTTGATAGCCCATTAGGTCAGTCTCTTCATGCAAATGATCTTTGTGTTAAACTTTAGTTAGAAGTACTAGTCAGTGTAAGAGTTGTCATAATTCATGTGATGTTGACTTTTTTTTTTTTTTTAATCTTGAAGACTAATAGATTCCCTGCCATTTATTTTACCTCGTTTTAGGTCCTCTTCCCTGGCCACCGTTACCCACCTGTAGAGTTGCTGTCAGACTTAACTAAATTGCATGACCCTCAGGAATGTGCTTCACTTTTGATTATTCTTTCACCCTGAAAAAGTGACTTTAAAGAATTAGAATGACAATGTGACTCTCCAGCCATGAATATATTGCACAGTGATAACAAGGCAAAAATTGTTTTTCTTTTCTTTTTTTTTAAATATAGTTTTATTGATTCCAGAGAGGAAGAGAGTGTTAGAAACATCAATGATGAGAGAGAATCACTGATTGGCTGCCTCCTGCACACCCCCTACTAGGGATCGAGCCCGCAACCTTGGCATGTGCCCTTGACAAGCATCAAACCCAGGACCCTTCAGTCCACAGGCCAACGCTGTATCCACTGAGCCAAACCAGCTAGGGCAAAAGTTGTTTTTCTTTCAACAGCCTCTTTTTCAAAGGAAAATTTGAGCTTTGATGTTTTTAGGTCCTGTTCAGATTCAGGCACACAAGGCTATGGATCTGTGATGTTTTCACTGAGAAATTTCCATGTGACAGGAGTAAAAGTCCAAAGCCAGCCAATCATATTGCATTTTTTTTGGACATGAAACCAACTCTTTATGTTGAATAGTCTCCATGCATGTCATATATACAATGCACTCTTGCAGAATTGATGACTTTAAAGAAGAGACTTGCATTGCAAACCTATTGTCATATCGAAGATGTACTAAATTTTGAAGTTCCATAAGCAGTGGGTCAATTTTCATTTTAACCCAGAGTGATATGAAATAAACATGCAAGTGGCAAACAGAAAGCTGTTAATTTGTGTGAGAAGTTAAAATGAAGAAAACAGGGAATAAAAGCAGTTAGTGTGTGCTTCTACAGCATAGAATCCCCAATTCACATCCTGGGGGAGTGACAAAGCAGTCATTTAATGCGATGTCAACACAAGAGTCTTGCCTTCATTAGTAAACGCTCCTGCTGGTTCATACACTGTCAGAAGTAGACCTCCTACTGACATTCATAGAGGTGTGGAAACTGGAATGGTTTAATAATGCTGTTTTGTTTAACTTTTTTCCTTCTCCTATTGGAAGCCAGCTTTTGTTCCTTTGCTTTTCAAACAAGTACATGTTAGCTTCATTTATGAAGTACATGTTAAAACTGTTTATGATTCAAATGACCTACTTTCCTCTTGATTCCTTAGAGCACTTTGAATATCCCAGCCAATTGAGGCTTACATCTGCCTGTAAATTACCCATGCTTTCTCTCTGTACACAGTCTGCCCACATCATCTGTGGATAAATAACCATAAAAAATAAATGGAGAGGAAAGACGACAGCATCTATCTCCCTTTCTTTATGGAAAGTGTTCTACTGCGATGTTGGTTAATGACCTAAGCAGTATTATAGATCCAAAGTATTTTTCACCCCTCTAGTCCACCTCTGCAAACCTTCAGTTTAACTCTTATCTGTTTTAAATAGTATTGATCATAGTGGAGAAGCAAGTAACTATTCAGGTAACTATATATAAATTTCACACAAAACAACAACAAAAAACAACCATATAAAAGTCTAGGAAGTGGAAAGATAATTAGATATAGAATTTTTACATACACTCACTTCTTCAAACATTTCCTAAGCACAGTCAAGGGTCCGAAGGAAGCTGTCCAAATTCTCGATGTTAACTAACAAGTACATATTTATTTCAGGAAATGTTATGTTATTTTTTAAGCTAATTTCCTGGGATTATTTTGCAATTCTATATATCCTCATGACCTATTTTTACTAAGGTACAGAGTACTTAAACATAAATGGTATTGTAAAGCTGCTTTTATATTGTAAAAAGTAGTGTCCATGAATTAAAATTTTAACTTACTACTTATCCCCATTTAAATTGATAATCCTTCTTCTGATAGAACTGTCTTTATTTAAACCACTTTGTTGTCTTGGAACTACATAAAAAATCTATAATTGCTTCTTAAAAAGGACTTAGATTTTTTTGTTTGTTGGTTTTAGAAGTGATAAGGAAAAGTGACATAGGTTATTAAAAGGCTTTCAGGTAAAATCAAGAACTGTCATGCTGATTTTGAATGTTTAATTATGTGCTTTAGAGTCAAAATATAAACAAATTCTAAAAGGAACATCAAAACTTTTAGAGGATTGACTGTTTTTTAAAAAAAAATAGGAATGTAGCCATTCATAGTGATTGATTTGAAATACAATAGATAGTTAAAACATAGATTTATGTGCATTTGTTTTAAAATCTTAAATATGTTTTTGTATATTTTATATTACAGTATTTTAATTAAGAAGTTTAATATTTCATATTTAATAAAAGGTGAATTTTGAGCTTTTAGAGAGCTATAATCAACCACCCCCCAACTTAAAAGATATAAACAAATACCTTTTAATTGAATGTTAAGTCACTAGAATGATAATGTTAATTAATGCTTTGTTTTTAAATATTGAGAATTATTTTTAAAACTCTGTGATTCTAAAATATTAAGCATTTAATGCAATTATCTTCTTTATCTAGGACCTTTTTTTTTAAAAAATTTTACTTATTTTGAACAAAATATTCATCACAGGAATCTAAAGTTTTCATAAAGATGCTTAATTGAGAAAATGTGCAAATTTATTAAAGTTGAAAGCAAAGTTAGTTAAAATATTGAAATTTAAATGAGGCTGTGATTTCTGTTACTTGGATGGAAGACACCTTTTGAAACACATTGAATTACAAACTTATGAATGAAGGAATATTTTACTTTAAATAATTAAACATTTACTTAATAATATTTAACCATTAGCTTGTTCACAAAAGACTTAAGGCTTAGTTTGAATCAATTATTAATTGATTAATTGAAATTCAATCAAAAGACTTACATGATAAAAAGTAGTTCAGATTTCTAAACAGATTTTACTAGAAAAGTCATGGAAAAGCAAGAGAAAATATTTTCTATTGTTCAGGAAAACCTACAATTATAAAAGACTGAGGAACATCAACTTCAAAAGGAGTTTCCAAAGGTTTTAAAATTTTTCCAATTTCTTATATTTTAAAATCTGTAATGGCACTATGTTTATAAATAATTACCTTAAGCTGTAAATAAATGTTGAGTATCTCAAACTATTCTATTTCATACAATTTTTATCCTTGAGACAATACAAGTTTTACTTATATTATCAAATACATGTGAGAATGTTCACTGCTAAAGGCCACTAGTTTGTGATCAGTTCTAGAATTTAACATTGAATCTATAAAAAATATATATTTTAATAATTTCAAAATCACAGCCTTCCTTCACATTCTTATTTTACAAAGTTTAAAACATATACTGTTTGGTTGTTTTTGTTGTTGTTTTGTTTGATCATTTGCTTTGTTTTTCTGCCAGTTCTTAGCAGGGGAAGTTTGTGGTTGTGTCTTTCCCTTCTGTCTGTGATTCTTTAAATTGACTTTAGATTTCCCATGAGGAACATATTGTATAAGATTACGATGATGAAGTTTTAAGGTAATTATGTTTCTGCAGCAAGAAGTTAAATGATTGTGTGTGTGTGAGTGTTTATGCTTACATCCACTAAAATATTAGGAAGTATCAGATGCCTTAAAAAAAAAAACTGTCATCAGAAGATCTGTCAAAATGCAGCTAGAAACATTTCTTAGAGAACCACAACTCGATTTTTTCACTTAATATATCTGGTTTTGGTTGACTAGAAGACGTCCGTAACAGAGCATTAACAAACACTGAATTTGCTGGGGTCAGCGAGGTCTGTAGCTTCGAGATTGAAAGTTGTCTTAAATTATGCTATCAGCTTTCCAAACCTCATCAGACTTAACCCATTTAGGCGCCACTGACTTCTCGGAATCACCAATAGAACCCGAATCAGAAAACCGCAGAGCAGCCAGTCTCCTGCTATCAGAAACCTCAGTACAATTTTGCGTATTAATATTTCAGAAAGTTTGTAGGAACACATGCTCCCTGCTGAGCACTACAACCAGCTCAGACACAGTTACAGTCAGTCAACTGGGCCAGAGCAGCCGGCTGCTCCCTGACTGTCTCTGGACCTGGCAACCAGAGGGAAAAAGATAAAAGAAAATGAAATGAATGCCTTCATTTGATTTATGATTAATAAATTCCCATAATTGGAAAGTTAGGTAACCAGTAAATGGAATAACATAAGGTTACAGGAAAACGCCAATTTTATCCTGTAATCTAGCCATAAAATTTTTTAAATGAATACAATATTATTTTATTTTTCCAGGAGAAGCAATTTTTGAAGGTTTTGTTGAGATCATCAGTTCGCCCTAATGTTCTTCAAACCCTTTAATCTAATTTTCACCATATTTTGGTCAAAATAGAGTCTAAGAGGTATTCAACATAGTAGAGCAATTAAATATGTTTTATAACCTGCAGAAAGATCAGTTTAGCAATGAAAACCCATGTGTACTTTTAGTGACTTGCAGAAATGTATGCAATAGAGTGAAATATAATTCTATGATGATAAACAGTGACAAAAATTCAGTGAAATACAGTAAAGCTAAATTGTAAAATAGAAACAAAACAGAAAATGCAACTTTAAAGGATGCTTGAATAAATAATTGATTATAAATAATAAAAATTATATACATAAATGACTTTTTGTTTGTACTGGGGAAGATCTAATAATATTTACATTTTCTTACTATACAATGATACATATTTATAGCTGCCCTAGAGGGAAAATATTTACAGAAACTCCTAACAAGGAAACAGGTTCTTAAGTTTTAATTAAGCAGAAAGTTTAAAATGAAATCAAACCAAAACAAATTAGAATGCATTATTTTTAAATAAAATTTTAATGTTTAGCATATTATCTAAAGTAAATGACTAGGGCATTGAAATGGTAATTTTTTTTGTTCTTTTGCATTTTTCTTTAAACAAATTATTATAACATGCATATTTTCTGTACTATATACATTTGGATATGGCGTTTTCCTCAATTTAAGTAGTTAAAAATAAAGAGCATAAAAATCTGTTATGTTATCATAGCCCTTCGATGGTACTTGAATAACATGTGTCCTATATTACATTGAGGTATGTTCCCTCTAACCCCACTTTGCTGAGAGTTTTTATCATAAATGGTTGCTGGATTTTATCAAATACTTTTTACTCATCTATTGATATGATCATGTGGTTTTTATCCTTCATTTTGTTTATGTGGTGTATCACATTTATTGATTTGTGGATATTGTACCAACCTTGCATTGCCCAGAAAAAAATCCCCCTTTATCATGGTCTATACCTTTCTAATGTATTATTGGATCTAGTTAGCTAATATTTTGCTGAGGATTTTTAGCATCTATGTTCATCAAAGATGTTGGCTTATAATTTTATTTTTTTGTTTTGGGACTTAGGATAATGCTGGCCTTATAAAATAAGCTTGGGAATCTTCCCTCCTCTTGAATTTTTTGCAATAGTTTGAGAAGAATAGGTGTTATTTCTTTTAATGTTTGGTAAAATTCACCAGTGAAGCCATCCAGCCCAGGACTTTTATGTGTTGGGAGTTTTTTGGTTACTGTTTCAATTTCAATAGTTGTAACCTGTCAATTCAGATTCTCTAATTCTTTCTGATTCAATTTTGGAAGATTATATGTTTCTAGGAATTTATTCATTTCTTCCAGATTGTCCAACCCTTTTGGTTTTTTTTTTTTTTATAATTCTTTGTATTTCTTTGGAGTCAAGTATTATTTCCTTTCTGTCATTTCTGATTTTATTTATTTGGGTTTTCTCTTTTTTTTTCACAAATTCCATTTCTAAAGAAAATTTTGAAGATCATCATTGTTTTCTGAGATGTTTGCTGATACATTTGTATCACTTACTTGCAAGAGTATTTAAAAAATATACCTGAAACCTGGTTGGGATTTTGAGTCAAGGGCCTCCGGTAACGTGTGAGTGCTGGGATTAGGTATTCTAAAAATGCATTCATTTTTCTATTCTATTTAAATTATTTTGGCTATAATGTTATCAGCTGAGAGATACAAAATGATGTCTCATTGCTAAAGTTACATACATTTCCCCAAATCAAAATGTCATTTTCCAGTGCTTTTATTAATTTGCTTAAAAAGTAAAGAGTTCTTTACATTAAGCTAGAAAGTTCACCTATATTTTGTAAAAAATTATGTCATACTGTATAATTTATAAAATACTTAAAGACTTAAATTATACTCAACCAATTAACTAGATAGTCCTAAAAGAAATGAAATAAAATTAATGACTTTAATGCTTACTGAATAATAGCTATCATTTCTTCATTAGTATATATGTAAAATATGTTTTAAGTGGTAATATTCTGTCTATGCAACTCTGTAAGACTGTAGCTGTAGATGACAGTTAAATTTAGGCCTATCTCTTACTTTTAGGTTTGGTATTTAAAATGGTAGACAACATAGTATCTACCTCACATTTAACCATATGTGTAGAAGACGAAGTCTGGCTGCATTGAGAGCAGGTCAGTGAGGAAAAAGATCCTTTCAAAGGGATGTACACAGAGCTTCATTGTACAGCTTCTAGATGCTGGATTTTAAATGAGAAAAGACAAATTTCTCAGACAAACAAACATATGAACTTAGCCTGCAAACAATTTGCCATTTCATGTGCCATGTATAGAAGTTTATAGTTCTCAAAAATGTTTTAAGTATATTGATGCAATTTTAGAAACTGAACTTAAGGCTTTTATTCATCAATGTTAAATTGGCAGTTTTTGAAAAGAGTGAAAAGGAGGAATAAGAGCTAAATACCTTCTATGGTATTTTAGGAAAATATAAGACTATTTTAAAACAATTCTTAAAGACTTTAAATCACATATTCAAATACTGGATATTACACCTATAGACCACCAAAGTATTATTAACCTGATGGTTTAAGGCAGTAATATTTCCATGGTAATAATCTTTATTTTTTTTAATCTTTCTATGTCTCAAACCAAGTTAATTGTTACTGTTTAAGACAGTTCTTTTACTTTAAACTGCATCTGTAAAATGCTTACATTTTCCTTCCTTTACACAACAGATGTTCCATAGAAAAGTTGTGAAAAAAAATGTAATCCCATTTGGCCATAAAATTGCATTATAATCATAAAAGTGCTTTACCTTCATTTCTTATATATCTTCAATTTACCACACTTTCTACCACTTCACATGCATTTTCTTTTGCCACAGTCAGATCATCAAATAGTTTGAACAAACCTGTGTGAGCTGTATTTTAAAATTTACCGATAGCAAGTCTCCACCTGTAGCTATTGTGATTTACTTCTTCGGAGTGAGATTCAAGCATCTGTATATATGAAATGCTTTCCAGTTCATCCCAGCTTCAAATGAGATCTAAAAGAATTTTAAAAAAGTAAATATAGCTAAAATTGTGGTTTCTTGATTCATAAATCAAAATTCCTTACAAACAGATGACCAATAACAATTTTAAGTATAGAGTTTTAAACATTAAGGTATTGCATATATAGTTATAGTTTAATACTTTTAAAAATTGATTTGAGAATTTGAGAGAGAAAGGAAAAATCATTGATTTGTTGTTCCACTTATCCATGCATTCATTGATTGCTTCTTGTATGTGCCCGGATTAGAGAATGAACCTATACATAAATAATTGAATTATGATTTATGATTTATGATTTATTGATTTATGAATTATGATTTATTGATTAAACAGATACAACCAGTCATTATTGTATGACTGGTTGTATCTGTTTAGCTTCATCACATGTTGGAATCTTGCCTTGATTGCCCTCAGATTCTAGGAATTAATTTCTAAGCCTTTAAAATCTCACGCCTGATTAAAAAAAAAAGTCTAGGTTTGTCTAGGGGCCTTTGTTCATGACAAAGTGAATAACCTTGGCGTAATGGGACGATGCTCTAACCAACTGAGCTATCCGGTCAGTGCACAGTTACAATTTATTACATCTAAAAAGTACAGACTAAAATCAGTCAGAGGAAAAGCGCATAGGCAAAGGTCAAGAAAGTTTGAAACACCAAACACATGGAGCATTGCCAACCAGGTAAAGTCACCTGCAAGTTGGTTTCCAGAGTGGATGTTGTGCCTCAATCATGTAACCATGGCTGGCCACCTAATGGATGGCTTTAATCTCCAACCCCTCCAAAGGTCAAACTGATATCATGTGACTTAAAGTCCCTACTGTAAATCATATTGTTAGACTATCTGATATGACTAACCCTCGCTCCTATTCACTTTGTCATGAACAAAGGCCCCTAGACAAACCTAGACTTTTTTTTTTAATCAGGCGTGAGATTTTAAAGGCTTAGAAATTAATTCCTAGAATCTGAGGGTAATCAAGGCAAGATTCCAACATGTGATGAAGCTAAACAGATACAACCAGTCATACAATAATGACTGGTTGTATCTGTTTAAATCAGGACTGCAATTGCTGTCCTGATTTAAACAGATACAACCAGTCATCATTCACTGGTAAATTCTAGAACTCTAGACCTTATTCTACAACACTTGAAGATGCAATACATATGAATAGATATAGATATACATATAGATATAGATATAGATATAGGTATAGATATAGGTATAGGTATAGGTAGACAAATAGATAGATAGATAGATAGATAGATAGATAGATAGATAGATAGATGATATTTGCCTCTCAGCATAACCATTATTACTTGTCTCATTTTTGGTTCTTATAAGTGTATTTCTAGTATCACATGAGCTCACTCATCTAGGGGAAATGATGAACAACATAGACTGATGAACAAGAACAGCATCGATCAGACTGTTGGACCTCAGAGGAAGGTAGGGGAGGGTGGGGATAAGGGAGAGAGATCAACCAAAGGACTTTTGTGCACGCATATGAGCCTAACCAGTGGTCACGGACAACAAGGGGGTGGGGGCATGCGTGGGGAGGGGTTTGGGATGGGAATGGGGGGGGGGATGAGGACAAATATGTGATACCTTGATCAATAAAGTAATTTAAAAAATAAATAAATAAATCAGGACTGCAATATTATGAAAGTTCACTTAGGACTAGTGTGGCTGTTAATATGAGATGGAGCAGGTTTCCTACAAGGAATATTACAGGAAATAAAGAGGGAAATATTCTAATGATGAAATATTAGGAGCTTTAATAGGCAGTTCAATGTAGTTCCTCCACCCCTCAACAAAATGCTTGGCTTTATACAGTCACACATAAGTGTGGCTTCTGAGGACCCAGGAAATGAAGAACAGGCTTAGCAGGCCGGGATTATGTGGAACCAGCCGCCTGGGTCCTTAGAGCTTTTGGAGGCTAGAGGCATATTTTGGCTAATTTAAGCAGGTCTGCTAAGAAGAAGGCATCTTAGTTTTGCTGCCTACTGAATATTAGTAAAAATCTGGATTTAAATTGCTAGTGCCATGCCATGTAGAAAATAATTATCAGAATGCCAAAATTGTATTTTTTGACCTCTTATTTTCTTTAATCAGTATGGCTAGAAGGTAATCAATTTTATTAATGGCATTAAAGAAACAACTTTAGTTTCATGCATTTATTTATTGTTTTGTTTTTCATTTCATAGATTTGATTATATAGTTATAATTACTATTAGTATTATACTATAAAATTATTATTTTCTTTCATCCAGCACTTTGTGCTTAGGTTTTTTTTTTTTTTGGCTTCTTATGTAATTGAGCTTAAATATTTTGATCTTTGTTTTAAATATATTTTTATTGGTTTCAGAGAAGAAGGGAGAGGGAGAGAGAGGTAGAAACATCAATAATGAGAGAGAATCATTGATCCACTGCCTCCTGCATGCCCGTCTCCCACCCACACTGGGGATCGAGCCCACAACCCAGGCATCTACCCTAACTGGGAATCGAACCGTGATCTCCTGGTTCATAGGTTAATGCTCAACCACTGAAACACACCAGCTGGGCTAAGTATTTTGATCTTAACATAACAACTTAAAGCTATACATTTCTATCTAAGCAATGCTTTCTTGTATCTCATAAATTTTGAGATGTTTTCATTATATTTTTCTGATTTTTTTTTTTTTTTTTTACTTTGTGTTTTTTTCTCAATTTCTGACTAGGGATATTACAAATATCCTGCTATTTCACTTTTTCAAATGCATTGGTAGTTGTATTTATATTCTAGTATATGGTCATTTTGGTTACTGTTTCAGGTGTACTTGAAAAAAAGTGTGCATTCTGCAGTTCTTGAATGTAATGCCAAATAAAGTTTAGTTAGGTTAAGGTGGTTGGTATTGCTCCTACATTACTGAGAAGGATGTTAAAGCTTTCACTTATTATTGAATTTGTTTCTTCTCTTAATTCTGTTAGTCTTGGCTATGTGTAGTTTGAAGTTCTTATGAGGTATATATGTATTTGGACTATTTAATTACTAGAACATGTCCTTCTTTATCTCATGCAATACTTCTTGTCTGAAATATACTTCATCTGATATTAATCACCACACTAGTGCTCTTATGCTTTGTTTGCATGGTATAGATTTTCTATTTACTTTTAAATGATCTGTGTTTTTACATTTAAAGTGCATCTCTTACAGAGGACAATAGATTAGTCCTGTTTTTTAATCCAGTCTGAAAACCTCTACATTATTAGTCCATTTAGAGTTAACAAAATTATTTTTATAATATGTGTATCATCTTGCTAAAGTTGATATTTACTTCTATTCTTTTTCTCTTTTTCTGTCTTATACCTCTACATGTTATTTTTAATGGTGTCTAGTATTTAATATATATACGTGTGTGTGTAGGTGTGTGTGTGTGTGTGTATACACACACACACACTAGAGGCCTGATGCATGAAATTTGTGTGAGAGTAGGCCTTCCTCCGCCCGGCTGCTGACACCGGCTTCACTCTGGCACCTGTGACCCCGGCTTCCCTCCGGCCACCAGCAGGCACCCGGGACCTGGGTTTCCCTAGCAGACCCGGCTTCGTTTGGAAGGTTGTCCAGAAGGACATCTGTCTAATTAGCATATTAAGCTTTTATTATTATAGATATACACATTTTAGTGGTATCTATCTATCTATCTATACATGTCATCACCTAGTATATTTTAATAGTTCTCACCACACATACACACAAACTATAACTATGTGAGGTATGATATATATATTAACTAACTTACTGTGGTAATAATATTTTGGATATATACATATACTAAACCATTATGTGGTACACTTTGAACTTACTAGTATATAATGTTACATGTCAATTATATCTCAGCACAGCTGAAAGAGAGAGCAAGAGAGAGACCATTGGACATTGATAAAAACTGACCACTGAGAGATCCTCACTAAATCTCCAACAGAAGCCACACAGATGACATTTATATCAATGCAATGAAACTAGAAATTAAACACAAAGTGGTAGAACAATAAATAAGTAACCAAACAAATAAATAAGGAAAAATCAATCTGTATGGTAAAATTTAGGGCATAAGGGAGAGAAGAGAGAAGGTATATTAAAATGGGACATTTTTCACTAGAAACACAGGCCATAAAAATATCTTGCCATGCCTCTTACCACAATTGTAGAAAAGACAGGGAAAATGGAATTGTGTTTATCTACATATTTGATTGCATCATTATGTTTCATAAAATATGCTTGAGTTGTTATAGATCTCATTATATGTGTTCATGATGCAATTTCAAATTCTATTGTATTAAATGGCTAGATCATTGCAGGATCCTACAAATGCTGACAAATATTATTTCATTATGAAACAGTCAACATTAAGTGATAGTTCACATACATATGAAGATGGAGTTAAAGAATCAATAGCAGATGCTGTAAATTACTCCAGAAAATGGGGTGGAGGGAGCGCAGAGAAAGGATTGAGTTTGCATTTATTATTTCCATGCACCAATTTGTTCCTTATATTATGGCTGATGATTTAAAAATTTCTGGTTTGATTTGAAATGGAAACTTTCCTAAGCTATTCATTAGTTTGGGAAATTGTAATATGATTTATTCAAAATCACATTCCTTATCTGAACTAATAGTCTGTATTATAGACAGAATGTGCTAATATGTTATCTGCAATGAATAGCATTTGCAAGTTAGGTCTCACTAAATGTGGCCATCTTTGCTTTGTCCACCTGTCCCTGATTAATGTATTTCAAGTTGTAAAACCTAAATAAGTATCTTCAAAAGTAGCAATAGGGGGTAGGTGTAAGATTCATGAGTGAGATTTTAGGAAATAGTTTTTCATTTTGCACGATGAAACTTTGACTTCAGTTAGAATTATAGCACAAAGATGATTTCAAGACTCATACTTTAGAGTACCAGAAAAACAACCCGGATTATTTATAGTATTCAAATTTAACAGATAAATGGAAATGTTGGCTATGTTTTACTTATGTGAAGCAAGAAAGTAAAATAAACTATCTATTTTCAACTTTTTTACAAGTAATTTATTCATCTTAGATGTTCAAGTAGTACAGAAAGATATAATATAGTGGTATGCAGGTTTTTTTTAAATTGTGCTCTTATTTCTAACACAGACTATGAGTCTCCAGAAAAAACACTCACTTTAGAACAAGTACTTTACATTTTCTTTGCCTGTCCTTTTTTTTATATTTGTTTTTTGATCCTGTGGGATAGGCATGCTGGACTACAGGAAGAGAACACCTAACCAGTGATCCTGAAGTTATAATTAAGCAGTGAGTCAGCATGATAGACGAACACTGCACCAAGGCCAGGACACTTTCTCTGCTTTTGGCATCATCCCCCTTTCCTTACATCATTTCCTGTATAAGCCTTTGGAATATAGTCAACTAAAGGAATGCAGCAGGAAGTATGTGAGGATGTCTTACTAGATACATGTGTATGCCATAGTCTACGTTGATCTACTTTTCTATTTTTTTAATTAAAAATTATTCCAGAGAGAAAGAGAGAGGGAGAGATAGAAACATCAATGAAGAGAGAGACATGTCAATTGGTACCTCTTACATGCACCCCGGCCAGGCCCGGGGATCGAGCCTGCAACCAAGGTAAGTGCCCTTGACCAGAATTGAAACTGGGACCCTTCAGTCCATAGGCCCACTCTCTATCCACTGAGCCACATCTGCTAGGGCTACATTAATCTACTTTTCTTCATCTTTACCAATGCTTCTTTAGGCCACCATTCCTCTCAATTTCTGCATAGCTTCCAAAGTGATTTTCCAAAGTGGTTCTTTCCTCAGACTCACACATGGAAGCTAAATGTATCTTTTACAGAATAAATCAAATTATGTATTTTATGCTTAAAGTCTTCTACTGTCTCTATTACACTCAGAAAAAAATTCAAACATTTCCCCAGGTACCAGGCTCTAGGTAGTTGGACTCTAACTTGTCAAGCTTGTCTGGAACCTTCGCTCCTCCTGGCTTAGTACTCTCCAGCCGTCTGACCTTTTTCTTGTTCTCTGAGTATTTCAAAATTCCTTCCATATTAGCATTTGAACTTGCTATCCCTTCTGCCTGGAACATCAGCTCACGAGTACTGCATGCCTGACTCCCTTTCTTTTCAGGTCTCAACACAATTGTTCCACCTGCAGCAAGACTTTTTATAAAGTATCTGAGAACTTGGACAGTCTTTTATATTAACTTGTGTGTGTACATTTTCTTAAAGATAATTTAAAGATATCAGGAAACGTTTCATTCATTTTTATATGATTATATGTTTTTTGTCAACCCAGTAGAGTATAAATTCCAGGAGAGATGAAACATAATTTTCTTTCTCACTGTGTTATCTCCTGGGCATACTACACTGCCTATTACACAAGTGACCAATAAATATTAAATGTAAGATTAAAGTTAAAGATAGATATGTGCCCCTGATTCATTCTTGACTTTTTTTGCCACCATCTGGTGAGGAAACTAGTTACAAGGGTCTTTTTCTTAGTGGTTTTATGCTTGCTCTTATCAATGGCCAACTTTCCCATTTGTAAATGTGGAAGTAGATTATCCAGGTAGGTCACTGAATTAATTCAAATCTGGAAACCCTGAGGAAAGAAATGAGCCTTACCCTCTTCCAATTTGAACAAAAATGGAGTCATCTCAGAGACATAGTCAACAAGATAATATAGTGTTTAAGATTGGATTCTAGAATCAAACTGTCTGGGTTTACAACATCACTCAGCCATTTTTACCAGTGATGTTAATTTGAACACATTGTTGTACCTGTCTTCTCTGCATGTTTATTCTTTTGTACACTCGGTGACAGTATGATATGTGCCTCAGAGAAGGATTATGATACAATGAAGTAATATATGTCAAACTCTTAGAGCAAGGTCTGAAGTATTTGAAGAATTCATTAAAGCTTAGCTATTATTGTTTTAATGCCCCATGTTAGTCCTGCACTATGGGTTGTGAACAGATAAATTGAAAGGACCATGCAGAGCAGAAATACTGGTAGCAACTGGCCCGGTTACTTAACGTGGAATCCCAGCTCTACAATGGAGTAAATCCCATTCTTAAGCATCAATGAATGTGCTTAGATATAATTTTGATCTTGTATCTAATGATATAAAGTAAATAATCCATTAAAGTGTCAGTGTGCATGAGCTTGGTTTGTTCATGAGCAGATCAGAGATAAAGATTTGAGCACTAGAGAGGAGTAAGGGAGTGATTCAAGAAATGGGAAGCAGCTAAAGAGGGCTACTTTTCCTTTTCCCTTTTAATAGCTATGATTAGACGATACCTAGAGAACGAAACCAGATAATCTCTTCTCTTAGGCTTTCCAAAAGATTTATAATTGAGGAAGGACCAAGATGGCGGCATAGGGCAGACGCCTGATTGTTGCCTACCACAACAATTTTTAAACTACAACTGGAAAACAGAGCAGACACCATCCAGAACCACCGGAGGGCTGGCTGAGCGGATGCTCTACAACTAGAATAAAAGAGAGGGGGATGTGGGATGATGGGGATGATGGTGATGCCGGTGAGCCAAAGATCACACTTTAAGAACTACGGCTCAGGCGACACAATGGCGGCCTGGAACATGCTCGGTGCAGTTCCTCCGGTGGTCTCCGGCTGAGGGGACGGCTCCGCTCACTGCCGAGCATGGCCAGACGAGCCCCTGGGGACATGGGGTGGGAGACCCCGCGCTTGCTGACCTCCGAGTCCTTTGAGAATCTTTGCGCCCTGGAAGCAGCCAGGTGCGCACGCCTGGCGACCGGCCACCGCTGTAGACCCGAGTGCCATCGCAGCGACCTCGGACCAGCCCGCCACCGCGCACCAGGCACACTGGAGCTTCGCCGAGCCCGCTGCCCAGCGAGTTCCGTGGCAGCCGCCCCAGAGCTTTGAGAAAATGGCCGGAGGAATTGCTGAGAAGGAATTGACTGATGGGAGTTGGGATCGGGAAGACGAGGCCCCGCTGGGTCCTGGGTCCGGGTGAGGCCGCGCGCCCCTGGGTCCGGGTGAAGCTGGGACCCGGGTAAGGGTGAGGCTGGATCCCGGGTCCGGGTGAGGCCACGTGTCCCTGGGTCCAGGCATGGCCACATGCCCCTGGATCTGGGTGAGGCCGCATGCCCCTGGGTCCGGGTGAGGCCGCATGCCCCCGGGTCAGGGTGAAGCTGGATCCCGGGTCCGGGTGAGGCCGCACGCCCCTCGGTCTGGGTGAGGTTGGGTCCTGGGTCCAGGTGAGGCCGAGCCCCTGGGTCCGGGAGAGGCCACGTGCCCCTGGCTCCAGATGAGGCTGGGTGTCGGGCCTGGGTGAGGCCGCGTGCCCCCGGGTCCAGGTGAGGCCGTGCGCCCCTAGGTCCGGGGGAGGCCGCGCACCCCTGCATCTGGGTGAGGCTGGGTCCCGGGCCTGGGTGAAGCTGTGCGCCCCTTGGTCCGGGTGAGGCCGTGTGCCCCTGGGACCAGGTGAGGCGGCGTGCCCCTGGGACCGGATGAGGGCGCGCGCCCCCGGGTCCCAGTAAGGCTGGATCCCGGGTCCAGGTGAGGCCATGTGCCCCTGAGTCTGGGTGAGGCCGTGCCCCTGGGTCCAGGCGAGACCAAACCAGGAGTCGGACCTGCATTACCACCATTTGTCCACCATCCAGAACTGAAAAGTCAGTGCTGACATGTACACATAAGGAACTGGTGGACATTGAAATTGGGTCTCAAAAGAACTGTTGGTCCAGAAAGAAACTCACTGCAGACTGATTCATTTGCCTGTCAGCATAACTATTATTGCTCGTCTCACATTCGGTTCTTATAAGTATATTTCTAGTAACACATGATCTCACTCATCTAGGAGAAATGATGAACAACATAGACTGATGAACAAGAACAGACCCAGAAACAATGAGGCATCAACTGGACTATCGGGCCTCAGATGGAGGGTAGGGGAGGGTGGGGGTAGGGGGGAGAGATCAACCAAAGGACTTGTGTGCATGCATACGAGCCTAACCAATGGTTAAGGACAACAGGGGGGTGGGGGCATCCGTGGGGAGGGGGGTGGGATGGGAATGGGGGAATGAGGACAAATATGTGACACCTTAATCAATAAAGATAAATGAAAAAAAAAGATTTATAACTTTACTAGAAGATTGGATGAAAAATATTCTTTCAATTTGCATAGGCATTGCCACCCTTAAGAAAATCCCACTTACCTTCACTATAAGATAAATTTATTTATGTAGGTCTTTCTCAAACAAGGCTAAATATCTGAGTAGGAAAAAAATCCCATAAATCCATGTCATAAAACTTTTCTTTATTCAAAAGTGAAGTTTGGCCGAAACCGGTTTGGCTCAGTGGATAGAGCGTCGGCCTGCGGACTGAAAGGTCCCAGGTTTGATTCCGGTCAAGGGCATGTACCTTGGTTGCGGGCACATCCCCAGTAGGGGTTGTGCAAGAGGCAGCTGATCGATATTTCTCTATCATCAATGTTTCTAACTCTCTATCCCTCTCTCTTTCTCTCTGTAAAAAATCAATAAAATATATTTTTTAAAAAAAAGTGAAGTTTGTAAACAAAATGGTATTATGGCCTGCCATGGTAGGTCTTAAGCCATTATTTTTAGAGTAGGAGGCATATTTGGATATACATATTGAACTGCATTGAGGAGCTATTTCATACTATGAACTAATATTTTAAATTTTATTTTCATCACAGTTTTTCTGTCTTGGGGGTAAAACTCAACAAGAAATTTCTGTATGCCTATAGCAAAAATCCTAAAGTTTTTACTAGATGCCTACTCTCCAGGAAGTTTTGTGGGTTGTTGAGTAGGAGACTGACAGACATAAATATTTTCATGTCAACCAAATACTCCCTTGCAGACTCTGGGCACCCCTGGGATCTAACAACTATCTCACCCAGAGCAACAGAAGACTGCAGAGCACCATGGCCCTGACCAGAGGCCCACCTGCAAATCCTCATGATTATCAAACTATCGCTCTAGGGTAAAGGCACCTGGTGATGCCTCATGCACTATTGCTCTCAATAAGTACCAGAAAGAAAGTGCTAGAAGATGCACGCATGCACACAAGGGGACTAGAGTGAATTTTTTTTTTTAAAGGAAAAGGTGCATGGTTGTTAAAATTACTACACTTCCTTATGATTTAATTACATATTCCAAAACACTTCTTAAATTTGTGTTAATAGCCCTAGCTGGTTTGGCTCAGTGGATAGAGACTTGACATGATGATGGTCCAGGGTTCGATTGCGGTCAACAGCACATACATTGGTTGCAGGCTCCTCCTCACCTGGGCCCTGGTCAGGATTCTTGCAGGAGGCAATCAATGGATGTGTTTTTCTCACACTGATGTTTCTTTCTGTCTTTCCCTCTCTCTTCCACTTTCCCTAAAAATCAATGGAAAAATATCTTTGGGTGAGGATTAATAACAAAAAAAAAATTGTGTTAATATAAGATTTAATGGGAACCACAAACTCAATTGTCTGTATGTTATTCATAGTTCTTTTTCAGTCTTTCCCATCAATACAGTAACTGTTTCATATATATGGATATTTCTATGGATGTATAATGGTTTACATTTTCCCCATGGGCATTATGGGTACTTGTAATTTGATATTTAGATACAATACATATACATACTTGGAGTAATTTTTTTATGTAAGTGAACTCTTCTTTTTTAAAAAAGATGTTTTTATTGATTTCAGAAAGGAAGGGAAAGGGGGAGAGAGAGAGAGAAACATCAATGATGAGAATCATTGATCGGCTGCCTCCTGAGCACCCCCTAATGAGGATCAAGCCCACAACCCTGGCATGTGCCCTGACTGGGAATTGATCCATGACCTCCTGGTTCATAGGTCGATGCTCAACCACTGATCCAAGATGGCTGGGCTAAATTAACTCTTCTTCATTAAAAAATCACATGTATATATAAGAAAGTAACTGTTGAGAAGAGAAATTAAAATCAGGGACCTATCAAGAAATCTTCTGAGTTGATGACATATATACTTGAGTATAGTAAAGACCTTCACATACATATTGATAAATAGGTGTGAGTAGGTGTGATTGATTCAACCAAAAAATTAGTTTGCACCTTCTGTGGTCCATCCATTATGTTTAAATTGAGCTAGTTTCCCCTAAGTTGAAAAGATAGATGATTAAATAGTTAACTATATTACTATATGATTAGTGCAATAATGAATGCTTGATTCAAGTATAAATATTTGAAATAAGTTTTTGAAAGTAAAGTGAAGTGCTTTCAAAGCTGCTATTTATCAAACAGGACTTTGAAAGACAGAGAAATGGACCAAAAGAATTAATTTCCTGAGTCTATTGTGTACCTTCCACTATTTAATATATGATGCAAACATTTCCACAAAGTGTTATCTAGCACTTATCTAAAAAATCAGAAATAAAATACTTGACTCTTCAAGCTTGGAGCAGCAGATTATAATTCCTATTCATAGGAACATGCAAATATTTAAAAATAAACAATACTTTTTTAAAAAGATAGAGAAATGCATCTATTTTATAAAAGTTGAGATAGAAAATAGTTATTTTCAACTTGTTCAAAATAAGACACCTGTATTTGAAGAATAACAAATTAGATAAATAATGACTAATACATTACACTCCTGAAACAGTTTAAATATTTCTGTTTCTACAAACATTGATGAACCCCATACTATATACCACACACTGTGCTATATATTTTAATAACAGTATTATTTTCAATAATCACGGTGATGCCAACACTCATATAGCTTCTGATACATGACAAGTACTTTATGTGCTATATGTAAACTAACTCATTTATATCACTGGTAAGAGAGGGTAAATGCTATGGAGAAACATCTTACCAGTGAAGGAAAAAGGAAGTTTCAGTGCTGGAGGGATCCATTGAAAAGAGGAGGTTCTCACTGAGAAATAGACATTTGACAATATGTATATCTGGGAATTCTCCAAGCAAAACGTCCAGATATCTACTTAGTCAAAGGCCTGGTGTTTTCATGGGAAATCAATGAAGCCTTGGCTGGAAAAAAAGGGGAAGTAGTCAGAAATGAAGTAAGAGGAAAAAATAGAGTAATGGCTTCAAACATGTGTAGATTAAAGTGTCATTTAGAGGACCATGCCATTGATTTCCACAAGGGGTCAGCCACATCCTCCACCAAAGAGACAATCCTGAGCAGGCAGGAAAGACTGACTTTCCAATCTCCCCTGGGAACAAGCAGGAAGTGGGGAGGACAATAAGCAGTACAGGGGAAACTCCTTTGCTGGGCGCATGCATGGTAGAAGCCAAGATTGCCCACGGGGAGGCCTCCCTTCTAAGAGCAGGTACAGTAGAAGGCAGATGAAAAAGCAGAACTTTGAGGCATCTGCTGTAGGAGCCACAGTGGTAACCATCAAGGGGAGGAGTCTAGCCTGGGAAAAAGTGAGAAAAGGATCAGCTAGGAAAAGGGCACAAACCTCGAAGATCCAGAAAAGATTTGGATAGGGAGAGGGCCCAGCACAGACCTGGGAAAACCAAGAAACAGGTTGGACACTTTAAAATACTGCTGGCTTGTTCCCAAAACCAAGAAAATATATGGAGGATTAGCAAGGACCCCCGGACAGTTGCTCCCAGGGCCTGCCCTCTGCATCCCCAAGGGTGTATTATTTATTTTCACCCCAATAAATCTTGCTACTATGCTTAAATTTCTCCCACATGTGTGTCCCTGAAATTTTTTCTCACAACTTGATAAGGGCAAGGTTATGACTAGGTTAGACCCACTTGGAGAATCCAGGATACTCTCCCTCTTCAAGTTTTTGGCAACTTTTCTGCCTACTACATCTATACTAATAAAAGGGTAATATGATAATTAGACCAGGTCAACCGGCCATCTTCCGGACGTCCGACTTCCTTCCAGACAAAGCCATGGTGGTGGCGGCTGAGGCAGAGAGAGCAGTTGGGGGTGATCAGGCCAGCAGGGAAGAGTAGTTGGGGGCGAGATCAGGCTGGGAGGGGAGGGCAATTGGGGGTGATCAGGTGGGCAGAGGCAGTTAGGGGCAATCAGGCCAGCAGGGGAGGGAAGTTGGGGGCGAGATCAGGCCAGCAGGGGAGGGCAGTTAGGGGCGATCAGGCAGGCAGGCAGAGAGGTTAGGGGCAATCAGGCAGGCAGGCAGAGGCAGTTAGAGGCGATCAGGCAGGCAGGCAGGCAGGTGAGCAATTAGGAGCCAGCAGTCCCAGATTGCAAGAGAGATGTCAGATTGCTGGTTTAGGCCCGATCCCACAGGGCCTCTAGTTTGATTATAAAATAATTATCTATTAAATTTCTTTTAATTATATACTTATTAAGGGAAGACATTAAAATTTGAAAATTTAATTTTTATAACCCTAATGCTGAAATCTGGGTGTTTTTCTTTTATATATAACTAGTGGCCCAGTGCACGAAATTCATGCATTGGGGAGTTCCCTCAGCCCAGCCTGCACCCTCTCCAATTGGGGACCCCTTGGGAGCCAGCAGTCCTGGATTGTGATTGTTCCATTGCAAGAGTGTGTTTTTTCCCTCTCTTGCCAGCCTGGTCTCCCCTAACTACCCTCCCCTGCTTCCCTGGTTGCCCCCAACTGCCCTCCACTGCAGGCCTTGTCACCCCTAACTGTCCTACCCTACAGACCCAGTCACCCCTAACATCCCTCCATTGCCAGCCTGGTCGCCCTTAATTGCCTCCCCTGCCAGCTCCATTGCCCCTAACTGTCCTCCCCTGCCTGTCTGGTTGCCCCTAACTGCCCTCCCCTGCCAGCCTGGTCACACCCACTGCTCTCCCCTGCAGGTCTGGTCCCCCCCAACTGCCCTCCCCTGCAGGCCTGGTCACTCCTAACTGCCCTCCTGCTGGCCTGGTCACCCCCAACTACCCTCCCCTGCAGGCCTTGTCCCTCCCTACTGCCCTCCCCTGCTGGCCTTGTCCCCCCCCAATAGCCCTCCCCTGCTGGCCTGGTCCTCCCCAACTGCCCTCCCCTGCAGGCCTGGTTGCTTCTAAGTGACCTCGCCTGCAGGCCTGGTCCCCCCCAACTTCCCTCCCCTGCTGGCCTGGTCCCTCCCAACTGCTCTCCCCTGCCGGCCATCTTGTCATGGCCATCTTGTGTCCACATGGGTGCAGCCATCGTTGACTATATGGGGCGGCCATCTTGTGTGTTGGAGTGATGGTCAATTTTCATATTACCTCTTTATTATATAGGGTAACCCCTTTTATTTCTCAAGATGAATCAGAAACATGACTTACTTTCTATGAATATAGTAAAGGGAAAATTATTATTTTCCTCTCTCCCTTGCTCTGTCTCTTCCTCTCTCTTCTTCCTCCTGCTCCTCCTTTTTCCTCTCTCTCTCTCTCTTTCTTTCTTTCTCACCTCTTTCTCCAGAAATAATAATATATTTGTGTTTGGAATGTAATGAAAAATATTCTTGTTTGATAAATCAATTCATGACAATTTCTTAGACATTTTATTGCTTTAACATAAATTTACCTGATTTAAACTTTAATTATTTTTGCCCCTGACTGCATGTGATGCTGACAATAAATTATCATTAGTCTATCTGACACAGTGGGAAGATTTGTATGTATTAAAATGGTATATTTTAAACACACAAGCTGTACAGAATAGCCAATATGCCATAAAGCTGCTGTCAATACAGGCATGTTTTAGCTTGTCACATTGAGACCAATAAGAAAGGTTTGTTGTATCATGATTTATGTTGGCTGTACAAGATATGTATCTTTTATTTCCTTATATATTATAAAATCACAAAAGTTACTGAGAATATCAGGGTCATTGGAGAAGGTCAGCTGTAGGAATAGATTAAATGATCTTGGAATATTGATTGTTCTATTGCAAGAGTGTGTTTTTTCCCCCCCTCTTTGACATACCTTCTTTTCACTGTTCAACCATTCAGTTAATGAGGCAATGCAGTGATTTCAATGTAAGACAAACCTTGATTTGCTGCCAATAGTTTCTAGCTCAGTGCAGTTTCACTGGCACAGTGTTAAGTACTTGATTGATGTACTTCAGTGTCACTTCCTACTCCCTTTAGTTGCCTTAATTCTCCTATGACTTGTCACCACCTGAGAGATGTATTTGTTCATTTTCTGAGTGCCACACTAGATTACAATGTCTTTGAAGAAAGGCAATCCATCTCTTTTGTTCACCACTGTATCCCTATTGCTTAGTTACTGGCATATAGTAGGTGCTCAAAATTATTTGACGAATGATTGCCCACATGCTTAAAGAAATGTGACCTATTTCTAAGTCACAAAATATTTTTGGGAGGTTATTAACTTTATGTTTTAATTTTCCTAAAAATATTTACCTTTTGTGGAGTATGTTTAAAACCTATTTGCAGAATAAATGGTTCATTAATATGTATTTTTTCATTTATTCTTTATGCATTAATGACTTTAACTCAATAACTGGCATGTCAGTGCCATATTGAATTCATACTTGAATGCTCTCAAGTTATATAATTGTGTGTGAATTCTAGCTTATTGTAAATATGCTTTGAAAAGTCCTTCATAAAGAGCTAAAAGATTTCTACTTGTTAGAAGTCTAATTTACCTTGTGTTTCTTTGGTGATCCATAATGTTTCCTATAGGTTTCTTACCATTTAATAATGAATTACAATCCTATATGATCATTTCTACGTTAACCTTATAGGATCCACAATTGCCATGAAATCTAGTATTGTACATTAAGCATCAAGGATATAACTACATTAAAAATAGACAAAGCTTATGCATTCAGATTATTTTTTTAGAAGTAGCCATTCAGTATGATGCACCTTTGACAGATAAGACTGACAAAAATAGCAATGCAGATACCTATTTTAATGTAAATTAGATCTGAAGATTCAGTTCAATTTTCTGAAGTAAAAATCACATAAAATATTCTTCACTATGGAAATGACTTGAAGCTTTTAGCATATTTTTATGAAGGAAAAATTTTATTAGTTAAAATTTACTTTAGTCAAAATTCTGGGAAGTTAACTTGTACATATTGATACCGGATTTTTGGTCTGGAAACGCATGGTTTCCCCTGGGTAGGATGGTTCCCGGGCTCTTGTCCAGTGGAGTCAAAGAATGAAACCACGGAGAAAGGTGGTGTAGCAAAGGTGGAAATTAATTGAGAAACAAGCACAGCCTCCCACTTGGGGAGAGGGAAAGAGTCCCACTGAGTCCCTTTTCCCTATCTACACTAATAAAAGAGAAAGATACAAATTGACCGTACCTTCATGACACCCACCAGCCAATCAGGAGTGAGTATGCAAATTAACCCAACAAAGATGGCAGGCTAACTTGCATACACAGATGCCCAGGGGCCAGGGGTGGGGCAGGATACTTGTGTCCTAGCCATGGCAACAACGCAGGCGTTCCACACCGCCCCAGCCACTCACGGTCTCTGGGCAGCATGGGAAGGCAGGGCCGGAGCAGAAAGGCGGTGCCAGCAGCCAGGGAAAGGAAGTCCCATTCTTGCACAAATCTTCGTGCATGGGGCTTCTAGTGGTTTATAAAGGCTGTAGATCTTTGTGTCTTGATATCCCCTCTGATTGGTCACTATCCCCTTCTGATTTGGTCACTATAGCAACTCCAGAGTTCAAAGGTAGAACCTCACATGGGACATGTGAGGCGCTCCTCCCCTCCTTCCCCATTGTTTCCCTATTCCCTCTGGGCTTTCTTCCTCTCTCTCTGAATGAGGGGCTTTCTTTCCTTTATTCTGTAAATGTGTACCTTCTGCTGCTCCCAGTCCCCTTATTCTATGGAAATGTGCCTTCTGCTGTTTCCAGCTCCCTTATTCTATGGAAATGTACCCTTCGCAGCTCTATAGCCCTGTGCTTTTTCCATGGACCCCTTAATTTTTTTAAAATTTCCTAAGCTGGCTTATTTCACCCCAAAAAACTTCTATCTTATCCCTAAATATTCTTTCAATATGGTATATACATATCTTAAAGATTAAATAATTTGATAGCTTAAAACTATTTAATCTTGCCATATACTTTTCTTAACTTTTGTCTTTACATTAATAGCATGTAAAAAGTTAAATTCCTAATTTTATGTTTTTTTCCATATAGCAAAGCATTACTGTTTGAACAAAAAGCAGTATTTAATACTGAAGCACTACCCACTCAATCTTACTAAGCAATTTAAGAAGTATTTCACCTTTCTAAACACTTCAGACACAAATTGGTTCAAAATAATGAAATCACATGTAGTACAAATTTTGTCCTATTGCTGATTAATTATAGAACAGAATTTTTCTGAAGTTTTGTTGATATTGATGGTTATGTTTTATAAAGATGTAAAGTAAAAGATTTTTTTAAGTAATTAATATTAGACCACTGAAATGTGACCCAACTTAGTTAAAAGTTCAAACCTTTAGAAACATAATCGAGGTCAGTGATATCAACTCCTACAACTTCTGTTTTTCTATAAAAATAAATAAACTCGTTTTTTTTTTTTTTTTTTTTTTTTTTTTTTTTTTTTTTAAACAAAAATGTCCTTTATTTTACCTATGCCTCTGATATTTAGCAGTTCACTAAAGTGACCATATTTTTTTTTTTTTTTTTTTTTTTTCTTCCAATTTTTTTTATTAAGGTATTATATGTGTACATATCTTACCATTGCCCCCCCCCACCCCACTCCCATATATGCCCTCACCCCCCAGAGTTTTGCGTCCATTGGTTATGCTTATATGCATGCATACAAGTCCTTTGATTGATCTCTTATCTTCCCCACCTCTCCCTAACCTTCCTGCTGTAATTTGACAGACTGTTTGATGCTTTACTGCCTCTGTATCTATCTTTTTGTTCAAGTTTTTAATGTCCTTTATTATCCATAAATGAGTGAGATCATGTGGTATTTTTCTTTCATTGACTTGCTTATTTCACTTAACATAATGTTCTCCAATTCCATCCAGGTTGCTGCAAATGGTAAGAATTCCTTCTTTTTTATGGCAGCATAATATTCCATTGTGTAGATGTACCATAGTTTTCTGATCCAGTCATCTGCTGATGGGCACCTAGGCTGTTTCCAGATCTTAGCTATTGTAAATTGTGCTGCTATGAACATAGGGGTGCATATTTCCTTTCTTATTGGTGTTCCCAGTTTCTTAGGATATATTCCTAGGAGTGGGATTACTGGGTCAAATGGGAGTTCCATTTTCAGTTTTTTGAGGAAACTCCATACTGTTCTCCACAGTGGCTGCACCAGTCTGCATTCCCACCAGCAGTGCACGAGGGTTCCTTTTTCTCCGCATCCTCGCCAACACTTGTCGTTTGTTGATTTGTTGATGATAGCCATTCTGACAGGTGTGAGATGATAGCGCATTGTTGTTTTGATTTGCATCTCTTGGATAATTAGTGACCTTGAGCATGTTTTCATGTGTCTCTTGGCCTTCCTTCTGTCTTCTTTGGAAAAGATTCTATTTAGGTCCGTTGCCCATTTTTTTATTGGATCATTTATCTTCCTTTTATTAAGTTGTATAAGCTGCCTGTAGATGTTGGAGATTAAACCTTTATCAGTGATGCCATTTGCAAATATGTTCTCCCATGCAGTGGGCTTTCTTGTTGTTTTGTTGATAGTTTCTTTTGCTGTAAAAAAGCTTTTTATTTTGATGTAGTCCCATTTGTTTATTTTCTCTTTAGCTTCCATTGCCCTAGGGGCAGTATCGGTGAAGAAGTTCTTTTGACATATGTCTGAGATTTTGCTGCCTGTGGATTCCTCTAGTATTTTTATGGTTTCCCGTCTTATGTTTAAGTCCTGTATCCATTTTGAGTTTATTTTTGTGTATGGTGTAAGTTGGTGATCTAGCTTCATTTTTTTGCATGTGTCTGTCCAATTTTCCCAACACCATTTATTGAAGAGACTGTCTTTATTCCATTGTATGTTCATGCCTCCTTTGTCAAATATTAATTGAGCATAGTGGTTTGGATCAATATCTGGATTCTCTATTCTGTTCCATTGATCTATATGTCTGTTCTTGTGCCAGTACCAGGCTGTTTTGAGAATAGTGGCTTTGTAATACAGCTTGAAATCTGGTATTGAGATCCCTCCTACTTTATTCTTCTTTCTCAGGATTGCTGTGGCTATTCGGGGTCTTTTTTTATTCCAGATGAATTTTTGGAGAGTTCTTTCAAGGTCTGTGAAATATGCCGTTGGTATTTTAATGGGGAGTGCATTGAATCTATAGATTGCTTTGGGTAGTATGGACATTTTAATGATGTTGATTCTACCAATCCATGAACATGGTATGTTCTTCCATCTGTTTACGTCTTCCTCTATCTCTTTTTTCAGTGTCCTGTAGTTTTCCGTGTATAGGTCTTTTACCTCCTTAGTTAAGTTTATTCCTAGGTATCTTAATTTTTTTGGTGCGATGGTAAATGGGATTGCCTTTTTAGTCTCTCTGTCTGTAAGTTCACTATTGGTGTATAGAAAGGCCATAGATTTCTTGGCGTTAATTTTGTATCCTGCTACATTGCCGAATTCATTTATTAAGTCTATTAGTTTTTTGATGGAGTCTTTCGGATTTTTTATGTACAATATCATGTCGTCTGCAAATAAAGACAGCTTTACTTGTTCTTTTCCAATTTGGATGCCTTTTATTTCTTCTTCTTGTCTAATTGCATTAGCTAATACTTCCAGTACTATGTCAAACAGGAGTGGTGAGAGTGGGCATCCCTGTCTTGTTCCTGTTCTTAGGGGAAATGTTTTTAGCTTTTGTCCATTGAGTATGATGTTTGCTGTGGGTTTATCATATATAGCTTTTATTATGTTGAGGTATGAGCCTTCCATTCCCACCTTGTTGAGAGTTTTTATCAAGAAAGGGTGTTGGATTTTGTCAAATGCTTTTTCTGCATCAATTGATATGACTATGTGATTTTTTTCTCTCAATTTGTTTATGTGATGTATCACGTTTATTGATTTGCGGATATTGTACCATCCTTGCATTCCTGGGATAAATCCTACTTGGTCATGGTGTATGATCTTTCTGATGTGCTGCTGGAGCCGATTTGCTAGAATTTTGTTGAGGATTTTGGCATCTATGTTCATGAGGGATATTGGTCTGTAATTCTCTTTTATTGTGTTGTCTTTATCTGGTTTTGGTATTAGGGTGATGCTGGCTTCATAGAAGGAGCTTGGAAGTGTTCCTTCCTCTTGAATTTTTTGGAATAGTCTGAGGAGTATAGGTTTTAGTTCTTCCTTGAATGTTTGGTAGAACTCTCCTGTGAAGCCATCAGGCCCCGGGCTTTTGTTTGCCGGAAGCTTTTTGATGACTTCTTCAATTTCGTCCATAGTTATTGGCCTATTGAGCTGTTGAGATTCTTCTTGATTGATTTTTGGAAGGTTGTATTTTTCTAGGAATATGTCCATTTCCTCCAGGTTGTCCAGTTTGTTGGAATAGAGCTGTTCATAGTATTTTGTAACAATCCTTTGTATCTCAGCGGGGTCTGTTGTTATTTCACCTCTTTCATTTCTGATTTTGTTTATTTGGGTCCTCTCTCTTTGCTTCTTGGTGAGCCTGGCTAGAGGTCCATCAATCTTGTTTATCTTTTCAAAGAACCAGCTCTTGGTTTTGTTGATCTTTTGTATTGTTTCTTTGGTCTCTATGTCATTTATCTCCGCTCTGATCTTTGTTATTTCCTTCCTTCTGGTTACACTGGGCTTTTCTTGCTGCTCTTTTTCTAGCTCTTTGAGTTGCAGGGTTAGGTAATTTATTACCATTGTTTCTTGTTTTTTGCAATAGGCTTGTAGAGCTATGAACTTCCCTCTCAAGACTGCTTTCGCTGTGTCCCATAGATTTTGGATTGTTGTGTTTTCATTGTCATTTGTTGCCATGATGTTTTTTATTTCTTCCTTGATCTCTCTGGTGACCCAGTCCTTGTTTAATAGCATGCTGTTTAGTCTCCATGTGTTTGATTTCTTTGGATTGTATTTATTGTAGTTGATGTCCAGTTTTATGCCACTGTGATCTGAGAAGATGCTTGATATAATTTCTATCTTCTTGAATTTGAAGAGGCTTTGCCTGTGACCCAGCATATGGTCTATCTTTGAAAATGACCCATGTGCACTTGAGAAGAATGTATATTCTGTGGCTTTGGGGTGAAATGTTCTGAAGATGTCAATTAATTCCATCTGGTCTAGTGAGTCATTTAGGATTGCTGTTTCTTTGCTGATTTTTTGTTTAGAGGATTTGTCCAATGGTGATAGTGGGGTATTAAAGTCTCCTACTATGATTGTATTGCTATTAATCTCTCCCTTGATATCTTCCAGGAGTTTTTTTATGTATTTGGGTACTCCTATATTGGGAGCGTATATGTTTACCAGAATTATTTCTTCTTGTTGGATTTCTCCCTTTAGTATTATGAAGTGGCCTTCCTTATCTCTTGTTATGGCATTTACTTTGAGGTCTAATTTGTCAGATATAAGTATTGCTACCCCAGCTTTTTTTTCATTTCCATTTGCCTGGAAGATATTTTTCCATCCCTTCACTTTCAATCTGTGTGAGTCTCTTGTTGTGAGGTGGGTCTCTTGTAGACAGCATATATATGGGTCATGCTTTTTTATCCATTCAGCCACTCGATGTCTTTTGATTGGAGCATTTAGTCCGTTTACATTTAAAGTTATTACTGAAAGGTATTTGTTTGTAGTCATATCCATTTTTGTGTCTGTATTCCTTCTTACCTGTTTATTTCTTCTTTTTACAGTATTCCCTTTAGCAATTCTTGCATTGCTGGTTTGGTGGTGATAAACTCCCTGAGTCTTTTTTTGTCTGTGAAGCTCCTGATTTCCCCTTCAATTTTGATTGATAGTCTTGCTGGATATAGTATTCTTGGATTCAGTCCTTTGCTTTGCAACACTTTGTATACCTCCTTCCATTCACTTCTAGCTTGTTGTGTTTCTGTTGAGTAATCATTTGACAATCTGATGGGTGTTCCTTTGTAGGTAACTCTCTGTCTCTCTCTTGCTGCCTTTAAGATTCTCTCTTTATCATTTATATTTGCCATTGAGATTATGACATGTCTTGGTGTGGGTCTTTTGGGGTTGATCCTGCTTGGGACTCTCTGTACTTGCGTAACTTTTATCTTTCCCATATCCGGGAAGTTTTCTGTCATTATTTCTTCAAATAGATTTTCTAATCCCTGCTGCTCTTCTTGTCCTTCTGGCAGCCCTATTATACGCATGTTACTTCGCTTCATGTTGTCCCGAAGCTCCCTTAGGCTTTCCTCCTGCTTTTTAATTTTTTTCTCCAATTGCTGTTCAGATTGAGCTTGTTTCTGTACCTGATCTTCTAACTCACTAATTCGGTCCTCTGCTTCTTGTAGTCTACTGTTGAAACTTTCCATGGTGTTTTTGATTGTAGCTATATCACTTTTCATTTCTTCCTGATTCTTGCATAAGTTGTTGATTTTCTCATCCATCCGATGTATAAATTCCACGACCATTGCTCTGAACTCCTTTTCGGTCATGTTGCAAGCTTCAGTTTCACTAATTTCCTTTCTTGGCGACTCCACATTTTCTTTCCTCTGTGAGTTATTTCGTTTCCCCATTCTGGCTATCACCAGAAAGCTCAAGCTTCCGTTTGTGTGGACCTCGGCCGTGCGCTGTGGGGACTTCGCTCCACCCGAGTTTCACTGAAGTGCTCTGACACTAGGACGTGTGGCTGCCTTTGGTTGGTGGGAACCAGACTTGCCCAGGGTCAGTGTCCCCAGTGTTCCGTGTGGTCTCGTGTGCACACTTAGAATCAGGGGCCTTGTCAGCACCACACTGTTGGTATGTGCCGAAAATGAGATCCTTAGCATATGCCAGGAGTCAGAGTTTCCCTGTATCTGCACCAAGAATCGAGTGTCAGAGTCTCTGTTGCCTTGTGCAGTTTCTCGTTGAGAATCAGGGTCCCTGTGTGTGCATGCACCAACAATTGGGGTCGTTGGCTCTTAGTGTGAATGCACTGTGAGTCAGGGATCCCAGGCAGCTGTGTTCGGCGTGCCAAATTCCCTGAAGTGGAGCTGTGTCCTGTGTGTGCTCTCTCTACTGAGCCAAACCGGCTAGGGCGCACACTCTCAAATCCCTGAAGGTGAGCTGCCTTTGTGCACTCTCCCAGAATCCCCGAAGAGGGGCGGAGTCCGTCCTGCGCGCCAAATTCCCCAAAGGGAAGCCCCTTTGTGCACGCTCTAAGATTCCCCGAAGGGGAGCTGTGACCCGCAAGCCAAATTCCCCCCAATTCCCCGAAGGGGAGCCCTCTGTGCGCACTGACAGATTTCCCCGAAGGTGAGCTGCTTCTGTCCTGTGCGCCAAATTCCCTAAGGCGGAGCGCGTGTCCCTGCGCAAAGCTCTGCAGCTTGAGCGAGGGGCGTGTCTATTAGTTACTATGGCGCTATCAGCGTGCGCCTGCGGGGAGGGGGATAGGCTCTTTGACTCACGGGAATCTGCCGGGAAGTCTGGATTCTTGTTGTTTCTTCCACTGAAGCTGTGATAGCAGTTCTCTGTCCCCAGTGGCTGCAGGGTCCTGGTTTGTGTCAGAAGCCAGGATCCGAGTCTCAGGCAGCTCTGTTTCTCAAGATGGCGTGGTCTCCGCGTCCACCAGCCGCCGAGAAATGTCTGCTTTGTGCGCGGGGCTCCGTCGTCTAGGACTGCCCGGTTAGGCAGCCCCTTGGAAGCCCTGCAGAATCTAACTGACCCTAGCTCATACCCACACACACACCACTCACGTCTACACGTCTACACTCTCCTCTATGGGTTCCTCACTCACACTCTCTCTCTCCCTACCTTCTTGCCGGTCGCCATCTTTTCCGGATAATCCTCCTAAACTCGTTTTTCTACAAGGTCTTTGAAGAAAGGAAGTTCATCTCTTTTGTTCACGACTGTATCCCTAGTGCTTAGTTACTGGCATATTGTAGGTGCTCAAAAATTATTTGACAAATGATTAAGCCATAGATGTTTATTGTAATGAAATTTTATATACTAGTATATATATATATAAAGTTGTAAGTGCAATGTTAAAATTATCCTTGATCTTAACATCTTAGCGATGATACTGAATTTTTGGACTGGAACCCGGATTCTTTGTCTGCAGGAATCGAAGAATGAATCCATGGACAGAAAGTGGTACAGCAAAGGTGGAGATTTATTGAAGAACAAGTTCAGACTACCACGTAGGGAGAGGGAAAGAGTCCCACAGAATGGACTCCCATGCAGGGAGGGGGAAAAGGGTCCCACTGGGTTCCCTTTCCCTATGGCTTATAAAGGCTGCAGATCCTGGTGCCTTGATATCCCCTCTGATTGGTCACTATTCCTTAGACTGGTTACTATAGTAACTCCTGAGCTCAAAGGTCGAACCTCACATTGGACATGTGAGGTTCTCCCTGCTCCTTCCTTATCGTTTTCCTATTCTCTTTGGGCTTTCTTCTTCTCCATCTGAATGAAGGGTTTCCTTCTTTTTATTTTGTAAATATAGACCTTTCTTGGCTACTTCCAGTTCCCTTGTCTTATGGAAATATATCTGTTGCTGCCTCCTTGTCTTATGGAAATGTAACTACTCCTGAATTCCTTGTGTTATGGAAAGGTACCTTCTCCCAGTCTGTGGCCCTGTGTTTTCCCATGGACCCCAATTCTAAAAAAATCGCTAAACCTGCCTATGTTCCCCCAAAATTCCTGCTTCAGTGAGAACCATAGTTAACTTCTTATACTATGTTTTTTATTATTTGTCAATTTATACACAGATAGAAAAGTATGGTTCATTTAAAAACGAACTAAATTGTGGCATAATTTTGCAAGATTTGAGGAGTATAAGAACAAAGAATAAATTTCATCTTGATGTTAGAAACTCTTCTTTGAGTGGATTAGTAGCTTTATTTTTAAAAGTTTATCTTTATTGTTGAAAGTATTACAGGTGTCCCTTTATCCCCCCCATTGACCCTCTCCACCCCACATGTGCCTTCTCAGGCCTTCACCACACTATTGTCAGTGTTCATGGGTTATGCACATATGTATAAAAGTTCTTTGGTTAATCTCTTCCCCCAACACCCCACTGAATCCTTTGAGAATGAACTATTGTCATAAGAAATGATTCAGTGCAACATTAAATGATAATTGCAATATAAAACTATTTTATGCTGTTTGAAAATTTTAACTTATGTAATCTTAAAGATAAGTAAAAAAAGTTCCTATTTATAATTATATAACGTGTGTAAATAGGCCCCCATTGACAATATAAAAGTTCCTCCCTCTCCCTCTTCCATCTCTCTCTCCTGATAAAATAGAAAAGTAGAATGTGAAAGAAAGGTAAAAGGAAAAGCAATGATACTTTCATTTTTATTCTAAAAACTAAGGAACAGAAGCATATTTTGTTATGATTGCTGCCATAAGTAATGGATTTTTTGTTATATGGTCTCACATTCTAGATGTGATCATTGAAAAATAGTGACTCTAAATGTCGAGATGATATGAAAACAAAATCAAACATTTCTAGCTCTGATAAATAAAAAGGATTATGACGTTTTACACATCATTTAGGGATTACATAACAATCCAAAATATTGAAAAAACAAAACATATAATAAAATATGGTTTCTTCTGAATACTGAGGCCAAACGTAAAAATGAGGACTAGAACTGTGTCATTTTTTAAAAAAAATTCTCACCTGGAGAAATTTTTGCATTGGTTTTTAGAGCGAGTGGAAGAGAGAGAATTATCCATGTGAGAGAAACGCATCAACACGTTGATTGGTTGCCCCTGCATGTGCTCTGCCCTTGACCAGAATCAAACCCGGGGCACTCTTTGGATCTGTTCACTGAGCCACACCAGCTGGGGTCAGAACTGTCTTTTCTATCTAAACTAGAGGCCCGGTGCACGAAATCTGTGTGTGAGTTCAGTCCCTAGGCCTGGCCTGTGATCAGGGCCATCCTCCCCAGCTGCCCACAGCCAGCCCCACCCCTCACTGCCACCCACCCCTGGCTCCCCATTCGCCATCAGGTGATTGGTGCCTGACGGCTGGGGGGAGGGACAGAGAGGTTGGCTGTTTCTGCCCGCTTGCTGGCCCCACCCCTGCTGCGGGTGGCCATCAGGCGATCGGAGCCTGCTGACTGGGGAAAGGGACCAAGAGGTGGTCAGTGCACCTCATAGTGACTGATCCAGTGGTTGTTCTGGTTGTTTGGCCATTAGGGTCTATTTGTGTATTACCCTTTTATTATATAAGACAGAGGGGGCCAGCTGGCCTTCCCTGAAGGGGGCCCAGGATTGGGGTCGGGGGGTTCCCTGCTGAGGGTGAGGTCAGCCTGGATGAGGGGCCGTGGGCAGTTTGCAGACTGGCCACGCCCCCAATCGGGGTGAAGGTCCCCGCTGGGGGGTGGGGCCGGCCTGGGTGAGGGGCCGCAGGTAGTTTGAAGGCCGGCCACACCCCTGATTGGGGTGGGTGGTCCACGCTGGGGGGGCGAGGCCGGCCAGGGCAAGGGGCCGCCGGAAGTTTGCAGGCTGGCCAGGCCCCCGCCTTTGTCAAGAAGGACATCCGTAATGATGTCCAGTAAGACGTCCAGTCTAATTAGCATATTACCCTTTTATTAGTATAGCTGTTTAAATCCTGTTTATTTTATTTATTTATTTATTTATTTATTTTAATTTCTTTATTGATTATGGTATCACATAATTGTCCTCATCCCCCCATTCCCATCCCAAACCCCTCCCCACATATGTCCCCACCCCCCTGTTGTCCATGACCACTGGTTAGGCTTATATGCATGCATACAAGTCCTTTGGTTGATCTCTAAATCCTGTTTAAATATTACTGTCATTAATTGCTTAAAGTTTAAATATAGAGGAAATAAATAATGTGAAAAACATATACAACAATAGTGATTTGAACACAAAATATAATTTGATATCTCATACAAAATTTAAATTTTTCCAGATAATTTCTAATCAGTATTATAAATATTTAGACCAATATCTACACAAGTTTATATACATATGTGAAGTTTAGGAATACATTTTATTTAGTTAGCTGCCATCAAGATAATTATCAAAGGGAAGTAACTGTTATTTAAGAAATAAATAACAAGTTCTAGCAATTGTCAGTTGACATTTTGTCATCATGTCTTACTATTCTGTTTTACACTACTTTAAATTCTACATGTGCCTGGATCTTTACATGCCTTTTCTTCACCTAGTCTTATTTTTCAATAATATAAACAACAAGTTGCTAGCAGGGTGCATTTTTACTTTGAGAATATCTAAGTCTTTACTGCCCTTCTATTATTTACGTTTCCTGAGATGCCAATGTATATCCATAAAGGGCATGGAGAAGATGACTTCTGCAGAGACATTTATGTTTGCAGCATTGCCTGTGTGTTAAAAACCCATGGCACTAAAAAAATAAAAAATAAAAAAAAATAAAAAAGAGAGTTGCTCTTTTGTAGTGTCAGTTCAAAAAAAACATAATCACTTGGGAAATTTTACTCTGTATCTGCTGCAAAGAAACCCAGCCGAGAAAAAGGCCTGCAAAACCATAGAAGGCAGTAAATGTCAGTAAAGGTGGATCATTCTTGCTTGTAGCCATAAGGGCATTTCACTTATACTCAAGCTCATTGTTATGCTTAGTCAAGTATAACCTTATGTCAAGCTGATCTCTGCACTGTGGAACTCCAAATGTAACTACAAGTAGCAAACTTTGAAATAATATACTGCCCCCAATTTAGACTGGAACTTTGCAGCAGTTCAACTCTAAATCAATGTTAATTGCAGTTAAAAGGTAACAATAAAAATGAAATCTTAGATTTTGAAGTTTTATTAAGTGTGAATTTTTGAGATGTCAATTTTCATATGGAAAACAATACAATAATCAATAAGTAATAATACAAGAATAAACTTTGTTTCACGTACTCACAACTGCAAACCTAATTTTGCCTACCCTTGTATATGCTATGTTAGCAAATCCAGATAACCCTGAAATCTAATGTGTTTTTCATCTGTGCATTTCTCAAATAAAGACTTGAGAAAATTCTATAGAAAGAATGTATTATTTACACACACACACACACACACACATATGTAGTTTAATTTTCGTAGTTCCATGAAAAGACGAACATTTGATAAAAATCAATAATTTAATTGAAGTAACAAAAACATACAGGTCAAATATATAGACATTCCCACCTTGTTTTCCAAATCAATAATTATAAGGCAAATTAGATTTAGTTTGAACATCAAAAATGGTCAAAAATACAAATGTTACATCAAAAGCTCCCATTGTTTGTCCATAGTTTCTAAATTTAAAAATAATTTTTTAAAGTTCATTGACCTGGTGTAGTCAAGTTTTCAATGGTTCCTCACTTCGTTCACATCTAACTATTGGGGAAGCAGTTTCCCTGTCTCGGTCCAACATACCTCACCAGGTGTCTCCTTGCACAGCTATTGCTTGCTTACTCTGGTCTCCATATGTTTAGGTTCCTTCACTTTTCTTTCTATTTGGAACACCAAGTTGGTGATATAAATCTGTTGTTAACATGACTGTAATTTCTCATCTACTTTAATACACGTTATTGACTGTGCATGGAGTTGGACCATTTAAATGTGTCTCTTTAGGCAATTAGAATCTTATGATCATACCAGCATGAATATTCTGTGTAATTTTGAATGACATATGTCCAGATATGTATTCTGTGGTTAATCAGGCAAGTTTATATTCAAGGAGAAGCAGCTTATTAGGCTAATACAATGGGATTAAAATAATCATTTAAGCCCTGGCTAGTGTTTCTCAGTGGTTAGATCATTGGCCCATGCACCGAGGGTTGCAGGTTCAATTCCTGGTCAAGGGCATGTACCTGGCTTGCAGGTTCGATCCCCAGCTCCAGTCCATGTGCATGCAGAGGCAACCAATCTCTATGTATCTCTTGCATTGAACTCTCTCTTCCTCTCTCCCTCCCTCCCTCCATCTGTCCCTTCAACTCTCTAAAAATCAATGGAAAAAATACCCTCGGATGAGGATTAACAAAACAAAACAAAATAGAATTATTTAGAATTATGTTAATTAATATTCTTTTCACTTGCTTCTTTATACTATGCAGAGCAAAATAACTTTTACTTGATTATTATGATTTAAAAGTGAACATTAGTTAATAGAAACTTGTGTAAGCTACTGACACATAAGCCTCAATTTGTCACTAGAAAATTGTGTGATTCAGATGAAAAAGTCTGTATTTACTTCCTTATAATTACTAATACAATTAAGGGGATTTTTGGCTAGTGAAGATAAACATGTAATGTATCAAATATATATTTTTATTTTCATTAAATGTCTTCTATACATAGAGATGAAAGTTTATGGTTATTCAAATCCTGTAGAAGTAGAGTTCATGCACATGTTAGATACCATTACACTATTCTTTTTTTATAAGCAGCATCCCTAGATGAAGTTTTAAATTTGAGAAAAAATAGCAAGTTATTGAATATCAACACAGTAAGAGATGATGTAACCAATATTTTATGAGCATCTACCACTTGGAAGGCATGCACATTTTTCTGGTTTTCTTTACCATCTTATTCTCCAGTGTCCAGCTGAGTACCAGCATGTGCTATTCATCTTATTATTTGTTAAATAAATGTGTGAATTATGCCAATTAAATTGCTCAAGATGGACATTTAATGTAATTATTATTACCCAAGCAGCAGATGAGAAAACTGCTGTGTAGATGCTAGGTAAGTTTGAAAGTTTGCCAAGTTTATAAAACATTCAAATCCATAGCTCTCTGACTTCAAGAACATTTTACTCAAGACAAAAATAAAAATAACATACATTAGTTTTACAAAAGAGCTAGAATTTTTTTTTTTAAATAGAAAATTCACTTTCTCTTTTCTGGAATTTAAATATCAAACATTTTTTAACAAAATGTATAAAAATCCACTTTACTTTCCATACCATTGCTTTCCTGTAGCTACAAAATTTCAAATACTTTATGTAATTGTTGAAAATGCTGAATTCAAAATACTTATGAGGTAATGGTTATTTTAGATTTATGGGTATTTATATTTGAAAAATTGAATTTTTCAAAATAACAATTTGGCACCCTAACCAGTTTGGCTCAGTGGATAGAGAATCGGCCTATGGACTGAAAGGTCCCAGGTTTGATTCCAGTCAAGGGCATGTACCTTGGTTGCGGGCACATCCCTAGTAGGAGGTGTGCAGGAGGCAGCTGATCGATGTTTCTCTCTCATTGATGTTTCTAACTCTCTATCCCTCTCCCATCCTCTCTGTAAAAAAATCAATAAAATATATATTTTTTTAAAATAACAATTTGGCAAACTATAATCCTTATGAACATTATCTGGTGACTAAAGTTTCTTCTAATTTACATTTCTATCAACCATTATATAGCAGATGAAAAAACAATTTTTTACCCATCAGGGGGCAATCTATATTTAGCTTAATTTATTCCCCATTTAAAATTCAAATAATTCATAATAATTTTGTGTAGTGTCTATTCAAACAGGTGTTTAACAATTTAACTTTAATTACAGGATAATCACCAAGTATAATTAAGCACTCAATTCCTACTTATGGTTTTTTTTTGCTGTATTTCTGAAATCAAAGTATAGAATTATTTTTTTCTGCACATATTAATATAACACATAAACAATTATTTATCTTAAGTTAATGTTAAATATCTAAAGCCACAGCTCTGATAAAGTCATATATTCACTCTTGGTCTAGCTTTGCATGAGGTGGAGACATGTATATCCTCAAGGTTCCCAGAATGCCATTGTTCAGATTTGAGAATATATTGTAACAACAAAGGGCTTCTGACAGTAATTTTGAGTATTTGTAATTCTCATCCTTGGTGATGGTTGGTAGACTTGGGTGAGAAGCTAGAGCCACTCTTTATTAATTTACAATAAACATACTGGACTTTTTGAGAATTAAATAGAGCTTGATTCTGAATGGTTTATTCTGAGAAAAGTAGTATTAGTTTAATTGTACTAAGGAATCCAAACAAAACAACAAACAAAACACAGGACTTTTCTCTCTCTGATTTGTCCTATTGCCAGGCAATAGATCATGATTAGATCATGAATCTTACAGATCATTGCTGGGACTGACCGGCAGACCTTGAATGACGGATGAATGATTAATCTGACACACGTTTCTGTGAAAGAGAAGCTAAGGGGCTAGTTGGCAGGAGGAGCCAAAAAGGCCTCGATTGCCTGCCTTGTTAACCTTTTATTGTCACAAGAGCTTGAACTAAAATTACCATCTAGATACAATCATCAGGGTAAGTATCCTTGAGAAAGCACATGCCTCTACAAGGTTGGGTATAAAAGACTAAACAAAGATTTTAGCAAAACACCTGGGAGTTCAGGCTTGTTTGGAAAAGTCAAGGTAGGGGCTGCTGCCTTCAGCAAGGTCCCCCAGAGGCTCCTGACCTTTCGGAGAATCCTCCTTATAGACATTCCAACCAAGTCCTGTGCTTCCCCACAGATCATGGTTTCCCTGAGGATAAGCTGTGGTAGATTGGACAATGATCTCCAAAGAGACCTGTGCATGATAATTTAGTAGATTTTTAGAAAAATAAATTAAAATATGTTTTTTCCAAGGTGTCTATTTTCTATGCATTCATCAATACAACCTATCTAATAAAAGAGTAATATGCAAATTGACAGTCACTCCAACACACAAGATGGCCACCCTCATGTGGTCAAAGATGGCTGCCCCCATGTGGACACAAAATGGCTGCCACAAGATGGCCAGCAGGGGAGGGCAGTTGTGGAAGATCAGGCCAGCAGGGGAGGGCAGTTAGGGGTGATCAGGCCTGCAGGGGAGGAAAGTTGGGGGTGACCATACCTGCAGGGGAGGACAGTTAGGGGTGACCAGGCTGGCAGGGGAGGGCAGTTAGGGGCAATCGGGCTGGCAGGGGGGCAGTTAGGCATCGATCAGGCTGGCAGGGTAGTGGTTAGGTGGTGATCAGGCTGGCAGGCAGAAGTGGTTAGGGGCAATCAGGCAGGCAGGCAGGCGAGCAGTTGGGAGCAAGCAGTCCTGGATTGTCAGAGGGATGTCCGACTGCCCGTTTAGGCCTGATCCTGGTGGGTCCCAGATTAAAGAGGGTGCAGGCTGGGCTGAAGGACACACACACACACACACACACACACACACACACACACACACACACACCTGCACAAATTTCGTGCACCGGGCCTCTAGTATGTTATATAACAACATAATTTGCAAATGTGTTTTATAATGTATATATTAGTTTAATGTGTAAGGCAAATATATTTACTATGTTTGGGGAGCCTAATCTATTTTATTTTGTTTTGTTTGTACATAGCATGCAGATTAAAAGTAGACAGAAGTTTATACACTCATGGATTAGGAGATATTGGGGCATAGTTTTAAAAAGAAACTCAGTCATATTTCTAATAACTGGGGTATTATTGGTTCTAATGGTTACCATTGGTTTTGATTCTAATAGAATAAAACACCTTTTGTATCATTCCATTATAGGCGCGGATTGCAGTCACTACATGTATCTTGATAAGCTTCTCCAAATCTAGGTTGACAGGCATATAAAACTGTTTTGGGACTGTTTATTGAAGAACATATTAGTGGAAAATATCTTATGCATCCAATATATTCAGTTTATGACTATTTAGTTACATATTCTGACTCTCCAAGCGAAGTGAATTAAAAATTTTAAGCTATTTTGCATTTCCATCTCATCTGTCAGGTGTTTGGCATCCGGCAGGAGCTTGAGGACCCTAGTCGTAGATATTATAAAGTTTAAGTATTATACAGCTGTGGATGCTCTTGTTCTCTTCTTACTCACTCAAGGAGGTTTCTATCCTCTTCTTAAATGCTGTAATTGCATCAGGCATAAGGAATAGAAGTTGGAATGAAGCAGTGCTCTGTGTATTTGTACATGCACAACAGATGTGCAGTAAATATTGTGAGCTTTGAATCAATAGGACACCATATAAATATAAAGGAATGAAAGAAGAGATATAATTTGTCAGTGATTTTTGCTCAATATCTCATCAGCAATGGAGAAGTTGTGGCTTCCTTGCCAGACTTAATGAATGGCCTTTTGCTCACGGTTTTTCAATTTCTTCTGAGGTGCAAAGTTAAATATAAGCACATTGTAGCCAGTAAGAGATATATACAATCATGAAAAATAAATGTCAAAATATTTCAAAGGATTTTTAAGACCACAAATATATTAAGAAAAGTATTTTTATAAAAGACACTTCATAATTTTCAAAACATATTACAAATCTCAAAACATTCAAATGGTATAATTTGTTTTTCAAATTGTCATTAAATATAAGTAACTTTAGAATAGGAAACATTAAGATATAATTTATCATATTTTAGAGAAATTAAGTATTTTATGTTTCTCAAAATTTTCTTTTATTACTTGCTTTCTCAATATCTGATAATGTCATCACCTTTCACTGAATAATTCAGGCTCAAAGCCCTCTTTTTCTCATCACCTTCATTCAGTCACTTTGAGGTATTAAAGCTACACTTAATTTATGTCAAAGTCTCCCAACTTTCCATTTCCATTGGTTGAGATATTTGCAATCAATTGTTTGGCTTATTGTAATAATTTTTAAATTATTTCTGTCCATTTTTGCTCAATATCTTTTGCTTAAAAATCTTTAATTGTTCTCCATTTCTATATGAGTAATTAACTTCTTTGACCTGAACTAAAACACATTTTCTAGCCAACCACAAATGTCTCTATTATAAGATAACATAAATTAGACATTCTGTGTAAGATGAAGTAGGTATCATTCCCTAATTATGTCAGTTTTTATTGCCTTTAAATTATTGCTCTATCAGATTCCTATATAGCTCTTCTATTAAATCATCACTAATGAATTTTCCACTCTTCCCTATTTTCTGCTTTATTTTGTCAAATTTTATATTTTAAATTTATCAGGCTAAGTTTTACTATAATTTTAAAATTGAGTATAATATATATGTATTGACTTTTAGTTTGATTACTATGTATGAATAAATGTGTCATATACACTGTAGGTGCAACTAGAAATTTAGTTGTTATTTTCTAAGCTCTCTTTATTCACTATATCTAGGTGATCAACTTATCCCAAAATTTAGTATTATAAGACAATAACTATTTTATTACCTGTCACAACTTAGAGTTGTGAGTCAGGAATATGGATAGGGCCTGCTGGATGAGTTTTTTGTTCCATGTGGCATGAATGAACGTCACACAGTGAAGGTTAGCTGGCTGGTGATCTTAACTGGAAGTTGTAAGGAAGTTCCATTTACATATAGATACAGGAGTGTGCAAAAGTAGGACTACAGCTTTATTATGGAAATATTCTAAATATATAAAAGCCTAAGTGACAGTTATGACCAAACAACTGGAACAACTGGTTGACCAGTTGTTATGAGGTGCACTGACCACCAGGGGGCAGATGCTCAATGCAGGAGCTGACCCCTGATGGTCAGTGCACTCCCACAGCCAACATCTCATGGCCCCTCCCCCCGGCCAGCCCCCTGATCTGCCCCAATCAGGGGGGCCAGCTGGCCAACCTCCTGCAGCCCCTTCCCCCTGCTGGCCGGCCCCCCCAATAGGCCACGATGCCGGCCAGGCCAAGGAACCCCACCCATGCATGAATTCGTGCACTGGGCCTCTAGTTAATAAATAATAATATAACAATAAACTCCATGTTTTATGTACTCACAACTCTAAATGTACTTTTGCCCACCCTGTGTGTGTGTGTGTGTGTGTGTGTGTGTGTGTGTGTGTGTACAATATACCCTTTTTTAGGATGACTATATATATGTTAAGCTCAGCTAGTACTATTGACTGATAGTTTAGGCATGTATCTAAACACCCATTCCCACATGGCAGTCTCAGGGTATTTAAACATATACTTTTATCAGAGGCTGAGCATGTATTGAGGTTAATACAAATATGAAATATAGCATAGGCTAATCACTACCCACTAAATCACATACAAAAAATATTGATTTTAGAAATTTTACTATTATTGCTTTCTGCACAATTAGTCTTTTCTATGCTGGAGGATGTTATATCTAGGCCAGTGCTTCCTTGCATTTCTGTCCTAAATTGCAGGACTTCTACTCAATCCTAAATATGCAACTTTTTATAAACGAAGTCACTAAAATATTTGTTGTTTATTTATCACCAAAACCTTAACAACATTTACCTCTCTCCCAAATTCAAAGTTTGCATAACAGAACTAAATGTAATACTTTTTTAGGAAAAATACCTTTTAATTACTGCTTGATAAACAATGATGAAAAATGATACACAATTTTATTTTTCTAAACAAACTTTGGCACTCCTGTTTCAAATTAATTTTTTTTATACAAGAACGCAATTTCTGTACTGAATTTTTGTTACATCACTAAAAAGACATACCTATAAATTAGAGAGCAAAATTAGGAAAAAGGATAATGCTTATGTTCAAAATTTTCAATGGTAATATTACTTTCTTCCTAGTTTGAAAATGTTCTTTATAAAGGAATGCTATTGTAATTTATTCTTTAAGTATTTTATTTTATCAAAATGGAATTATTATATGTAAATATCCACTAAGGTGTCTAAATTAATACATATCATTAAGTCAATAAACAAAAAATCATCCTCAATTGTAACACATAAAGTCATTCATATAAGCTCTAGATTATTTGAGAGGCATCTGAAAATCTTCCACAAGTATTTAACTTCAAATAACCACGACAAAGGAAATAATAAATAAAAGTCTCTATATGAAGATGTCACTTTCTTGAAATTTATTATGATCCTGTTTTTAATCATTTATGAAAAAGTATTTGAAACAGAGTAAATTGACTACATGTGTTTATGACATACTCCCAACACCATTAAAGCAAAAGTAAAGGAGTACTATATTTTAGAAAATAAAAGAGGGTAATATAAAGCTCTCACAAACAAAAGGAAAGATGAAAGAGACATAGTCAGTCAATGAATGTCAATACATTTTTGGGCAGATGAAAATCAGCTAGAGGAGGAATGATTGACATAGCAAAATTTAGGTGCTGGCAACACAATAGACTAACAAAATAGTTCTTGAGATGGAATTAGGTTTGTGCAAATGGTTCTTGAAAGGCACAGCCGGACTTAGAGTACCCAGGCCAGAGGTACCATAGTCCCTACCTGTGCTGTTTCACTTTCCATGCTTTGTAATAGTGCTCTGCATTTAAATATTTTTAATTATGTGTCTAAATGATCCAGAAAATCACCTTTCCTCCTTATTTTAGAAAGTGAACACAGATTTTTCCCTAGAAATTTTTATTTCTTACACTACCTTCCCCCAGATTTTAGGTATTCCAGCCCCTCTTTTAACATCTCCTGGCATAGGCTAAATTAATAGTGACAGCATACAATTATAATTCCATTATCCCATTTGAGGAGGTACTAATAACAGACACGCCTCTCTTCCTTTAGTGGCAACATCATTGGCAAATTGGCACAATTTTTGAACAAAACGAATCACCGTGACTTGCCAAGAGTTACATAACTTATTTTTTGCAATACTACTGTGAAATATACACTCTGAGGAATATGCACATAGGACATATCTAGATGGGACTTACTTAAGAACATGGACACTTTATTGCATTTATTTTTCTTAAGAGGAAAAATATAATTGAATGTGTTATATGGCTGGTACAGAGTCTTTGAGTCATTAAAGGGGAAAATAATCAATGACCACCTTGGCCAGTCCTTTGCTGTGGTCTGCAGTGCGATGACTAGATGTGGTCATCGTAATAAATAACATTTCTTGTCCTGCACTGAGCCACAGCTTATGGATTCTTATTGCAGTGATAAAAGTGAATCTACAGAGTATCCTGTGAACTTTACCTGGAACTAGAAATCCAGAAATATCACCCCAGGACAGATCATCTCTACCCAGTGCCCACACCCTGAGTCCCATCATTCTGGTGATATACAGCATGTTGATCTCTAAACCAGAATCTGCCCTGGAGGCAATAAGCATAATAGTTTCATTTTGCTGCATCTCTCTGGAGCCAAATTCTAATCATTCTTAATGTTCAATTTTGCAGACTCAGGTACTGAAAAGGTTGACAAAGTGGCAGGAAATAAAAGCACTAACATCAAAGCCCATATCTAACGATAGGAAGTTTACCCTGAAGACTTGAATGCCTTCAAGGGAGAATGTCAGAGTAATTGGGAGATTTTTTGAGGCATATACTGTAATGGAAATAAAAGAGGGAGAGAGAGTGATCTTCAGCGCAGTGCTGGGGTTTTCTGTTTGGCGCATCATTTCTACAGCATTGTGCACTATTGGAGAGTGTTGTCCTCGGCAAATTTTTTTTCTTGCAAATTTTTGTGTTAGATAGTAATTCACAACTCTGAGACTTTTATTTGTGAATGTAGCTTCTGGTATGAAAGTTTTGATTTTGGAAACTGAGGCAGAAGGAAAAAAGAATGTCCTAAAGGCTTATTTGTCCAGTTCTAACCCTGGAGTCTTTCAAAAATAGAATAATATAGAGGCAAAGCACAAGGGTTTCCATATTGAAAAGTAAAGCCTCCATCCACTAAAGGTGCCAAATATTTTATAGTATTACTAGAGTCCAGTGCACAAAATTCATGCTTTTCTTGGGGGGGGGGGGGGGGCGGGTCCCTCAGCCTGGCCTGCACCCTCTCGAAACCCGGGATTGCTGGCTCCTAACCACTTGCCTGCCTGCCTCATCGCCCCTAACCACTCTGCCTGCCTGCCTGATCTCCCCTAACCACTCGCCTGCCTGCCTGATCACTCCTAACTGCTCTGCCTGCCTGCCTGATTGCCCCTAATTGCCTCTGCCGTGGCTTCATTCAGAAGGACGTCTGGAATGAAATCCAGAAGGTCATTCGGCAGTCTGGTCTAATTAGCATATTATGCTTTTATTACTATAGATATTTATTCACTTAGTAAACATTGAATTCATAAAATGAATAAGATATAAATTCTCAAGGAACTGAAAAATTAATGAAGCATAATTAATGTTCATCCAATAATTTCAAAACACAATGGAAAAAGACAGCAATAAGAAGTACAAATGCAGATCAATGACATCCCAGTATTGGTAAACATGTAAAAATTATTTTTACCTAGATAATCTGAAACAGTTTATGAAAGAGGCAGTGAATTAATCCTTTAGGCAAATGAATAGCCATCATTAACTCTTGACACACAGATATAGCAAATATGTCCATAAGGCTCATATATGGCCAGCACAGTTCTCATCCAGAGAGGGTCTCCCATCTCTGTTGAAAATTGCATGAACCTTTCTCTCCTGTCCTTCTAGCCTGTGTCAATTAGTCTCCCACATAAAGTAGAATAAAATCCAAACTTTGCTACAAAGCCTACTCCAGCCTCACAGGGTTTTTATGTTTTTTTATAATAAGCCAGGTATTTTGCCCTAACCAGTTTGGCTCAGTGAATAGAGCATCGGCCTGCGGACTGAAGGGTCTCAGGTTGGATTCCGGTCAAGGGCATGTACCTTGGTTTCAGGCACATCTTCAGCAGGGGGTGTGCAGGAGACAGCTGATGGATGTTTCTCTCTCATCGATGTTTCTAACTCTCTATCCCTCTCCCTTCCTCTCTGTAAAAAAATCAATAAAAAATTTAAAAAATAATAAGCCAGGTATTTTGCATCTGTTTTCCTATTCATTCTTTTACTCTGCTACTCTTTTATTTACAAAACCAGTTTCTTCTCTCATTCAAATGTCTACTCAATTTAGAAATCTTTCTTGGAATCCACCATAAATGATCATCCCCTCCTTCCACCCTAGTTGCACTTTATTGCATAATCCAGATTTATTCTTATTAAGACCATATGATCAAAAAACAAACAGTCCAATTAAAAATGGGCAAAGGACCTGAATAGACACTTCTCCAAAGAGAACATACATATGAAAAGATGCTTAATGTCACTAATAATCAGAGATATGCAAGTTAAAAGCACAATAAGATATCACCTCACAACTCTCAGAATGGCTACTATCAATAAATCAACAAACAACAAGTGTTGGCCAGGATGTGGAGAAAAGAGAACCTTCATACACTGCTGGTAGGAATGCAGATTGGCACAGCCAAGTTGGAAAAAAGTATGGAGGTTCCTCAAAAAATTAAAAATGGAACTGTCTTATGACCCTGAGATTTGACTTCTGAGAATATATCTGAAAAAACCCAAAACACTAATTTGAAAGGATATATGTGTCCCTATGTTCACTGCAGCATTATTTACAATAGCCAAGATTTGGAAGCTGCCCAAGAGAACATCATTAGATGAGAGGATAAAAAGTGGTGGTGCATGTATACAATGGAACTTATTTTGCCATTAAAAAGAGTAAAATTTTACTATTTATGACAGCATAAACAGACCTAGAGGTTATTTTGCTCTGTGAAATAAGTCAGTCAGAGAAAGACATATACCACATGATTCCAGTTATATGTAGAATCTAAAGAACAATATAAAGGAACAAACAAAATAGAAACAAATCCATAGATACAGAGAACAGACTGGTGGATGCCAGAGGGGGACTGGCTGATGGGAGAATTAGGTAAAGCGATTGAGAAGTACAGATTGATAGTTACAAAATAGTCACAAGCATGTACAATTATCTATCTTTTTCATTTTAATTGCCTATTGATTATATCTACTACTGTAAGATGAAAGTTTTATTAGTTCAGGACTTCTGTGTTCTTTGCATTGCAACCGTATAGGATACAGAATATTTGATCAGTGACTATACATCTGCATATCTCCCCACTCATCTTTTTTCAGCTGTTGAATTCCCCACTTTCCAATCTGTCCATGCATAAACAATAAGTGTTTAAAAATATCCATTTGATAAAGTTTGGAACAATCAAATCTGAGAAGAATAAAAAGAATATGGCCATAGCCGGTGTTTAGAGTGTTGGCCCATGGACTGAAGGGTCGTGGGTTCAATTCTACACAAGGGCATGAACCTCAGTTGCAGGCTGGCCTTGGTTGGGGCATGTGTGGGAGGCAACCAATCAATGTGTCTCTTTCACATCAATGTTTCTCTCTCTGTGTCTCTCCTCTTCCCTTCCACTCTAAAAAAAAAAAAAAAAAAAATCAATGGAAAAAATATCATCAGGTGAGGATTAACCAAACAAAAACAAACAAAAAAGGAATGTGAAGCTGATAAATAAGCCTTACACCTTTTCCTGAACAAGATGAGGTACAACACAACAGAAAAGGCTGTGGTCTTTGCATCAATCATACTGGGTTTGAATTTTACCTGTGCTGTGCGATTTGAAAAAGTTGTGCTCTTTGAAACTCCATCTCTCATGTGAAAAAGGAAAATGTATAATAACACCTTTTCCAGCTGTGAGAATTAATTTACATGAAAGGATATATTTAAAAGCTTTCTGATACATAGTTGATATTCAATAAATATTTTCTTCTTCTTTGTTCTTTTGCCTTATTTTCCCTCAGGCTAATCAAAGTTCCAAACTAGAGTCAGAGTTCTAATTTGTATTAGGCCTACAGGGTGGTGTCTGATAAAAGCCTGAAGGGAAACCATTTTGCCTTGGGCCTCACAGGCAAGTATTTTCGAGATGACTGCCATAGAAATGCCGGAGTTATAAATGCAAATGCGAGAGGGATTGTTCATTAAATTAAGATCTACATCTTAATTTAGGAAAGCTAATTGATTTGTGAAGAAAAAAGCTACTTCTTGAATGTCTGGTTTTGAAAGATATAATGCAAGTGTAAAAATGTTTAAAGAAATAATATCCTTGAGATTTCAAATGTATTTTCATGCAGTAAGATAACTATATTTTCTTTTATTTTATGACCCTCCATATGCTTGAATATATTACCTTTTTATTATAGTGTAATGTTTTTGTTTGCTCCTTATTTTTATTTTTTTAATCAATCAACCTTAAAAGAAATTTACTATATCAAAACACACACACACACACACACACACACACAAAAAAAAAACTCTTTTGGCTCTATTTGTTTTCACTTTCATTTATTGGTTTTCATTAATTTTTGTGTTTATTATTATTATTTTCTTTTTTCTACCTTTGGTTTTCTCTACTTTTCTTGCTATTCTTATTGTTGTAATTCTTTAATTTATTAAGGTAAATAGTACTAAGAACTTTTCTTTAATAATGTTGGAATAATGTAATTAAAACAAGATCTCACAACTACAAAACACCTCCACAAAGGTAAAAGAGAGAGAAAACTGTTATTTTTGAATGAGCATTAAAGCAGGCGTCCTCAAACGACGGCCCGCGGGCCACATGCGGGTGTTTTTGCTGTTTTGTTTTTTACTTCAAAATAAGATATGTGCAGTGTGCATAGGAATTTGTTCATAGTTTTTTTAAACTATAGTCCGGCCCTCCAACGGTCTGAGGGACAGTGAACTGGCCCCCTGTTTAAAAAGTTTGAGGACCCCTGTATGTGATGTGCCTTACAAGTAATCTAATAAGAGATTGCATGAACAAGTCTCACCCCAGTTAAGAAGATATTGAGGAGATGAAAGGAAGCTAGGTAGGTAGGGGTGGGACCACGGGAAGGGAAAATAAAACCTGAAAACCCAGCTAGGTAGAGTTACTAAGTCACCCCAACTGGCTAGAGAAGGAAGGGGCACCAGAGGCATGAACTTTAAAATGTTTGGATATTGCTAAGGCGGGCAGCTTGCAGATAACCAATCACAAGGCAGTAAGATGTATAAACCAATTCCAAGGATGTTGTTAAGGCAAAATTCTTTGAAAGGAACTTGCAAGCATATACATAAAAAAGCACTTCCTCCTCTCTCTCCTCTTCGAGCTAGAATCTTGGATTGATGGCAGAAGATGCACTCCCCTATGCCCACAAGGCTTATGGCCATTTGGGCCTCCACACACAACTAATAGACTTTGATTAGCTTGGAGGCTGAACTACTCCCAACCCTACCATGGAAAGGAAGCTCTGGACACTGGCCTGCTCCAGGAACCCTAGATGCACCTTTTCCAGGACTGGCTTCTCTCAATAAATTTCGTTTCCACTAATGGTTTTTGTCCTCAACTTCGCTCTTTGATTTTGAGAGACAACAAACTTCAACTCAAACACTGCACATTTTGGTTTCAATATGACCTATTATCTATGTGTTCTTAAGATAAATAATAACTGATTCTCAAGTAAAAGGAATTGATAGCACCATTTGTCATAGGCAGTTCCTCTAGATTGACCTGGTAATTGGGATGCCCATCTGTGTTCACTAATTGGCTTAAATTTGAAGGAAAATTTAAATTTACACACACATACATACACACACATACATATATATACATATATATGGATATATATGGATATATATATATAGATATATATAGATAGATAGAGATATAGATATAGATATAAATATAGATATAGATAGATAGATAGATAGATAGATAGATAGATAGATATAAAGCTAATATGTAAAGTGTCCCCATGGGAGTTTGACTGGGGCAAGGCAGCAAGCTATGAGGGGGGTTGGGGGGAGGGGAGACAGGGGGAGCTACAGGAGGGCGGCAGCAAGCTACTGGTGCACGGATTTGTGCACAGGGCTACTAGTATATATATATATATATATATATATATATATATATATATATATATATATATATATATATATATATATATACACACACACACACACACACACACACACACACACACACACACATTGGTTTCAGAGAGGGAGAGAAATATCAATGATGAGAGAGAATCGTTGATTGGCTGCCTCCTGAATGCCTCCCACTGAGGATCAAGCTTGCAACCTGGGCGTGTGCCCTTGACTAGAATCGAACCTGGGACTCTTCAGTCCACAGGCCGACACTCTATTCACTGAGTCAAACCATCTAGGGCTCGAGAATTTTCAATTCCTGCTAAATCACAGGCAAGGGGCAGATGTATTTGGAATGTGGGGGGTTTGCAAACAATTGTTCTTAAATAATGTTGGACTGGTCTTTCTGTTTTTCTGCTTATTCTCTTTTTAGGAAGAGACACAAGTCACTTTATGAACCATATCAGTTTGGGTATTTGACTCTCTTCTCCTTTTGTAACCGAGTCACAAGTTTTTGAGGTCTCTTAGCACTGAGATCTTTTATTCCCCACCCCCTGCCTGCTAATCCTTAATGTGACTCTCTTTTCCTATTTTCATACTTTAGTTATTTTTCTATTCAGCAGAAAGCATTCCGGTCTTCCAATCTGCCTTAAGTCAGCATCAGTAATTCATTTATTCTTTCATAAATATTTATTGCATTTTTTCTCTGTACCAGTTCTTGTGCTAAAAAGTGAGGATACATATTGAACCAGGACTCACATGATCCCTATTCTTAGAGCTTAGAGTTCTTTGGAGGAGAAAAATGTTAAGTGTGTAATATCTACAAAGTGTGATAAGTGTTCGGATGGGGAGAGAACAAGCATCTCGTGACATTTAACAGGGAGAATGTATCCTGTTAAGGAGTCGAAGAAGGCCTCCTGAAGAAATATATGTTTAAGGTAAAACGTGAAGGATGTTTTGAAAGAGATGTAGATAGCATGTTAAGTGTAGGAAACCCTTGAAAATACCTTCAGATGTGCTTAGATTAGTATATTTGAAGAGAATTAATATAGCAATTTAACTTTATTTGAAAACAAATGAGAAGCTGTTAAAAGGTTAACAATTAAAATTATAGGATTGGATGGATATGGAGGTGGTTTGGAGACAGAATGATAAGAAGAAATGAACAGCCTCTCCTATGGTATCAACATTCACATACCTCAGGTACTTGCTCACACTGCGACTTGCCGATCTTCACTCCCCCACCTTCTTGTGACTGAAAAAACAACCTCTTTTTAGAGGCTGCAGCCATTGGCCATATACGTGCAGCTCAAAAGGAGGTCATTAAAGGTTGTCAAATGAAGGAGCAATTTTTTTTTCTCTAAATCATTTCTTGGGGTGTCTCACTTGTGTTCTTAGCTCTAATTCTATATTGAATCTATATTTCTAGGTCATGATGAATTTTAAAATCAATGTGTTCACAACTGAATCACAGAAGCATAGAATTCTAGGAAACATTTTTTTTCTTCTTGTTTTCTTAAAATAATCTATATCTGACACTTCAGAATCATGTTTAACTTTCTTTTCTATTTTTACTATCCTAGTTCCAGCCCTCTTTAACTTTTCTCAGGAACATTATCTGTCTAACATATTTTCTATGCTTTTATCCGCACCAGATTTATATTAAGAAATTTAAAGCATGAATCTGATTATGCTGCTCATGTCCAAAAAGATTGTGATGAGCTCATACGTGGCTATCAGACAAATAAAACAATATTTAAATTTCACTTGAAGCAAACTTTAACCTACCAATATCTACTCAACAATATCCAAATAATTACTTAGCACCTTTCTGTGTTCTAAGATCAGAATATTCCTCCATGGTTTAGTTTTTGCTTTTGCCACAACTTGGAATTCTCTCCCTATTTCGCTTCTGCAAGTCTAAACATTGCTTATCTTTCCAGACAACACTCAAATGCTGCCTAATTTATGATTCTCAAATCCAGCATATAACCTGATAAAATTAAATTGGTGAGAGAGAAAAATAATCACATGCAAAGCATGGAAAAGAAATTCAGGGTATCACTGAACAGCATTAATACTAGTATTGCTGTTAATAAGTGTAAAACAACAAAAAACAGAGAGACTACTGTGAAACTACTTATATTTTATGTTTTCAGCAATTCTGCCCTTCATTCTAAGAATCAGAGAATCACTTCAATAAAAATCTAAGTGCATAATATCTACAAAACTAATAAAAATGAAGTTAATAGATACATGACATTAAAACATTTGGTATGAATTGATACAAAAATATTAGAAACATGCAGTTGTATTTGTTTACCTTGATTCTAAAAGATCTTAAAGGAGAAGAAAGAACTGCATCTAGCACTTAAAGTTGTGAAAGTAAAACTATAATAAAGCAGCAGAAAGAACAAAATGGTGTTTGGATTGACAAGAAAAAACAATGATGAAAATTGAAGGAAACTTTTAAAAGATGAAGGATCTAGCACAAACCACACAATCTAACTGCAAAAACATTTAATTCATTTTTGTGGGAAAAACAGAGTCACTGTTGTCCGCTTTTGAACTTGCAGTGGTGCCAGGATGTCTTGAAGTTGGTCCTTAGTTCGGTAAAACAATTATTTTGGCTAACACAAAATGCTTTCCTGAATTTCTGCAATTGGCATAAGTAGTTCTGGAAAACTAATAGACACTGTATGTGTGTGCATATACACATATATGTGTGTGTGTGAATACTAATTTTACTAAAATAAAAGTACATACACACATACAAATACACACATGTACATTCATTTTTCCCTTTTTAAAATGCATGTGTGGCAGAAATATATATTAAAAATTATGTCATAAATCTTAAATATAAAAAAACACATTGTAAATTTATTTTGTTTGTTTATAATCATGATAACATTATTTAATCTTAAAAATAAATCAGTTTTAAAATTAATAACAATACAATGCTTTGAAATGCTCCTTAAAATGTGTCCTATTATCCAGTGACTATTTAATGTACTAATATACATCATAGATGTGAAAGATATTATAACTTACTTTTTTCTATTTTGAAATAATATAAAATAATAGAGAAACATTCCTAGGAGAACTGCAGTAGTTAAGTATAATAACATAATTCACTGTACTGGGATACATTCCAGAAAAAAAATCTGAAGAGCTTTTCAATCTAATAAATTTATTCTAATGCCTTTCTCTTTTTGGTAAGTGTTCACTCATTTTGGAGGCTATCAGCAGTTTAAAACACTTGAAAAAACTTAAACAGGATAATTCACAATGTAATCATGGCTACTTAAGGTCTCATATAATCATGCTGTCAGTCATCACAACACATACTCATTCAGGAGAGCTCAGTATCAGTAGCGCTGTGTGAGAATCAGTCCAATTTTCCTCTTTGAAACCAGACATAAATAACAACCCATACAAATTTAGGAGTGAGAAGACATTTTAAACACTTTCTCTGAGAGAGTCTCTTGAGCTAGGTAGTTTATGCCAACCATTTAAGAGGGAATATAAGAAGAATTCTTCCTATAAGTAAAATCCATGATCACCAATTTTATAATACAGCATTAGTAGTTTTTGCTATGCATAATTATTCATTGAAAGCATTTCAAAATAAAGAAATGAAATAACAACATTCATGTTGCACTGGAATGTTTATGTGAAATGAAACTTACCAAATAGGGTCATATTGATTAAGCATATTTCTTCACTTTACTTTTCCCAAAATCAGAAGTGTTAGTTGTTAAGACCTAAAGAGCTTTTACATAACATAGATGTATAACAAATTGACCAATGGGCCAATCTATAACAAAAATCTATATGGCATTGAAATATTTATTTAACATCTGCTACCGCTCAGATATTGTGCTATGTGCTGATGAAACTTTATTTAAACACTTACTTATAACACATATATGTTTAAATGTTTACATGTTATATTTATAAGATACATACATTTATAAGTAAAATATCCAAGATATTTTTGTAAATAGGCTCTAAAAATGTCAATACTATGCTAATTTTCAATTCTGTGTTGTTAGTTGTCACACACACACACACCAAATTGATGACCAAGAATGTTACATGACTGCTTACTTTCAAGTTAAAAGTAATGGAGTATTTTTATTTAATTAGTAGTTATTTATTTAGCAATCCCACACTACTATATAAGCTCTATTTACAATAGAACCTACAAACTGACAACAAAAATAAAAATGAAATTGAAGCAGATGTTTTGGAGTGGCTTGCCCAGCATCTGTCTTCCCTTCTGGTGTATCTCTCTAGAAGCACAGGCTTCTCCTTGGACCCCAGCCTTTACAGCAGTCCCCAAGTCCTTCTAATAAATTGGTTTGCCCATAACTTTAGTATAAAATCATTTGCTGAATAAAGCACTTTTGGTAGTTTCAGTTTTCTTAATCTGGCCCTAACTGGTATATCAACCATCCAAACATAATTCTTTACAGTGTGCAGCAGTTAAAATATTGACAAAATACTTCCCCAAACCAAGGTTTAAATAGTAATTAACAGAGGGAACTAGAAGTGAAAAGTTTGATTTATCCTATGTAATAAAAGGCTAATATGCAAATCGACTGAATGGCAGAAAGACTGGTCACTGTGACGCACCCTGATCACCAGGATGCAGATGCTCAATGCAGGAGCTGCATCCTGGTGGTCAGTGCGCTCCCACAGGGGGAGCACCACTCCCCTCCATGGCAGCGCTAAGGATGTCTAACTGACGGCTGCCACATTGTGAGAGGACGCAGGCCGGGCTGAGAGACAACCCCCCAAGTGCAGGAATTTTGTGCACCAGGCCTCTAGTCCTATATAATAAAAGGCTAATATGCAAATAGACTGAACTGCAGAACAACCAAACAACTGATTGCTATGATGTGCATTGACCACCAGGGGGCATGTGCGGAACATGACTGGTGTCAGCTGCAGCGGGATGGTGGACCAGGTGAGCAGGGGTGCCAGACCAAGGCGGGGCACCAGTTGCTGTCATCAGGCAAGCTTCTGGTGGTTACTGAAAATTCTTTGCTCCCGCGTGCCGCAGTACCACCTGGCGCTTGCACCTGCTGCCATTGCATGCCCCGCTGACACCCACTGCCAGTGCCGGAGCCACCACTGGCACCTGCTGCAGGCACCTGGCACCAGCCCTAATTGCTCAGCATTGTCAGTGGGTGCAAGTAGCGGCTTCCAGCCCTGATAGTCCCTGAGGGCTTCTCCACCTCCCCCTGATCCTGAGGGGTGATCAGGGAAGCAGCCGCCACTTGCACCAGCTGATGGCACCTGCCCCACTCGCATCTATTGCCGATGTCGGTTCCGGCCCCAATTGCTCTGTGCCTTCAGTGGGTGTGAGCTGGGCCCACACCATCAGCACGTGGGAGCGGCGGCAGCAGGAGTGGGGCTGCTGGCAGACAGGAGACCAGAGGGCTGAGGCGGTAAGGGCTGGGCAGGGGCATGGGGGATGGGCTGAGACCCACCCCTGTGCCTACTGCAGCCTTGTGCCCACAGTTCCTTTCAAGGTGCACAAATTCATGCACTGGGCCCCTAGTATATTCTATAATACAGAAATGGCAGGCTTCACAAATGAGTAATGCTATGATTGTAATAGTCCAGCTTTTTATGTTGGGGGGTAAAAGTGTTTTAACTTAGCCTGGCCGCAGTGGCTCAGTATTTGAGTGTCTACCTATGAACCAGGGAGGTCATGGTTTGATTCTCAATAAAAATATATTTTAAAAAGTGTTTCAACTTAATAAATGCAAAAAATGAAACTTATCTCAAGAATTTACTCTTAACCTTATGTCTTTGAGGTTTAGTAAAAAATAAGTATTCAAACACAGCACATTATTTTGATAGCATCCTAGAATGTCTGTCTATTGATAGAGATATTGATATAAACATTCATATATATTCTAGTCCTGCTGCTTAAAACTCCATCTGTATGGAAATTTGTAACTTTATTCTCAAACTATTCTCCAAATGCCAAACTTGTTTATTCAAATGTCTGTTTGACATCTCTGGGTGTTTTGTAGGCATCTCAAATCCATCTAGAGCAACTATGCACCCCCAATTCTTCTGCCACCCACATGGTCTCTGCTTCAGGAAATATCACCACCATTTGCCATCTGTACTCATCTTCCTTTTTACTCTCACCAACAACATACATCTTATAAAAAATATATGTATTCTAAATGTATGTACTTTCAGTTATGTCCACAGTTCTGACTATTATGTAAGCAACATCATCTCTCCTTTAGATATTTCACAAGCCTTCTAAATAGCCCCTCTGCTTTTCCTCTCAACCTCCATAAATTATAGCCTCTACACAGAAACTAGAAGGAGTATCTAAAATATAAATCACATCATAACATTGCTTTGCTTCATAATCTCCAATTACTTGGAATGAAATAACACTTGAAATAAAATCCAATGAAATTTATGTGACCTTGAGGGTCTGACTTGCTTTGCTAATAATAAATCATGTTGAGTATCTTTTCATATACTTAGTTGCCATGTGCATATCTTCTTGGGTGAGGTGTCTATTCAGATCTTTTGCCCATTTATTAAATTGAGTTGTTTATTTGCTTATTTGGAGGATTTACTACTAGTAAGAAGCTTTTTAAAAAAAAACGTATTTTGGATATGACCAGCCTTGGCTCATTTCCCCAGCCCTTTCTTGTTTCACCATCCCTAGCTTTAATAAAGGTTCTCTAAAATTCAATAAAATAAAATAAAATAAAATTCAACTGACATTCGAACCACAGTCTACAAATGGCCAGTTGCAAAAATTGGCCAGATTTCCTACCAAAATAAATAAATAAATCATTCTCTGTACGATTCAGACAAACTGATAGACTCAAAACATAATATGCACCCATCTACTGATGCACACTTAGGCAGTTTCCAAATCTTAGTTATTGTAAATTGTGCTGCTATGAACATAGGGGTGCATATATCCAACAGATCCAGAGACAGAGAGACATCGATCAGCCCATCAAACCTCAGAGGGAAGGCAGGGGAGGGTGGGGGTAAGGGGGAGAGATCAACCAAAGGACTTGTATGCATGCATATAAGCCTAACCAATGGACACAGACAGCAGGGTGGGGTGAGGGCATGAGTGGGGGGTATGGGGGAAGTAATGGGGGAATAAGGACGCATATGTAACACCTTAATCAATAAAGAAATTTTAAAAAACCACATAATATGCAGCTTTCCAGTGGTGATGACCTCCCCACAACAACATGCCTCTCTCTAAGGCTCTCCTTCATCCCTCTGCAGAAGAGAAGAGGAAACACAAGAAGCAGCGCCTGGTGCAGAGCCCCAATTCCCACTTCTTGGAAGTGCAGTGCCCAGGATGCTGTGAAATCAGCACTCTTGAGCCAAGTGCAGAGAGTAGTTCTGTGTGTTGGCTGCTCTACTGTCTTCTGTCAGCCTCCAGGGAGAACAGCAAGGCTCACAGAAGGATCTCCTTCAGAGGGAAGCAGCACTAAAAGCACCACGAATCAAGATGAGCGGGGAACCATCCCAATAAACACATTTTGGATACAAAAACAAGCAAACAAATACATGAAAATAATGTGCAAAATGTGCTAGACACAATTCCAAATTATGAACTGTCATAGAAACAAATAGTTTATTGGAAACAAGGGAGCTGTTGTATGGATTGTGAATATTACTTTAAGAAGCATCTTGTTTATTTCCTCAGAATGCATACCTAATCATGTTACAACACTACGGAAGACTATGTATTTTGTTTTTATTGTTGCTTAAAAACCTTTCAGACTGTGGTGCATGACTGGGGTACACACCAGGTCATTTTTCCATATCTTCCCTTTCTTTCTTAGATACTGTTAGCTTATTTTTTTTTTCAGTTTTCAGATGTACCAAACTATCTCTTATCTTTTCATTTTCTTTTATTTTCTTTTATTTTATTGATTTTTCACAGAGAGGAAGGGAGAGGGATAGAGAGCTAGAAACATTGATGAGAGAGATACATCGACCAGCTGCCTCCTGCACACCCCCCACTGGGGATGTGCCCGCAACCAATGTACATGCCCTTGACCGGAATCGAACCTGGGACCTTTCAGTCCGCAGACCGACGTTCTATCCACTGAGCCAAACCGGCTTCGGCTATCTTTTCATTTTCTAACATGGGCCTTGCCTGCTGGGACCATTGTTTGTGCACCTCCCCTCCCTCACTCTTGCTTTCAAATTGCTTTCCTGTAATTCTTCATTTGGACATCATGTTTACAGGCTACTCACCCTACCCATTCTAAACCAAGCTGCTGCCATCACTACACTTCCACTGGATAATATTTGTCCCTTTGTCAGGCTAGTTTTTATGCATGATTTTTAAAAATGGAGATATTTCTCTCTTTATTATTCTATATCTGGAGCTTAGCATATTGCTAGATAGACACTTGCTGTGTAAATTAATACATGAATGATTAATGAAGAGAAATCACAGTGCTGATGACCAACTCTTAAAATTAAACTACTTTAGAAGCTTTAGATTTTCTATATGCATAGAAATAGTAATACAGTGTATTGTACATTTTAATATGTTTTCAGATCTTAGAACCAAAAATAGGTTTATTGTAGATGTTTTGAGGACATGGGAGAATTATCAGTTCCTCTATTTTAAATATGTTTAAAATCCTCACTCTTTTTATCATTGAACATTAAACACATTTTGCCTGGTATTCCAGGGATTTAAAAGTGCCTATTGTCAGTATAAAACATTTGCATTTATTTTATTTTCAAATAAGCCCATGGTTATGAAAATGTTAAAGGATATATCATTTTTTGTTTGTAAATGTTACAGGCCAAGATATATACATACTCTAAAAAGCTGATTTAAAGAATGATAAATATTCACTTGGGGAAAAATGTGAAAAATCCAAACATCAATATAAAAACTTTCCCAGGAGTTAGCACTTCACAATGTGGATTAATAAAATATCTCTCTTTTAGGGTATAAAGATTAAGGAGTAAGATGCTAAATCATATTTGTGGGAAACTTAAATGATAAAAAATAGAAGATGAATTTTAAATGTTATATTAACATTGTGATGTTAGCAAATCAGTTTAGCTTATACTTGTCAAGTAAAAATATGATGTAGACCAATGAATATTATTTTTCAATATGTTTATATCTACAGTGTATCATTTCTTCCTCATTCTTTCTTCATCTAAAAGTTATTAATTTTCCAACTTATTCACCTCTTCAGAAGTTACTATATTTCAGATGTTATTTGATTCTGCCCCTTTACTCTGTTATTCAGTCAGATGTAGTCTAGAAAATCTTGTTTAAATACTTTATTATTCAGTTAAAATTATAGACTTAGAGTGAATGCTCCATATGTTGCCTTTTGTTTTCAATATTTTTTGATTCTGTGAGTCTGTAATCTGGTTGTTTAATTGCATAACCTCACAAAACACATGCATACATATGCAACTTAAAAAATAGCAAAAAAATAACCACATGCTTTTTACCTCATATTGATGATTTATCTTTCTTTGCTGGATTCATATTTTTCTACATACATAATTTTCATGTGGCTGTAAGGGAAATTCACATAGCTTTGGTAAGTCAAAAAATGTCATATTTGAGTCAATGGAGAGAATTATGATGAGATGAAAAAACAGTTCTTGTAAAAGCTTAATCCAAAAAAGGGAATTTATAAACTGTACTGAGTATCTTATAGACTCAAAAGAACAGCTGAAACCAAAGCAGCAAAGAAGTACCAGGGGGAATACTTTACCAAGTATATGGTTGTCTAACCACTATGTCATACACCTAAAACCAGTCTACACTAATAAAAGAGAAATATGCAAATTGACCATACCTCTGCAGGCATGAGTATGCAATCAGGCGTGAGTATGCAAATTAACCCAACAAAGATGGCGGGTTAATTTGCATATGCAGGTGCAGAGTGAAGACTAAAGACTGAAGATGACTGAAGACTGAAGACTGAAGAGGCTTGGCTTCTCTGCTGCAGCCGGAGCGAAGGCCTGGGTCCTGAGTGCTGGAGGAAAACCCATGTCGGCAGCCAGTGGAAGGAAGGCCTATTGCATGAATCTTTGTGCAATGGGCCACTAGTAAAAAATAATATTAAATGCAACCTGTGACTTAAAAATTAAATATGCAAAATAAATGAATAAGAGGAACATATAAAGCAATGTGTTTATACCTAGTATTTCTTAACACAATTTTAATGACCTTCTGCTTTTAGTATACTAATGCTAGTTTTCTGATATAATACTTTCTGATGCTGGCAAAAAATAGACTGGCCAGGCTTTAAAATAATAGAAAAATCTATGAGACAAAACTATGTAGTGCACTGGAAGCATGTGTAAGAAGTTAAATTCACTATAGGTTTTCTAAGAGCATAGAAGTTAAAAAATTGTTGTGCAGAAATTAATGCAGCAAATGAAAATTATAATGCAAATGATTTATGGCAACTGATTTTCTTATTGGGTTGTTTTGGTCTTTATGTCAATTTTTTAGTGTTAATTTTAAAAAGCATATATTATTTAGTCCTAAATTATTTTATTGTCTATTTCATAGATAATGTTATCTTGAATATACTATTTTATATGTTTCAGCATAGCATGTTAGACATGTAGACTTTTCATGATTCTGTTCTAGCTCTTGAAATGGAAATGTATTTTGTGAGTGATAACATGACTATAAATTTTCACATTAAATAAATGTATTTTACAAGATTCATTTAACCTAGGTGAATCATATTTCAAGAGCAATATTGTTTCTATAGCTAAACCAGAATTTCTTAGTCTCAGGACTATTACAATTTTGAGCCATATAGTTGTTCGGTGTGGGAGGCTGTCCTGTACTTAATAGACTGTTTAGAAGCATGGTTGTCCTCTACTTGCTAGCTGTGATTAATATCTACCTACCTCCTGACCCTTCACCTCTTCTGGTGGTAAAATCATGCCTAACTATCACCATTAAAATAGGCCAATGGAAAAATCACAGAACCCAGAAAATGTATCTCTATTAGTATTATGGCTCTGCCTTCATAAATTAAAATAGTTAACATTTTATATTAATCTATAAAACATTTCTATACCTTTGTTTTCCAACGTATGACCCTTTAAGTGTAAATTGGCAGATTTTGATTAGCCCACAGTTCTCTTTTTGTTTGATCTAAATATTTTAATGTGACATAGCATATTTACAATTAGCTCTTTCCAGGACAATGCTCTGAAAGCTGCTTATTTCGAATCTTCACACTCCTGACTGCAATTATAAGTTTAGTTTATATTAAAAACTAGAGGTCCGGTGCATGAAATTTGTGTGTTGCGGGGGAGGTCCCTCAGCCCAGCCTCCACCCTCCCCAATTCCAGGGATCAGGCTTAAACCGGCAGTCAGACATCCCTCTCACAATCCGGGACTGCTGGCTCCTAACCACTCTCCTGCCTGCCTGACTGATTGCCCCTAACCACTCTGCCTGCCAGCATGATAGCCCCCTAACCACTCCCCTGCTGGCCTGATTGATGCCTAACTGCTCCCCTGCCAGCCTGATCACCCCCAACTGCCTTCTCCTGCAGGGCTGACGGAACTGGGGGACTGAGGCTGGATGAGTCTGGATGCTGCAGGGACCAGGTGAGGCAGGGATGAGGGGACTGGGCACTGCCATCTTGTGGCTGTGGGCGCCACCATCTTGTGAGGGTGTGCTGGTCAATTAGCATATTCCCTCTTTATTAGATAGGATACTGAAGAAAATTACTTTTACTCATATATATAAAGGCAAATTGGTTAAGTCTACATTATTAAGGACAATTTTCTAAATGTGTATCCTATATAATAAAAGCCTAATATGCAAATTGCCCCTTCAGGTAGTTGTTCAGCCTGGAGTTCTATGAGGAGACCAGGAGTTCGACCACTTGCATGACGTGTGCTGACCATCAGGGGGCGGCGTGGAACATGGTGGGTGTGGGAGATGCACTGAGATCTCTCACAGGTTACCTGGGGGTGGGGGTGATGGGGAAGGGTGTGGTGAGAATGCGGGGTGTCTGCCGAGCTCACTCTTACTCACCCTGCTACCCTCCCCCAAGATGCCAGGGCTCATGTGCCAGGGAAGCCTCCCCGCTCAGGTGCCAGGCGCCCATGAGGAGCCTGCCCCGAAACTGCATGGCCTCTTCCTGGTGAGCCAGGATGCAGCCACCACGACTGCAGGGGCTGGTCAGGCTCCCTGTGGGTTCATGCAGAAACCATTCTGTGAAGCCAGCTAGGAGGCCCACACTGTGCCCTGGCCCATGGCGTCTGGACTTACTCACTGCATCTCCTCATGGGAACTTGGGCACTGTGACTCAGGTGGAGGGGTGTGCACAGTGATTCGGGGGCCCAGGTGCTGCCCAGGGCCCAGAGGTCAGCTGGGATCTGCTCTTCCATGCCAGATGCTTGCACTTCAATCACAGGTCAGGCCTAGGGACTGCACCCATGCATAAATTTTGTGCACCGGGCCTCTAGTCTTACAATAATACACTCTTTAGTTTGAGTGTTAAATTCAATCCTTCTCACTGAGGAGTTGGTAAAACCATTGGTGTGGTGAGAATAAGCTACATGTTACACTCCTGGACATTTCCAGACATTCCTTTTATTTTCTAGGTACAGTATTATAGTATCTTCATATTTCTGGTGTTCCATCCCCATATTTTTCTGTTCTTAATGGTTGAGTCATTATACCAGCCAACCAACACTATAAAATGGTTATGATCAGCAGAAAGACTTAGTTTCAATTCTTGGCTCCACCAATAACTAGCTGAACAACCCTCAGTCATCCAGTCATTCTCCTTAAGCTTCAGAGTTCTCATTTGTGAAAGAGCGGATATTAATAGTTTGGTTCAAAAAGTATGTGATAAAAACTATTATGTGTAAAATGCATAGGACACAACCAGTACAAAGTGTGCTCTACAAATGTTAGCAGCTATTATTATTATACAAATTCATATACAAATAGAAATTTTCAGGTTTTTTTTAAAGACCAATAGTTCACAATATGGAGCTGGCTATAGTTCTAGCTATTATCCAATTTTATGGTGTAGGCATTTGCAATGTTAGTGCTTAAAGATATATGTGCCTTCTATTCTAATTAACCTTCTAGAAAGGAATATTTTCAGCTGTACATTCCTAAATAGATACTGTGCGCAGAAGCTGTCTTCTCTCTTTTTTTCCAGAAAGAAAACTTCCACGGTGGTAAAGACTGATGGCCATGCCCACTATGCAGAAGTAAGTGACTCTCCTATTTTGTGTGTCTAGAGACATTCCTTAGGGGTTTGCTTTGTTGTTTCATTACCACAAAAGGTAACCTGAGACAATTTTATGTTTAATGCAAGTTTCAATATCTTTAAAATAATTTGTGAAAAAAAGAAAATGAATGATCAGGATAACTATAAAGTATAGAAAGATAGGTAGAAAGATTAGGATTGGGTTAACTGTTTAATAAAGATATTTTTAGTCAGTGGAACTTTTTATCATTGTAAGGTAAACAGGCAAGGTAACATATTTTATAGGAGAAAATGCATCTGAAAGGATAAAGAAAAATTAATAAAAAGTGAGGATATGTAGAAACATGGTAAAACATATTCATGTCCAGAAATATTCAGTTATTATAGAGTATTCAGTAGAAGCACAGGTTAAAATAAAACAATGGAGGATGCACATTGTGGCCATATTGTCACAGTTGCTTTTTTTGTGTTTTTGTTTTGTTTTTGTTTGAAAGATGGTTTTTTTTTTTTTTTTAAATTTTATTATTATTATTTTTTTGTCTAAAGTTTTACATATGTCTCCTTTTTTCCCAATTGACACCCCCGCCCCCCAGCCATTCCCACCCCAGGTAAGTCCCCACTGCCCCAGTGTCTGTGTCCATTGGTTATGCTAATATGCATGCATACAAGTCCTTTGGTTGCTCTCTAACTGCCCCCCCATCCCTGCCATTTGTCTCTGGCTCTATTTTTGTTCATCAAATTAAGTTGATCATTATATCCCACATATGAGTGAGATCACGTGATATTTATCTTTCTCCAACTGGCTTATTTCACTTAGCATAATGCTCTCCAGTTCCATCCATGCTGTTGTAAATGGTAAAAGTTCCTTCTTTTTTATAGCAGCATAGTATTCCATTGTGTAGATGTACCAGAGTTTTTTAATCCACTCATCTGCTGATGGGCACTTAGGTTGTTTCTAAATCTTAGCTATTGTAAATTGTTCTGCTATGAACATAGGGGTGCATATATCCTTTCTGATTGGTGTTTTTGGTTTCTTGGGATACAGTCCTAGAAGTGGGATTACTGGGTCAAATGGGAGTTCCATTTTTAACTTTTTGAGGAAACTCCATACTATCTTCCACAGTGGCTGCATTAGTCTGCATTCCCACCAGCAGTGCATGCAGATTCCTTTTTCTCCACATCCTTGCCAGCACTTGTCACTTGTTGATTTGTTGATGATTGTCACAGTTCTTAAGTGCAATTTAATGTGTAAGATACACAAAAGCTTTGCTGTTCATTTAAAATATATTGTTTATTGATTGTGTATAAAAATGTCTATAATAAGGCAAGTGCCATATCTTAGCTGTTTGCCAAGATAATCACTTGTTAATAGGATTTCCAAATATTTAAAATATATATTTATGTATTTATTTGTTTATTGGTGAGTTCATTCATTCAACAAATATTCATCTGATTTCTACTGTGTGCTTAAAAGTGTACTAAGGGTGATGATATAACAGTAAAATCAATTCACACCAATTTCTGGCATTATAGAGTTTAGATTCTATTTAATAAAAAGTCCATGAAACTCATAGTATATGAAATGATAAGTTCTGTGGGAAAGATAGATTAGCAATAAGTTCTGTGGGACCTTTATATCAAATGAGGAAATCAGTGAAGACCTCATGGATAGGAAGAAGCATAAGTAAGAACTGGGGGAAATAAGGGGAACATCCAGGCCAGAGAGATTTGTATATGTGAAGGTCCTGAGGTAGAATTATGCAAGAAGATCTATGTGTTGGAACAGAATGAGCATGGTAGGAAATAATAGATGAAAGTTTGGAATGGTATTGGATGTCATGGTATAGGACCTTAACTGACATTTTAGCAGCTTCAGGCTTTATTCTGGATGAGAAAGGAAGTCATTAGAAGATTTAAAATAATAGAGTGGCATGATCTGAGTTAATTTTAACATACAAAAACAAGGAAGGAAGCAGAGAGGTCATTATATATCTTATATTACATATGCTATATATTATAAATACTGTATTATGTAACAGTACATGTTATATTAAATAATACTTATGTCAAAATTTAAAAAAAAATGTAAGAGTAAAACATGTTGACTAATATTTCATTATATGAATATATATGAATATATATGTATATATGAATATATATGTATATTTAAGAAGGTATATAAATGAAAAAAATAAAATTTAAAGCAGGGCTTACTTCTGAAAGAAAGCAATTATATTTAAAAGTGGCTCCTACCTTTGCTGGGGTGGCTCAGTGGCTGAGCATTGACCCATAAACCAAGAGGTCAGTCACCAGTTTCATTCCTTCTCAGGGCATATGCCCAGGTTGTGGGCATGCAGAAGGAAGCCTATCAATGTTTCTCTCTCATGGATGTTTCTGTCTCTCTATCCCTCTCCCTTACTCTCTCTAAAATAAAGTTTTTTTAAAAATTAAAAAGTGGCACCCAGGGGATACTAATAGCATTGGAAATGTTCCCTTGTAAGGGGATGTTTTCAGTACATAGAATGCATTTTATTTATATATTGAAAACACTATATAGACATTTCATAAATAATTTTGTGTGAATTTAATGTTTAGTTTAATAAAATATTTAAAACAATAAATGTGGAAGGAAAATGATTGATAAATACCAGAGAAGCAATAATATGAATCCAGATGTTTACAAATGATTGGATTATATGAATCTTTTCTCCTCTGCTCTTTCTTCCTGCTCATTGTACCTGCATAATAATAAAAATTAGTGTATAAATATACTCAGCTCTCTAAATTCAAGAAAGGAGTCTGATGGAAAGTATGCATATCCAGAAGAAACATACAACTGATACTTCCAACTATTCCTTCACTTAGAATTGTGATCAGACAACCAAGGATCCTGAGATATTTGAGAATCATAGCATTAGAGAGATAATAGCATTAAAGATAAAAACTATTTAAGAGAAATGAAGGAAAGGCACATATGACAATTGTAAAAGTGTTCTGTTATTATGCTTTGAGAGTTTTTAATGTAGATTTTGGTTTTAAAAGAATAGACTTGCTACAAAATGAAATCAGAAAATTAAACATTTTGGCTATAGACTTAAAATTTTATCTGGAAGACAAAATTAATTAATTTTTTTTATATTCCAGAGCCAAAAAATCAGTGATATGGAAACTATTTGAGAAAAATTGGATTATAGCTTTAGGGGGCCCTGATTTTCATTTCATAGCATTGCGAGAAGGAGAGGGAAGTAATGCAAAGGAGAACATGTTCAAGATATAATTAAGAATAAACTCAATATCCAATTCAAATTTCTTTTGGTCATGGTAACCTGATTTTCCTCTGCAAGAGTTAAAGTGACTGTTATTCGCAAGAACATACTCCTCCACTCTAGGTTAGGGTTAGGTACGTGACTCAAGAACAGCTAATTAAATATTTTCCTGTTTTAAGAATTTCATATTTGTTGTTATGTATCCTCAGTTACTGTTTCTTTTCTTTTTTAGTAAGTTTAGTACTTAACATTATTTAAGAAGATCTTTAGAGAATTTTCTTAAAAAAATAAATTGAAATGGGGCAGTATGTATTCTAATAAAGACCAAAAACCTCATTTTCATGGGAACAGTGCTTTTCATAGTATTTCCTTAGATTAAATTTTAAGCTACTTTTATGTGGCAATAGTCTCTAATGGTTACTTGGGGAATTTAATCTTTCCATTAATTTAAAATGTGTCTCAGTTACCCAGATTCACTCAGGTTCTCCTACCCATTCCTTAGAAATTCTTCTCAGGTCCCATGGCTGGTTATTTTCACCTCCCTGATCCCTTAGTTTTGATATATTCAAAGGAGTTCTTGTATCTCTCCGTCTCTCTCTGTCTCTCTCTCTCTCTCTCTCTCTCTCTCTCTCTCTCTCTCTCTCTCTCTCTCTCTCTCTCTCCCTCTACCTCCCCCCCTCTCCTAATTAATTTCTTATAGTCACATGTTCTACACAGCATCTACGCATCGATGAAAACTAGATTATATTCCCAGGCTATACTTCTCCTTTGAATTTTAGGCTGAATCCAAAGAGAGGCTTGACACTGCAAAATATATAACAGGCATCCCACTCCCACACTTGTGCCCAAAGCCAAACTGCTGATTTCTCTTATTTCATACCTATTTCTAAATCAACCAGCCTATTTCTCAGTTGCACAGCCTAAAAATCTTGGAGTCATCCTCAATTTCAATCTTTTATATACATCTCCACTTCTAAGACACACCAAATCCTGCAAACACAGCCATAATCCATTAATTTTACACTCCTACTCACCATCATAGAATTTTACAAGAGCTGTCTAACTGCGCTGCCTGCTTCTAATCTTGCCACACCGATGATCAGTCCACTTACAATATAACAGAGTAATTGGTACTTTAAAAATATAACAAGATATGTTTACTCAACAACTTAAAACTCTCCACTGCCTTCCCACCTTCTTATTGATTGGTTGATTGATTTCAGAGAGGAAGGGAGATGCAAAGAGAGATGGAAACATCAATGATGAGAGAGAATCATTGATCAGCTGCCTCCTGCACACCCCCTACCGGGGACCTAGCCTGCAAACCAGGCATGTGCCTTGACCAGGAATGGAGCCATGACCTCCTGGTTTATGGAGCTATGCTTAACCACTGAGCCAGGCCAGCCAGACCCACCTTTTTCTAAATGAAAACCATTGTCTTTTCAATGGCAATCAAACCCAACAGGATTCCTCTCCTATCATTATTGCCTACCAAACTGGGGCCCAGACACACTGGGTTCATTATTCTTTTACTGCTTTGAGCCTGAGACTTTGAGTCTGCTTTTATATTTCTGTGATATTTTTACTCTGGCAATCTCCATGAATAACCCCATCACTTCTTTAGTTCTTTCCTCAAATATCCAGCTTTCAGTGATCATTAGAAAAAAGGCAGTAACTTCTGCCACCCTTTTCAGGCAGTCTCCAAACCCAATCCTTTCTTCCAAAACTTCTATCACCATTTACATAATGTGTAATGACTTGATTTCTTTTTTATTGTTTGTTTCCTCATTCTGGAATGTAAGTTCTAAATTGGGATGAGTTTTTGTCTGATCTGTTCATTGCAGTTACCCCAGGCACCTAAAACAACCATTTCTCTGTAGAATTGGTGCTGAAAGAATGTTAGATTGATTTCTCAGTTATTTTTCAGTATCTGCATTTTAGTCTGTCAGAAATTATCCTATATAATAAAGAGGTAATATGCAAATTGACCCTCACACCATCGCACAAGATGGCTGCCCCCATGTGGTCAAGGATGGCTGTCACAAGATGGCTGGCAGGGGAGGGTAGTTATGGGTGATCAAGCCAGCAGGGGAGGGCAGTAAGGGGTGACCAGGCCGACAGCGGAGAGAAGTTGGGGGTGACCAGGCCAGCAGCAGAGCGCAGTTGGGGACAACCAGGCCTGCAGGGGAGAGCAGTTAGGGGTAATTGGGCCAGCAGGGAGGGCAATTGTGGGTTACCAGGCCAGAGAGGGGGGCAGTGAGGGGCAACCAGGCCAGCAGGGGGAGCAGTTGGGGGCAACCAGGCTGGCAGAGGGGAGCAGTTGGGGATAACCAGGCTGGCAGGCAGGTGGTTAGGGGCGATCAGGCTGGTAGGGGGGGGCAGTTAGGGGCGATCAGGCAGGCAGGAAGGTGAGCAGTTAGGAGCCAGCAGTCCTGGGTTGTGGGAAGGATGTCCAACTGCCGATTTTGGCCCTGGGATCATGCCAAAACTGGCAGTCGGACATCCCCCTAGGAGTCCCGGATTGGAGAGGGTGCTGGCTGGGCTGAGGGGATCCCCTTTCCCCATGCACAAATTTCGTACACCAGGCTTCTAGGGTAATAATATAGATGATCAGTTTGAAAATTAATTCATATTTTTATCCTATTACTGACTTTCTGAGAGATCCTGATCATTTTATTTAATTCTAGAGGCCTGGTGCATGAAATTCGTGCACTGGGGGGTGGTCCCTCAGTCCGGACTGCATCCTCTTGCAGTCCAGGAACCCTCAGGGGATGTCTGACTGATGGCTTAGGCCTGCTCCCCATAAGGCCCATAGGGAGCAGACCTAAGCCATCAGTCAGACATCCTTAGCACTGCCACGGAGGCAGGAGAGGCTTCCACCACCACTGCTGCGCTAGCCAGTCATGAGCCCGGCTTCTGGCTGAGAGGTGCTCCCCCTGTGGGAGCACACTGACCACCAGGGGACAGCTCCTGCATTGAGAATCTGCCCCCTGATGGTCAGTGTGTGTCATAGTGACCGGTCGTTCTGCTGTTTGGTTGATTTGCATATTAGCCTTTTATTATATAGGATAATGTCTTATTATGGGTAAGGCCTCTAATTCAATTTATTTAGGTAGTTAAAGGGAGGGCAGAATTTTCACTTGAGCCTGAACCTATAATTGCCCTTAGCTCAAAAATCTGCATACCACTGAGACACAGCTTGGTGAGGCTCATTCTGAACCCCCACACTGTTATACTATGTGTATAAGTATTGGGAATCATCTTATCACTTTAGTGAAAGGAATCTTTTGTTATGTTACAATGACTAACTTTATCTCATGAGTTGTGTTTTGGCTTCAAACCTGTATCCATTATTCATGCAGCAACTTCAGTTCTTCTATTCAATATTTACCTGGCATATCTTTCATTTTATTGTCTCTAAATCTTTCTATATTTTTATGTATTTGGAATAGCCCATGGACATAGACAATAGTCTGGCGAAGGCCTAGAAGGGGCGGGTGCAGGGTGGAGGAGATCAATGGGGGAAAAACCCCCCAAAAAACAAAACTAAAACAGAGGGACATCTGTAATACTTTCAACAATAAAGATACATTTTAAATAAAGGAAAATATCTTAGTTGAAAAGAGTTCTATGTGAAATAATATAATTAATTGCTCTACACTGTACTTTATATTCTCAACTCTACTCAAAGAGATATTAATTGACCCTGTGTTCACTTAATATTAATTGACCCTATGTTCATTGACTGCAGGACTGACTTCTACCACACTGACCCACCACTGACTGCCACGGGAGCTGCAATCAGACCCTGCTTTTCTCTCCTGGCCTGTCCAGGCCTGATCGCAGCCCCCTTGGCAGTCAGTGCTGGTTCGCTGAGGTGCCCGCAGCACTGACTGCAGGACTGACTTCTGCTACGCCGACCCAGCACTGATTGCCACGGGGGCTGCGATCAGATCTTGCTTTTCTCTCCCAGCCTCTGTCTGGGCCTGATTGCAGCCCCTTTGGCAGTCAGTGCTGGTTCACTGAGGCGCCCGCAGCACGGCAGTCAATGCTGGGTCACCAGGTCTGACTTTTGCCATGCTGCCCCAGCACTGACAGCCCCAGGGGCTGCGATCAGACCCTGCTTTTCTCTCCCGATCTGATTGTAGCCTCCTTGGCAGTTAGTGCTGGGTCGCTGAGGTGCCTGCAGTGTGTCAGTTAGTGTTGGGTTGCCATGGCGACCCAGCGCTGACTGCAGGACTGACTTCTGGTGTTCGGTCGAGATTTCGGTCGTTTTGGATGTTACAGACCCTGGTTCTTTAGATAGATAGATAGATAGATAGATAGATAGATAGATAGATAGATAGATAGATAGATAGACTTACCATGCACAAAGGCAGATAATTATTCTATCAAAAGATAGTATGAAAATCATAATACTGTATGTTCATGAGATATTTTGAAATTTTGTTAGAAAGGCTATAAATGAATTTAAAGGACTATTTTTAGGAAAACAATATAGTTGAGCACATGTTCTAGTAAAAAAAACATGCTTTCCACAATTTTTGACACATCAAAGTCAGTTCCCCCTCCAACACTTCCTTTTAGCTCTTTCTACTATCACCAAAGCAACTACTAAATAAGCAGCTACAACTGGATGCCCAGGCTCCTCGCACAGGGAACCATCTTGCCAGGGCTGACCAGCAGCCCCTGAATGCTGGATGAACAGATTACTCTGACAGAGTTTCACTGTGAAAGATAGGGCTAAGGGGCTTGCCTGGCTCAAGAGTCCAAGCAGCCTTGATTGCCTGCCTTGTTACACTTTTATTGGAATTTTTATCTTTAGATACAATCAGTAGGGTGAGTAATCTTGGGAGGACACATTTGTTTACATTGTCCTCTGGGCATCCAGGGATTAAGCATAAGGATTCTAGTAAACACCCAGGGGTCTACACATGCACAGACTTGTTTGGAAAGGTCAAGGAATAATTAGGGGGGCCGCCTTTGACACTCCCCTGTTTCCCCTAAGTCAGAATTTTGATAAACAAGGCAGGCAGCCTTCCACACACTTCCTTTTCCTCCAACTGTCCTCCTTACAACGTTCCAACCAAGTCTCTTATGCTCCCCAACAGCTGGATATTAAAATAGGAAATGCACCCACTCCTGTCTTGTATCATCCCCACACAACCTGTTGCCTAGAATTCAACCAAACATCTGTTTCCTCATGCAATTCTCACAACTAGTATAAGAAAATGGAGATTCAGGCTATTTCCAAAAAGAGTAATAAGTAAAGAAGCTAATTTAATTGCTGATTATCACTATCTTGGTACTTAAAATTGGCATGAAAAATAATGATACTGAATCCAATAATTCTATTTATAATATTCCAAATTATTAGAGAAGTAAAATTATTTTGTTTTTCATAAAAATTAATATTTATAATAACATAAGTAACAATAATATTAATATTAAAAACAATAATTAATTTAATAATATAAACAATAATATAATAATTTCAAATGATCATAAGTTCATTAATACAAGTAATTTCAGCAGTAACCTGTCATGGTCAAAGTATTTCTTAAACCAGATAACTGACAACTTTAGTACGTTGCACAAAGAAAAATATCCTAAAAGATATGTCTCCACATATAAACAGTTAAGTGAAAAATTCAGATATCTGGAATATTTCTAACTTTTTTTTTTAATCTACATGTTCTTTATTGTTGAGCCTTTATCATGGACAATATAACTAAAGAGCAGATAAGTTTATTATATGTAAAACTCACATTTTCTGAATAAATATATACATTATAGTCTATCCACACAGATAGACCAGAGATCTTTTGATCATCTAGCTAGAGCTATAAAAAACCAAGATTATAAAAATGTCACTAAGTAGAGAAGCAAGAAAAACACTTTCATCTGTGTTTTCTTCAACTATTTATGAGTTTCTTCAAGTGTATTCTGCAGGAAAGACTCATAATTTTACTTGAGGACACAAACCTTAGTCAGTATATAATACTTCTAGTTCAAAGCATGCAAGAATACCAAACCAGCAAAGCAACATTATTTGATGTTGCTTTGTGTTAGAATCCAGGGAAAATAACTACTTTGATCAATTTGCCTCCTTGAAACTGTCCGCTAGTCGACCTGCTCAAGAGTAGTCTTTGAAAACGATTGCGTGGTGTATCGATTCTAAATTGAATTTGGTTCATAGGTTTTGGAAAAGAAAGCAAGACTAAGTTTTCCAATATGTATATGCTTTATTAATTTGTATCTTAATTAAATTGTAAAAATGATCCCATTTTAGTTTCAGGATCCCAAATTAGAAATAATCATGATGTATTTACCCAAATTGCACAAAGGAAATAATACGTGTAAATATACAATATGGTTCCAACATGTGAAATAAAAGGTCTGATGTTAACTATCTTCCTTATATCTCATTCATTTAAAAAATATTTGTCAAATGAAAATATAAAGTAAGTATCTAAAAGTTTCTTTACAATTGAGATGCAGTGCCTACTTTATAGTCACTAAGGAACAATTAGATGGATTCAAAAGCAAACTTTTGAACCAATGCCTATATAATGGCTCATTTCTGTGTTTAGTTAGGATGATTTTTTAAGGGGCAGAAACATAATATTTCACATTTGGGAAAGATGTAAAAATTATTATGTGTTACTAGTATTATTTATTGTGTCCATTACATTTCAATAATTTCATTAAATTCTAAATAATCCTTAAATAAATTGAGAAATAGATATTATTCCAGTTTTGTTATGATTATTGAATTTATTCCAGAGTTTAAAGAGCTAGTCACAGAGCTAGCAACTGATCCTGCTGAATTTGAACCTTGATCTGTCCAGCACAAAGGGAATCACATAAAAGCATAACATACTAGGTGTACCAGTTAATAGTTGGCAGATTTTGTAATAAAAGAAAACATGATAATCTCAAGAGAAACATCAAAAGTGCTTTATTCAAAGTAATGTCCATCGCTAGCTACACATTTCCCCCATCTTTCAGGTAATTTGTGGATACTGTCCCAATACAACTTTTCTTGTTTTGAGGCAAACCATTCACAGACCCAATTTTCCACTTCTTTGTACGTTTTGAAGTGCTGCTCAGAAAGTGCGTGTGCCATCGATCAGAATAAAAGGTAATCTGAAGGAGCAAGGTCTGGTGAATACAGCGGGTAGGTTAATACTTCCCAGGCAAGATCTTTTAATGTGTCTTTAACTGGTTTTGAAGTGTGTGATGATGGTGCGTTATCATGAAGCAAAATTACTTTGCCGTGTCTTCTGGCACATTCTGGTCGTTTCATGATCAAAGCGTGGTTAAAATTGATTATTTGTTGTCTGTAGTGATCAGTATTAATGATTTCACCTGGTTTTAGAATCTCATAATACACCACACCTTCCTGATCCCACCAAATGCAGAGCATTGTCTTCTTTCTGAAGTGATTTGGCCTTGCAGTCAATGTTGATGGTTGACCTGGATCAATCCATGATTTTATGCATTTGGGATTCTCAAAATAAATCCACTTTTCTTCACCAGTCACAATTCAATGCAAAAAACACTTTCTTTCGTGCCATTGAAGCAACATTTTACTGATGACTTTTTGGTTTTCCATTTGTCTTTCGTTCAGTTGATGTGGCACCCATTTTCCTTCCTTTAAAATCTTTCCCATTTCTTGTAAACAATCTGAAATTGTTTGCTGAGCAATGTTTAATATTTCCACAAGTTGTTTTTGAGTTTAACATGCATCTTCATTCAATAATTCTTGTAATTGTTGGTCTTCAAACTTTTTCGGTTGACATGGATGTTGTCTTTTACATATAAATCATCACTTTTAAAGCGTTTAAACCAGCGTTCACAAGTATTTTGAGATGGAGCATGTTCACAATAAGCTTCCCAAAGTATAGAATAACTTTCAGTAGCTCTTTTCTTCAAAATAAAATAATGAATTAAAACTAACCACAAATGCTCTTTTTTTGGCACAAAATTCGACATTTTTAAGTGCAAAAATATCTGATGTTAACATCTTCAGCAAATTTGGCATATGAAGTTTTGAAGCTTGCTGTCAATACAACAAAATAGCATACATATCAAATTGCATATATATCAACATATGTGTAACTCCATCTATTGAAAAAAAATCCACATTATTGAGTGGAACACCTAGTATTCTTATTCATGGGCAACCACATCCCTTCAAAGAGGTTCCATGATGTAGAAAATTGTACAATGTTTAGAGGTAATATCAGCAACTGCATTTTACTAGTCTTTAAACTATGAGTTTTATATAATGAAATTATCCGAAGTAATCACACTCAATTCTAGAGACACTTTTACAATAAGATTGGAAATAAGGAACTATCTTAGTTGAAGTTTTGTTATAGGAACACAAAACAATGTGTGTGACCAAACTAGTTGACTGTAATTTGCTGAATGTATGCAAACTTTGATGTCCAAATACTTTACCGGTTTTAAAAATTTTACTTTTATAGATATTATCCCACATCCAGATGTTTATATACTTTTTAAAAATAGAGATTCAAATGGTTTATACACAGTAAACAAAACTAATGTTTTCAAACAACTCAGTATGATTGTCTGGGAAAATCTTTCTGATTCTTTATCATTGTACAAAATTATGCTTTTAGTATAGAAGCATAATGCAATCTTTTAAACTCTCTGATGTTACTAAAAGGGAAATCATTTCTATCCCCCCTTTAAAATATCTTCTGATTGCATATAATAAATTCTAGTTATTCAGCATATTTGAAAAGATAAAGTACATTTTAAGAGTAAAAATGCAAATATCTTTATTTCAGAAAGTGTTCAAAATGAAACAAAGAGGAATAGTTTATATTCATCAAGTGCAATTTTACATCTTTGTTTAATATGAACTATTAAATACCTTTGACTATATAAAATACTTCTGTAGTATATATAAAGAAAAATTAAAATGTGGCAAAGATACCAAACATATCCAGCAATTTTCTACACATAAATTGTAAAAGATTCTACTAAAAATAATTACATAACTATTGATATATTTTTGAAATTAACGAATCAGTTAATATTTATCCTTATATAATGTCTTAAGATTAATAAAACCACCAGTATTATATAAACTCTATAAAAATCAACTAAAATATATAAAATATTTAATAAACTTCAAAGATCTGTGGAAACTACTATTTGTATGCTTAAAGACACTATTTATTAAAAAAAAATATTTATAGACAACACTCCAGAAAGTTTTCTCTAACACTTTTACTTTAAAATACACATTGCTCTATCAAATGTTCAGCTATATGGATGTAAAAGAAAACACACTCTTTTTAATCATTTTATATCAATATTGTCTCAAAGTCTATATCACTCTTTTATTAATTTAGCACATCTTTTGTACAATTATAAAATAGAGTGAGGAAGTAAATAAGAAAAGTTTCAGAAAAAATGGTGATATGACCACGTTTTTTTTTTTTTAATTTTTCTATTGGAAAATATCAGGAAATTTTTTGGAAGGAAAATTAGAATAATCAAAGTTATATGATTAGGTATTGCAATTGAATTTAAACAACATTCGAGAATCACCAAATAAGCCAGATTTTTATTGCTATGTCTCTCTTTATTATAATTAACATATTATTGAGGATAAAGTTTATTTTTGGACTTAATCCATTCCCAACATACATATTTGTGCTATTTTATTGACTTTTTAATTATTGATTACTCTGAGTGAAGGGGGAAATGTACAAAATTTAGAAGGAAATTAGTGTATATCTGGTATATGAAGACTAGTGAGTTCCATTTACTGGTCTACAGAAGAGAATTTTAAGAGATCAATCATACTTTACACAAAGTTGCATTGTCTGCAAATATACTTTGAGTTAATTTTTATGACTATTAAAAAATCCTCACGTGTGAAAATTCAACTAAGATAACTTTAATAAAGTGCAATTCTTATATTTCCAACAAGATGAAACTCTCTAATAAGTATTAAAATTTGGAGTTCAACAGCTCTAATTTCAAACACATTTTCTAGCTCTCAAAAGTAGGCACAAATCTCCTAGATTTAAGTCTTTTAGATTTCAATTTAATAATTTAAAACAAAGATTTAGGTGACAATTTGTGGTCTGAAAATATTTTCAAACCTGCTATAACCCCCTTATGTAACTTAAAACTCAGTACTATTTCACTCCTAGCCCTTCACCTTATTCCTCTCCTCAGCCCCGAAGGCCTTAAAAAAGGCAAGAGCTTTTCGTTTGGGGCTCTTACATAGTGTGATAATTCTGCCCAGTTGTGCTATATATCATGTAACCCACGCTTGGTTCCATAACATGGAGAAAAACAGAACAATGGGGAGCTGGTGTTTTTGCCTCTGACCTACCCAGCCACAGTAAGCGAAGTACTGGTGGTTATTTCATTTGTCTCATTGTCTTACTCTACCGCCAAAACTCACAAGTGTGTGTGTGTGTGTGTATGCTACAACATTTCATTCCTAAGCAACTTTATGAAAAAAACACACCTTAATTTTCCTTATGACATATAGTGAAATCATAGCAGAGAGAGAATGCTTTGCTCAGATTCACATATTGATTAACTAGAGAAGTTACATTTTCATTTGATGTCTTCCTCTGGGCATTTTTCCTCTCCACAGTATTACACTTATTATTTACTTATTTGTTTAAAATCTCCTGATGTTATTGATATAAAGTTTGTATGAGCCTTTAAATTCCTAGTGCTACTCTTCAGAGGCAATTATGAATAATACTATTATCATTTGTATCTTTATAGGAATCCTATCTAATAATAGATAAATATGCAAATTGACCATACCTCCGACACACCCACAAGCCATGCCTACAAGCCACTCCCACCATCCAATCAGAGCGAGTATGCAAATTAACCTAAACCAAGATGGCTACAGCCACAGAGAGCAAGGTTTCCTAGGTAACAGAGGAAGCCAAGCTTTCTGCCTGCCCTTGCCAGGCCTAAGCCTCCACTCAAGCTACAAAGTTTCAATTACAGAAGGTAAACAAATGGTCGCAGAATGGAGATTGAGAGAGCAGGCCAGGGTTGCCGCCGGCAACAGGGGCAGCAAAGCTTTCCGCACACCCTGGCTGGGCCCACCCACTTAAGGCAACAAAGTTTCAATTATAACCCCAACAGAAATGGCTGCCGGCCTCGGAGGGAGCCCCAGGCTTGGCTCCGCTCCAGGCTACAAAGTTTCAATTGTAGAAGGAAAATAAATTCCAGATACCAGGGCCTCTCCTTGGGTTGCCAGGGGGCATGGCCGGCCTGCAAACCACCACAGACCCCTCACTCAGGCTGCCCCACACCCCAAGGGAACCCCCACCTAATCCGGGACGCCCTTCAGGGCAAACCAGCTGGCCCCCACCCCTGTACCAGGCCTCTATCCTATCTAATAAAAGAGTAATATGCAGATTGATCATCACTGCAACACACAATATAGCCGCCCCCATGTGGTCAAAGATCCTGCCCTCATGTGGACACAAGATGGCCACCACAAGATGGCCAGCAGGAGAGGGCAGTTGGGAGGCACCCAGCCTGCAAGGGAGGGCAGTTGAGAGGGACCAAGCCTGCAAGGGAGGGCAGTTGGAGGTGATCAACACTGCGGGAGAGGGCAGTTAGGGGTGATCAGGCCAGCAGAGGAGGGAAGTTGGGGGCAAACAGGCTGGCAGCAGAGTGGTTAGGGGGTGATCAGGCTGGCAGGCAGAAGCAGTTAGGGGCAATCAGGAAGGCAGGCAGGCAAGCAGTTGGGAGTCAGCAGTCCTGGATTGTGAGAGGGATGTCCGTAAACGGGGAGTTGGACATCCCTCGAGGGGTCCCAGATTGGAGAGGGTACAGGCTGGGCTGAGGGACAACCCCCTCCGTGCACGAATTTCATGCACCGGGCCTCTAGTATATGTATATTCACACAATATACACATATATCACATATATAATATATATACTTTATGTAAAATACTTTTTGCAATTTTCTTTTTACTTAAGAAATATTTTATAACTATATCTATTTATATTACATCAAACTAAGTATTTTTTAATGAATTGACAGCAGTCCTTTGTATTTAGCCATTTATTTGCATGCCTACTTAAGTTTACTTCTTTATTTTTATTCTTACTTAAACATTTTTGCTTTATAAAAGATCCTATATTAATAATACCTGGGCATATACACTGATACCATGTTAGCAATTGAATTCTGTCCTCCAAAAATACATTGCTATGTCCCTAAGCAATTGGGACCTCAGATGTGACTTTATTTGGAAAGAAGGTCTTTATGGGGGTATTCAAGTTAAAGTGAGGTCACTAGGGTTAGCCTTAATCCGGTATGACTGGTCGTTCTTACAAAAAGGGGAATTTGGACAAAAACACAGATGGCATAGAGGAAAAATGGTACACTGCCATCTCTGGGTAAGGAGAGGGGCCTAGAATCCATCCTTCCCTCACGGACTCAGAAGGAAACCCTCTGGCACCTTGCTCTTAGACTTTCAGCCTCCAGAACCGTGAGACAGTGCAGTTCTGTTTTGTAAGCTGCCCTGTTGTACTTTGTGATGGCAGCCATAGCAAATTCATACACATATACTTCCAAGTAATTTTTTGAGTCAAGTCATAGATTTCTTACAAGTTTTTTTATACAATGCCAAATTGTCCTCTGAAAAGTTGATGCACATTAATACCTATAACAGCTCTAATATTGGAAAATAGTGAGAAGTTATTCTCTCATCATTTCTACATATGAGAAGTGCTAAGCATCTCTTTGGCCAGAAGGAAACTGATGAATGTGGGTGATAACATGCTTCTGGAATATATTTGCTAACATTCAATATGTGACTATAAACGTGTGGAAGGATTTGAATTGGCATATGGAATTTGCAATATTTTAATGCAATTTGATGCCTAGATTATGGGATAAATTTAAATTTTTCTTGAATTCTAATCTAGAATGTAGTCTGTGCATGGCATAAAGCTGGCAAATGAATATTGGATGGATGGATGGATGGATGGATGGATGGATGGATGGATGGATGGATGGAATGTATTTGTATTTAAAGACCCTGAGTAAACCAACTCTGAGCTCTCATAGCTCACACAGCCATAAACTTGATTCAGGGACATCAAAACATTCCGAACTTGAAACTACGGGAGGGGCATGGGGGAAGAAAAGCAGACTGCAATTTTCTTTTCAAGGATTTACAGGTTTTTAGATTCACTCTCGACATGTGTGTTGAAAATGTTACCCATTGATAAAGAGCCCTGAGATGAGTGAAGTCACGGATTTGAAAGGACTGTAAAACTTTGGACTAGAAATAAAGTCCCTTTTTTTCCCCGAAGATTTTCATAGCATCTTTAATGTTCTGTGGCTTTCTTGTAAGTCAGACTTAGGATAACTTTGAGTTATCCAGTTTCTCCCACTTTGGTGTAGCTCATTTTAGAGAGGAATAGATGAGGCCGCAAATGATTTATACCCAGCAGGAAAACAACCCTCTGACACCTAACTCTCAGACTTCTAGCCTCCAGAACTGTGAGACAATATATTTCCGTTTTGTTAGCCACTCTGTGGTACTTTGTGATGGCAGCCCTAGCAAATTAATACACATGTGTTTTCAAGTAATTTTTTAGTCAAGTCATAGATTTCTTACAAGTTTTGTAAAATAATTTCTAATTGTTCTCTGAAAAGTGTGACATGTTTTATGTGTCACACTGTTGTTTTTTTCTATAATTTTTAAGTAAATGCATTAGAATTCCAGAACTCTTCCTACATTTGTAATTTTATTTGCCAATCTCCAACCAGTCACAATTCCACTGAGGTTTTATATTTTCTCTTCCATTACAATGAAAACACATGAACACATACCTTTTAAATTAATTTTATATAGACTCTACAAAAATGCCTGACGTGTACTAAATCCTCAGGAATTACTGATAAATTAAGGAATGAAATTAGCTGACAATGATAACCAGTGAGGCAAACCTGGATTTCAAGTTGTAATGTTTTACTTAATCACTGTTGAAAAATACACCTGACATTAACTTATGTGAACTCACATTTTAAGTAGTCAACTTGTCAACAAATCTTTCCTTCTGACCTTCCTCATGTATGTTGGTTCCTGCTACTCTTTACCACCTTCATTGGTACCATTGTAAGCAAAACCACTGACATCTCTTACCTAGATACTTACTGTAATGTCCTAATGGATCTCCTCAATTTGGCCTTTATTCCTCTTCAGTCTTTTCTCAGGCTAGGAGCCTTAAAATGTATCTTAAACTCAGTTGGGTATATTGTCCCTCTGTTTAACACCTTCCAATGAATTCAAATCTTCGTTTTAAAAAGGCCCAAGTTCTCTCTTTTCTCTTTCCTTACACTTCTTCAGCTTACCTGACCCCATGACTGTCCACCCATTCTTCAGGCAAATTTTCACTACTGGGCTTTTTGGATTGATGTTACTTATATGTGGAAGGTCTCCTTCCCTCACTCCTGTCCCTCATGGAGTTTTTTTAATATCACTGTATATAAAAATCCAGTGTCTGTGACAACTGTGATGACCAAATGACTGGTCACCATGAGGTGCATCCCATCGCTGGATGGCCAATGGGGAACCACAGGAACTGGGCTGGGTAGCAGCAGAGCAGGACTGGGGACTGTTGAGTGGTGAGTGGTGGTGAGCATCCAGCAGCAAGCAGCAATGAGCATCATGGGGCGGCAGCAAGTGTTACAGAGTGTCACGGGCGGGGAGCTTTGCAGAGCATTGCAGGACATTGCAGAGCAGTCGTGTGGCATCACAGAGCATCGAGGAGCGTCACAGGGCAGGGAGCATTGAGGAGCGTTGGGGGGCAGCGAAGGCAAGCGTTGTGGAGCTTCGCAGGGCTGCGAGCATCGCAGATCTTCATGGGGAGGGGAGCTTCACGGAGTGTCACAGGGTGGCAGTGGCAAGCATCACGGGGCATCGCAGAACAGTCGCGGGGTGTCACAGAGCAGTCATGCAGCGTCATGGAGCATCGAGGACCGTCGCGGGGTGGGGAGCTTCACGGAGCATCCTGAGGCAGTGGAGGAGAGCACAGTGAGCATTGTGGGGCGACAGCGGCGAGTGTCGCTGGGCGTTGTGGGGTGTCACAGGGTGTCGGACATGGCCCTGATCTCAGGCTAGGCCTAGGAACGCTACTTGCGCACGATTTCATGCGCTGGGCCTCTAGTATATATATAAACATCAATGATTGGAGAGAATCGTTGATTGGCTGCCTCCTTTGTGCCCCGCACTGGGGATCGAGCCTGCAACCAGGGCATATGCCCTGACGGGGAATTGAACCATGACCTCCTGGTTCTTAGGTTGACAGTCAATTACTGAGCTATGCTGGCCCAGTCCCTCCTAGAGTTTTGCTTCTGTCCCTGACATGCTTCAGAACTGTGCTCATGTCAATCTGTCTGGACAACTCTGTCTAAAAATACTATCTAGCCCACTCTTGGCACTCCCTGTCCCCCTGCTTAGCTTTATCGTCATCTTTACAGTGTCACCATTTAACCTATTTGATATTTTTTTTATCTTGTTTATTATTTCTCTCATCATTTGAATATTAAGTTCCACAGACAGTAACTTTTGTTTATTTTGCTCACTATCTGATATATCTGTTATTATATCACCATTCATTTATATTTTGAATAATTATAATTTTATTATTTTACTAAGAGAAATCAAATTAAAGAATGTGAATACAATTTTTTCATATGTAAATCTCTTAATTAGTACATGCAAATCTATTAATTGGTATATGCAAATTAAAATGAGATAGTAATAGCTATGCCATAGGATAATTCTGTATTATTTAAGGGACTCGAGATATATGTATTCAAGAACCCTATAATAAGTCTTAAAATATAAAGTCGAAAATAGGAGATATTTATTAAGGTCTCAATCTAGTATCCTTTCCTCATATGAGGCAAATCAGTTTTCTCCTATCCTTAATCCCAAATTAAGGACATGGGCCACATTTGCATAAACAAAGCTCCACAGATGCTCAAGCAAATAATAGAGGCCACATTTTTAGTAGGATACAGCATCATTTGATATTCTCTATAGCAGTGTCATCCTCCTGTGAAGGCAATTGATGATTTAAATTGCATTTTTTTATCCTTCCTTATATTGTTCTGGTTTAGATTCTTTAGAAAATAAATTAGGGAATTACTAAAGTGAAGTGTAAATATATAATGGAGAAGAGAAAATATGAATTTTATTTTTCTAATTATATTCAACCAAGAACATTAGGAGTGCATTATTTTTATTTTTTTTGATCTGCCTGAAAGTATTTTACATTAATAGAATTGTGAGGCTCATTTAGTAGGTGTCATGCTAAATAAGATAGAAATTGAACATATATCACTTTCCCAAAGATTTTAAACATGTAAATATGTTTTTAAAAGTCATAAAATATGATATGAAATAGATATATATTTTAAATATATTTCTTTATTGATTCCAGCGAGGAAGGGAGAAGGAGAGAGAGATAGAAACATCAATGATGACAGAGAATCATTGATCGGCTGCCTCCTGCACACCCCTGACTGGGGATTGAGTTCACAACCCAGGCATGTGCCCTTGGCCGGAAGCGAACCTGGGACCCTTCAGTCCACAGGCCAATGCTCTATCCACTGAGCCAAGCAGGCTAGGGTGATATGAAATATTTTAAATAAAAAATGGAAGGAATATTCCATGGACAGTTTTATAATTTCTTTGAAACTTGTGATATTTTACTCCAAATTTTCTATACCACTAACACACTTACTGAACTTAAAATATAAAAACTGTTTGCTTATCCTGTTTTCAATCACGTTACTTGAATTTAGACAGCATCTTTTTCACTTGCCTCTTTATCTGAACATATTGAAATGTAGGTCAGCTTTAAGAATAGAGAAAGTGGTATTTTCCATTAACATCTCATTAGGATATTCCAGCCAATAAAAACTTAGTGTAGTGGCAATGGGGTAAAGTACCCTTGATTACCATTAGAGTAAATTTTAAAATGGCTGCAAGAGATTTCTTTATAAGAATATTTTTAATATTTTAAATTTTACTAAAAAATGGAAAATTTTGACATATCAAAATATATTATGAAAATCGTGCATACAGATTTTAGTGTAATTTAGCCTTCATATGAAGAGAAAATATTTATATAAAAATGAATCTGTTCTCCTTTACTTAATTTCAAATAAAAATCTCACTACATTACCACATGGATAAAATAGAATAAAAAGCAAAAAGCAAAAGAAAACAAACAAACAAAAAAAAACAACACACACACACAAAACAACATACCTCTTTTATGTAACTCTCATTGTGTTCTTCATAAATATTGAATAAAAATACTTATTCTGATTTACAACTGCCATTGACAGTGAGAGAAAGGACAAGGAATTGAATACAAAATTGTATACAACTATGATAAAATCTGTGTAATTTAAATGTATAGAGAAATCATTCTAGTTGAGAAAGAGAGAAATCATTCTAGTTGAGAAAGAGCAAGTAGAATGCTCACAATCCCAAATTTGCCAAATGCTTACAGTGACAGGTAGGAGGCATATTTAGAGAAGCCACCAGAGGCAGGCACAACATATGCTCATTTGTTGCTAGTGGTGCAATTCATGCCTTTTCCTGGGATACAGAAGGAAGCTGGTACTGAGGCTAAGCCAACCGTACACTTAGGGAAAGGCATGTCCAATGTATTTGAATCTCTAATTTTCCAGTAGAATACAGAAATCTCAATTAATGCCCAAATTATTATTATTATTTTAAAATATATTTCATTGGTTTTTTTTTTTTACAGAGAGAAAGGGAGAGGGACAGAGAGCCAGAAACATCGATGAGAGAGAAACACCGATCAGCTGCCTCCTGCACACTCCCTACTGGGGATGTGCCCGCAACCAAGGTACATGCCCCTGACCGGAATCGAACCTGGGACCCCTCAATCCGCAGGCCAACACTCTATCCACTGAGCCAAACCGGTTAGAGCAATGCCCAAATTATTTAATGTTATTTCAAAAACAAAAGAAAGAGGAAAATGAAAGGGGGAAAAAAAAACACAAAAAAACAAAAAATGGGTCCAGTGGGAAAGCAATTAAAAACTCTTGCACAGGAACACCTTTGGTAAGAGAAACATCTGTCAGTCTGGATCTGTCTCTCTTAGTTGGTTGTGACTAAGAGTCATTCAGGAAATAAGTTTGGATAATTGGGGGGAGTTTATAGATCTTAGAACTGAAATATTTTAAAAGACTCTGTTACTATCTCCACCCATGTAAATTCAAGTCTTTCATTAAGTCCTTTTGACAACTGAAGGTTAGGATTTGAAAGCTGGGATTTGGTAGCTAAGAGGTAACAGTAGAAACCCAGGAGGGTGGAAAAGTTTGCATGTGGAGTAAATATCATACTTGGAAACAAATCTAAAAGCTTTGTAATTTTGTTTCAATTTTACTGTCATTTTTACAAAATTAATTATAGTATTGTTATCATGTATTTCTTTTAATTATGTTTTCAAAAGAAAGGCCACATTATTAAATATACATTTTTGTTTGGGCCTAGCTGAACAATCCAACAGAACAATATAAGTTGATTTCACAAGAAATACATTTCACTTAGATACTAGTGGCCCGGTGCACGGATTTGTGCACATTGAAAGGAAATTAATTAGAAGAAATATTTTAATATTGCTATTCGCCCTTTCTCTATAACAGAAGTGTCAGAGATGAAAGAAAATTAGTAAAATGTATATGAAAATAATATGTAAATTGATTAATAAATAAACAATAACACCATAACAACAACAAAGACATGATATAAAAATCATGACATAAAAACAACAAAAACAAGATATAAAAACAATGATTGTTTTTATAATTTAACATGATATAAAAACAATGACTGATTGTTTAATTTAAACAATTAAATTGATTAAACTTATTCTAATATCTCTCTGCATACCACATTGAGAGTAAAAGAACTTTTAGAGTGCTTGACTAATTTCCCTTGTGATGAAATATTTACAACTTTAACTTTAATGTCACACCCTCTTCGAACTCAAGAGAAAGCAACATATAACTGACCATGTCTGAAAACAGGTTCAGGTAGGAATATTCCTACTCTGTCTAGAGTTTGTCCTTGTGATTTATTAATAGTCATCACAAATGCTGGCATCATGGGAAACTGTCTTCAAATAAATTTAAATGGGAGGCCAGTGTCAGATGGGGACAGTTGTGCCAATAGTTGGTCTTCAGACATATTCTGTTGATGCTGTTGCTTTTCTTCAGCTTCAGAATGTCAACAAAAACAACCAAATTCCCAATCGACAATGACAGATCAAAACACACGCAAATCATATGTACCAGCCAGTCGGTCGGACAGATGGATGGTCAGTCACTGGCCTTTTATATATAGATTCTATACAAATAACTACTTAAATAGGTTTATAATGATGTAATTATTTCTTTAGAATTTTTATTTTCAAATGCAAGGGTCACCCAGGGAGTCACACAAATGCTTCATGGTGCACTGAGGGAGCTAAGAAGTCCGAGGAGAGAATGCAGATCCCTGCCCCCAACTTCACCTCTACAAAGCCTGAAAACCACTGATTTGAAATTATTTAATTTTTATTTGTACTCTGCGTACCATTTCTCCCTTTTTAAAATAAGGTTATTTTTAAAAATATATTTTATTGATTTCAGAGAGAAAGGGAGAAGAAGACAGAGATGGAAACATCAATGATGATAGAGAATCATTGATTGGCTACCTCCTGCATGCCCCACAATAGGGATTGAGCCCACAACCCAGGCATATGCCCTGACCAGGAACTGACCATGATCTCCTGGTTCATAGGTTGACACTCAACCACTAAGCTATGCTGCTCAGTCTAAGGTTATTTTTAAAGAAGTATTCAGAATACAGAAAGAACTTTAGGGAAAAATATATATGACAAATTTACTGAAGGTTTAATGAAGGATTAAAAGATAAAATTATTTACTTCATAGGAAGTAGCAGAAATAAGTAAGTAAGTAAGTAAGTAAGTAAGTAAGTAAGTAAGTAAGTAAATAAATAAATAAATAAATAAATAAGGGTAAAAAGAGTGTCCAAGTTTGGCAGTTATCAAGTAACACCTAAAATTGTGAAATAAACAAGCAAAATAGAAGAATATGAAATATTATTTAGTATTATTAAGCCAAATGGAAATACATAAAAAAAACAAATCTGATTTTAAAAATTATAATGGTTTCCTCCATGAAAAACTAGGCCAGGTACTCTTGTGTGCATGTATCTGTGTGTTTGTGTATGTAAGAAGCCATGTATAAGTATTTAATTTAGGTACATTCTTATAAATAAATATCTTACACACAAATAAATCCCTTACAAATAAATAAAAGCATGCAAAGTTAGGTCTTTATTATCATAATTATATCTGTTCTTCTATTTCATAGCTTTATAATATTTATTAAGCACTTACTATATTCCAGACACAATTATAGGTTTTGTGGGAAGAAGCAACAAACTTGCCCTCATGGCATTTATATTCCAGTACAAGACAAACAGCATATGCACTAGTTAATACATTGCATTTTAGTGAAGGTAGGTGAAGCGGGGCTGGAGGATGCGTCAGCAGATGCTACAGACAAGACGTGTGTGATTTTCCTCAGTAGTTTCTAACACTGACATACCTTTGTCCTTTCTGTATTCAGCTTATCTCATTATTTTCTGACTTCTAAAGTGACCATCACCTTCTGTGTATTTCCTTTGCATAATTACTTCTGCTTCTTCAAAGCTGGTTTTGTCAGTGCTTTAATTACTTGTTCCTCATGTTATTTTTTTCTACTTCACAATGTTTGCTCTTTAACTTTCACTGCTAATTATACAATATTACCCATATTTAACCACTTAATTTTTTTTAAGAGTAAGATTAAAAATGGCCCTGCTGGTGATTGTCAGCAAAGCTATTCAAACCAGGCTTCTTCAGTGATAATATCACACTTTAAGGATTGGTGGCCCTTGGATCAAATGTCCATCTGTGAGCTAATCAACTGTGGCTGTGGCACATGATACAATTCATTATTAATAAGACTGTCCAATGGGGCCCATAGGCAAGGAAGGGGTATATATGGCAGCATGATACTAAAATAGAGTCTTGGAAGAAAATGCATTGAAAATAGAAAATCTTATGTTTGGAGTATAACCAAGGCATTAAAGTAGGGCTACATTTATACATTTAGCTTACACTGCTACTAATTTAGAATTGTAAAAAGATTTTGGTTTAAAGATTTTTCTGCATGGAGCTAATACTGTATTAATAGTTAAAACTATATTACCACTCATAAGTTGTCTCAATTGAAATTAATTTAACTTTCTTCCTTGCTCTCTTCCTATTTTTCTTCCAAACTCCCTCACTTCTCTTTCTCTGTCTCACTCCTTTTCTCTCTTTTTCTCTCTCACTATTTCTCTCTCTCTCTATCATCTCTCTTTCTCTCTGATCTATCAGTTTGCTTCCTTTTTTGTGCTTCTTGAGCACTTTAATTTTTTTAAATTTTTACTAAAAGATAAAATTTTACAAAATGTCTTACTTTTCAGATAACTGTATATTTCATTGTTCAAAATGCTTACTTTCTCCATAGTAAGAGCCCCTGGTACCTTTTAAAATGGATGTTCTAGAATTTAGAAAGAAATGTGTTTAAACAAAGGCAGCCTAACCCAATTAATTAACCTACATAATAAAAGCCAAATATGCTAAGTGTCTGGTCATCCAGTAGTCTGTTCAGCCAATCAAAGCATAATATGCTAATGATATGCTAAGGTCGCTCAACTGCTTGCTACGATGTGCACTGACCACCAGGGGGCAGACAGTTGACTGGTATGTTAGCTTGCTTTGGGGTCCAGCCAATAGGGACTGAGCAAGACAGGCCGGACATGCCCTGGAGCCCTTTCGCAGTCCCTCCTCAGACCCGATTGTGCACTGGTGGGGTCCTCGGCCTGGCTTGTGCCCTCTCACAATCCAGGACCCCTCGGGGGATGTTGAAGAGCTGGTTTCAGCCTGATCCCATTCAATGCAGGAGCTGCCCCTGGTTGTCAGTGCACTTCTACAGGGGGAGCACCACTCTGCCAGAAGCCACGCTCAGAGCTGGCGAGCAAAGCGATGGTGGTAGGAGCCTCTCCCACCTTTGTGGCAGCACTAAGGATGTCCGACTGTCGGCATAGGCACGCTCCCCACAGGGAGCAGCCCTAAGCCATCAGTCAAACATCCCCCGAGGGCTCTCCGACTGCGAGAGGGCACAGGCTGGGCTGAGGGACCTCCCCACCCCCACCCCAAGTGCAAAAATTTTGTGCACTGGGCCTCTAGTGTTGTTAATAAATGTCAATAGTTCATTCTGCTTTTGTAATAATAATAATATTTTCCTTTAAAACAAGGCTCAATAACGATCATCAACTATTCTGAGTGTAGAGTTGGCCCTGCTGGGATAAATCATGATAATGCATCAGAAATGCTACAAGCTTTTTCCTTAAATAATTTTCCCAGAAAGTCTTTAAACTACTTTAAATATATTTTATAAAAACATATTTGTATAACCACATTGTGTTAGAAATGAACCAATTTTATGTAAATGAACATTCTGCATTCTGCAGATAAAACATGCTAATTTTAACAATTTCAGACATCTGTGACAGAATTTCTAAACTACCCAACTGGATTAAGCTGACAAATATAAAAAAGTAATACATGGTTAGTCACCTTTTAATTCTTACATTTACATTAAACTATCACTTCAAAGGGCAAGGGTAATTTTTAAATTGTTTTTATTTCAACTTAAACAAAATATGCCAGTATTGAAACACAGTTATAATATTTTTTTTCTTTTTATGACTCGTATTTTAAATATATAATGAATAATATTTTTTATCCTGCTACATAACTAACAGCCATGCAATTTTGTGAATATTATCTTTAATTCTTTATTTCCAAGATTTTCTATTTAAAATGTGAAGATTTTTAATACTATACATATAAGCATGCCCTGAAAATTGTTGTTGTCATTGTACAATGATTTTTTAAATGAAATTTACATATTTAAATATATACTTCCAGTGTATGCTCATATCAGAGAGTAATCAGAATACTCACATGCTTATCCCACCCAATAGATGACAGGAATTTTTTTAAGTAACTTGCAAATATGAGCTCATTTGTGAGGTAGGATCTGTTAATTCCACACTCACTTTGTAGTAAACTGAGGAAAAGATAGTTTATGTAACTTATTAGAGTCACCCAATTAGTATGTGTCCCAAAGTTCAAAAGCAGTCTGCCTTCAAAATCACACTATAGATGCTTTAGGAACGATAAAGGAAAGCAGTTTGTGATAGAAGGTTTTTTATTTCAGCTCAGATCTTACAGCTTATGGTGTATTTCAGTACTAAAATTATAAATGATTTGAGGAATATAAACTTTTTCTTTTACATGTGACATGTAAGTGTCATCATGTTTGTGCTTTAAGAGAACATTATTTCCCTTTAAAACAGCTCTCAGGTAGTAGTAATGAAAGCCAAGGCCAAAACAGATGTAAAATATTTGTCTTTCAATAACATACATAGTATTTGTGCCATTTGGTATAATGAAGCTAAAAGGAAAATGGGAACTGTCTTTAGAAGCTGTTTTCTAATTAGTTCATTTTTTTCCTTTTTAAGTAATTGTCAATATATACTTTATGACAATGACTAATTTTTATTTTTGCAAACTGCTATTCACATAGCTACTTGTTTGTTTGTTATGTAGCCTGAACAATGTTCTTAGATTCAGGATTTTTAGTAAGTGATGGAGGAAGGAGCAGCAGAGAGATTTTTTTCACCCCTGCAAGTTACTCTGGGGAACCTGCAGAATTGGCAGGGATGCATGGATTTTAGGAAGTGAAAAAAATAGCCTGTGAATACATGATGGCTAATGCTAAAGGCATAATATTGTGTAGCCATTCATGCCAGACAGAGATAGCTGATTATTGGAATTCCAGGGATTCTAAGAGCCCAATAAATCTTCCATATTTTAAAATTGCCCATGGCAGAAATAGTAACACCATGGAAATGGACAAACATGGCGAAACGGGATTTTTTTTTTTTTTTTTGAGAGCCAATTATTCAATCTTTTCCAGCACTTCATTGATTACAGACCTATGCCTGAAGCTTCAGGTTGAAAAGCGGTGAGTGTCACTGCCTTCCAGGCAAAGACCATTAAGAGTAACCTGTATGTAGTTTGTACAAGTTGGACAAACTCGTGAAGAATGTGTACCACGGAAACTGCAGGGCATCACTGTGCAACAGTGATGGAAAGGAGTTTGTAGCCTGGCCAGTGTTGCTCAGTGTTTGAGCATCGACTTATGAACCAAGAGGTCATGATTTGATTCCTGATTAGGACCCATGCAGCTTTGATTCTCAGGGTGGGGCTTGCAAGAAGCAGCGATCAGTGATTCTCTCCCATCATTGATGTTTCTATCTCCCTCCCTCTCCGTACCTCTCTGAAATCAATAAAATATATATATATATATATATATATATATATATATATATTTTTTTTTTTTTTTAAAAAGGACTTTAAGGACTTGGTTTATTTGTTAGATGATTTGAGAAAGATATAAGAAAGGATGTTGTATGGAGATAAAGGTTATTAAAGGCTATTATATGATTGAGAACCTTAATAAATCAAACCTAGAAGGATGGACAATTTGATGAAAGCTGAATTTGGTCATTCATGTTATCTGGGAGAGGGGAATGTTTGTTATGAGCCTGAACAACGTTCTTGTTTGTGCTGTGTTCAGACTTGATGGTAGAGTGGTCTTTTTGTGTGTGTGTGTCCTGACCTATCAGGTTGACTGGCCTCATCGGATGTTAGTGTCCTGTGAAATGACTTGTGTTCAACAGGAGCGGAGCAAGGCCTAGCTGATGGTGTCAGGACAGCGCCTGGATTCCAGCGGCTGCTTTCTCTTACACGTGGCAGGAAAATGTCTATTTGGTATGATTTTTATACAGGCTTACTGTTCAAATACATAACATTACCCTCTTATAATATTCAGTTATGAAAAATGTAAAAGTGTATTGAATTAAATTGAATCATTATTCTGACAAACACAACAATAATTATGTTTTATAGTATGTCAACTTGAAGGTGATTTTTAAGATCTTTAGGTAACTTAATGCCTTGGACTGATTTAATTGAGTTAATTAATGGATATTCATTAGCTACTCAAATACTTACTAAGACAGAACACAGAAACATTTACTACTTGTCATAACTTTAAGTTTACATAATTTGCTTCATATTTTTATATGCTACAAAAAGGCTATGCCTTTGATCCATGTTAATAAAATTATTTTTTGCCACTTTGAGAAGCTGTATAAGGGATGTTAGTGTCTGTAGAAAGTTGCGTTATGTTCATTCAGGACTTCTGTTTACAGCCTAAAATATTGGTGTTTGACAGACACTTCTTAATTATCCATCCCATACCCCCACATCAGTTTTTCTGTGAAGTAGAAGTTAGTTTGTTAGACTCAGAGTTATAACCAATCCAAATAGTTGAGACTATACTAGAAGCAACAATGGCAGAGAGAAAAATATACTGTGTTCACTAAGGTGCTAGAAAGAATTAGGTATATTTGATATGTTGTCATTCATGAGTAGTATGAACATTGTCAGCAAAGAGATTCGCAGACTTCCCTAGATTAAATTTGTATAGATAAAATATTAATAAAATATATAATCTATATTTCATACATGTATAAAATCTATATCTTTCCTAGTTTGTCTTTTTTATGAGAATGTTGGAAATGAAACTTCCTTATATTTCGTATACTCATGAGAGTGCCCTCGCCTCCGGAGACTTGGGGATGTATGTGCTTTCACTTCTCTCAGAAATATTTTAATTTCTATATACCACGAGAGATTCGAGCTGATATACCATAATTTATCTAGTTAATCTCTCTGATCTGAAAGGATTATGAACTTTTATTATCTCCCCTAGAAATCCAATGGTTACAGCCAGTCCTTGGTCCCTAGGTTAAGACCGAGGAGGACTGAAGCACTACCCTATAGGTATTACTTGTCAGAAGGGATGGCGCTCAGAATTGGGAAACATCTCTAGCTTGTGAAACTGGCGATACAGGTCCATCTAGTTCTTAGGTTCAGTTACACTGTGAAGATAGGGTGATAGTCCTTTCCTTCCACCTCAAAACAGTAAAAGGTGTGTTATTTTTTTCCATCTCCTTTTGGGAGTGAAGGGAATTAGCAATCTCTCTCTAGTATATAAATGGAGAAAATGTTTATTTTCTTCGTCTTTAGGTGTAATCTTCTCATCAAACCACCCTAAGGATTACGGTGTGGAGGACTGATGCTATGATATTACTCTGCCTATGCAAGTGAGATAACATCATAACCTTCACTAGGTTTGACAAGACATGGGGTTTCCCATAAATTTCATTGTTCAAAATCATTCTGCTTAGAGAGAGGCCCAGTGGTTGTTTGCCTGATATTAGATAATAAGAGTCAAGTGGTAGTAAACATAACATTGGTCATTTAATTAAAATGCTTACTTCACTTCAACCTTACTTTTTTAAATTTAAATTTACTATCTTGTAAGCCAATTCTTTTTTAATTGGGGATGTGTATCTAAATTATCTATAATATTTTATAAAATTAAAGATATTAGGTTCTGCTTCATACCTACAGAACCACTTTACTTGATATGTTCTTAGTATATTCTTGGTATTTTCTGGTTTGTGCTTGATATATTATACATATCATGTCTCAGTATTATTTTATGTTAGCTATCAATTTTTTTCTCTGTAAAAATTATGTGCATCAATTTTATAAAATCAGTTTTAACAATCACTGACTTATTTTAAAATATCCTTAATTATTGCTCCTAATGACATCTTGTCTAATTTTGAGGGAAAAACTATTTTGTATTCTTTTACATGCCACAAAACACCCATTTCCTTATCACTTTCCATTATTCTTGTCATTAAGTCTCATCATAAACTTCACACTTGAAAATTATCAGTAATAAATTCATCATGACTTTATTAAGTGTCTGTCATTTACATATAGATTTTTCTTTTCCTCTGATGCAAGTCTAAAGAAACTGCAATTGTCCACAAGCTAGTTTCTTTATCAAAGAAAGATCATTTCAGAGTCCTACAAAGGACTTTATCAGGTATCTGAAACCACTTCAAAGAATAGATTTGGAATATAGGCTTCTGATGTTATAGCTTAAAGAACATTCAGACCATACCACTGGGCTGTTAGCATTTCCAACTCTTTTTATAACTAACTAGAGGCCCAGTGCACAAAATTCGTGCATGAGGGGTGTCCCCTCAACCCAGCCTGCACCCTCTCCAATCCGGACCCTTCAGGGGATGTCTGACTATGGGTTTAGGCCTGATCTGGGGGATCAGGCCTAAACCGGCAGTTGGACACCCCTCTCACAATCCGGGACCACTGGCTCCTAACTGCTCACCTGCTTGCCTGCCTGATCACCCCTAACTGCCCCCTCTGCTGGCCTGGTCACCCCCAACTGCCCCCCTGCTGGCCTAGTCATCCCCAACTGCCCCCTCGCGCCAGCCTGGTTGTCCCTAACTGCCCTCCCCCACTGCCCTGGTTGCCCCCAACTGCCCCTGCCAGCCTGGCATCCCCAACTGCCCACCTCTGCTGGCCTGGTTGCCCCTCACTGCTCCTCTTGCCGGCCTGGTTGCCCCCAACACCCCCCACCCCACCAGCCTGGTCACCTCACACAGCCTGTCAGTCATCCATTCGGTTGTGATGGTCACTTAGGCTTTTATTATTATAGATGTTAATCCAGGATCCAGGAGAACAAGACTTAATTATATAAAACTTAATGAACTAATGAAGGAAATGTAATTATGTAACTTATTTGCAATATTGTTGACATTGTTTTAATGTTCTATTTTCTGAATATATATGATGTCCTTTGTCTTAAATTATTACCAACCCATAACTGTTTAGTAAAATATGTTTTGAAAACTGAAATGGAACATTGAAAATTATATTAATTATCTATAACTAGAGGCCCGGTGCACGAAATTCGTGCACGGAGGGGTGTTGTCCCTCAGCCCAGCCTGTACCCTCTCCAATCTGGGACCCCTCGAGGGATGTCCGACTACCCGTTTAGGCCCAATCCCTGGGATCGGGCCTAAACGGGCAGTCGGACATCCCTATCACAATCCAGGACTGCTGGCTCTCACAATCCAGGACTGCTGGCTCCCAACTGCTTGCCTGCCTGCCTTCCTGATTGCCCCTAACTGCTTCTGCCTGCCAGCCTGATCACCCTCTAACCACTCTGCTGCCAGCCTGTTTGCCCCCAACTTCCCTCCTCTGCCAGCCTGGTAACCCCTAACTGGCCTCTCCTGCAGGGTTGATCAACTCCAACTGCCCTCCCTTGCAGGTTTGGTCCCTCTCAACTGCCCTCCCTTGCAGGCCAGGTGCCTCTGAACTGCCCTCTCCTGCTGGCCATCTTGTGGTGGCCATCTTGTGTCCACATGGGGGCAGGATCTTTGACCACATGGGGGCAGCTATATTGTGTGTTGCAGTGATGATCAATCTGCATATTACTCTTTTATTAGATAGGATAGAGGCCTGGTACAGGGGTGGGGGCCAGCTGGTTTGCTCTGAAGGGCGTCCTGGATCAGGTGGGGGTTCCCTTGGGGTGTGGGGTGGCCTAAGCAAGGGGCCTGTGGTGGTTTTCAGGCCGGCCATGCCCCCTGGCAACCCAAGCGGAGGCCCTGGTATCTGGAATTTATTTTCCTTCTACAATTGAAACTTTGTAGCCTGGAGCGGAGCCAAGCCTGGGGCTCCCTCCGAGGCCGGCAGCCATTTGTGTTGGGGTTATAATTGAAACTTTGTTGCCTTAAGCGGGTGGGCCCAGCCAGGGTGTGCGGAAAGCTTTGCTTCCCCTGTTGCCGGCGGCAACCCTGGCCTGCTCTCTCAATCTCCATTCTGCACCATTTGTTTACCTTCTGTAATTGAAACTTTGTAGCTTGAGTGGAGGCTTAGGCCTGGCAAGGGCAGGCAGAAAGCTTGGTTTCCTCTGTTACCTAGGAAACCTTGCTCTCTGTGGCTGTAGCCATCTTGGTTTAGGTTAATTTGCATACTCGCTCTGATTGGATGGTGGGCGTGGCTTGTGTGGCTTGTGGGTGTGTTTGAGGTATGGTCAATTTGCATATTTGTCTATTATTAGATAGGATAAAACTAAAGCTAACATTGTAATTTTAATTTTTGTAAAATGCAAAACTTCTTTCTGTAAAAAACAATGTTAAGAGCACAAGAAGATAAGCTACAAACTAAGAAAATATTTGTAAAACACAAATCTGATAAAGGAGTATTATCCAAAATGTGCAAAAATCTCTTAAAACTCAACAATAAGAAAACAAACAACATGACTAAAAAATGGGCCAAAGACTTTCACAGACACCTCACCAAAGAAGATATACAGATGGCAAATTAGCATATGAAAAGATGTTCTGCATCATATGTCATCAGAGAAATACAAATCAAAACAACAATTAGTTATCACTACTTACTTATTAGAATGGTTACATTCTGGAACACGTTCACCTCCAAGTGCTTTTAAATACAAGGAACAACAAGAATTCTCATACATTGCTGGCTAGAATACAAAATGATGCAGCTACTTTGGAAGACAGTTTGGCAGTTTTTCCCAACAATAAATATATTCTTACCATTTGATCCAGCAATTGCGTTCCTTGGTATTTTCCTAAAGCAGCTGAAAATTTATGTCCACACGAACACCTGCACATGAGTGTTTATAGTAGCTTTATTCATAATTGTCAAAACTTGGAAGCAACCGAGATGTCCTTCAGTAGGTGATGGATAAATAAACTGTGGTACATTCAGGCAATGGAATGTTATTCAACACTAAAAAGAAATGAGATATCAAGCCCTGAAAAGTCATGGTGGAAACCTAAATGCATATTACTAAATGAAATAAGCCAATCTAAACAGGCAACAAAATGTATAATTCCAATGATATGACATTCTGAAAAAGGCAAAACTATGGAGTCAATAAAAAGATAACTGGTTTCCAGGGCTGGGGAGAGTGGAGAGAGATGAATAGGCAGAGCATAAAGGTTTCTTATGGCAGGTTTCTGTATGATGATATCATGATGGCTATGCATTTGTCCAAACCCTAGAAAGCACAACACCAGGAGTGAACCCTAAGGTAAACTATGAACTTTGGGATTATTATCATGTACCTTGGTAAAAAATGTACCACGCCAAGGAGCGATGTTGATAACGGGCTGTCTGTGTATGTGTGAGGCAGGTATGTGGGGAATCTCTGTACTGCTCACTCAATTTCATTTGTAATCTGAAACTCCTCTAAAAATTGTCTTAGTATGTAGCTATAAACCTCTCTCTCTCTCTCTCTCTCTCTCTCTCTCTCTCTCTCTCTCTCTCTCTTTCTCTCTATCTCTATTTCTATCTCTATCTATCTCTATCATTTCTCACCCTCCAAAATTTAGGGTATTCTTAGCAAATTTTCCTACTTTTTTATGTCAAATGGTTATTCAATAACATTAGTTCAGTAATAATATTTTTCTATAATGGATTGGAATGATTATTTAATCAGATATGGTAAAACAATTTTTTAAAAGCAAAGGTTGACTTTGTGGAACCAAAACTTAGAAAAGCTCACTAAGCACACTGGCCTGCTGCCTGGTGGGCAGGTTCTCAGCCTTAGAGAGAATGAGAGAGATGACTTCCTGGCAAGTTAAGGAACTGTGGAACATTTTAGAGATCACAAGGAGAGGGAGAATGACACAAATTATAAATGCTACTATTGAAATCTGGAGTAGACTTTATTGAGAGTTTGGCTTCCTAGTATTGTGATACAAATAACAGAGGTTTTAAAAAGTCAAATCTGAGATTCCTTATAAAAACTTTCAACATAACAAATATAAGAAGGCTCAAAGGTTAATTAATGCTCTTGTAGAACTTATTTAAACAAGCAAGCCATACATATAAAATTCTTTTTATTTTGCAAGAAAGAATAATATTTTCTTAGAATTATCTTGATAAAAAGGAGGAAATACTATAACAACAGTTAGAATAAACAGAAAAGATTATGGGCATCTCTAATGAAAAGCTACGTAGTGATAGAAACTGGGGGCTGATTATTTTGTTGTCTTTGAGCTATTTTACAACTCCATGTGTGTTGTGGATAACTGATAGCAATGCAAAATCATTCTTGTCTGTGCATATGCAAATGAATCCTGTCCAGGGGAGCTTCAACTGACGCCTCTCTATCCAGGAAGAAAGCCAGTTTTGTATCCGTATGTATTTTATTTCAACCTTCCCTTAGTACACACACAATTGTACTCCTTTGATTTCTACTTTGGTCCCTTTGTAACATCTGCCTGATGCACTCATTAACAATTAGATAAATGAAATCTTTTACTTGTGTTCATTTTTTGAAGATTATTTTTTAGCTTGCTCTCTCTTTCTCTTTGCACACACACGTACACACAGAACATTTAGAAAAAAGAAACTTCATCTTAAAATTTTCTATTGAGCACAAGGTGATTCAAATTTAACACTGGAATAATTCTATTCTCAAGCTAATGAGGCCTCAAAAATTCTACTATGAGAAAAATTCTCAATAAAGTTATTTTGGGAGATGCCATCAATAAAAAGTGAAACACATCCAGGAGAATGCTGAAGTCATATAGAAATTAAGGTTTAACAAAGATATTGGTAATACTTACTGTTATCTAAAACAGGCAAATAAATAAAATCCTGCCTCTACATTAAAATTCTAGACATAAAGAAAACAAGTATTTTTTAATGCTCTATTGTTTTAATTATATATTTAAGAAAATATTGTTTAATGCTATGTAAGTAAAGTAAGTAACAGTAGGCTTCTGTTGACTGACTTTTAAAATAATTTTCATGAGAAAATTTATTGCGTAGCAAAGAATGTATAATTTAAATTTTAAAATCCAATTTAACTGTAACTTGGGGTCATAATTCTTTCTTTCAACAAAGAAATTGTATTTTAATTTAAGGTACTAATCACAAAACACATGAGATAATACTTTCTAATTACAGTGTATTATATACAGGTTAAAATGTTACTTATTTATTCATTTAGTGCAAAACTGAAGATCCTATGGGTAAAAAAGTTTCCCCCAAAAAATAGACTAAAAGACAGAAAATTGTGCACTTTTGAAAATATTTTTAATACTTATTAACCACGTGATAAGTAAAGATAGTCAATCCATAGAAAGCATTTGTATTTTTTTAATTAAACATTTTAAAACTTTTGTGTTTGATTGTTATGGTGCTGTCTTAACTCCCCTGGAGGAAGACACCTGGAAGCATGTGTCTACTCTCTCCTGATTGCCTGATGTGCCTTTATCCTTTGTTGGTTTTCAGTTGTATATTTTGCCATATTAGACTCTAACCATGTGCATAATTACTTTTCTGATTTCTGTGAGTCCTCCTAATGAAACATGGAAACTTATGATCTTGGGTATCACAGATAATACATAGCATATGATGGCAATAGATGACTTGAATTATTCATAAATTGACTTAATAGCAATTTATTTTGACCATTATGCAAATAAATACAAATGGTGATAAAACAAAAATTTTTTAGGAAATTAAATATGTTGTTAGAAAGTATATTAAATAGTATATAGTTCATATTAGTTACATTTAACACATCCATAGTGGTATCATAATAGCAGAGTTGGAGGGACCAAGACAGGTAATAGGAGTTAATTTGGCTCGAATAAAATGCACTTTTTTTTTCTTTAAATAAAGTTTATTTGCTCCGAAAGCCAATAGGATGCAAACAAGCACTGTCATGACAAATATACAAAAATATGCAGATCAAGATAAAAGAGTAATTTACTTTAAATAGAGGGAAACATCTTTAAATATCATAACAGTATACTCCCAAGAAAAATCTTTTCTTTAGTTAATTATACATTTGTTTTAAGACAAAATAATAAGTCCATGCTTTAATCGGGTTTCAACAAACTGATTCTCTAAAACAGACCTATGTATTTTTCTCCCCAATGTTTGGTAAAATAATTCTTAATAAGGAAATGTAGTGTTTTACTCAATAAGTATATATTTTAAATACTCATAACTAGTTCTAAGTAGCATGCTGAAGAATGTAAAGTATGGACTTGAATTTCTAGGTTTAGCCAGCCACTCTTGAGATATTAACAAATCATTTCAATTAAATGAACACCAGATTTCTCATTTGTATAAAGTAGATAATGATAAAACCTTTTTTGGCCTGCTCTCAAGACCGTGGCGGGAGGGTGGGAGATTTATGTTTCCTGGCTCACACATCAGCCAATGAGTGATGGCTGTTGAGAGACAAATGCCCTGGCATCCCTCCCTTCATATAAACAATCCAGGGTCTTTTCATCAGGTCTGGGAGTTCTGAGGGATTGGGGGCCCTATTGCATATAACAATGATCTATAAAAGGCCTTCACATTGGCTTTTTGTCTTCTTGTGTCACGTTCCCTGCTTTCTCACTTCTACTTTCGGGGTCATCTCCCCTCAAAATAATTATCAACTAAGTCCTAGGCTCAGGCTCTACTTTCAGGAGGTCTCAAAATAAGGCATTTGAGAAACTTAATAAAACTCAATTTTCAATCAATAGTCAATGTACTTTTTCATTCTATTTCATTACTTTTAAATCATAGAATATATTATTGTTGTTGTAAATAGACAGTCAGTTTTTGTGAGTTTCCTGAGTGCTTCAGAAATGGCTGCTCACTATTTTCAGGGTGTATATTTTGACAGCTTAGGATCTTTGTTTCTACCTGGCTCATCTTCTATTGTGAATGCTATCCTACCTTCCCATCCTGTTTTCACCATTGTAATGGAGAGGGAAACTGAAGAATAAAGAGGTTATTTGCCAAAATCAAACATTTGGAAAATTTAAAAGCCAAAAATCAAACCTAGGCCACTGTCCTATCCTGGCCAATGACTTTGTTTTAACCAGTATACCTTGCTACCTCATAAAGAAGAATGGTCCCCTTAAGATTCACACATCAACCCTCTGCTTTTTCCTTAATTCCTAGGACAGATAATACACATCAGTGAATATATAATCCCAGGCACCCTGAGTGTTTTTTTGTTTTGTTTTGTTTTGTAGTTGTTAGAAAGAGTCAATTGAAAGCCTTTGGCCCTAACCCTTCCTAATAAAGGAGTAAAAAAAAGCAATATTATATTTAGTATTTGAGGGTGATGATATCTACCACATTCCTGGTTAAAAAAATAGCTGTGGATTGTTTTAAACTCAGCATGCAAATCATCTGAGGATTTTAGGGTCTGGGTGGGGCTTGAGAGTCTACATTATTCAAAAGTTACCAGGTAAATCTAATAATGCTTTTGGTGAAGCACATTTTAAGGAGAAAGGGGCTAAACTTCTATATTTAAAAATAAGTTACTGCATTTTGCAACACTTACAAACTTGAAAGAGGTACAATGTTAAAGGAGCCTCTTCGGATTTTGGAAGCAAAATGCATCATATTTAAGTGGACTTCAAGCCATTCAGCCAGTAACTTATGAGGTTTCTAATTTCCAGGGGTGGCAAAAATCAAAGAAGTTGTGTAGTGAGTCCAATCTTCTCCATCCCCTAGGCCTTTAGCATAGTGGTGTCCCACATGTTTCCGGTGCGTGAAAAGTAGGGATCCCTGGAAAATATGACGGGAAGGAGGGTGTGATTCTCTTCAAGAGAATCACAGCACACACCACAGGAGGTTTTATATAATTCCTCCCTTTGCCAATAAATAACCTTCTTCAGGAAAGTAGCTTAGGTCTCATTCCTGGGCCTTCCTTGAGATTTTATGCTGTATTTGTGACTCCCAATGGCATTTGATCAAAGAAACGTCTTATGAACTGCTTTCTTTCTCTTCCACAAGCTGGGTGTGAACAGCATCTCTACATTGCGAAATGGAAGGGAGGCTGTGCACAAACAGGGCTTCAACAGGTTTAGCACAGATGACTCAGACTCACAACACCACCGACCACCCCATGAGCTGTTCACTAGGAGCAGCTGAGAGAGCAAGTAAAATATTTCATGTGTTAGCATGAAACTCTGCCATTGGGTAGAAGTGGCCTGCTGCTGCCCTGCGGCCCCTCTCCTGGCTGGCCCTGAAGGACAATGATAAAGGACATTTGGGCAGGATAGATGGTTGTGCATGGAAGGAGAAATGACCAGAGTTTGAAATTTATGCTAAGTCATGTGCATTGCCTACTGGTTTGACTAGTTGGTAAGGGATTAGAAAGAAAATAATTGTAAGAATTGACAAGAAGATGAGATGAAGGAATATGTGGTTGGGGTTTCTCAGCATGAGCACCCAATATGCAGATATTTGTCATCTTGTGAAAGTTCACTTTATTTCTCCATAGCAGACACATCTGTTACTATTTGGGTGGACCACGTGATTTATCTTTTGGGTATTAGTCTGCTTTCCTCATTAAGCTTTTTGGTGTTGGGAGGTGGCCCCATGCCTGCACTCCCCCATGAGACCCCAATGGCAGTCATGTTGGAAGACGTTTGGCGCCAGCCTGGAGGACCTCAGACTTGAACCTCTGCACCTCCTCTTGCCTTCCTGCCTCTTCCCTCTGATTCCATGGTCCCGTGGTTCCAGCTCCACCGAGAAGGAGCCAAGGCTGGGAGACATCTGGACTCATGCAGGGACCCAGTCGGAGCCTTCCTGCCCTTGGGTCGTAAGAAACACTGATGCCAGAGGGGCCAGGGCCCCTGCATCCCACAGAGCCTTCTGGGATGGCGGCAGGATGAAACCAGCACCCGGAGCCGCTGGGAGAGTGCGGCTGTCCTGGCGGGAGACCCAGCTTGCTTTAGCTGGCAGCGAGGAGAGCCCCCTACACTCCCAATCCTGAAACTCTTCCTCTTGCCCTCTGGCTCAGCTGTCTATTCTCCTGACCCCCACCCCGCCACGTTGGCCCCTGGCTGTCCCGGACATCAAGCCAAGCGCATCTCTGTGTGTGAAGGGGGTGCAGCCACGTCTCTGAGACCACGTGCACCTCCGGGACCACGTGCACCTCCGGGACCACCTTCCTCCCTCTGCCTCCTCTCCAGGTTCTTCACACTCGCCCTGGCCGGGCAGGGCGCCGGGCTGCTTCTGCCCCAGTACCCCGGCTCTCCCGGCTAGTTGAGGACAGAGCTCCACCTAGAACCAGGCTCTCCTAGACTGTGCTTGTTCCTCAAGCATTTATTCAACACCTTCTGGGTGCTGGGTGCTGGGTCCACTGTGTGCTGGAAACAGAGAGAGCGATTCATGCATTTTATGATCCTCAAGGCCAGGGCCTTCCCAGGCCTGGCCTCTTTCCCTTCACACGTGTCCATTGCCCCCCCCCCCCACCCCCCTTTCTGCCAACCCCTGCTGTCCCACTGCCTTCTGCACGCCCAGCTAGTGGGAGGCTTGGAGGAGCAGACTGCAGCCAGAGCCGAGCCTTGGAGAAGCAGGTGGAAAGGCCCCAGTGGGTCTTTTTCTCGTACCTGGGATGGGGCTGTACTGCGTACCAGGCCTGGTGGGATTTGAACCTCTAGACCAAATACTCTTGTCATCAGCTCTTATATACATTTTTTATTTTAATCTTCTGAAAATATTGATGTTTAGGATCAAAAAGAACCTTAATAATCACCTAGTGACTCTTTCCAAGGCCCAGAGAGGGTAAGCAACTTGCCTAAGGTCACACAGCAAGTCTATGAGTGGCAGACACAGGGCTAGATCTGGGCATTCAGCACACCATGATGTGCATCCTCTCCTATGCTACCTCTGAGTGCTCCTGTAGATTCTGTGTACATTGTGCCCAAATATGTAGTGTACACACATGTGAACACACCTACACACAAGCCCTAGCCTCCGCTCTGCACACCCTCCACCCCTGCCCTGGCCCCTGCTGCTCAATGCTGCAGTCCTGATCTGCATCTGTGCCCACCCCCCTTCCAGCCCTTCCCCAAACTTTCAGATACCTTGCCCAGGACAGATGTGTGGCCTGGTCTCATCCATATCTCTGTGTATACTCTCTAGTAAAGTGGCTTTGTTTCTAAAAAATAAAATAAACATCTTGCTGTGTTTACAGGGTAGAGCCATGTACAATGTGGCCATGGTAACAGAGTTTGAGCTTAGACAAGGGCTCAATGAACACAATTTTCTTATATCAAAGTTTGGTTTACTGCTACTGCTGAATGTTAAACTTACAAAAAGCAAGTCTGGACTCCTCTATGGCACCATTCTCCAGTGAGGATCACTGACCCTGGTGACAGATTGAGTGCACTGGACTCTTTCCACTGGATGTCTTCCATCATGGAAGAGGCCACAATTTGTCCTCTCTAGTATAGACATCTATTCTGTTATGCATTTTCATGTCCTGATGGCAATGATGCTGCCAGCATTGCTACATCAGGACTTGTTAAATGCCTTGTTCATTGTCATGATGTTCTGTGCACATTCCCAAACAAAGAACAGATGTCATAGCAAACGAGGATGTCAGTGTACCAATGCCCATGGAATTCACTGCCCAAAACACATTTCAGAACTTAGTCATTTAAGTCACACTAGGAGTGAATGGATGTGAAAAAACTCCATAAAGCTAAAAGACAGCATGAAAAGACATTGAAATAAGCAATTATTCTCTTAGTCTATTTATTACATATCCTCTCTAATAAAATAGTAATATGCAAATTAACCATCACTCCACTACATAAGCCATGCCCACCATACACCAGGCCTCTATCCTATCTAATAAAAGAGTAATATGCAGATTGACCATCACTCCAACACACAATATGTCTTCCCCCATGTGGTCAAAGATCCTGCCCCCATGTGGACACAAGATGGCCACCACGAGATGGCCAGGAGGAGAGGGCAGTTGGGAGGCACCCGGCCTGCAAGGGAGGGCAGTTGTGAGGGACCAGGCCTGCAAGGGAGGGCAGTTGAGAGGGACCAGGCCTGCAAGGGAGGGCAGTTGGAGGTGATCAACCCTGCAGGGGAGGGCAGTTAGGGGTGACCAGGCCGGCAGAGGAGGGAAGTTGGGGGCAAACAGGCTGGCAGGGGAGCAGTTAAGCATCAACCAGGCTGGCAGTGGAGTGGTTAGGGGGTGATCAGGCTGGCAGGCAGAAGCGGTTAGGGGCAATCAGGAAGGCAGGCAGGCAAGCAGTTGGGAGCCAGCAGTCCTGGATTGTGAGAGGGATGTCCGACTGCCCTTTTAGGCCCAATCCTGGGGGATCGGGCCTAAAAGGGCAGTCGGACATCCCTCCAGGAGTCCCAGATTGGAGAGGGTACAGGCTGGGCTGAGGGACAACCCCCCTCCGTGCACGAATTTCGTGCACCGGGTTTCTAGTAAATATATAAATGTGTATTGATATTTCTACAAATTCAATTGAACCTGTGCTTATGTTAAAAAGCTGAATGTTAGAAAGATAAGTAAGCATGAAGATATTTAAAGTTCAGCAAAGAACAGACTTGCATTATTTATTTATTTTTGGCAAAGTACCTAAAAGTTGTAATTAGTTTATCGACATTTTATTCTCAAATTCCCATATTATACAAGAACATTTTTCAGAAATATTTTTATTTGGGTTAATTTTAGATGTATTTATTTCATGCTTAATTAATTTCACAAGAAAACTAGACCATGCCAGTGATGCTGGCCACAAGCCAAACCTCTGCAAAACAAAACACAGTTCTGTAAGCTCAAATTCTCATAATTACTGACAACACTAACATTCATCTGAGAGCAAAATGCAGTTTGCTATGTATATTAATTATTTTCTATCTCCAAATATCTCTTTAGGATTCAAATGTTAAGGGAGCGAAAAAAATGTATGCCACTCATTAAATAATTTAAAATCCTATATGATAAAAGCCTAATATGCTAAGTGTCTGGTCATCCAGTCGGCTGTTCAACCAATCAAAGCTTAATATGCTAATGATATGCTAAGGCCACTCAACCAGTCGCTATGATGTGCACTGAGCGAGATGGGCTGGACACACCCTGGAGCCCTCCCGCGGTCCCTCCCTGGCTGGCCAACCTCCCGTATTCCTCCTCGGCCCCGATCGTGCACTAGTGGGGTCCCTCAGCCTGGCCTGCACTCTCTCGCAATCCGGGACCCCTCGGGGGATGTCTGAGAACTGGTTTTGGCCCAATCCCGCAGGCCAGGCTGACAGACCCCACTGGTGCACGAATTCATGCACCGGGCCTCTGGTATTTATATAATACACACATTGAGCCAACATGTTTGCCCGTTGTTAGGTATATAAATTAATACAAATTATTAAGCTCCAACTTACTACCTTGACCTTTGTTTCATAGTCACCATTCTGCTCAAATATAGTCCACTCGTTTTGTGGACTATTTTATTGAGTATTTTTTTAGAGTTACAACAATCTGGGCCATAGTAAATACAGGCAGTCATAAAACACTGATCCCAAAAAAATATACAGCTGGTCATCCATAACAGAACTGAAGGCCAAAGATAGATAGGAAGCTCATTGTCCTCTTCTTTTTGCAACAGAGTAAGGTACTTGCCATTGAAGACACTTTAAATGTATTTTTACATTTACTTCTTTAATCCTGTTTACATTTTTTAATTGTTCTAATGTATTCCTAATTTTCCCCTAAGCAGAGTTCTCACTTTATTGTTGTTGCTTTCTTTCAAACCCACTCCCCCCCTTGCTTTTCACTGCATATAAGTACCATTTGATCTTTTTTGTTATCAATTTTTAACAGGTGACTTTTTTGGGGGGGGAGAATGCACAATATTCTATAACTTGTTTTGAAAACTGACTTTGTACATTTTGCTTGCTAATCAGCTCAGCCATAGATTTGACATCCTCAACCATTATAGTTAGGTACAAAAAGATGAAAAATTCAAATAAAAACTAAAATAAAATAGGTAGTCAGAAAGAGAGCGAAGTCCCTCTACCTTTCTGATCTCATTGTATTCTCGGGTAAGACAGCTGTTAACTTTGCAAATTATAATACTTTCTTCTTCTTCTTCTTTCCTCTGCATTATGGTCATCTATATATATAAAGGCCTAAGTGACCAAATGACCAAAGGACCAGTCTACTGATTGCTATGACATGCATTGACCACCAGGGGGCAGGTGCCCAATGCAGGAGCTGCCCCCTGGTGGTCAGTGTGCTCCCACAGCCAACCTCCCAGGACTCTCCCCCTGCCGGTCAACCTCCTGTGGCCCTGATTGGCCCTGATCTCTGGCCAGGCTAAGGGACCCCATCCATTCACGATTCGTGCACCAGGCCTCTAGTTAGTGATATAAAACATTCCCAGTTTACTTTGTTGGCTAATAGCAGCAGAACCTCTCCCAAAGTTTCATAGCTTTCCTCTTTAGTTTTCTTATTCAGTAGGTAGAGTTTTCATTGTTCCAATTTTACTCTCCATCCTTGATCGATGTAATGCCTTTTTCCCCTTTATTTTTATTGTTGACACTATTACAAATATCTCCTTTTGCCCCCTTTCTCCCCCCTCTGCCCAGCCCCTGCCCCCGCCTTCCCTTTGGCCATCACCACACTGTTGTTTGTGTCCATGGTTACACATATATGTTCTTTGGCTAGTCCTGTCAACTTCTTTCATCCATCCTCCCTGTCCCACTCCCCTCTGACAGCTCTCGGTCTGTTCCATGTATCCATGCTTCTTTTTCTAATTTGTTCATCAGTTTATTTGGTTCATTAGATTCCACATATAAGTGAGATTATGTGTTATGATGCCCTTTGGATGGCATGGTCTACAACTAGTGTGACCATCACCTTCGGTGTTCCCCTTCACATCTGTAAACCCTTTTTGTACCACAACCTTTTGCAGTTCTTTGAAGTCTTCTCATTTTGCAGTTCACTAACTTAGGACATGAAGCTGCCGTGATGAGATAGGAGAAGGGCTTCTTTCTTTCTTGGAGGATAAACTTTTAAACTTTCTAGACATGTGCTAATTGACAACCTAGAGACCACAGAAAAGGGGTGTTGTTGTTTAAATTAAGGGGCTGCTAATTCCACTGAAACTGTTTTCATTTGCCTAATACATATTAGAAACTTGAGTATTATTTTGCTGGGAAAAAGTTACATTTTAAAGTTTGCAATGCCAGTAGCCAAAAGATAAGATAATTTAAGAGTAATAAAAAAGTGTATGCTTTATATGGACATGTACCCTCTTTTAACAATAACACTTCCCATCCAAATAGTAAGAAATAGGTTCATTTAAATACCATATCTATCTACCTTCCATGAGATATCAATGTGGCAGACCATCAATACAGACCATAAAATTTATATACATTCAAATGTTGTCATAGTATACTTATGACATACAAATATATAAATGTGCATTGATATTTCTACAAATTCAATTGAACCTTCTGCTTATGTAGAAAAAATTGAATGTTGGAAAATAACTAAACATGAAGTATTACTCTAAAGTTGTGATTTTATGTGTATAATCTATATAATAAAAGCTCAGGACTGTTACGGCAGAATGACCAGAACGGTTGCTATGACACGCACTGACCACCAGGGGGTCAGTGTGCTCCCACAGCGGGAGTGCCGCTCAGCCAGAAGCTGGGCACATGGCTGGCAAGTGCAACAGTGGTGGCAGGAGCCTCTCCTACCTCTGCGGAATGAGCAGGCCGGTGGTAAGGAGCGAGCAGTCAGGCGGTAAGGGACGAGCAGGCAGGTGGTTAGGAGTGAGCAGGCGGGCAGTTAGGAGCGAGGGGTCCCAGATTGCAAGAGGGATGTCCAACTGCCAATTTAAGCCCGATTAGGCCTAAAGTGGCAGTTGGACATCTCTCGAGGGGTCCCGGATTGCAAAAGGGCACAGGCCGGGCTGAGGGACCCCCTCCCCCCCCCGCATGAATTTCATGCATTGTGCCTCTAGTCTATAATAATAAAAGCATAATATGCTAATTAGACTGGATGTCCTTCTGGATGTCCTTCTTTCCAGACAAAGCTGCAGTGGGCGGCGGCCGAGGCAGAAGAGGCAGAGGCAGCAGAGGCCCCTGGCTGTGGTGGTGGTGGGCAGAGGCTGGGGCCAAGGCCCTTGCACAAATTTCGTGCATTGGGCCTCTAGTTACAATAATAATAAATAACCACCTCTTCCACAATTGCCTTTATTACATGTGTAGACATAGCTGTCCATACTCTATATCCAACAAAGCATATAGTTCCTTCTTCACTTGTCTTATAAAAACTTGCTAATCAGTATGTACTTTGGTGGATCACTTCCCTTCAATGTCTCACATGGTCCAAGTGCTGTGCCTTTCACTACAGTAGAAATTTCCATTTAAATGTATTCATTCTGAGCATATGGCATAATCTATTATTGCCAGAACCCCACTGCAACCTCCATGATTTTATCTTAAATGCGACTTTTATATTCCCATCTCTCAGCCTAGTGTGTAAAATGAGAGGTTCTTTATTATAATTATGTCCTAGAACCTTTAACTCAGCCATCTCCTTTTTCTGGTATTCCTTTTTCTAAAGTCCCCCTCTCTAATGCTCTCTGTCACTTCTTCTTTCAATGAAGCATATATGTATGTATGTAGAGCACAAGACCCTTCTCCTTTAACCATTTTCTTAAAATATATTTTTAATTGATTTCAGAGAGGAATAGAGAGGTAGAGAGAAACAGAAACAGCAATGTTGAGAGAGGATCATTAATTGGCTGCCTCCTGCACAGTGGGGATAGAGCTGCAGCTTGGGCTTGTGCTCCACCAACTGGGAATCGAATCATGACCTCCTAGTTCATAGGCTGACACTCAACCACTGAACCATGCCGACTGGGCTTAACCATTTTATTTTCATATGTTCTTAATGAATCTTAACCAACCTTATAATCCAGGATATTTTGTCTTGACTTATGCTCAGATAAGTATTACCTGACTGAGGCTTTAACACCTAGGAAATCTTAAATCTGAATTGTCTGCATATATAATACCACAGATGATTTTATCGCATCCTAGATTAATTCTCTGTAATAAACTGGGAAGAAGTTTGACCTTTATAATCATTGCTAATCAAGCAAAAAATGTATATAGTTCCTTGTGTAAATAGCAGTTATGCTGAAATTAATTCCCATATTGCTCAATGCTCCCTCGCTTCCCTCTCTCTGCCTCTTAAGATTTAATTTGTTTTGATTTCCAAATACTGAAAATCTCTGTCCACTTCTTATGAGAGGAATCTTCTATTAAATGAAACCTTCCTTATTATAAAAGTTAAATAAATACATAATTCAGGTAAGCATAGATCTGGCACATAAGAATTATGGCTTTGAATTTATTTAAATGTAAGCTGACACTTTTACAAATATGTTATTAATGCTTATTATTATACACATTTATGATGTAGGTGAAATACTTTGCTATTTGTATTACAACTATTGGTGTCTAAAACATATTTTTACTTTTTTTAAGAATTGATTAGAATTATAAAAATGTTTATGTGTATGTTTATTTTGACTTAATTTGAATGTAGATATGTATCCCCTATCTTAAGAGAATAGAAGGAATAATATTCTTGGAATTAGTACCAACATAATTTCTTTACAGTGTATTTTTAACACATCAATAATATATAGAAATATGGAGAATTTTAAAAGCATACAATGAAATGCAGCTGTGTCATTTATTGAGAGCAGAAAATTAACATTTTGGGGGTTTTAATCTCACAATGAACAACATGACAGCATATTTTCTCTAGTAAATAAATGTATTTTCTTTCTAGATATACTCCAGAGAAAACTTCCTTTATCAGCTTTCACCACACACCTGAGATGTTTCCAAAAGAACTACAGCTTTCAATATGTTTGGTAGAAAATGCACTAATTCGTTTTCTGAGGAAAATTATACTGACTTAAATTTAATTCAGAAATATTAGTTGAACAACTACTACTACTCTACACAAAAGAACCGTTATAGTTGTAATACCTGGTGTTAAGGGTCCTGATCTTTGATACTCTAGGCCCTGGAGTCTAGGGTATTTCAACCAAATTGAACTTACAAGCAATATTTATTTTCTTATTTGCAGAATGTGTGAGTTTAAGCTGAGTATTTAGCTTTGAAACTGAATATCACTATGTCTTTTTTCTCACAGTTTTGCTAAACTTTGATTTTTTTTCTCAAAATGGGTCTACAGTTTTTTTCTTCTCAGTATTGGTTAGTAATAACTTCCCATATGTCAGATTTATAAATAAAATTAGTTAAGAGAAGATGAGAAAGAAAACATAATTACTTTAAAACAAATAAATACAGTCTGTTTTTTAGATTATACACATGCACACACAGAAGATGTATGTCTGCTTGTTTATCTTTCTATCTATGAGTCTATCTTCTACCTCCCTATCCATGTATCTATCTATGAATCTACCTGTAAAATTAGTTTTTAGAATATGTGATGTGTAAATCTATGGTACTTGTATTCATTTATAAAAACACTATTTTTTCTAATTAATGGAAGTTTAACCTTTTGCACTCGCATGTCGAGATTAAAATTACTCTTTGAATGTATCAATAATTTGAAATATAAAAAATCCAAATAAATAAGTTTGTATGAAAAGAAACTCCAGTTTTTTATTCTACTGCCGCACTTTGTAAAATCTAGGGTATTTAAAAAATTAAATCCCGAGTAGAATAAAGAAATCGAGAAAAAAGCAAGCGAGTGCAAAGGGTTAATGTTGCTTTATAGTTCATCATGCCAACATTGAAATATATATTTTTAGATAAATTTAAATGCTCAAACAATGCATAAAAATGTATGTAAAAAGCAGTAGCCATAACACACGTTATGTATCTTTATAAAATAAGGTCAACTTGGAAACTTGTTGTTTGTGGTCTGAGAGTAGCATAATACCATGTGCCAGGCTGAGAAATTAATTTGAAAGTAAAAATAAAATTGCTAGAAATTTGCTTGAATTTTTGGTACCTGCTTGTGTCCTGGTGGGCTCCGAATGCTGCCCCTTATTGTTTTCCTTTAATCCATCTTGGAGCTGACAGGGGTGCGAGTTGCAAGTCACAGCTTGCATATCGTGCCCTCGGATGGCAGAGCTTGATGAAAACAATTATTTCAAAACCCATATCTCATCCATTATTAAATCTATGAAAAGAGTTTTAATTTCCTGTGCAATTACATAGTGAAATGTCATACTCTGGATGAAAAAAAGATTAATTGCTTTTGATAAAACACTGTATTTTTGCTTGACTTTTTGGACATACATTTAATGTAGTGATATCATTTCAATCGAATGTGCTTCATATCATACAGAATTATTGTAATTTCTCAGGGGCAATATTGTTTAATTATTTTCTTTTCACATAAAGAAGTCAAAATAAATTATTAATTCTTCTTGGCTCTGAAGCACCACAAGCTACACTTTAGTTTTTAAATCACGTTGGAGAATCTTACAAATGAGCAATGGTAAAATATAAGTAATGTATTTTGCAAGAGATTCATAAGATTACCTCAAGTGACATTTATATGTCATGTGCAGACACAAATTACAATTTCTATCATTTGTATTTGTTTTCCACTTACAATGATTATTGAGTAATCCATAACAATGACCAGTCACTTTCTTTCTGTCACAAATATGACACCGATTTATACTCTCATAAAGGATAAACTAATAGACAATGAATCTTCAGGAAAATAAATTGTCCCAATACTATAAGCTATACTCTGCATAGTGACAGAACCAGGAAGTCCCTGTGAGAGTGAGAATAGCATCTGAGAAATAGAGGGCCAGAGGCAGCCAGGATATTTTGTCCTATTGCATCTAGCCCACTATATGCTTGGCTGTGATAGGATTTAATTATTCTCCTGTGTTTCTGAAAATAGCTGGAATTGGCCTTCGATAGGAAATTAATATTTTAGCAATTTCACTTGTCTACAGAAAAAATAATAAATTTATATTTAGTGGTATTCAGACTTCAAGTGCCAATTACATTCACTGATATAAAGTAGCAAATAATAAAAACATGGAATAGTATATAGAGGGAATGTTCTGGATAATTAGAATACAAGGGGGATACAACACTCTATTTATAGCGGTGTAATATGATTGGCAGTTTGGCCCTGGCAAAATGTGTTGTAGGTCAGGAATGAGTTTGATAGGCACATATACTTTGGAAAGCTTACACAGTACCTCATCTATCAAAAACTAATATGGAAATTGTAAGCCTTAAAATCAGTCCATTTATTTTTTTCCAAGAATTACACATCAACTAAGAGTCATTTTTATCCAACATTTTCTTTTGTTGATTTGTTTAAAAGAAAGCTAGGAAAAGATAAACCATGGGGGATTGCCTTTTCAGAGGTAACAAGAAAAAGTATTTCAGAGAAAGCATATTGAGTACCAGAAATAAAATTTCCATTTCACGTATACTTTTGAAATACGTATTTAGCTAAAATGTGAAAAGAAAATTTACGTTGCACGTGTCAGTCATTGTCAGTAATGAAGTACTGGTTATCTCTCCATTGCTGTAATTTAAGAAAATGTCAATAAACTTCTATCCAGAAAATGTGAATTTGGAAAATTGAACAGTTATTGAATTTGGTGTTTATGCAAATTTAACTCTTTAATTCATAGTATAAATAGAAAATAATGTTAGCATAAAACTTTAACGTTTACATTCACATCTGCATATAATATGTAGATTCCTGAAACATATAATATGTATATTCTAATTGATAGGCTGAAGTTATGAATCTGAGCTCATTGTAATACAAAAATTGAAAAACTTTTAATCTAAAATTATGCATGACATTTTAACAATAAAATTTGAGTTCTTTTTACAAAGAATGAAATTTACAAGTGTGGGGTGATGGGATCCATCTCCCTAGATACAAGCAATAAGTGGGTACAGAATCTGTAAATAATTTTAAAATAATAATAAAACTAACTAAATCTCTCTGTGTTTTTTATTATCACCTTATTCTAATTCTAAACAAATTGATGATAGAATTCTCAATGGGGAATTTTTCTAATGATCTAAGTTGTAAATAATTGTTGTGGTTACTTTTGAGTTTTAATAATACACATGATGTAATCTCAAATTAGTAATGTTTATGACTCTAATAAACTTTAAATTCTAGAAGGAAATTTATTTCTAGAATTCCCATTTATATAATTACCCTCAACACACCAATAATCAGCTATAGGCATTTATTTCAAGAGTAAGTGTGCAATAATTTAGAATTAGCAAATTCACTATGAGTACACATCACGTCTCCAATCCCTGTGGTCCTTCAGCAGTCTTAAAATAAACACAGAGATTGTGAACATGAAGTAACAGAATTTAAGGTGTTTCAATCATTTTATTCTATGTGACAATTGAAATTTTTATTAATGTTTAATATTTAAATAATAAAAGATGCAAAGTAAGGTACATTCCTCCTTTAAAAATTAAACTAATATTATTAGTTTTATGAGGTATACTTGATTACTTCTTATTTTATATCATGAAATTTGTTATTTTGTATTTTTACTTAAAATAATTGTTTCTATCAAATGTAAAAATTCAGAAAGAAAAATTTACATTGCACTTCTTTTGTGGCCATTATTGATATTATTCATTTAATTTAATACAACTAAGCAATTTTATCCACAGAGAAGATGGGTATTAAAAAAATGATTTATTCTTAACTTTGCTATTATACCCCAGAATGGCATCTAATGTTTTTGCTCCTCATATTATCAGCTGTATAAATAAACCTATTAAATATTTTGCTTTCCTCACAAAATTATGGTTCAAATAAATTGAATTAAATTATTTAAAAATCTACATAGCTCAGCTGGTATGGTTGAGTGCCAATCTATGAACCAAGAGGTCACAGTTCAATTCTCGATTGGGGTACATGCCCGGGTTGCAGGCTAGATCTTCAGTGTGGGGTGTGCAGTAAGAGCCAATCAATGATTCTCTATCATCTCTCCCTTCTTCTCTGAAATCAATAAAAAAAATTTTAAACAAATAAAAAATGAAAAACTACATAAATGTCGTACCATTAAGTGAATTTAAAGGAGTTTGGCCGCTTTGAGCTTCCTACCTCAACCGGAACACCCACATTCTTAAAATGTATGTGCTTCTCAAAATCTATTGATTGTGATATGTAAATATTAAAGAGTTTAATTCCAGGATATTGTATTTGCTATGAAATTAAAAATCTGAATATCATTTTATGTGTGATATGTGCTATCTCATCAACAAATCTGGGCTCAGTGCACCTGCCTTTTCACTTACTTGCTTTGTAACAGGGAGATTTTATCTAACTATTTTTTGTCTTTATTTCTTAATTTGTTTCAGGGAGATATAAATAATACCTACCTTATATGGTTGCTTTGATGATTAAGTAATCTCAGGAATATAAAATACTGGCATAAAGAGACAATTCAGAAATAGTTAATATTTTAGTTTCATCAACTCATTGTTATCAACATAAGTAAAGAAATGAAATACTATGTTGGTATATTACAGGAAGCATGGATATCAAAACCAGCATATATTAATGCATAGGAAAGGGAATTAGAACAATTGGTGTGATTCTTAACCTATAACAATTGTTTCAACTTGTAAAAAATGAATAAAAGAAAAAGCAAACACTGAACCCCAAATTCACTCTATTCTAGCATTATAATTAGACAGCTGTGAATATAAGATTGCATCTCCACATTAAAATTAATTATATGTATATATGCATACATTTATAAATATGAAAAGTATGTTTACATTTGGAATATATATTTTAGCAGTTTCTTTTCAATAATTAATAACATATGATGCTTTTATTTTATGAGTAACCAAGATAAACTGAAGTGCAATATACAAATCTGTAACCTTTGCTTTCAGAATAAGGAAGAAATTTATAGTTTATGCAGAGATTACATAACATTACTTTTTAGCTTAGCGTGGTATTATAGAACGTCAAACAAACACAGTGGTTGCTAGAAGATGGGTCTGTAAAATTAGTTTTGGGCCTCTTGTAAATTTTGAAAGTATGTACAGAGAATCAAAAAAGGCTGTGCTCAACGCTTAAATATATAAGCTTTTTGGAAATCAGTGTTTGATTTTGTGAAATGGAAATGATCATCCTTCCAATTTCTTAGAGAAGCTCTAAGCAAGTAAAATATTTTAAGCACATTTAGTTAGGTTAAAAGGTGCAACCAAACCTTAGTTTTTACATTACCAGGCAACATAATAATAAGGACATTTGCATGCCTCTAAATTTATAAACTATGCATAAACTTTTCTTTCTGAATTCCCTACTCACATTATCATATTCTAAATCCATAGAGTAATAATGCATAACCATCTTCTGAATTAAAATAAACAAAACTAGCCTTTGCCTGTCATGTTTTCTCTTCTAAGTGAGTATATGTCCTAAAGATAGATATTGCTATAACAACAGAATACATTCTAAAACTTTGATGTGTTTCATGCATTTGTTGATAACTGATTATCTCACCTGTCTCTTGATCCACTCTCTCCAGTGAAATGATGGGCCATGCTTTGCAGAAGGAGCAGCCACATAAAGGTGCTATACACTAACACAGCAGCATTTGCTATTACAAGTCAGAGAGCAGAGATGAAAGCTTCAGGAGCAGGCTTACTGGGAGCCAGCATTTTGTATTTAGCAATGATAGGTGATAATGAAAGAAAAGAAGTAAAGATTGTGTTATGTGTCCTTATTATTGTAACTCAGAGACTCTCAGTCTGGGGAATGTGTGTGGGTGTGGGTCATGGAATTCTGGGTTCCTTTGCTGTACTTGGCAAGTGGATTGCGTTGACATCTGAATACTTACTAGTAAAGTTCTACTAAATGGACAGCAATGCCTAAAAGAGGGAGGAACTATTTTTAGGACAATGCATTTGTGATGTGTATAGGTTATAACCAGAAATTAAAACTTTACTCTTTTATTTTAATTTTATTGTTTAAGGTATTACAAATAGTAGTACATATGTCTCTTTTTATTCCCCACTGACCTCCTCCCAGCCTCTCCTACCCCCGGCACTTGCCCTCATTCCGCCCCCCCACCCTGTCCTCACTGTCTTGGGTCTGTTGGTTGTGCTTATACGCATGCATGCAAGTCTTTTGGTTGATCTCTTACCCCTCCGCAACCCTCCCCTATCTTCCCGCTGTACTTTGACAGTCTGTTAGATGCTTCTTTGCGTCTATTTTTGTTCAACAGTTTGTAATGTACTTTATTATCTATAAATGAGTGAGATCATGTGGTATTTATCTTTCTCTGACTGGCTTATTTCACTTAGCATAATGCTCTCCAGATCCATCCATGCTGTTGCAAATAGTAAGAATTTCTTCTTTTTTATAGCAGCGTAGTATTCCTTTGTGTAGATGTACCACAGTTCTCTAATCCATTCATCTGCTGATGGGCATTTAGGCTGTTTCCAAATCTTAGCTATTGTAAATTGCTCCGCTATGAACATAGTGGTGCATATATCCTTTCTGATTGGTGTTTCTGTTTTCTTGGGATATATTCCTAGAAGTGGTATGACTGGGTCAAATGGCAGTTGCATTTTTAATTTTTTTTGAGGAAACGCCATACTGTTCTCCACAGTGGCTGCACCAGTCTGCATTCCCACCAGCAGTGCACGAGGGTTCCTTTTTCTCCACATCCTCTCCAGCACTTGTTATTTGTTGATTTGTTGATGATAGCTATTCTGACAGGTGTGAAGTGGTACCTCATTGTTGTTTTGATTTGCATCTCTCAGATGATTAGTGACTTTGAGCATGTTTTCATATGTCTCTTGGCTTTCTGAATGTCCTCTTTTGAAAAGTGTCTATTTAGGTCCATTGCTCATTTTTTGATTGGATTGTTTATCTTCCTTTTGTTAAGTTGTATGAGTTCCTTGTAAATGTTGGAGATTAAACCCTTATCGGAGATAACATTGGCAAATACATTTTATCATGCTGTGGGCTTTCTTGTTGTTTTGTTGATGGTTTCTTTTGCTGTGCAGAAGCTTTTTATTTTGATGTAGTTCCATTTGTTTATTTTCTCTTTAGTTTCCATTGCCCTAGGAGCTGTATCGGTAAACACATTGTTATGACAAATGTCTGCTATTTTCTTGCCTATGGCTTCTTCTAAGATTTTTATGGTTTCCCATCTTACGTTGAAGTCTTTTATCTATTTTGAGTTTATTTTTGTGTATGGTGTAAGTTGGTGGTTTAGTTTCATTTTTTTGCAAGTATCTGTCCAGTTTTCACAACACCATTTATTGAAGAGACTGTCTTGACTCCATTGTATGTTCATGCCTCCTTTGTCAAATATTAATTGAGCATACTGGCTTGTGTCCATCTCTGAGTTCTCTGTTCTGTTCCACTGGTCTATATGTCTGTTCTTATGCCAGTACCAGGCAGTTTTGAGAACAGTAGCTTTGTAGTATAGCTTGATATTTGGTATTGTGATCCCTCCAACATTGTTCTTTATCAAGATTGCTGCAGCTATTAGGGGTCTTTTCTTATTCCAGATGAATTTTTGGATAATTTGTTCTAGGTCTTTGAAGTATGCCATTGGTATCTTAATGGGGATTGCGTTGAATTTATAGATTGCTTTGGGTAGTATGGACATTTTGATGATGTTGATTCTACCAATCCATGAATATGGTATATTCTTTCATTTGTTCATGTCTTCCTCTATCTTGTTTTTTAGTGTCCTGAAATTTTCTGAGTACAGGTCCTTTGTCTCCTTGGTTAAGTTTATTCCTAGGTATCTTAATTTTTTTTGGTGCAAAGGTAAATGGGATTGCTTTTTAAATTTCTCTTTCTGTGAGTTCATTATTAGTGTATAGAAAAGCCATAGACTTCTGGGTGTTAATTTTGTATCTTGCTACTTGCCAAATTCATTTATTACGTCTAGTAGTTTTTTGATGGAGTCTTTGGGGTTTTCTATGTACAATATCATGTCATCTGTGAATAAAGACATTTTTACTTCTTCTTTTCCAATTTGGATGTCTTTTTTTTTTTTTCTTGTCTGGTCGCAATGGCTAGTACTTCCAGTACTATGTCAAAGAGGAGTGGTGAGAATGGGCATCCCTGTCTTGTTCCTGTTCTTAGGGGAAATGGTTTTAATTTTTGTCCATTGAGTATGATGTTGGATGTGGGTTTGTCACTTATGGCTTTTATTATGTTGAGGTATGATCCTTCTATTCCCACCTTGCTGAGAGGTTTTTTTATCAATAAAGGGTGTTGGATTTTGTCAAATGCTTTTTCTGCATCAATGGCTATGATTATATGGTTTTTATCTCTCAGTTTGTTTATGTTGTGTATCACATTTATTGATTTGCAGATGTTGTACCATCCTTGCATCCCCAGGTTAAATCCCACTTGGTCATGGTGTATGATCTTTCTAATGTAATGCTGGATTCTATTTGCTAGAATTTTGTTGAGGATTTTGGTGTCTATATTCACAAGGGATATTGGCTTGTAGTTCTCTTTCTTTGTATTGTCTTTATCTGGTTTTGGGATTAGGGTAATGCTGGCTTCATAGAAAGAGCTTGGAAGTGCTCCTTCCTCTTGAATTTTTTTGAAATCTGAGGAAAATAGGTTTAATTTCTTCTTTGAATGTTTGATAAAACTCCCCTGTGAAGCTGTCTGGTCCAGGGCTTTTGTTTGTTGGAAGATTTTTTATTACTGCTTCAATTTCCTCCATAGTTATCTGCCTATTCAGATTTTTTGATTGCTCTTGGTTGAGTTTTAGAAGGTCGTATTTTTTAAGGAATATGTCCATTTCTTCTAGGTTGACCAGTTTGTTGGAATAGAGTTGTTCATAGTTGTTGTTTTTATGGTTCTTCATATTTCTGTGGGGTCCGTTGTTATTTTACCTCTTTCGTTTCTGATTTTGTTTAATTGGGTCCTCATTCTTTGCTTTTTGGTAAGCCTGTCTAGAGGTTCATCAATCTTGTTTATCCTTTCAAAGAACCAGCTCTTGGTTTCATTGATTTTTTTTTTTTTTTGGTCTCTATGTCATTTATTTCTGCTCTGATCTTTATTATTTTCTTCCCTCTAATCACACTGCACTTTTCTTGTTGCACTATTTCTAATTCTTCAAGTTGCAGAGTTAGATGGTTTATTACCAGTTTTTCTTGTTTTGTGAGGTAGGCCTGCAATGCTATGAACTTCCTTCTCAGGACTGCTTTCACTGTGTCCCAAAGATTTTGGATTGTTGTGTTTTCATTGTTATTTGATTCCAGGATGTGTTTTATTTCTTCTTTGGTCTCTTTGGTAACCCACTCATCATTTAATAGTGTGCTATTCAGCCTCCAAGTGTTTGAATTTTTATGACTGTTTTTACTGTAATTGATTTCTAATTTTATGCCATTGTGACCTGAGAAGATGCTTGATATGATTTCAATCCTCTTGAATTTGTAGAGACTTTGCCTGTGTCCCAATATGTGGTCTATCTTTGAAAATGTCCCATGTGCGCTTGAGAAGAATGTATATTCTGTAGTTTTGGGTGGGTTGTTCTAAAGATGTCAATTAAGTCCATCTGATCTAGTGAGCATTTAAGATTGATGTTTCTTTGCTAATTATTTTGTCTAGAGGATTTATCCAGTGATGTTAATGGGGTATTAAAGTCTCCTACTATGATTTTGTTGCTGTCAAACTCTCCCCTGATACATTCCAAAAGTTTTTTTTATGTATTTGGGTGCTCCTGCATTGGGTGCATAAATGCTTACCAGAGTTATATCCTCTTGCTGTATTGATCCCTTTAGAATTATGAGGTGGCCTTTATTGTCTCTTGTTATGGTCTTCATTTGAAGTCTATTTTGTCAGATATAAGTATTGTACCCCAGCTATTTTTTTTCATTTCCATTTGCCTGATAGATATTTTTCATCCCTTCACTTTCAGTTTGTGTGAGTCCCTTGTTCGGAGGTGGGTCTCCTGTAGACAGCATAAATATGGGTCATGTTTTCTTATCCATTCACTCACTTGATGCCTTTTGATTGGAGCATTTAATCCATTTATGTTTAATGTTATTATTGATAGGTACTTGTCTGTAGCCATTTCTGTACTTTATGCCTGTGTTCCTTCCTCCCTTTCTTTTCTTTTCTTTTTTTTAAAATATATTTTATTGATTTTTTACAGAGAGGAAGAGAGAGGGATAGAGAGTTAGAAACATCGATGAGAGAGAAACATCGATCAGCTGCCTCTTGCACACCCCCTACTGGGGTTGTGCCTGCAACCAAGGTACATGCCCTTGACCGGAATCGAACCTGGAACCCTTGAGTCCGCAGGCCGACGCTCTATCCACTGAGCCAAACCGGTTTCGGCCCTTCCTCCCTTTCTATTTCTTCTTTTTACAGCATTCCCTTTAGCATCTCTTGCATTGCTGGCTTGGTAGTAATAAACTCCCTTAGCCTTTTTTTGTCTGCAAAGCTCCTGATTTCCCCTTCAATTGTGATTGATAGTCTTGCTGGATAGAGTATTCTTGGATTCAGTCCTTTGCTTTGCATCACTTTGTATACCTCCTTCCATTCCCTTCTGGCTTGATATGTTTCTGTTGAGAAATCGTTTGATAATCTGATGGGGGATCCTTTGTAGGTAACTCTCTGTCTCTCTCTTGCAGCCTTTAATATTCTCTCTTTGTTGTTAACATTTGCCATTGTAATTATGACATGTCTTGGTGTGGGTCTTTTGGGATTCATCTTGCTTGAGACTCTGTGTACTTGTGTAACTTTTTTCTTCCCCATATCTGGGAAATTTTCTGTCATTATTTCTTCAAATAGATTTTCTAATCCTTGCTGCTCTTCTTGTCCTTCTGCAGCCCTATTATACGTATGTTACTTTATTTCGTGTTCTCCCAGAGCTCCCTTAGGCTCTCCCCCTGCTTTTTAATTTTTTTCTCTAGTTGCTGTTCAGATTAAGCTTATTTCTCTACCTTATCTTCTAACTCACTCATTCGGTCCTCTGCTTCTTCTATTCTACTGTTGAAACTTTCCATGGTGTTTTTGATTGTAGCTATATCACTTTTGATTTCTTCCTGATTTTTGCATAAGCTGTTGATTTTCTCACCCATCCAGTGTATGAACTGCACAACCATTACTCTGAATTCTTTTTCAGTCATGTTTCATTCTTCTCTTTTACTTATTTCCTTTCTTAGTGACTCTTCATTTTCTTTCCTCTGGGGATTGTGTCATCTCCCCATTCTGACTATCACCAGAAGGTTCAAACATCGAGTTGCGTGGGCCTGGGCCATGTGCAGTGGGAGCGTTGCTTCACACAAGTGTCACTGAAGAGCTCCGACACCAAGATGTGTGGTTGCCGTGGTTGGTGGGAGCCATGCTCACCCAGGATCAGAGTCACCGGCACTCAGTGTGGCTTTGTGCACACACCTAGAATCAGGGACCCCACCTGTGCCATGCTGAAACAGACACCCCACTGGCGTGTGTCAAAAATCAGAGTACCCTAGTGCATGCTAGGAGTCAGAGTTCCCCTGTGCCTGCACCAAGAATCGAGTATCAGAGTCTCTGTTGCTTGGTGTGGCTTTGTGCCAAGAATCAGGGTCCCTGTGTGTGCATGGGCCAAGAATTGGAGTCACTGGCTCTTAGTATGAATGCACTGGGAATCAGGGATCCCAGGTGCACCCGATGAGAAACAGAGTCAAGTCACTGGTGCTCAGTGCTGCCTCTCGTTCGCCCAGAGAATCAGAGTCCTGGTCTGCTTGGGCGACCAGGTTGCACAGTAGCACTGTGTCAGCAGGAGGTCCACTCCTGCACTGCAGGAAACAGACTTTCCTGTGCACTTGCCCTGAATCGAAGTCAGGTGACATTGCTGCCCTGCGTGGGCGTGGAGTTTGGTCACCCAATTGTGTTGTGGGGAACAGATTCCCAGTGTCTGCGCATGCCCATGCTCAAATTCCTGTAGCAGTGCAGTGGCCCTGTGTGTGCCCAGGCTCAAATTCCTGTAGCAGCCCTGCAGCCTTGTGTGAGAGGCAGGTCTAGCATTCCTGTGGCAACACCATGAGCCTGCAGGGAGGGTGATGGGCTCTGTGACTCACAGAAATCTGCAGCTGGGATGTCTGGATTCTTGGTGTCTGTGGGTCTGCAGCTATGGTCACAGGTCTCTGTCCCCAGTGGCTCAGGCACCCCGGTTTGCATCTGAGACCAGACTGGGTGGTGCCAAGGCCAGGATCCTAGTCTCATGCAACTCTGTTTTTCAATATGGCATGGTCTCTGTACCTGCACTGGCCACCCCCAGAGTGTCAGTGGTGGCAGCGGGACTCCGCCATCTAAGACTGTCCAGTTTGGCAGCCCCTTGGAAGACCTACAGGATTTAACTGTCCCTAGCTCATACACACACACTCCACACACTCCTCAATCACTCCCATCAACCTGTCACATTCTCTCTCTCCCTACCTTCCTGCCAGTCACTATCTACAGAATCAAAACTTTTTAAAAAATATTTTGTGAAATGTATCTAGATCAGCTAAAACACTGAATTGCATGCATCAGTAACCCTAGAGCCATTACATTTTTTTGCTAAAATTATATATGTATGTATTTAAGATGAAAATTGATTGTGCATGGTAAAATAAACTTAATAGAATGAATTATTTCCAAATATAATTTAGTAACACTATTTATATATATTTAACTTACTGTTTAGCAATAATATACATTTGCCACTGAAATGTCTAGCTAATCATTTTTTCTTAAAGTACAAAGATGAGAGTTATGAAGATTTTTCTTTATCCTTGAAGATAAATTGCTTCCTCTTCAAGATACGGTCAGTTATTCTTCTGCATCAATTCAGTTTTAATCTCTGGTTACAAAAGTGAATTTGTATCCTCCTGGATTTGACCTGTGTGTGTGTGTGTGTTTCCCCCACTTCCTTTATGTCAGAAATCTACATACTGTGTAGTTAAGCTTTAACATTCAGTGATTTTTCAACACTTTCATTTAGTAACCAGACACAGAAAATCTTGTGTGTTTGTTAGTCACTGATGAAAAGAAGTCTGAGTTTAGTGGCTTCCAGGGAAAGATATGATTCCTAGGAAGGTTGTATTTAAAAGAGATCAATATTTACAGCATCAAGTCTGTATATCTATGATGTATGGAAAAACACAACAGTTGCTCCATGTGTGGTAGAAATCAATGTGATGTGCTTTACTTTGAGATACTTATGTGATTTCACCTTTCAAATAGCAGAGCCACATCTCTGAATGATTGCTCCTGAAAAATCCAAGCAGGTTCAGCAAGATACCTCAAAATGTTCCTCTTCACCAGCTAACAAGGGATCCAACTGTTTCTTACTCAGTATGCAAAATAAATCCTTAGATTCTTTCTCTTATGAAGGGTTCCTCGTACCCCCACAGAAGCGAGGTTCTAGGGTTGTCCCCCGACTGGGAGAACTACTTGCAGTGAGAAGCCGTTGGAGATATATAGAGGTGGGCAAAAGGAGGTTAAATAATAATAAATAATACAATGATTAACCTTTATATATAAAAGGCTAATATGCAATGTGTTACCTTGGGAGTTTGACCAGGAGACCAGGAGTTCGATCACTTGCTATGATGTGTGCTGACCATCAGGGGGCGGCATGGAACATGGCGGGTGATCAGCGGCATGGCAGGGGGTGGAGGGAGTGAGGGAAGGAGGAGGTGGGGAGGCAGGGAGGTGGGGAAACTGTGTGATGGTGGGGCACGGGCAGTGAGGGCAGGAGGAGGCGGGGAGACAGGGAAGCAGGGAGGTGGGGAACCTGATTGGTCCTTATCGCTGGCCTGGCCTTGGGACCCTACCCATGCACAAATTTCACGCACCAGGCCTCTAGTTAATACATAATATAAGAATAAATCTGTTTCATGTACTCACAACTGTAAACTCACTTTTGCCCACCCCATATTTAACTCCACAAACTGTCACATGCAGACCCCTGGAGAGAGGGACCTGCAGAGTCTCTTTATGAGTCTCCATGTAGTGCTACAGCAGTGGTAACCCAGAACCCAATCCAGTGTCATGGACAGGATAAATCCACACTTAAGAATTATTAAGGAGAAACACCTAAGGCAAAGGATAAAGATTGGCATTTCCAATGCTTAATTTTAAAAGCCAGGTCCCTTTTTCTGTATTTCTTATGAAAATGTCACACTTACTGTAGTGTCATAGCATTTATTCCCCTCATCAGGGAACCTTTGTCTGCCTAGGTAACATGGCGGCTCCTTGGTGGGCTAAAGGGGAGACTTGAGTTTGGTGAATTAAGACACTAGAAATAGTGTAGCTGGATCCCTGGTCCGGGTGAGGCCGTGTGCCCCTGGGTCCGGGGTTAGGCTGGATCCCAGGTCTGGGTGAGGCCGTGCGCCCCTGGATCCGGCGAGGCTGGATCCCGGGTCCGGGTGAGGCTGTGCCCCTGGGTCCAGGAGAGGCCATGTGCCCCTGGGTCCGGGTGAGGCCGCGCGCCCCTTTATCCGGGTGAGGCTGGGTCCCGGGTCCAGGTGAGGCTGCACCCCTGGGTCCAGATGAGGCTGGGTCCTGGGCCCGGGTGAGGCCGCGTGCCCCTGCGTCCGGGTGAGGCTGGATCCCAGGCCTGGGTGAGGCTGTGCGCCCCTGGGTCCAGGGGAGGCCGCACGCCCCTGGGTCAGGGTGAGGCTGGAGCCCGGGTCCAGGTGAGGCCACGCGCACCTGGGTCCGGGTGAGGCCACGCGCCCCGGGGCCCGGGTGATGCTGGGTCCCAGGTCCGGGTGAGACTGCACGCCCCTGAGTCCGGGTGAAGCCGTGCCCCTGGGTCCGGGCGAGACCAAACCAGAGGGAGTCGGACCTGTATTACCACCTTTTGTCCACCATCCAGAGCTGAAAAGTCAGTGCTGACATGTACACATAAGGAACTGGTGGACATTGAAATTGGGTCTCAAAAGAACTGTTGGTCCAGAAAGAAACTCACTACAGACTGATTCATTTGCCTGTCAGCATAACTATTATTGCTCGTCTCACATTCGGTTCTTATAAGTATATTTCTAGTAACACATGATCTCACTCATCTAGGGGAAATGATGAACAACATAGACTGATGAACAAGAACAGACCCAGAAACAAGGAGGCATCGATCAGACTGTCGGTCCTCAGAGGGAGGGTAGGGGAAGGTGGGGGTAGAGGAGAGATCAACCAAAGGACTTGTGTGCATGTATACAAGCCTAACCAGTGGTTAAGGACAACAGGGGGGTGGGGGCATCCGTGGGAAGGGGTGTGGGATGGGAATGGGGGAATGAGGACAAATATGTGACACCTTAATCAATAAAGAAATTTAAAAAAAAGACACTAGAAATATTCAAAAAATCAACTCCCTTGAATATTAATATTTGAATTCAAATTTCTTTAGCAAATAAATGTACTTTTCATAATTAATTTTTATCATTTTGAAAACGCCTTTTTCCTCTTCCTTCCTCGTGGATGGGCCCTTCCTTCTGCACCTTCCTCCTCTGAGCCCCCTTGCTGGGTTTGGCAGGTGAAGGATCATGATGATGCCTGACACAGAGGAGGAAATTGAAAGCTTTCAGATCTCAGTGTTTATTAGCTCCACATGCGTAGTTTTTCAATTGGCAGTTTAGTGCTTTCAACAGTGCTATCACTTACTTTATGTGCACTCTAAAACAAATCCCGTTGGAATTTTAAAATTGAAAATTACAGTTTTATATTTTGTTACACCCATTTTTCATTGATTTTTTCCCTAATAGTTGCTTTCTAATTATAGTATCGAGGGAGATAATTCTAAATATTAATAATATCTTATTTTTTTATTTCTACAAGAAATGTATTATTTTCTATTTTTTGAAAGATTTGTACTTTTGTATTTATCTTAGGCTTTTCATATTTTAAAAAATACAACATACCTAGTTTGATATTCAGTTAACAAAAAAAAAAATTCAGACATATGCTATTGCAGCATGGCTAAAAATTTCCTTTTATGAATATGGATATCAAGGTATAGTCACCATCAGTAAATCCTACCCCCACTCCCCCACCAGTCTATAGCTCTAAAAAAGACAGAAAAGCCACGGTCTGGATTCCTTCAACCTTGCAGAATCCATACTCTGCTAGGCATTTTGAATATATGCTATTTTCAAAGGCATGTCTATTATGACAAATGGACTCGAAGCAGTGATACCTCCCCAAGTTGCTATTACTCATACTTGTCGGAGACTAAAAGCCCATATTGTAATTTAGGAGCCCATAAGCTCTACATTTCACTCTCTAAGAAAGTTCCATTTCTATTCCCTCATGATTATTGTTTCTGTAAAAGTACCATTTATTTTGTTACAAAATTTGCTGAAAACTTTAAGTGCTATAAATCAAGCTAAGCTCTCCACATCTGATGTGCACCAGATAGGGTAGAGTACATGGAAGATGAGTTAGGAGCTGAAATATTCGCGCCTCTAGTCTTGAATATTATTTTAATTCAAACTACTATAAATTTGTAAGGATAGAGTTAGGAGAGGGGAGATGATACATGTCTCATTCCACCTATAAACCTCTCTAACCCAATGAAAATATTTCTAAAAATTAATTTTAGTAACAGATGTAGAAAAAAGCTTGAAGGCATCTGCAATGTGGTGGGTAGGGATGGGGTAAATAATATAGCTTAAGAAATCTAAAAACCAAATCTGTGATGTCTTAATCAGATTCAATGCCTTACCAGTGTTCTCTTTTGTCTCTTTAAAGGAGGGAAAGGGGCACTTGTCCTAGATGAAATAGTCTTTTCTTTTTTTTTTCTCCAGCAGAAAATCTGATGAAATTGATTTTCATTTGGCAAATAGCAAAGAAAAGTTAATTTTGTAATACATCATTCAAACCAAATGGCATGTCTGATTTTTTTATTAGAACCCGATGTAATATATATTAAAACTGTTTTATATAATTGAATATATGTTCCCAGGTAAAATATCAGATAACTTTAATTTTTTTTAAACCACTAAAACCTGGATCTTTTTTTCTTTTCTCTGTGACTGAAGGGAACTGCTATAAAATGAGAATGAAACTACATGCTTCGGAAACGGATTTAACAAGGAGTGCTAAAATTCAACCTTGCATTCGTCATTATAATTTTTTGACAGTGTCTTAATGTGTGAAGGAAGAATTGAACTCTAGAGCTAGAAAGGGCATTGTTAAAAGACAAGATTGCCTTTCTGTATGGCAGGTATTAATATTAGATCATTTGCTTGGCTAGGAGCAGAGCCTATGAGGTGTATGCAGGCCACACAAATTTGGTTGAGGTTGAAAATCTTTCTTGCTCTATTTCTTTCTCCTTCCTCTATACTTTACCGATGAGTTAAAAGAAATATGACTCAGTATTAATTGGTTTTTCTGCTATACTCCACATTTGTTATAGAAAAAGATATTCCATTAAAATGCTTGATTCACATAAGCACATTCTGCCTTCTTCTGAAGGCTCTGCCGACAAAATATCTTGTTTTATGTTTCAGAAAAATCCAACTTGCCTAGCACCTGAGAAATTCCCTTATTTGCCATGCCTCCTTTCCACGAGTAGTATACACACCAGTCAGGTAATAACTCAAAAGAGTTATTTTCCTTCAAGATAAAAGAAGGTAGTTTCTGACTTTTATACATTATTTCCACCATTAAAACATAACTTTAAATCAGGAATTGAAATGGGGCATCTCATAAAAATAAAAGTTTTCTTTTTTAAGTATAGTTAAGAAAAAAAAAGGAAGAAGAAAATAAAAAAGGAGTAAGGGGAGGGCAGTGATTTTAAGTCCATGTTTATTCACTAATTCACCGGTTTGCCACAGTCCCTCTGTATAGACAGAGGAGGGTTGTAGTGAAGACCATTGAAGCTGGAACCAAACCGCCTGGGTTGGAAATCTGGCTCTTCTATTTATTAGATACTAGAGGCCTTCTGCACAGGGGGGTCCAGCCTGCTCACCCTGATTGGGGTCAGGGCGGCGGGGAGCAATCAGGGACGTTGCAGGCCCGGGAGAGGGACTGCAGGCAGCTGGCTGGCCAGCCCCACCCTCTGGTCAAACTCCTGGTCAAACTCCCATTCAAGGGAACAATTTGCATATTAGCCTTTTATTATATAGGATGTGACTTGGTACAGTTACCCTCTCAAGGCTTCAGTTTCCTTCTCTGTTAGATAGAGAAAATATAGTAGTCCTCCCTCCTAGAGGCATTTTGAAATGAGCTAATATTTCTATATCACACAATACTATATAACTTTTTAATTATAAATATCTGTTCTCTATCATGCCACATGCAGGTTGATTTATGCTTTTTGTAACTTTCCTAGCTAGGCATTTGATTTTGTAATTGTTTACTTAAGTGCAGACTTAAAATGGTTTTGACCATAATATCAGATGAAGACACCTTGATACTGCTGGCACCAGTTGGGATATAATTCCCTGTGGGTCTCTAGCACTTTCTGTGTATCTTGCCAGCAGAGATAGCAACTACCTTTTGTTTTCATCCATTTAGTTAGGATATTTGCGTAGTGAGTAGCCTTTGAAGACAGACAGGAATGATGGGCATGCTTCCCACTCACTAGCAAAGATTTGGGTTCCTAAGCCTCGGATCCCTCTCCTCTAATGCAACACTATGTTGATGGCAGACAGCTGGGCCCATCGCATTGCCCTGTTGGACTTGGGCTAAAGGGGAACTGATACAAATAGACAGATGTTTGTAGTACTTGTGTCTAGAATAATAAAGTCCTTTATCTCTAACCGAGGAATCTGCTTCCTATGTCCATGAATCTGTGGCAGGCTATCTTGTTGCAGGTAGAATGAACTATCAGACGCTGCACAGTTATTGACAGAACCATCCAGAAATCATAATAGAACACAGTTACATGTGCATTGGTGCTGTTCTTCATTGTGTATAAACAACTGAGTGAAACATTGGATCTAAATATAAATGGGCTTGAAAAAGGTATTATAGTTGAGATAAAGAAATTTGATTATTAAATATCCGCTTCCAAACAATGGATAAGGCCAATGAGTAGTCTCCATGGTGTTCTCAAATTCAGTTTTCCAACTGTGTGCTGCAGTTCATGAGTGCCACACTGGCTGTTGTGCATAAGTCTCATTTGTCCAAACATATTGATACTTTCAGGCCTTGGACACTAGGTAAGTGAGGGGCCACCTAAACCCCAATCAGTAGATCTGGTAGGAGCAACCTGCTCAGCTTATCCAGTGTGGCATATTTACATGTTAATTTTCTTTGTGTATGTGATTTCTTTAAAAAAGATTGAGAAGTACAACTCTGTTACAATAGAACTTATATGCATACATGCATAACCCATGGACACAGACAATAGCGTGGTGTAGTGTAGGGTGGGGAGCAGAGGCAGGCTAGAAGGAGTCAAGGGGAAAAAAGGGATCATATGCAATACTTTGAACAATAAATATTTAAATAAATAAATAAATAAGTAGATTGATAAATAAACAAACACACTCTTTAAAAAAAAGAATAAAAAAGAGACTTCAAATCATACAATTGTGGGCTAAATTAATTCTAATGTTATTTAATAAAAATATAAATAGCAAATTTCCTGATATTTTAAATGCCAAATTATGAAATATGACATAATTAAAATTTATCGAAAAAGCCATTTCATTTATTTCATTTAAAATGCCTTCTCTACATATATTTGTAACCATTTAAACATTAGGTCTTTACAATCTGAAGATATTTCACAGTATTAATTACCTAGTAAGCTTAACAATTCTTTTATTTCTTCTATAAATACATGTCACACAGCTATACTATTTAATATGTAAGGGGCAAATGACTCTCTATTAAGACATAGAATATGGGATATTTTCAGCTCCTTTAGACAAGTATTTCCAGAAAATAGGAGAAGAATCACTTCTTTCACCTGCATGTTGCATCCTCCTCTTAGTGTAATAATAGGGATTACTTCCTTTCACTACATTTCATTCTATGTTGGGCACTGTGCAGAGCATGTTAAATATATTTTATTCAATGTTTGTTAACCTTACAAGTTAAATATTATTATCACCACCTACTTTGTGACCAAATGAGACTTGAAGAAATGAAACACTGTGTTTGAGTCAGAAAGCCTGCCGTTGGAAGTCGATGGGATATGTTTAAAGCAGGATAGAGATTTAAAACCAGGGCTCTCCGATGTCAAATCTGGAAGCAACAGCTTATAAGAGACACTGACCCCAGTTACTTAAGAATAAGATAGAAAATACCAAATAATGTGCAAGTGTTTTATTTTATCTGCACACTGTATGTTATAAAGCATAAATATGTCATTGAGTTCTGTCTACTTCTCTCACTTCCAACCCGGAGTGGCAGATATGAACTAGTTGCTTCTAATGGAGGGGCCTGATTAAAGTTTATGCGCTCCTGACCTTCAAAAATTAGAGCATTTCGATGTTTAAGTGATTTTCCCATTTATTTGTCATATAATTGGAGCTCAATGAATAGTCCTTGCATACGTTTCTGAATGATCCATAATTAAGGCTTTCGTTCTATCATCTAGTTTATTGCAACTGATTGACTGCATTTTACATGTTGGGAAGGAGGCTTGAGATTTGCTATAAAGAGGGAAAGCTTTACAGTTTTTCATATATGGGGGATGTCATTTTGCTGCCAGTTAATGATTGACCACCAAGAAAATTTGCCAGACACTAACAAGGCAGAAAGAAAAATAACAGGCTGCTGCAGATGGGGTGGGTCACTAAGTGCTCTGCTAAATGCCTCTCCTGTATTATGTGTTGGGTGACTCAGGCTCCTGCAATTCCGGATTTTCATCTTTGAAATGATGATAATAATAACGCCTAATTACATGATTCTCCAAATTACATAAAATCATCCATCTAAGACATTTAAAGCCGTGCCTTGACTCCAAAATTTGCATGTAATAAGTTTAATGTCACTATGTATTATTGTTATTATTGACTATTTATAATAACCCTATGAACAAAGATAGCATTATTTTCTTCCGTTTGCATAGAACAAAACTTAGACTTAAAAAGAGTAAGTAACTTGCCCAAAGTGGAACAGCTGGTAGGTGGTGGAGCTGCAATTGGAAGCCAGGTGGCTCACAGTGACTGCACATGTAATCCTCCTCAAAAGCTCCCGTCTCGGGGTTGAAAGCGATGCTTTCCAACAATGTATTGCTTGGTAATGACTCTGGCACCCAAAAGTATATGTCACAAACTTTACTTTCAATATGTTGTTGTTTATTTTATTATTATGTAAGCGGTCTATGTTATATAAGTTGTGATATTTTTCCTTGGTATTTTTGGCAATGTAAGCCACAGTTAATGAGAAGGTGTCATTTTCTGTCTATTATACTGCTATGGTGTAATCATTTAATCTTTGACTATCAACTGTATAAACGAAAATTACATATTAATTTGAAATCCCATAGACTATAATTCAGTGGTTAAAACAAACCACAGTTCCCTGGTGTAAATCTTTTCAAGGCAGATTTTTGTCACAGGAAATTAGGACTATTCAGTAATGATTTCCTTTAAAACCAATTGTAATGGCTAACTCTGATTTATACTGTAAGAATGTATTGCACATATCTAAGTGATACAAGTTCAGATACAAAAATGCAGATACTACCCAATCTTTAAAGTCTTATTTTAGAATGAATGGCCTTAAGACATACTGCTATATATGCCTGAAGGCTCATCATTTAAATACATTCTATCCTTTCTTTTCTTATAACCAATGTTCTTGCTATTCTTTCTAATTTGTGAGCCAACTTCCTAAATCAAGCCCCAAGCTAAATGGTACCTTCTCTGTGTGCAAAAGTAGCTTTCTTATGTCACAGACAATCAGGGGGAAAACAAAACAGAAATATTTTAAATAAGGGAATATTTCTGTTATTATAATTACAAAAATATTTTAAATTCAGTAGTGTCAGTACTGTGTAGTCTGTAAATGTAATATGAATAAATTTATAAAATATCCACCAACTAGCCAACTAATTGAGTTTTCCTTTCAACTTGTTTTATACACATATTATACATGTGGAAGTATTTTGTAGATAATTGAAAATTTAAAATGATTCCAAAATAACTGAGATTTCATTTTGTAATTCCTTGGAAAACTTTAGCACCTCTAATTATTTTTCGTGTTAGCTATGGTCTTTACTAGGTTCAGGAATCAAAGGACTGATTACTTGTGGATATGTTCTCCATTTGTGCCCATCTGAATGGAAAATTGATTGCCAGATTTACTTACATACTTTACTAATGATTTTCTGCTTCAGTGATATCAAATCAATTTTGAATTCCGGAATACATTGGAAGGCAGAGAAAGGTAAACCAGCAAAGTTGACTAAAACCCATATCATATATAAATGTCTCATTTTACTGATTTGATAAATAGTTCTTAGTACTCAGTGGACTATATGATGTGTCATAGGTGCTTTGTAAATCATTATGGAAAAGTTATCATTTCTCCAACCACAGATATTGACAGTTCTTCTTTTTATTTTTCAGGATTTTATTCTTGTCAAAATGATGAAAACATTTTGACTGGTGACAGTCTTAAATACTACAACTAAAAATAATCACCATAATATATCTGTTATTTACTGTGTCCTTTATATGTGTTCAGGCACTAAGCTAAGCACTCTATAATATTGTCTTATTAAATTAAATCCCCACATTATGAACTATGATAATCCTCATTCAAAATATAAAGGTTAAATACTTTTCCAAAGTTAAATAATTAATGATTTTTAAGTTGGCATTAAAATCCAGTCACTGCTAACCCCCTACCATAGTCACTACTGGGAATGAATTACGCTCTCATTACTCAGGCTACACTGTCTCTATCCCATAAAGCAAATATGAGTTTGATTAAGTGAATTTTTTTATTGAATTACTGGAAGATGGATCCGATGTAAAGAGCACTGAGTGGCTTTTGCCTCTTGCCAGCCATACACAACTTTTGGTAATTCATGAGAATTTGGAATTCTCAGGGTTTCAATAGACTCCTTAGTAAAATGGAAATATTATTATCTCACAAATTTGTGAGGATCTAACAGTAAAGAGCTATTAATTTTAACACTTAAAGGAAATAGCAAGATGTTTTTTATACGTTCAAAGGATAATATTTTCTTCTACTATTTCATCATTTATTTCTTCAATTTTATCTTACCTTTAGTTCATCATGAGTAAAATTTTGTAGCAAAGTCCACTGCCTCATACAAAATGGCTAAAATTTATGATCACCAACTTCTCGTGGTTCTTAGACATTGCCAGACTCCCTAAGTTCCTCACTCCAACTCACTATCTTAATTTTCATGACCTTTTCAAAGCCCTTTGTCTTCTGAAATGTCCAATCCCTTTTTCTCTTCCTCCCACATAGCTGGCATTGCCCTTCCTGCTGTGGAGAGAAAATTGGAGCCATCTGACAAAAATGTCTTCCTGGATTAAAGATAAGATCTTACCTACATTTCCATCCATTTTCACTTCCTTTCTGATAAACCAGAGAAGCTCTGGCTCCTCCTATTTAAATCCACTCCACCCAAACATTCCACTCTCTGAAATGCTGAAAAATTGACACTTCTCTCTTGGACATTCAGCTACTCAATTGGTTCATTTGGGTTGAAACACTGTAGCTGACTATTATATTAGGAGTCTCTATAAAGCCATGCTCTTGTGTAGTCCCCTCTCTCATTAGCTTTGAGGTTGGTCATATCCTTTAGTCAGTGGAACAGTATTTTATCTTTTCTTATGACTAGTAGTATTCCATTGTATATATGTACCACATCTGCTATACCCAATCACCTATCAAAGGACACTTCAGTTGTTTCTATATCTTTGCCACCATGGATAGTACTGCAATGAACATAGGGGTGCATATATCTTTGCAAATAAATGTTTTCAAAATTCTCAAGTAGATACCCAATGAGGTGTTGCTGGGTCATTTGGTAACCCTATTCTTAATTTTTTGAGGAACCTCCATACTATTTTCCATAGTGGCTGTACCGATTTACATTCTCGTGAGCAGTGATTGAGGGTTCCTTTTTCTTCACAACCTCTCCAACACTTATTACTTGTCTTGTTGATAATTGTCATTGTAACAGGGATGAGGTGATATTTCATTATACTTTTTATTTACATTTCCCCAATAGCTAGTGAAGTTGAGCATCTTTTAATATATCCATTGGCCATTTGTATGTCTTCTTGGGAGAAGTGTCTGTTCAGGTCCTAAATTTATGAATCTTGGTCTTAAAGAGAATTTTATGAATTTGACCCCAAAGGCAAGGGGAGTAAGGACAAAAATAAATAAATGGGACTTTATCAAACTAAAAAGCTTCTTCACAAGCAAAAGAACCTTCCAATAGAACAAAATGTCAACCAACTGAATGGGAGAAAATATTTGCAAACAACACATCTGCTTAGGGGTTAATATCCAAAATATATAGAGAACTCATACAACTCAACACCAAACAAACAATCCAATTAAAAAATGGGCAGAAGATCAAGTCTTATTTTAAATGGACTCATAAAAGCACTTAACTCTTGCCCTGGCTGGTGGCTCTGTTGGTTGGAACATTGTTCCATATACCAAAAAGGTTGTGGGTTTAATTTCCGGACAGAGCACATTCCTAGGTTGTATGTTTGATCCCTGGTCAGAAGACAACAGATCAATATTTCTCTCTCACATTGATGTATCTCTCTCTCTCTCTCACTCTCTCGCTTCTTCACTTCCTATCTCTGAAATCAATAAACATGCTATCAGTTGAGGATTAAACAAATAATAATAAAGCACTAAACTCTTTTGCAGAATCCCTTCTTGAAATGCTTTGTTAGCTTTTTCTTTATGTTTTCTAATTTCTTCTCTTAACCTCTCACTTGTTTTGGAGTGTCTTTTAACCTTCATCCTCCCTTATTTTAAAATTCAATGTTCAAATTTTTACAGGGGCCCACCCTGAGTCCTCCCATCTTTTCCTTCTTGTTTCACTATCTAGGACAGTGATGGCGAACCTATGACACGCGTGTCAGCACTGACACGTGTAGCCATTTCTGATGACACGCGGCCGCATGCCGAAGATGAAACATTTGCTGCTCCTGAGGATGAAACATTTGCGACTAGGGTCTTGGAGTTAGTTTTTTCCTCAAAGTGACACACTACCCGAGTTATGCTCAGTTTTTTGGCGAAGTTTGACACACCAAGCTCAAAAGGTTGCACACCAAGCTCAAAAGGTTGACAATTATCAACAAGACAAGTAATAAGTGTTGGAGAGGTTGTGAAGAAAAAGGAACCCTCTATCACTGCTCATGAGAATGTAAATCGGTATAGCCACTCTGGAAAATAGTATGGAGGTTCCTCAAAAAATTAAGAATAGGGTTACCAAATGACCCAGCAACACCTCATTGGGTATCTACTGATCTAGGATCAACTTCCTTGTCACCTATACTTAAATGGCTTACAGGTGTTTTCTAATGTTTCCTATTTGAATGAAAATTATCACTATTCAAAAAATTATACAAGTTGAAATTCCAACCTTCACATCTATCTCAAATTTTACATTAAATAAGTATATCCTTTATTCTGATTTTACTTACATACTTTAGAATCATCCAGTTTATCCTAAGGCACAACCCAAAGTAATACATACATAATTATTTTTTAAGGATATTTGGTATCCTGTTGATGCTCACTTGTGGCAATTTTACTTGATATATTAAACATAAGATTAAGTTTGGGCATTTAAAATTCAAAAATGGTAAAGAAGAAGAAGCAAATGATGAATTGTACGGTATGTTTCTGATATGGGGTAAGATGTTTGGCCCCATAGAGGAGATAAAGATCTGGCCCTACTCTTAACAAATGTTAACACTTACACAATATAGTGTAGCCTATATTTCAGCATGTCAAGTGATAGATTGCCTATTTTGAATCTCACTGTCTGAGAAGTTAGATGTCTATCACTTTTTAAACTTTTCCTCCATGCCCATCACAGTATAAAGTTGCTAATAATAGAATGTGGCCCACTTTTCTGAAGTGGTAGGAGCAATTTTCTCAAAAGTGAGAATTTAGAACAAGGAGAACTGTTCTTTCTATTTTTATGTGAACTTGCACTGTTAACAATCTGTGTGCATATGAAGTAAAAAGCCAGGTTCCCAAATAATTGATATTTTCTCAGAGCCACAGTGTGAGTTTACATAATCACAACCCCTATTCCTCTCCTTGTCTTTTTTACAATGGTGTATGTTTCTAGTTTTGGAATAACTTTTAAACTATCTGATCATAAAGCCACGCCCTAGCCTAGTGACGCCCTGAGACTCCACCCCACACAATCTACAAACACACCCAAGCTCCGCGCAGCGGCTTTTGCATATAAATGGCCTGCCCTATAGCAGCTTAACCAAACTAACTGCACCTCCAGTCAGACAGCTCCAAAACCTCCAAACCCCAAGCAAAGAGGAGAAAACTAGTTCTTGCTATAGCTCCATTGTTGACATAGTTATTTACCTTTCTATTTTTGCAAGTAGTCAGAGATACCAATTGCAAAATATGGTTTTAAAATTGCTCTTTCCTAAGGTTGACAGCTATGTGAATTCTCATTAAATTTGTTTGTCATATTTATGATAGAATTAATGCATGAAAAAACCTTTTGTTAATTTCATGTATATAGTGAGGCCTGCAAGAAAACCTGCTCCTTTGGATATAATTATAGCCATGAATACTGTTTTAAAAAGTACAGTGAATCTGTGGTAAGGATGTTGAACTCTAAATTATATAAAAATTGACATGCTTATTTTTTACATACTCATTAGATAATGATTAATATGTATTTCCCTTTTCAACAAGTGAGGAAAAGATAAGATTATGATTGTTCCCCAATTCCTGTTTTGTATGTTAATTGTAAAACAAAAATAAAGATAAAACATCTCAGGGGAGAAAACAAGATTGTGGCATAGGTAAACACCTAAACTGCTGCCTCGCACAACAATTTCAAAACTACAACTAAAAGACAAAACGTCTATCACCCAGAACCATGGGAAAGCTGGCTGAGTGGAAGTTCTACAACTAGAAGGAAAGAGAAAAGAGCATTGAAACGTGCACAAGAGCTGAAAAGCTGAGGTACGGAGGCGCGTGAATCGGGCTGGTGGCGGGCAATTGGATGTGCTGCTTTTTTCAACCCGAAAGGAGACAAGCTCCTGATTACTCTGAAATCCAGTTTCTGGGGAGATGCTGGGGATCCATACTCCTACAGGGAGAGGCTGGACTGTCGGCCATTGGGTCGGAAAGTGAGGGTGACTTTCTTGCAGAGGTGCACCCAGCAATCATTGTTTACTGCGCTAGAGCGTGGGACGCAGGGACTTGGAAACGTGGAAACTCAGAGAAGGCTGACTGGCAGCCATTGCTGTTTGCCACGCCCTAGCCTAGTGACGCCCTGAGACTCCACCCCACACAATCTACAAACACACCCAAGCTCCGCGCAGCGGCTTTTGCATATAAATGGCCTGCCCTATCGCAGCTTAACCAAACTAACTGCACCTCCAGTCAGACAGCTCCAAAACCTCCAAACCCCAAGCAAAGAGGAGAAAACTAGTTCTTGCTATAGCTCCTGCTGGGTGGCCTCAGACAGTAGCTGACCTGTACCCCATTGGAGATCCAGAACTAGTGTATCTAGTGGTCTGTGTGAGAGAACACCAGATTTCAACTACTCTCATAAGGGACACATTCAAGAGGCAGACTCAGTGAGCACCAAAGCCCCACTGAAACAAGTCCTGCCCCATAAGCGTGTCTCCAGCACAGCAATTCTTCCATTATAGACACAGCAGGTCCTCACAGCCAATTGGCCTGGAAATCAATTCCTCACAGTGACACCAACAACAATCAAGACTTAACTACAACAAGGCTGAACACACAGTCCATAAAGGGGTGCACCAAGAGTGTCCACCTCAGGTAACTGGGAGGCTGACCCATTGGACCATATAGGACACCTAGCACACAAAACCACACTACTAACTCAGGGAAATAGCGAAAATGAGGAGACAAGGAAACAGATCACAAACGAAAGAAATGGAGGAAAACAAACGACTGATATAGAGTTCAAAACCACGCTTATAAGGTTTTTCAAGAATTTCCTAGAAAAGGCTGATAAATTTAATGAGACCCTCGAGATATGAAAAAGAACCAACTAGAAATTAAGCATACACTGACTGAAATAAAAAATATTATACAGAGACCCAATAGCCGACTAGAGGAACACAAGAATCAAGTCAAAGATTTCAAATACAAAGAAGCAAAAAACACTCAACCGGAAAAGCAAAAAGAAAAAAGAATCCAAAAAGTTGAAGATAGTGTAAGAAGCCTCTGGGACAACTTCAAGTGTACCAACATCAGAATTATGGGGGTGCCAGAAGAAGAGAGAGAGCAAGATACTGAAAACCTATTTGAAGAAATAATGACCGAAAACTTCCCCCACCTGGTGAAAGAAATAGACTTACAAGTCCAGGAAGCGCACAGAACCCCAAACAAAAGGAATCCAAAGAGGACCACATCAAGACACATCATAATTAAAATGCCAAGGGCAAAGACAAAGAGAGAATCTTACAAGCAGCAATAGAAAAACAGTTAATTACCTACAAGGGAGCACCCATACAATTTTCAGAGGATTTCTCAGCAGAAACTATGCAGGCCAGACGGGAATGGCAAGAAATATTCAAAGTGATGAATAGCAAGAACCTACAACCAAGATTACTGTACCCAGCCAAGCTGACATTCAGAATTGAAGGTCAGATAAAGAGCTTCACAGATAAGAAAAAGCTAAAGGAGTTCATCACCACCAAACCAGAATTATATGAAATGCTGAAAGGTATTCTTTAAGAAGAGGAAGAAGAAGAAAAAAGTAAAGATAAAAATTATGAACAACAAATACATATCTATCAATAAGTGAATCTAAAAATCAAGTGAATTAAAAATCTGAGGAACAGAATAAACTGGTGAATATAATAGAATCAGGGGCATAGAATGGGAGTGGATTGATAATTCTCAGGGGGAAAGGGGTGTGGGGGAGAGACTGGACAAAAATTGAACACCTATGGATGAGGACAGTGCGGGGGAGGGAAGGGCAGAGGGTGGAGTGGGAACCGGGTGGAGGGGAGCTATGGGGGGGAAAAAGAGAAACAATTGTAATAATATGAATAATAAAGATTTATTAAATTAAAAAAACAGGGATATTTGAACACTGAAAAAAAATAAAAATAAAAAAAATAAAATTTGGCTCTCAAAAGAGAAAAAAATCTCAGAGTTTTTATTAATGTGTGTTTTTCAAGAAGAACCACACATTATGCATATTTAATGGAAATTGCTGTAAACAGGGCAATAAAAATTAACTAGTAAAAAACACGTTATTTGTTATTTTTGTCCATAAATAGTCATCAACAGGAGATAAATTCTCTAAATTTTTTTCAGAGAAAGGCTCCTATACTTATTTTAGAGTTCTCTCAGACTACGGATGACAAAGCATTTAGTGAGCCTCTATAGAATGCAATTATATATTTATTTTTCAATAGGAAAAGAAGTAACTGACTAGAAACATTGTTATTTTTTAATTTTTCATAGTCCAGACAGCAAGCTTTTACAAATATTTGGAAATACTTTTAAAGACATAAAAAGTGTGCTGTCTCTATCTTTCCTATTAAATACTAGAGGCCCGGTGCATGGATTCATGCACACTGAAAGTAAATTAATTAGAAGGTGGCCAGTGGGGCTGGACTGAGGAGGTGAGCCAGACACACCCTGGAGCCAATCTTCCGTGGTCCCTCCCAGGCCAGCCTCACCTGGGGTGGTGCTGGGGCTAAAGGGCATCTGCAGAGTGAGCAGGATTCCTCCAGCAGGTGGGGTCCCTCGGCAGTCCAACATCCCCCAAGGGGTCCCGGAGTGCGAGAGGGTACTCTGTAAAGTTGCTCTCACTCAGCAGCTCCTGTGTTGAGTGTCTGCACCCTGGTGGTCAGTGCATGTCATAGCTACCAGCTGGTAGGCCAGTTGCTTAGTCATACACACACACACACACACACACACACACACACACACACACATATATAGACTAGAGGCCCGATGCATGTGTCATAGTGACCTGCCAATCAGTTGTTTGGTTGTTCAGTTGTTTGGTCATTTGGTCATTTGGTCTCTTAGGCTTTTATATATATGATAGGTTTTATAAGGCTTCAACCAACTATTTTGTATTATTCTCAAAATAAATATCCTGATACATAATCTTAGTGCATATATATATATATATATATATATATATATATATATATATATATATATATATATATATATACATATATATATATATATATATATATATGTGTGTGTGTGTATATATATGTGTATATATATATAGACTTTTACATAAAAGTGTATATATTATATTTACTATTTGACTAATTTTTAATGCCTCTTACAAAATGTCATCATAATAAATTTGGGTTGATTTAACTAAATGAAAAGATATAGCAAATTCACAATGGTAGGGAAATTTCCACAAAGAGCAGCTCAACAATGTATGGTATAGATTTTAGGTGGAAAATTCTATCCATTAACACATGCACACACACTTATTGCAAAATCTGAGTGTAACAGCAGAGGCTGAGTATGTTTATCAGAATTTTAACAAGTTAGAATTCAGTTGTTGAATTCATAAATAGTGTCAATATCTCCAGGCTCAGAAATCTGGTAGCCCACCAATGTTGGATCTTTCTTTTTGGAATAGAGACATGTTATTATGCTCACGTATATAGATAAAAATGAAAATTAGTAATTTTAAATGTGTACTATAATGCCAAAGAGATTCAAAGATAATGTCTCTGGACAGTGAATGATTCCTCTGTTGGTAAATTATAAGAGGAAATCAAATTATAATAGTGAATTTATAAACATGGACTTAGGAGTTTTATCTGTCACAAACCTTGTTCTGGCCCAAAACCAGAGTCAACTTTTGAGATTTTGACTTACTAGGTGTACCAGTTCATAATGCGGATTTTTTTCAATAGATGGAGTTACACATATGTTGACATATATGCAATTTGATATGTATGCTATTTTGTTGTATTAACAGCAAGCTTCAAAACTTCATATGTCAAATTTGCTGAAGGTGTTAACATCATAGATATTTTTATGCTTAAAAATGTCAAATTTCATGCCAAAAAAAGAGTTTTAAGACCGATAACTACAAGCATTATTGGATGAAGATGCGTGTCAAACTCTAAAACAACTTGAAGAAAGATTAAACGTTGCTCAGCAAACAATTTCTGATTGTTTACAAGCAATGGGAAAGATTTTAAAGGAAGGAAAATGGGTGCCACATCAACTGAACGAAAGACAAATGGAAAACCAAAAAGTCATCAGTAAAATGTTGCTTCAACAGCACGAAAGAAAGTGTTTTTTGCATCGAATTGTGACTGGTGAAGAAAAGTGGATTTATTTTGAGAATCCCAAATGCACAAAATCATGGGTTGATCCAGGTCAACAATCAACATTGACAGCAAGGCCAAATTGCTTCGGAAAGAAGGCAATGCTCTGGGTTTGGTGGGATCAGGAAGGTGTGGTGTATTATGAGCTTCTAAAATCAGGTGAAACCCTTAATACTGATCACTACCTACAACAAATAATCAATTTGAACCACTCTTTGTTTGTGAAATGACCAGAATGTGCCAGAAGACACGGCAAAGTAATTTTGCTTCATGATAACACACCATCATCACACACTTCAAAACCAGTTAAAGACACATTAAAATATCTTGCCTGGGAAGTATTAACCCACCCACCATATTCACCAAACCTTGCTCCTTCAGATTACCACTTGTTCTGATCGATGGTACACGCACTTTCTGAGCAGCACTTCAAAACGCACGAAGAAGTGGAAAATTGGGTCCCTGAGTGGTTTGCCTCAAAACAGGAAAAGTTCTGTTGGGTCAGTATCCACAAATTACCTGAAAGGTGGGGGAAATGTGTACCTAGCAATGGACATTACTTTGAATAAAGCACTTTTGCTGTTTCTCTTGAGATTATCATGTTTTCTTTGATTACAAAATCCACCACTATTAACTGGTAAACCTAGTAAATGTGATCTAACCTGATGAGAATGTTTATGGTTTAATTTTCAGAAGAATCATTTCTAAATTCATGATGTGGAGAGGGACCTTCATGAACTCTTCACACTTCTGCCTCCTCATTTTCTATACCTGACACATAATTGGTATATATTATGTTTTGCATTAAATTATTGAGAAAAATGATTGAGTAAATAGTGTTTTTTATCTAAATATATATTTTCCAGAAAACATCCTCAGTGTCATATATCTCCAATTTGTCTAATTACTAAAATGTAACTGTCCAACAATTTCAGTCTTAACTTCAAATTTGATCTATACATTTAGTTACCAGCTTGATTCTTATTTGTTATAAAAAACATAGATAATATATATAATTAAAGTCATCAGTCATTCTAATGCTATGGAAACATTCACTGAATAGAGCCAAACTGGGTAGTTTTGTACAACTGAACATTACAAGTACTTAAATACAGATTGATTTACAAATATATAAACACAATTAAAAATGAGAAGTAATGTAAGCAGAAATTACCCATAATTAAATGTAGTTTTCCTCCCATTCAAAAGTCAAAAATGTAAACAGCTTTTATATAATATCCCTATGTGAGCTAATTTTTAAGGTTTTTATTATGTAATGTAATCATTGCAAACTCAGTGAGTTTTATTTTTATCTCAAGTTTTCAAATGTAGAAAATGATTAAGTAACTTGATCTCCATAATAGCAGAGGGACCTCATTAGAGGAAATTTCCAAAAGACCAGGACCTCACACAGTTATTAACTTTAAATAAGTGAGAACATATTCAGCAGATTGCAGAATCACTCTCTCAGTTCCTTCCTCTCTTTATACAAATGCATTCTCTCTCTCTCTCTCTCTCTCTCTCTCTCTCTCTCTCTCTCTCTCTCTCTCTCACACACACACACACACACCAAACACACACCAAGTACCCAAACATAAATACAAGTACATGTTGCTAAATTCTGTCTCTGTTTCTCTGTCTGTGTCTGTCTCTCTCTGCTTTCTAGAATTTTTACTTATTAATAAACAATCCCAACCATTATAAACAGCTGGAAAGGGCAGATTCTACTTGACCATTATAGGCAACGCGCTGGTGCTTCTAACAGAAAGCCACTGTGCACATTATAGGTAACCTACTGACTCACTGTGTTTGGAGTCATCCATACGCACAAACAGAGCACGTGTGTGTGAATGTTTAAGTGAGTAGTGACTTAGCAGAAAGTAAATCTAAAGACATATTTAATTATCTATGCAGTGTTTTCCTCCGTTTCTCTCTCCAAATTAATAAATGGATATCAAACCGATATATTTAGAAGGTAGGAAAAATTATAAAATATTTAATTATAAACACAGTAAAATGGGTGATCTGCTGTAAAAAATACATTTTTAAATAACTGTTATGTTTGCCATAAACTCTGCACAATGGACACATTGCAGAAAGTGTTGCAAGTCTTACTCTAAATATCAAGGTCTTTGAGATGTCATGAAGGTCTTATAGAAAGACACTGCTATAATGTTTCTAAGCCATCCACCTCTCAGACCACTGAGTAAATGGATTTCCTTACAGTTTCAAAGGGGCTAACTCTTGGTTAATTGTCACACTGAAAGAAGAAAGAAAAGTTTTAATATAGAAAAGCATTTGTTTCATTGTTCAGTTTTTCCGTTAATTTAATGCCCTAAGAATTCACACAGGCCCACAGGGGTTTGGGCCGAGGTTGTGGCATTAAACTCCATTTTAAGTGCCTACATAAGATGCAACAACATCATTGCCTTGAATTAAAGTGCAAGAAAAACACTCTACTGGGAGCATTATGGTATCCTACGCGAAGAAAATAATTCATGAGTCCTCGTCATAAAATTAGCTTTATTTCTACATTCTAGAACAAATGATAGAACATTCTAAAGAATATGTCCTAAATCAGTAGCAAGCTGCCCCTCCTAAATCTCAATAACTGTCTAGGGTAATCTTTGACAGCTGGGTGCTATTAGGATTTGTTCGAATGGTGACAGTGTGGAATACGCTAACACAGGGCTTATTGCCACTTACCCAGCAAGGACATGAAATGAGGTGACATGGTAATGAGTTGATACAAATGACTTTTGTAACTTTCACAGTGCTACCAGGCTGAGGCAGGCAATCAGAGGGGAACTACTGTCTGCCTTTCGTGATGGTTTTAACGTGTTCCATTTGATTTAATACTGCTGGTAGGCAAAATGTGAAAGGAAAGTAGGTCACTGCCTCTTTGCTTTGCTCAGATAACAGGGCAGTACTCACCTGGTTTATCCTAAGAGTTATATTTACTTTTGCTGATGACAAAGAGATATATTTTGAGCCAGGACTTACACTATTTATTGTAAATATAGTTATTAGATACTGCTAAGAGTAATTAGAAGTAATACACATTGGTTAATGCAAAATTGAATTTATCTACTTCTCTACTTGCAGAGAATAAAGGGCTCTCTTAGAGATAATCAGCATTTCGGCTACAGAATTTGTTGTTAGGAGTCTGACATAGTTTGTGAACATATGTACCCGTCAGCTTTTTATAAGCGCACCATTCTTGCAGATAAACTTCTAAGTCAGAAAACTTGGCGTGTTTGAACAAAGCTTTTGCTAAAGTTTTAACTACGTAAAATAAAAAGGATTTTTTATAGTTCTCATGTTTTTCAAATTGTGCTTTCAATAAAACTTATCGTAAAGTAATTAAACTGGCCAATGTATCAAGGCTGGACTCATTAGGAAAAGATGTCACATTTGTTGGCCTAATATGGTCTCTACTTGAAGAGCTTTTATTGACTTTTATTATAAATGTCATTTTATATTAAAGTAAGTAAAAAAATTAAAAATCAATATATTGGTTTAGACATTGCTTTTTTTTTCTTTTCTTATTTTTATTGGGGTGACGTTGGTTCATAAAATTATATAGATTTCAGTGATACATCACCTCTATATTGCATTGTATTTTTTTAATATGGCCAACTAAGATATTATAAAAAGGGAACACTTAAATGTTGCAATGATTTTATATGTGTTTGTTTTTCGAGTACCATTACAACTTGCTAAATTTTAGGAAAATAGCTGCAATGATAACTTCCATAATATTGGAGATTTTGAATGCACGCGATCTTAACATAACAGGTGTCATTTAGATGATTGGTTTAACTCCTTCCCCCTCCTTCCTAGCACAGGAAAGGCAGGTCTGTGTGAGATTAATTAGATAGATGCTGACTGCTACATGCTCATTAGTAGAGGGGAAACCAGTTCCTGCCATATGCTTAGATGTCACAGGGATACTACAGACTAGCCTCTGAGTCCCTGCCCTCCACAGGAGGCAGTGAGTCAAAGGGAGCGCAGCCTGGGTGGGACAAACTGGGGGCAGAGCTGCTGCTGTTGCCCAGCAACTTCCCCCACCCAGTGCTCTCCTGCGGAGAAATTATCTTTTATTAAAAAAGAGCTTTAGCTATTTACCTTCCATTGGCAGCTTCTCAGACAGGGACAGCCAGGCTTTATGCATTCGTCATAATGAGACAACTTTTGTTTGATATACTGGCTTGGTGGGAGACTGGAGAGATGGGATGGAGGAGAGGAAGTTCAACCCCCTTCACTTTCGTGTGAAGGACAACTGAAGCACCTTTTTTTAGGATGAAAAAGGGTAATTTCCTATATGGTAAAATTTAGGAATAGATTTCATTTCCGGTGCAACAAGATGTTCTACAGAACATCTACATGAAAAGCAATATGGAAAATACTGCAGATATTAGAATAAGTGTTATGCACGCAATAAGTTCTAAAGTCAAATTTCATAAGTTAAATGAATATGCTGTTTAAAAACCACACAAACTCTTAAGTATTTCAAACTAACCTCATTTTAAGAGTGAGTGTAAACAATGTATTAGAACTATTGGGTTTTTAAAAATATATATTTCTTTATTGATTTCAGAGAGGAAGGGAGAAGGAGAGAGAGAGAGAAACATCAATGATGAGACAGAATCATTGATTGGCTGCCTCCTGCATGCCCCGCACTGGGGATCAAGCCTGCAACCCAGGCATGTGGCCTTGGCGGGAATTGAACCTGGGACCTTTTAGTCCACAGGCTGACGCTCTATCCACTGAGCCAAGCCGGCTAGGGCAAAACTACTGGATTTTAAAGATTTTCTCCAAAATATGAGGGGATGGTGGAGACGATTTGATTAGAATAAGGCTATGAGGTTTGCTGAACTTTCGCTTTGGGAATGGAGTAGCTGTACATGCTCTCCCCCACTGAGGATGACATGACATCTTCCAGAGAAAAGTACAAAATGCCAGAGGCATCCTGTTAGTGAGTGGTGAAGTCCACTTAACCGCTCAGAACCCAGAATTTCAAAAACAAAAGAAGATAAAAAAGAGAAGAGTATTACAGGTGGTAGATTAATGGGACTAATATAATAAAAAAGAAACATAATGAAAATGCATCAGAGATAGCAGAATTAATTTCACTTCCTAAATTTTTGCTTCAATCATGTATATATGGTTTTTGTCCTTGTTACAATATAATATTTTTTTTTCTGTGGTTTAGGGTCAAATAAGTTTGAAAATCTTTGTTCCAGAGTAATAGAAATTGGGAGTATAACAACTAGCATGTTTGACCTCTGGTAAACAAGGCCTGTGTATATGTGTTATTGATGCCAAGGATGGAGAAAAATCCTGGTTTAAATTTGTGCCCCATGCTGAAGGTCAGGAGCCTCTGCACAGCCAGGCTTGACCTGAGATCCAGCTGCTGCATCAACTCAGTGCGCTGTGGAGTAAGTAGTTATAGAGAGCATTCATTTGACCCTGGATAATTATTCCCCTGGGAAATACATTGGGTACTAGCCAGGGTGAAATATATTTTTCCTTTTTTCTCCTCAATACAATGTATATTTATGAAACACTACTCGGGGCTCGGCACTTACGTTTCAGATTGTAAACAAGTAAATATTATTTATTAATTATTTTTCAGTGGCTCAAGGATGTACAATATGTAAGGAGAATACTTATTGAACACTGGAATTTTAGATACATAGGTAAATATAAGTTAACTAATAAATGTCAAAACTATAATAGAATGTGTAAATATAGTATGTTTAAAAGTAAGTAGGAGGAATAAATCATAGATGCATTATAAAGTATCACTTGAAAAAATATGATAAAATCATTTGAATTTGAAAGATAAAATTGGAGAAGAAAATTATAATAACTGAAAATAGCAAAGGCACTGAAATATAAATATGTTGGGGGGATTTAGTAAATTGTCTAGTTCAACTAATAATTGCATGTGTGGATACATAAAAATTATTTAATGGTATATATTATTTACTATACAATATTACAGTTAAATACCAATAAACCTTTCCAAAGTGATGGTGATTCTTAATTGATTTGTTCCACAATTTCATATTATATGTCAGGTAGTATGTAGATAATAACCCTCAACAATATCTCCCCATTTTATAGATGAGAATGCGGGGCCAGACCACGTAACTTGTCCAATGCCACTGAGCTAGTAAGATGCAGTCTAGCCCTGAGCATATACTCTGAATCAATTTGCTATTATGTTCTTATTCACGATCTGGTACATTTATCATATGTTTTCTATTCTTTAATTCTGTGCATAAATACACTTTCAATTAGTCATGTACATTTAAACAGTAGTAACATATGATTCCATTATCTTAAAAAAAATTGGTGAGTCCAAGGAGCAATTCAAATCCATCAAATTCTGAGTAAGTCTCCTTTGGTAAGCCTTCATTGCCCACAGTGAAACAGTGGATGCAGACTAAATTTGATTGTGCATCAGACAAGCAGATACAGCATTTCAAAGTCTATGAAACAGTTTAATAACCAATACATGTACTAAATTTCCAAAATGTAGAGCTGTAATTTAATTTTATTTATAGCTGTCAAGTACCAAGGCCACAAATAAAATAATAAATTCAAAAGAATATTAAAAATTAGATCTTAAATACAGTACCAGGCAGATGTCTGCAAGATTAATAACGAAGTTATTAAATTTCTGTGGAACAGTACAATACAGATACAATGGATCTAAATATAACGGTATTTTGGGTTTCCTTTTAAACTTATGAATCATTTTGTGGGCATTTTGATATAAGTAATTGAGTTCGTAATCTTTTATCTGGTGCTTATGAGCTCTTCTCTTTTCATATGATACTTGAATTTTTCTGACCTCCCTTTTTCTACTGTATACTAAATACTTTCTCCTTTTTTTCTTCTCTTGATCCTTGCTATGAATTAATTCACTACCTTTTTTACTGATGTAAAAATCTAGTTTAATTAAATGCATACACTCTGTAAATATACTCATACTATGCTATTTACAATGTGTTATAAGTCTTAATTTTCCCCAGTTTCTCCCTTCTTCTACATAAAAATAGAGCATCTTCCCTTATACTCATGTTGTCCTGTCCATCACACAGAACATAGCTCTGCTGTGAAGAAACCACACCTACTTACCTATAACTGAGCATCTGTGATTCTAAGTAAAATCAGTGTCTAAGATAACAAAACCTTTCAAACCATTTTTTTGTAGGAAATTCTATCACTCTTGCATGAAATCGTGTATTTTCTTTACCAATGCTATGGCTTTCACTCATTTGTATGAACAACAAAAATTCCATAACAATATTTGTGTTAACTAATAGATCAGAAGACAGGAGGTATGGCAACAGGTTTTAAAAATATCCAGAATTTCCCCAGAAAGTAGCGTAAGTTTTGGGAGATTGTGTCACAACATAGGACTTTTTAATTTACAAGATTTAAGCACAAGGTCTTGAACTTTCTAAAATAAGCTCTGTCATTTTATCAACAAAGGGACCAGAATAGATGGGATATAGTTAAAGGTTAATGTTTGCATGCCAGCCAGGTCATAAATAAATTTTATTTCTTTGGGAATCCCAACTTTCATTGCTATATAATTAATTACAGGCACTAGATGATAGTTGTTAAAGGTCATAATGGAAACAGGATTTTAGTATTCCTGTTAGTAAAATTGTTCAGAGGACTTAGACATAGAAAAAGTACTCAAGTGTAGGTTATACACTAACAATAAACTAAAGAATGGTGAGGAAAGAGAGATTTTGTTCATTCTTTATTAGCATAATAGGAATCCAGAAAACATTTTATTATGAATTTTCTTTCTTCCTTTTCTGTTTTTTATATTTTGGCTTCAATATGTGTAAAATTTTCAAACACTATTTGTCTGGAATGTTCATTATTCTTTTTGCCCCTTTCTTTTGCAAGTACCATTCCCACACCCCTGAGTCTTCTTTCTGCCTCTAATGGCTGACCACTGAAATCTTCTCATAGGCTGCAGGTACTTCATTGCTACTGTGTTTACCAAAACTCTACCCTACCTCTGGAAATTAATGTAACATTACATTAAAATATTCACAGTAAAAAAGGGATACAAGAAAAATTCTTTTGTTTGCTTTTTATAACTCAAATGTGAATGCTATGTAGATTGTAATTGTTTTCTGAAATAAATTTATTTACTTTGTTTTTCAAATCAGAGGAGTGATAGGAATTTGTAATTTTAGGTTATCTGTGAGGTTAAATGAGAAGCTTACCTGTTTCATTAGGGACTAGGAAAGACAAGCTATTATAGTTATAACTGAGATATTCCACCAATCTCATTTGTGAATTTAAAACCATTTTCCAGTTTGGGCATCATTTTATTTTATTCCAACTTTTTCTTTTTTTTTTTTGTCCAAGCTACTTTTTATCAGAACCATCAGTGCTAAGTAACATAGTAGTATAATTTTAAGAAAGGGAGCTATTCTGCTAACTATCTATCATATATACACATATCTTTCAAGGAAATTTAAAGTTAATCATGATCTCTTTCCTCCTTCTAATTAAGGCAGTTAAGTTAAAACAATTCCATTTATCTCTAAGTATCTTCAATTCCAACATGTCTAATATAGTTTTCTGGGATTTCATTCTGCCTTTTATAGGTAGATATAATGGTATAGTCAATGTCTACTGATTAACCAGCATATGATTGTGATTATTTTTCTCACAATTGCTTCTTGCTTCAGTGTCCTCTCTGAGCTCAATTTCATTCTAAATTACATATACTTTTTATTTAGTCATGATCTAGGGATAGTAAGATCTTATAGATTATAGTGTAGAAAAATAGCTTTATTATTTAATTACTCTTCAATGATGAGTAAGCTAATATGCCTATCTATTTGGGAAATACTTTTTTCTAATTAGTTAAACCTATTATTCCACTCATTTCTGCATCTATTGTTGTCAATAAGAATTCTGTTTTGTGTTGTCATTTCTTTCTAAAGAATCCACTCTTCATTCTTGTTATATTAAAATTTTTTGTCTTTGAAATTTTTACATGTATGATTAGTATGTGATAAAGCAGACACATCTATGTTTATAGTTACAGTGATATGACAATTTTGCCAGGGACTCTGTTTCTTAATTCAGTTTGAGAACCCATTCTTTTCTTTATTTCTGAGAAATTCTTCACCATTATTGTTTTAAATATTCATTCTCTCATTTTTTTTCTGTTTTCTCCTTTTATGAGGCAAAAGTTGGATATCCTCAAGCTAGCCTTCTTATATTCTCATTTCCTTTTCATACAATCCACCTAGTTGTCTCTGTGCTCTATTATAGATGGTTTTCAAATTTGTTTTCCAATTTATCAATGTTATCTTCTGTTCTGTTTTGTTTATTGTATAACTTGTTTATTACTAATTTCAATGACCATATGTTTATTTGTAAACTTTATCTGTATTTCTGGTACTACATATACTCTTTTAGACTAGCTCGTTTTCTCCCTGCTTCTATCCCTCTATCTCTTTGAACACTGTAAAATTATGTATGTTAAGGAAACTTGAAAACTGTCTACAATCTTAAAAGCGATATTGCCCTTTTCTGCCAACTCAGGCTATTTCATGAAAGGTATTCCCCCATGCAATTTGTACGTTATATTTCATTTTCAGACTCAGTTATTTTTCTTTGGGAACCCAGGCTGCTGTGAGTTGTAAAGACTACTACATGACAGCTCCCCACTTCCCTCTGCATGGATTCCACAGGTTTCACTGATTCAAGGCTGGTTTTTATATTGATTGCTTCTTGAGTTGCTATTGATTTTCTTCTTAAGTAGTTAAAATTTGGGTCTACACATATGAATGATTGTAGGCTTGCGTTTTTCATTTCTCATCCACTCATAATTCTATACAGTTAGCCAATATACTTGCCAAATCTCCAGGTTGGTTGGCATAATCATTTGAGTCACTATTTCTAGGAGAGAAGCTTTCACTTTTTCCAGGTTTATGTAGGAAAGTCATACCACACAGAAAAGAGCCCTCACTTTTCCTATGAATGCCTTAAGATGCCAATTAATGTTTGTATAGTCAATTCTGATATCCCCCGTGAAGAGTTGGGTTTAGAAATTACTTATTGAAGTGTTTCATGAATATACAGGGGTATACCTATGAGAATTGAGCAGTTTGGTGACTTTTAAAAAATTAACCATATCTTCAGAACCAGTACTTCAGATAGCTAAAGGACTTTTACTTTACAATCCCAATTATCTGTATATTTTTATATGTATGTATGTTTCCTGATGCCTGAGAATTTGCATAATTTGTTCTCAAAGTTTATAATTATTATTTTAATTTAATATTATATTCAGTATTTGTGTGTGCAGAGTATGTGTGTGTGTGTTTGTGTAATTACTTGGCTGTTTCCCACCTCAGTTTAGTTCACTATATTGGTCAAATAGCTTCTCACACACTTGAGACTTGTTTTCTTACTGACACTGAGAAAACTGGGCCCAGCTTCCAACTACAAATATCTGTATCTAGCCCAATTTTTTTGTGTAAAAATTTAGGTCTTATCATATTTGGTTTTCTATTGAACCCTCAGAATTCCTTGCTTCATTGACTTTGGAATTCTCTTCAACTTTGTGTGATAGAACATCTCCAATAACACTATTCATCCCTATAACCTTGGTGTTAAAACTACGTATAGACATGGTAGGAAGATAGGACTGGTGCATCTTTAACTCCCCCAGAAAGAGACACTGTAATTACTCTCAAATCTGAATATACTGGTACAGAATGAATAAGGCTGAAAGAGTTGCTGTGTACAATTATTCTTTTTATGGTATATAGTCTTCATGCATACATCTTCACTGAATTATCACTGGTTCTCATTCATTTCTGTTTTATTTTCAAAGATAATTCAGAGATTGAACTCTGAAGACATTACATTAGAATTTTAGTTTTTAAGTTTTATTTTCTTAAGTTTTACATCTTTTCATTATTACGTGAAATATAACTATTGTTAAAATAAGCTAATTTATATAAAGTTAACATGATAGCTTGTTTTATTCTTAAAACAAAAAAGGTTAGTTTATATTTTGTTATATATTTTCAATTTCTCCCTCGAGCAATAATTTTCTTTAAAGATCACTTGAGTGAATTTTAGAACCATTAATTTGATAGCCCAATTCTGTCTCACTATAATTAAGACACCATTGAGAATGATTATCTGTATTTCACCATCAGACTTCAATTTTAAAAAATACATTTTTAAAGCTGGAAAACACTAACTTGTACTTTTCTAATTACCAAAATATTTTAATGTTAAATAACTGCTTCAATTTCTACATCTACAAATTATAAAATAGTGTTCCATATCTCATTCAATATTTGTGATTATTAATTTCAGAATTTCTTTTATATAAGCAGTCACATCATCTGTAAACAATTATATTCTTATCCTTGTTCTATTATTAGTATCACTTAATATATTTGTTAATTGTTATAATGGGTCAACCACTGGCAATCTTGTTCTCTTTCTCTCTCTTCAAAATCCATTTTCCGTTTGACTAGCTCTCATCAGCATGCCAACTACCTGTCTCTTCAACCTACTGCTCTGTCTATCTTGGGGTATCACAACTGTCTATTTATAGCTCTCTACTGCAATTCTTATACATCTACAGTCTATTCCTAACTAAAAAAGTTTTTATTTTATTTCAGTTGCTTTTCAAATTTATGTAATAAATATAATATTTATTATAATATTATGTATCATATAATATTATATAATATTCTGTAATATTATGTCCGTTGCTTTTTTACATCCTTATAAAAATAACCCTTCCCATTACATTTAGAATAAGTCCAAAATTATGCCTTAATTTGGACATAGATCATCCAATAAGATGGTCAATAATGCCTACATTTCCTGGCCATGACCCTTTCTCTATCCACTCTTCCTCTCCCACTCTTCCAACCATACTGATATTCTCCCTTATTCTTAACTATTCTTTGTTCTCTTAGCCTGAAATTTTTCCCAAATATTAAAGTGACTTGCTTCTATTTTCCTTGTCTCTTCTGAAATATTGCAGCCTTAGAAATGATTCCCTTCAATAGCCAATCTAAAACAACATCACCCTGTCAGTATGTCACTACTCAATTTTATTTTTATTTTTTATAACACTTACACTGTTGCTGTACATTACACCTTTTCTGTCTCTGCTTTAAGATATAACGTCAGTGGGGGAAGGTATTTTTTTTTGTTGTTGAAAACTATACCCAGCATATGGTAGGTTTGCAATAAATATGTGCCAAATGAGTAAACAAACGCATTAGTGAATTGGTGAATACTTGCTGAACAATATTGAATAATACTAGTCATAGCTTGTGTTTCAGTTATACATTGCTGCATAGCCAAAACCTAGTGGCTCAAAACAACATCACAAATCTAGGATTTGAGGAGGACCCAGCAGGGTCATCGCTGCTTCACCTGGCATCAGCTGAGACAGCTTGAAGCCTGGAGGCTGAAACAATCCAAAGGCTCACTCTCACATCTCTGGTGGTTGAAGCTGTCAGCTTAAACACCAGCTGGGACCGGGGACAGAACACCAACCTGTTGCCAGTCCATGTGGCTGCTTGGCTTCCAGACAAAATGATAGCAGGGTTCCAAGTAAAATCATCACAATAGAGAGAAGAGAGACAGGTAAAAGGTGTACGGCTTTTTATGTTGTCTCCAAAGTCAGGCAATGTCACTTCTGCTCATTCTGTTCATCAAAATGTGTGACTAAAGCTGGCCCATATTCAAGGGGAGAGATATTAGACTCTAGTTTTTAATGGAAGGAGTGTCAAATAATTTGCTGACATATTTTAAAACTATTATAGAGTGCATTGTTATTTTTGTCCCCATTTTAATGAAATTGCCTCTAGGGTTTTCTTAGTATATATATTTCCTGCTCAACAATAGCAAAGACAAGAGTGAAAGCCCAGCTAATTACAAATGAATTATTGAATAAGGCTTATTTTGATGCCTCATCAAAGAAAAATTACACCTAAATAGTTATCAATGCATATTAAATTGGTTAAAACCTAGTAATATATTTGAAATATTTTGAATTACAATGACACAAGCAACTTATTCAGTGAAATGTAGTAAGTGTAATTTGTCCTTACTGCCTCCTTACATGCATGCATTCCCCTCTCACCCCCATCGGCTTCTCTTCATCTGCCATTTTTTATTGTCAACTTGACAGCATCCATGAATTTATTGAACATTATCAGGACTGGAAGTGTTTTCCATGTGATGGGACAAGTCATACCTGAAAGAAAATGTTCACGCTATTACCTATTACCAAAAGCCAACCTTTCTCTCAGCAAAGTAAATATGAACAAATATAAAGTTATTGGTATTTAAGGAGTAAAAACCTCTAACATTTTTTATTCTATCACCCAATATTGGGTTATTCACATAAAATATTTAGATGCAATATTAATTTTCATTCAAAATATCTTTTTTCTAATAGCAGTGACTTCCTCCTGACATCAGCTGCTGTCCTTTTTAACTTATTTCTATAATGCTGACAGATTTAGGTTTTTACGTATAGGGGGCTGCCTGTGTGATTATATATACTTTGTAAATGAAAACAAGCTTGGAAATGTTACTTCTTTTTAGGAGAAGAAGATTCATTATGTAAAAATATGATTAGGTTCAATAATATTTCTGCTTACTACAAAAAAAATTACTCTAAGAGTGAAATCCTATATAATAAAAGCTTAATATGCTAAGTGTCTGGTCCTTCAGTCAGCTGTTCAACCAATCAAAGCGTAATATGCTAATGAAATGCTAAGGCCTCTCAACTGCTTGCTATGACATGCACTGACCACCAGGGGCAGTCAATCAGTCAACAAGTCGCTATGATGTGCACTGACTACCAGGGGGCAGACGCTCCAACCAATAGGTTAGCTTGCTGCTGTGGTCTGGCTGATCGGGGCTCAGTGATACGGGCTGGATATGCTCTGGAGCCCTCCTGCAGTCCCTCCCTGGCTTGCCAACCTCCCATGTCCCTCCCTGGCCCTGATCGTGCACTGGTGGGGTCCCTCAGCCTGGCCTGTGCCCTCTCTCAATCCCGAACCCCTCAAGGGATGTTAAAGAGCCTGTTTCATCCAGACGATGGAACAACCAGTCGCTATGATGCACACTGACCACCGGGGCAGATGCTCAATGCAAGACCCCCCTGGTGGTCAGTGCGCTCCCACAGGGGGAGTACCGCTCAGGCTGATGGCTGGCGAGCGCAGCAGCGGTGGCAGGAGCCTCTCTCACCTCCGCAGCAGCAGTTGGACATCCCCCGAGGGGTCCCAGACTGCGAGAGGGCACAGGCCGGGCTGAGGAAACCCCCCCAAGTGCACGAATTTCATGCACTGGGCCTCTAGTGTAATTATAAAATGAATAATTAACCAAACACAATCAACAATATTAACATAAATCTGAGACTACCATCATTTCATATTATAGTGAAAATGGTAATGTGAATGTTTTCACAGTTTTAAATCTATTTATGTTTTATAGTATACATAACACAATCAAAAGAAATACTGCAGTGCCTTTTCATAATACTTTCTTATTACATTCTTAAATAACGAAGGAGAAATTTGACAGATTTGATTCTCACAGGAGATTGAGGAACTCATGTCTTTCTTTTGGATAGTTAGAAGTAAACTTCTATTATAAAAATAGAGATTTTTATGATTAAATTTTTAACAGACAAAGGCTGTATACAGCTTCAAAAGAGCCAATGTGATTTTAACTCCAAATTCTTTTTCCCCCTCAAATATTAAAGGTATTTGCAGGTCCTTAGACCTGTTTGTCTACTTAGCCAAGTTAAATTAAAATGCAAGATAATAATATATTATTAGATTATTTTTCCAATATTGACAATCAGTTCTCTTTCATAATGAACTTTTTTCTGCAGTAGCTACTTCAAATCTTTTTTATCCTGTACCCATAGGATTGAACATGATTATGAAAGATAAACCTTAGTAATAAAAGATGAAAAGAGGTTATGACATTTTTATTAAACAGAAAAGGCAACTTCTTTTGATTCTAATCATATGGTTACCAGCATTATTAGAACATTATTAGAAGGACAGGAAATAGGCATGTTTATTCATAAGTACTACTCTCATAGATTATAGTTTGAAAAGAACAGAACTTTTATAAAACTAGTACACTATCACTCTCCTTTTTTTTAAATGCATAAAGTCAATTTTATTTTTCTATGAAAAAATGTTAAGTATATGAATATTTGTTCAGAAGTAAACTAAAATATTATTGGAACTCTATAATATCTTCAAGAGGATAAAGTAAATGAAAAAAGATTAATATTACTTGAACTGTGTATTCCAGACAATTTACTTTTATATCTTTTCTGAGAAGATAAAGAAGAGGTCAAGGTACTCATTTGTAGGTAGCAGAATTCAAACTAGCTAGTTTAAGTAGAAAGGGATTTATTAAGTGATAGAGATAGCTCACTAAATCATTGGGAGAGAAGGAGACTCTAGGCTTAGCTTCCTGGGTTATAGAAATGGGCCACCATAAGAGTCATTGTCAGGAACCTCTAAACTCAGGAAGCTAATAATGCTGCAAACAGCAGAATGAATCCCTTATGGTGACAAAGTTTAAACTACCAACTTAGAAAGCCTTTTGGAAAATTAGGAAATCATCACTATAGTCATTAGTCTAGTATCACAGTGCTGTGATTACATTACCCAGTTCTTAAAGAAGCCCCTCATGAGTGAAATTAATGACAGGAACCAAAATCACATCTAGCCACAATGTGGATAGACCTCACTGAGTGGGCCTAGAAAGTGAGAATATTTATGGCTGGTAATTTAGCAAATGTAGCTACAGTCCTGGCTTCACATGCTAAAAGGACATTGGAGTGGGTATTGAAAAATTGTCAACTATATCCACCAAGGACCCTCCTCCCTTGGTTACTCTGTACCAGCAAAGATCCCTGTTCCGATATCAATGGTAGAGAAACAAATTACCTCAAAACCTAGCAACTTCACGCACCATTTTATTGTTTTATAGTTCTTTTTAGAGTTTCTGTGCACTTGTAGTCAGCTATTGATTTAGGGCTATAGTCATCTGAATACTCAACTGGGCTGAATATTCAGGATGGCCCACTTGCATGGTAGGCATTTGGGATCTTTCCTGTAGACTAAACCCCATACAATGGCCTGTCCATATGACCTGGGCTTCCTCCCAGTGCAAGCAGTTCATTACTCAAAGCACAAGAGTTCTGGTGTACAAGGAAGATGCTCCAAAGCTTTTTATGATATAATCTTAGAAATCACATGTCATCATTCTGGCAAAATCCCCTAAGATATGGCATCATATAGATATTTCTCTGCAATTTGCAGATCAGGCACTTAGCATTGGAAACATTATATATACCTTATTGGGAGAAAGTCCTTGCTATTGAGCTCATGTATAATCTCTATCCCTGACTCACTGGCTGAGTTTTATGAACCCATTGAGCAACAGCTGGGCAGAATGTGGGAAGCAGCTGATTGACAGCCTCAAGACAGGACACCTTATTTATTCAATTATTGAGAGGATCTCCTGCAGAATACAAATGCCAGCCATCAATATTCTCACTTTCTAGGCACACTCAGTGAGGTCTACCCACATTCCTCCTCCACAAACTGCCTTGTAATCAATCCTCCCATCTTATTATTTCCAAATTCCTCAGCATTTGAACAAAAAATTAAGTACTGCCCATGAATCGCCATATATTTCTACATCCAGTAATTTCTAATCCCAGGCCAAACAGAAAACCATGTCTAACTCTTGAAGGTTTGCTTACCGCTAAGATTTTCTTTCCCCACTTCCTTACCTGCTATCTGTATAACTGTGGAATTCTACTTATGGGTCAACATTTTTTTCCTCAGTTAACTGCCATAGGGAGACCCTAATGAGACGATAAATGTGGGTGGCAGTAGTGAGCACTCGGGGTAATTAAACCTACTTAAGCTGAGTCTTAGATGTACAACATCCAATTAAAAGAAGGTTCTTGTGGCATGACTGCCTCTATGGATCAAATCACACAAAGTTTACCCTAGGAGTAAACTGACAGTCATTTGTTCCATCATCAGGCGTTCAACATCTACCATCACACAACAACAAGCTAAGAATTATTTTTGCTCACTTCAAAGAGAGTCTAGATTTGCTCCAGAGTCTAAGCAGCCTCTCCTTGAACTTCCTTAAGTCTATGACAGGCTTCATGAATCATTCTGATCAGGAAGACATTTGAAATACCAGTATGTTCAAAGGCAAGAAGCTCTTCTTGCTCTCAATCCAACTCAAAACTGGAAATCCAATGGGCCACTGAGTAAATGTGTCAAAGTAATATAATTGAATATACTATTGATTCCCTCCAGAATCCAAAGAGGTTCACCAACCATTATCCCTCTTTCTCAATGATAGAGAAAGGAAGTTGAAGCAACTTGTCCTTTCTTCTGGATGAGGTATCCTAACATGTCTAGATCTAAGGGAGCCAGAAACTATTAGATGTCTGTACTATTGCAGGATATCATTCCCATATTCTGCCATCCATCACCTGCTACTTCCCAATCAATAGGTACTATCAACAAGTAAGGTGTGGTAAGATACTTAATGTCTCTACAGACTGAATAATGAACAAGAAGCAGAGTGCTGTATAGCTTTAAGCAGACTAGTGAAGATTTATTGTTTGACCTGTTGGAGGAAAGCATAATATTTCCTCTGTTCTTCTGATTATTGGGATATAGAGAAAAAAAATGATCTTTTTTAACAGATAAATAGTGGCCTAATATGCCTTAGGGACAGTGTTAATTTGTTGCAATAAAATATTTTTTTTAATTAAAAGAAATATAGATGGTCGTCACCTAATTAAGTTTAGAATAATCCTTTATTATTTTCTAAGACTCATTTTTCTTCTTCACAGGTCAAAAAGGCAATATAAATAGGAATGTGACAGAGGTCATTTCTAACCCCTCTTTTATGTTTTTGATAATGACCCTACATTTTGTAAAACCTCCAGAGATTCATTACTGCTTTTGATTTACTGTTTTGATATGGACATGGAGCTTTAATGCTACCAATTAGCTTGCCAACCAATAGCCCTCACTCCACAGGGAAGTACTGTGGGGATTTTACAAGTGTCTGAGTGTTTATATTCTAACCACACACTCAGGAACTGGCGAAATCACCCAGTGTGAGTTCATAAAAAGAGTAAATTCCATTTATCATCTGACCCCCATAAGCCTTTACTCTGATCAGTGAAGCACTATGGCATTCTAGATCCAAGAGAACAGAATTAGTTTAGAGCCAGTGTTGAATTATTCCAGAGAAGAATATATATATTCCAGTGTAAGGTGTTTCAGTAAAACAAAATAGATATTTTAGAGAAAGACTGGGAAGTAAATGTACTGTGTATACTTAAATGCATTTAACCAAATATGTGGCTTTCCTTTATTTTTTTAAAAAAATCTGTTTTTAAGAGAAATTAATATATGGGAATTTAGTGAGATACAATGAAACTCCATCTAATGATTCAACTCAGAATTCTCTCTTTATCAGAGGGGAGAGTTTTTGGTTAAATAAATAAAGTACAATCTTAATGGGCTAATACATTTTCTTAGGGATCATATGACCTACTAGGTACTAACAAAATCTTTGTCAGTCACATGATTTTGATTATATCACTTTCCTCCTGCTGGTTCAATAATCACTACCTCTATGGTTAATTGGTGTTGTGTTGTATTTTTGCCTTTATAACCACAAGAATTCTATAATTACTATTGAATAGGGAATGAATGTCAACAGAAGCATTTCCCATTTTTATCTTCAGCCCACAGAAAATAGTCATTTATATTACATGTCAAAGAGGCTGGTACTCCCCTTATCAATGGCATTCTTGGTGGCTTTGTAAAGAAGCTATCTTCCTGAGTAAGATCTGAGGATGTGTGACTAGTGTTAATAGTAGAGAACATGGCATTGTATGATTACAATTTGCTAAGAGAGTAGCACTTAAATGTTCTAAACACCCCCACCCTCCAAAAAAAAAGGCATCCATGTGAGGTGATGGATGTGTTAGTCAACCCAAAGGGAAATCCTCTCACAATGAATACATATATAAAATCATTATTTTTTATATTTTAAATATCTTACAATTTCATGTGTCAATTACACCTCAGTAAAATTCAAAAATGGAAAAGTTACCCTAAGAGCCTGCTTAGTAAACATACTTGGAATGAATATCATGTCCATTACCTTATAGTACTCCTAACGAGATCCAGCACACCAGCAATTTCAAGCTTGATGATTATGTTTTTTAATGGCCTGCTCTGAAAGGAAGTTTAAAAATTAATAAACAATGAAAAATGGTATGTTTATTTTAAACTTGATTCCAAAATGAAAATTTAAAATGTGTTATATTTAATGTAAATATCTCAACCTATCCACTTATAGAGGCTGATTTTCCATATTTGACAATACATTAATAATATATTTTAATACATTTTAATATTTAAATATTAATTTTATATATATATATATATATATATATTGATTTCAGAGAGAAAGTGAGAGGTAGAGAGAGAGAGAACCATCAATGATAAGAGAGAAACATAGATTTGGCTGCCTCCTGTATACCTCCTATTGGGGATCAAGCCCACAACCCAGGCATGTGCCCTGACTGGAATCGAACTGTGACCTCCTGGTTCATAGCTCGATGCTCAGCCACTGAGCCACACTGGCCGGGCTTAAACATTGATTTTAGAATAGCGTGATTTAAGCTCTAACAAACGTCTTGCTTTTCACACAGGATGTTAGCTGAGTAGATATGTTATCAAGAATAGTGGTAGGTATCACCTACAGCAAGGTGATTTTCTTGCTTGCCTCCTCCCTCTCATGGAACTCAAGAACTGCCCAAGTGATCTTATGGTAGTCCTGAAAAAAATCTATAAGTGAAACCTGCTCTGCAAAGCTATTTTATTTGTGATCCAAAAAGATATCACAACTGAGGTAAAGAAGTAAGTTGTTAGTTTTAGTTATTTTTTGAAAAATATACTCATACCTCACATTAGGGAAAACACATTAAGCTTAGTCATAAAATGGCCAACACAATTAAAGAAAAAGCAGAATGATTATTATCACTGTTTGGCTCTGCATTGCAAGAATTTCTGTATCAACTAGAGATAGCAAAGAAGAAGGGCTGATGGAGAAAACCAATTATACTGTAGTTATCAAAATATTTTTAAAATATTCTTCTTTACTAACAGAATTAAATAATACCTAATACTTCTTATAACTACCATGATTCCAAGGGTGTGAAAAGTATAAACAATATTTTGAGATATATGCAACTGTAATGATATGAAAATATTTGTAATTTTGATTGGTGACAAATTCAGATACTGCGACGACTGTGGGTTTGTTGCCTACATTCAGAATTGAAGGAAATGCTGTATTTCACATCAAGATTAGTGAAAATAAAGTTTACGGAACCTCTGAATTCCACCCCTGGACCCTTTTGGGGACCTGTAAACGCCAAATAAAACTAAAACAAGAAGGGCTGATGGCTGTATGCAGGGGAATGTCATGTTGAACGCAGTTAGATTTTATCACTTGTTTCTTTGCTTCATGGGAAAAATAGTTTGGATATAACTTTATCCCCTTCCTTAATGTTGAAATTTTCCATTGAACATTAATATCCTAATTACCATGAAATGCAGAAGCAGAAAGCTATTGTATAAAAATGAAAATGTGACTGAAGAGGAAAACAAATAATGTTTGGCCGGTGCATTGAGGACACATTTTGTGACATCTCTCATATCTATATTTAGAAATGCTGCATAAATGTAAGGGTCCAGCACAATGCTCTCCACTCCATGGAAACATCTCTGTTACTTACAATTAACTCCCCATCAGTGACACCTATTTTGTCATATAATTTTGCTTACATCTCTTCTATGATGCTTTGCACTGTGAACTTCTTAAGTGTGAAGCCAGAAGCAGCTTTAGGACCTATCACTTCTCCAGCCTCATACCCTGATTGCATATTGTAAATGTTTTTGCACATTATTAATTACTTTATTATTCTTGTATTTGTATTAGATTTTATTTTAGGTAATATTTAAGCAGTGACTTAGTTCTATCAGAGTGAAAACATCTGATTGCACAGGTCTTTCCTTCAGCAATTTCTAGGGTCTACTCGGGGCTGACTGAACCTGATTGATTTATACCTGAATTTCTCAGTGAGAGTGAGATCTTGTCCCAGCAGCCAACTAATCTTAGAATGAAGGCTGATGCCATTTTCTCTGCAGGACTTTATTTGGATAGTAGAGGAAAAGAATCTTTAATTTAAAAAAGTTCTTAAATTGGATTTAAGCAAGGTACCATAGGATATACCCAGATGTTTGGGCTTGAGATAATTATGTAGAATTCTTTTGACTTTCTTCTTTTTCATCTTTTCTTTTTTTATCTTGATATGTTATTTTTCCCCTCAATCTGAAATCTGCTTAGAAAAACATTGGAGGGTAGCTATATATGCCAAAAAGTTGTCATCAAAGGTATACCTGCTGTTTCTTTACATTCCTATGCTGTTTATCCTCATCCATAATTCATTTTAAAAAAAGAAGAAAGAAGAAAAGCAGAGAAAAAAATGGTGCCAAAGATCCCTTGAGAGTCTGACATGAGAACACAATTCATTTTGCATCTTCTGATCACCTTGTCACATAAACACACTTTCTCAGTGCTTCTTTATTCATTTTTTTAAAAAAAATCTAAAGAATTATATTACTATTTTTTTGCAAGGGAGAGTGAAAACATTATTTTTACTCCTGTCATCATAGAAAAAAAATGCTGTCATAGTTTTATGCATATATATAAAGCTAGTTTAATTTAAAAAAATTGAATGATACATGTTAAATTACATGAAGTTAATCAGAAAACATGCATTTTTAAACAAATGCTGTGGTAGGTGAGAAAGCTGTATCAGGGTGGAGAATACTTAGCTACAGCTTTTTTGTTCTACAAAAATCCAACATTCCTCACTTGGAGCTAGATAAATGTAAAGAGAATGTGGAAATATGTAAGAAAAACATTTTCTGTTAAATGCTTAAAAGATGTCTTATAAATGATGACACAGTGGAATGATGGGACAGTGAACAGTCAGCAAGACATATCAATCCTTTTCCCTCCATCTAAGTCTTTTTGTGGGGAGACTTAGTCAAGGCAGGAAATGGGTTGTTTGGATTTTCTTCCATTTCATGGACACGTTTTAAAAAATCGACAGGCCTGAATAAATAGAAGGTAAAACATTCGTGTTCCCAATTTACACAGAAAAATGTACCTTTTCAAAGGCCATGAGCCTGGGTAGTGACAGAAGCTTCATCCACTGTGAGGGCTTTGATGAAAAGACCTGAAGTCTGGAGAAAATCAAATTAGTTTCCATCCCAGATCTTCAACTTAAATGATGTGTAACCTTGATCAAGTTAAGTTGCTCTGTGCCTCAGTTTCCTCATTTAAAATGAGCAGATCATCACATCTACCTACCTATTAGAAACATGATTTATTGAGTGTGAAGTACTTAGAACAGTACCAACCATACTTTATTAAAGAGAATATAAATTTCCACCCCTTCATTCAAAGCATATATTGAATATCTGTGAAATTAGCACTGTAAAGTGTATAAAATGGGATATTAAGATTCACATAGGGGAAATAATCAGTAGTAGTAGCAACATTTTATAATGTAAAACCTTATATTTGAAACATAGGTTTGTTTGGTGCCAAATGAATTCCTATTTTATGGGTGGGGTTGAGGTTAGGGAGAAATCTGTTTCTAATACCATTTAATAGTTTCAGGAGAGGTTTTCCTCTCACTGTAGTGCCAGTGATAGTCTTAGTACATGTCTTTCACCCACTCCCCCTTTCCAGGTTTCAAGTGCCTGAAGGAATAGCACCTGAGCTTTTGGGAAAGCTGATGGGAAAATACTCTGTCAATTTACTCCAAGAAGACAACTTCTGGTACTTTCCATCTCCTGCTAGCCTTATCTCCTCTTTTCTTTATCTCTTCAGAAGGGGAACTTGGGGGGAAAATAAGCCATTTAGCTTGCTTTTTTGCTCCATATTAAATATCCCCCACATTGCCAATAACGTGAAATTATTTTCTCCCTGAAATGAACCACAGAAAGGTTGTGAGCCGTGGATGTATGTCAGGGAGCTCACTGGGGTTTCCTCTGGGCTCCAGGGGCCGGCATACATCTGTACTATTATTCCAGTCAAATGTCTAATCACCCATAAAGCCTGACAACTTGAAACTTGTTGGCACGATATCAAACACTAAAACAAAGACTCCACATGAAAAATGAAAAAGAAAAAAAAAGAATAAGCTCACAATGCATTTTAAGTAAAATGTTTGGGGTGATAGCCTATATAATAAAAGCCTAATATGCAAATTGTCCCCTTGGGCAGTCGTTCGACCAGTTTGACTGCTCACTATGATGTGTGCTGACCACCAGGGGGCGCACAGAACAGGGCAGGCGCCGGCGACATGGTGCTGGCAGCAGGCAGCAGTGGAGGTGCTACTGGCACCAGTGGGCCCCAACAAGAGCGGGACCGTGGCAGGATGGGGGAGCAGGTGAGCAGGCAGCACCAGGCCAAGGCAGGTGCGAGGGAGGGCCCAATTACCCTGCTGATCTCCCCGCAGACAGCAACCAGCAGTGGTGGTGGGGGTGGGGCTGAGGGAGCCAGGCAGGGGGCCTGGCCCTGATCGATCACCTTGCAGGCGGGATATTGGAGCAGGTGAGGGGGCAGCACCAGACAAAGGTGGGGTGCCAGGCGGGGCTACAGGGCTATGAGGCTGGGAGCATGAGCTGGGGCTGCAAGACTGCAGGTGCAAGCTGGGGCCCAATCTCCACAGGCCACCCCAAGGGACCCCACCCATGCATGAATTTATGCACAGGGCCTCTAGCCCTATATAATAAAACCCCAATATGCAAATCTACCAAACAGTGGAACGACCGGTCACTATGATGTGCACTGACCACCAGGAGCTGCCCATGGTGGTCAGTGTGCTCTCACAGGGGGAGTGACACTCAGCCAGAAGCTGGGCTCACGGCTGGAGAGCATAGCAGTGGTGGTGAGAGCCTCTCCCACCTGCACTGCAGACGGGTGGTAAGGAGCAAGGGCTCACAAACTGCAAGAGCCCCAGACTGCGAGAGGGATGTCTGACTGCCAGCTTACACCCGATCCCTGGGCCTAAGCTGGCAGGCAGACATCCCCTGAGGGGTCTCGGACTGTGAGAGGGCCTAGGCCAGGCTGAGGGACCCCCCGAGTGCACAAATTTCATGCACCAGGCCTCTAGTTGATTAATAAGATTATATAGGTTTCAACTGTACCATTCTATGATATTGCATTGTGTGATCACAACCAAAGTCACATCTTCTTTCTTCTCCATTTGTCTAACCTAATGAAGTAGGAAAAAAGTCATTATCTGCATATATTACAAAAGAAAGCAATTTCACGAATATATGTTAGCTATAATAATTTAAGTGATCTGAGGTTTTATTACCTATAAATATATACCTAGATATTTAAACTTTACAATGCTGATATTTGTTAAAGTTGCACTATTCAAGGTGGATTTATTTTTTATTTGTTTAGATGTGTTCTTAAAGTACCTTTAAAACTTCATTATAAGCCTTTAAGATAAAACCTAGAGAGAAGCAGCTGAATTAGATATATTTTAATCCATTTTAATCTTGAATTAGTATGTAGGGATCTGTAAAACAGGTACAGAAACACCAATATTAAATTGGCTTCCAGGGATTTAGACTAAATAACTCAGTTTCAATCTAATCTTGTTACTGTTTTATAAACTCAGTTTACAAATTCACAAGGTAAAATTATTAGAGGAAAGAGAGATCCTTTTTCAGTGGATAAAAAGTCAATAATTTAGCATCATTTTATACCTAGAAAGTCACAAAACAAAACTGGACAATTAGTATAGCAAAATTAAATTATTAAATAATTAAAGAGGTCAATTTTTCAATTTAATATTTTTTACCAGTCTCCAGGAAGAAAGCAAATGACTGTTAAATACGCAATGAAGTATATGGAATGTTTTGTATAATTGAGAACTTAAAAGTAAATCATGGTATCTCTGTGAGGATAAATACTTTTTATTCTATTTTGGAAGCTAAGTACCTGCAAGGAAATGTACTTAGCCTCCAAAAATTGGAATTTTTGGAAATAGTGAAAATCTGGAGAATAATATATTTTGAAATATATGCAATTCATCCTATAATTATGTCAAAGTAAGTCCAATTTCATAGTAACTAATATAAATTAAATGAGTAATATTTCCCATATATTTAGATATACATGAAAAGGTGAGGATTTTAATTTTCCCTTTATTCAATCTTAACAGATTAATGAGTACATCATATTTTATTATATTCATTTTAAAAGAAAGACTGCCATAATTCAAGTTTTCAGAATGACAAAGTAGTGAAATTTTAGTTGTTAAATTTATCATTAAAAATATAAAGTAAGCATAGTTACTTAGAGATAATATTTTGAAAGTAAAAACTAGAGATTTTTTCTAAAAAATGCACTTGTTTTGCCCAGTTGGCATGGCTCAGTGGTTGAACGTTTACCTATGAACCAGAAGGTCACAGTTCGATTCCTGGTCATGGCATAGGCCCGGGTTGTGGGCTCAACCCCCAGTGTGGGGCATGCAGGAGGCAGCCAATCAATGATTCTCTCCCATCATTAATGTTTCTATCTCTCTCTCCCTCTCTCTTTCTCTCAGAAATAAAAAAAATATATATTTTTTAAAAATAAATGCATTTGTTTTATTGTATTTAAAAATAAGAAAAAATAAAGTTCTCAGAAGTTATAATGAAAAGTTTTATATTGAATATTTTAAAATGATGGTATTAATTAAAGAGTAAAGTAATTTAGAAAATTCTAAAAGGGTAAAATCAATTTTAATTTTGAATCTAAAACCATGCATTATATTTACTACATATTAAAATATAATGTTTAAGGAATATGTCGTCTGGAAAAACCATAAATTAAAGAATTCTCTATTGTGTTTAAACTTAATGATAATTGAACATTATATAGTGAAGTATAAAGTAATTATAGTTCATTAATAGAAATTATATTTTTGTAGCAAGATTAGTATTCTTATAGAGGTTATACTTTGGTGGCAGAATTAGTAATTAAATATCTTATTTTATAATTTTTTGTATTTATCTCCTAAATTTTCTTTATGACCATTGCATTTTTTGTATTTTTTTTTTAAAAATGAGTTCTTAATGTATTTTGATTTTATTAAAATACTTTCAGGCTTTTGGACCCCAGTAGCATCTGAATGACTCATCATGAGTCATAGAGTGACTTTGTGGCTAGAACATGAGTCAAATACAATGAGATACATGGTGTCAAACAGAGTACATAATAGCGATCTATAGAAACCTGGAAATTATGCAATTTGGATCAGTCCTGAGTAGATTAATAAAGCAGTACAAAATGACATGCCCTGATGTCCCTGACCACATGCCACTTCTCACTGTTACACACATGACTCCTTATTCTTTTCAACTCACCTCTATGGCCTAATGAAAGGTCCACGGTAACCACTTGGAAGAGAAAGAAAAAAGTTGAGCATGAGTCACAGAGAGCTCAGCTCCTTATATGGCACAAGCTGAAATGGATTGTTACCACATTAGTTTCACTTCAATGAAGTCCTAAAGAACAGTCACGAAGAACTGTCTGAGTATCAGAGTTTGAGGAGCTCGTTTGGTCATTCATGTTGTAAAGAATGGCCTGACTTGCATGGATTCCTGGGCAGTGGCAAATGGCATGAGTTGCGAGTCAGTCCCCAGATGGGATAGGAATGGAAGAGCCAGGAGTGGGATACCTGGAGGAGTGACCTGTGGATAGACTGATGGGCATGTGCACAGAAAGTGTGCAGTTTGTGTAACCAGATGTGCAAAGATAGCTCTCTGTCACCAGGTTTAGTCTATCACCTCTGTCCTTTGTCACCTCAATGTTTGCACAATGAGCTCATGGATGGAATAATCTTGGTGGCAGAAATAGAGGATGTGCACATGCCCCTGGAAGCATGGGTTCTCTTTCACCAAGACCCATCTATCTACGTTCACTGCAAAACATACAACCTGCCAAGTGCAGAGACTGACACTGAGTCCTTCATATTGCACCATCCTTCAAGGTGACACATTAAGTGAGTTGCTGGCGGGTGTATTACATTAGATTTTCCCCCCTATTGTACAGTGATTTATCCTAATAATAACCCATACTTTGTGCAGATATGGAATTACCTTTGCTGCCCATAGTGTTTGTCACACAATGGCTCTGATCCCAAAATATCTCACACATTGTCTCCAGCCAAAAGATGCATTTTACAGTGGAAGTGATAACAATATGTACATGATAATGGAATCCAATGACTTACCTTGGACCTTATACAGCCAACAGATAATTTGGTAGAATGGTCTGTTAAGTGCTCCGTAGAAGTCAGCTTTGGGATAGTATCATGTGCGACCGGGTGCTGCTCGCTAGGTAGGATATATGCTTCAGCAGATGTTGATGCGACCCTAAGGATTTTCTCCTTGAGAATTATGACTTTAGTGTTCTCTAGCAAGACTTCTGTCAGTGTCTGCATCTTGTTTTCCGGAAGCTTTTCTCCAAAGCTATGTGCAAGGCAGGCATGTGGTGCCTGGGAATTAGCACTCACTCCACATTAGCCCTCGATCATAGGCAGAAGAATTTGATATATTAACATCTTAATTAGATGTTTTTGTGTGGCATATTCTATAATATGAACATGTTATGTT